>CM040125.1:31079507-31679507 GCA_022559845.1 Amorphophallus konjac
TGGAACGACTGCCACACCAGCTACGGCCGGAAAATGGAGGGTTGGCCAAATCGGCCCGTTCCACGCCCCATTCACGCCGAAGCGCAAGGGAAACAACCCTCGACGATGAAAAACAACATAAGAAGGCTAAAAAGCCTACATGCAAGCACAAAAACACAAGATCGGGGCGATTCCAACGAATCCACCCGAAATGGGTCAACGAGGTTCCCGGGCTCCTACCGGCCTCGAATGACCACCGATCAACACAAAACTAGCATGGATGGGATCCTAACATCCCAATGGTCAGTTCAACACTAACCAAGCTACAAATGGTTGCCGTTCTCCGGCGAACCCTACAAAACCCTAAAATCATGGTTTAGGCTAAACAAGCCCAAACTCGGCCGTTTCCGCGCCAAACGAAGTGCAAGGGCAGGGAAAACGAGCAGGAGGAAGTGAGGAACCATCACCCTACCTCCACCGAAGAAACCGTGCCCCGAAGGGACTAAACCGCGCCGAAAACCACGCCGCAAGCTCGAACACCGGCTTTGAATCCACCGTTCGGGATCGCGCCAGAACCATTCCGATCCTCGCTCCATCAAGCACCTCGACAGCTTCCCGACGTCGCCACCTCACCAATGGACCCCTCCGTCTGCAGCCGGAGGCGAGAAGGTGGGAGAACGAGAGAGAACGGGAGAGAGAGGTGAACGTGCGAATGAGAAGGAGGAGAGAGGAAAAGGAAAGAAAAAGGAAAAGAAATTAGGAATTTTCTTAATTTCTGAAAAATCCGATTTCTGGCCCTATCTTCAAAAAATACGTAAAAATAGTCGAAACGACCGGCTCGAAGAGCACATCGTCGCTGTAGCATCCACGAGTCGAGGAACTGACAAGCAAACTCACCGTAGGGTTCCGTAACTAGTACGAGAGAAAAACTCACACGGCTCGTAAAGCTCAACTTGGAAGCCACAAAAGCGAACCGAAACTCACCGAAACCAATCCAAAAGATCCAATGAAGATCCAGCAAGACCTACCAAGGATCCAGGGCATTACAGGCACCATCTGGTTTGTTGCTTCTTCGGGGATCATACAATCTTGATCATTTTCATCAGTAGGCTCCCCGGAGCAGAATATTATAGGAGGCTCGCAGAGACGAGGGACCTCCATAGTCTTCAATGGTTGCACTGTCTGGCATTCCAAGCTCGGAATGGGTTTGAATAATCCTTGTGGGATTTTGATGTGCGTGAACTTTTCTTCCATGTCATCATCAGCTTCCCCAGGATTGATGGTTGGTGGTGCAACTCGAGCAAAGTCTCCAGTTTGAGAGACATGGGAGACCTCATGCTGTTCCATGTAGCCTGGAGGTGGTGGAGAGAACAAGTCGTCTATTTTTGACATTGCTTTCTTCTGGTTTGCAGGAATTTCTTTCTTCTTTGCCCCTTGGAGACCTCCGTATAGAATAGTGCATCGAGCATGTGACACTCGTATATTTCAAAGGGATGTAAGTCTGTGAACACCCTTTCTTCTTTGCCATTGTGGCAGTACTTGATACATTGGTGTAATGTGGAGGGCACTATCTGGTATCTTTGCAGCCAAGGCCGTCCCAGTAAGGCTTTGTAGGTAGTATTAGAATTTATGACATAGAATTGCACTATGGTGGTGAAATCACCCAACGTAAGGTTGATTTCTGCTACCCCGAGCGGGGTTTTGCACTTCTGATTGAAGCCAGCGATCCTCATATCTTTCACTTTGGTGAGGTGCAGATCAAAATAGTACTTTTGATAGATGCTGTAGGGTAGGATGTTTACAGCAGCTCCTAGATCTATTAGAATTCGACTTAATGGCTGACAGTTGAGATACCCCCTTATATATAGAGGCCTGTTATGATTGGGATCAGGAATTAACATGTCATCCTCTATGAATGTAATAGCTAGCCCGGAGTTAACCTCCGTCAGGAGTGCTTCATACTAAGCTGGCGACTGCAAAGCATCAATAATAGCTTGGCGAGCTTCTTCACTCAAGGAAAGAATTTCCCATATAGAAAATCTTGTAGGGAGTTTCTTCAGCATCTTCATAATTCGTGGTGCGAACACCAGAGCAAGTGAGAAGCATGAGTCGGCGAACCGTCGGTACCGTACGCGCAGCACCACTCGAGCTACACCGGCATCCCTTTGGCTTGGAGATAGTTTGGAGTCTCCGTCTTGAGTCTGGGTATTTTCTCGTATTTATTAGGATGTATTTGGTATTTATTGCATTGCATTAATGTATTTGTAATGTGTGTTTGTTTGGGTTTTATTTGGGCTCCTTTGTAAGGCTATTAATAAGCCATTGGGTCAAGTTCATTTAGAGTCCATTAAGGGGTTATGTTCATATTGGACCTTAAGGTCACTTAAAGCCAAATTGGGCTTTTCCCTCTCTCATGGACTTCCTAGCATGGAAGGCCCCATAGGCTACTCAAGGGTCCATACGCCAATTGGTTGGTCTTTGGCCCAAGTTGCCATTCTTGACCCAAATGAGGAGGGCGCCCCTTCTTTTGGCCTTATTAGGCTAATTTTATTATTTGACTTTGACCACATGGGGAAAAATGGATTTTGGCATCCCCAAGGTACCCCTCCCTAACCCTAGATCTGAGGGTAAGGTTGGTCATTTCCCTAGGGTTCCCATTCCATATAAAAGCCTTGTATTTTCCATTTTCACACAATTAATAGATGAATTTAAGCATTTTGCTCCAAGAGCCAAGGGCCGCCCCCTCTCTCTCTCTCCTCTCCCTTCCCTTGCAGCTGTGAAGGTTGCCAATCTGAGGTGTGACGCCTCCCGTATCAGACTGTGAAGCTCGCCATCGCCGCCGCCACCGTCATCGAGCCGCCATCGCACCACTACCGCCGTCGCCGGAGTTCTGTCCAACTCAGGATAGCCAACCAAAGGCAGAATTTTGGCTCTCAACTCGTAGATCTGACGAGGCGGAAACTTTGAGGGTGAGTTCCCAAGGTTGATCCCACATCCCAGAAAAAGTTTTAGATTTTTCCCACTTCGTTTTCCCACTTTTACATTTAGATTCCCACAGCCCAAAAGATCTGCCCCTGTGCAGACTTGTGTTCCAGCAACCTAACACTTCGCCCATGAGACCCCCTTTTCGATTTCAGATTGAGCTGAATTTTGAACTGGGAGTTCTGTTTACCTAAGCCATCGTCCATAAATGTTTTTGTGATTTTAGGAATTTTCTTTCCCATCTAAAAAACCACTGCATTTTCCCAAGTCTGTGCTATCCCTGCTGTCCAGATCCGACCCACCCCTGTTAGAAAATCCATCTCCCATATCAAACCTCCTCCACCAAAAATTACCAAAAAAATATCCACGTGTTCCTTACTTCCCCCTCTAGCTTTCATACAAATCCCATCACTCAGATCCAGAGTTTTAGTCGCGGTCAACGCGCTCTATCAGGCAACTCTCAGTCTGCCCGGCCAGATCTAAGATAGGAACCTTTCCTGTTGGAAAATCCCCCATGAAAAATACAGCCACAAAAAATTTCTATAACACAAGAGGGTTGAAGTTCTCTGAGTTAGCTTTGCATCGGCGCTGGTTTCGCGACGTTCCGAGATCGGAGCTGGTCGCAATAATTTTTATCGCCGGGTCGCGCAAGCCTGAAACAACAGATCAGGTCCGGGGCAGCAAGCTTCAACACTTGACAAATTGGGCCGCCTCGCATTCCACAAGGTGAACCAGAGCATCCCTCTCCTAGGGATCGTCCCTCCAGGAGTCCTCTTCGCAGTGGGACCAACCCCGCCCCAATCGGCCGTCCGAGCAGATCGTGGACCCCACAACCGTCAGCCCACACCGCCCGAATAGCATCAAGTTGCAGCGTGTCGGCACCGACAGAGCTATTCAAAATGCTACCCGTCAACCCAATTTCGATCCTCTCGGTCCCATATGTTACTTGTTACCTCCCTGCGTGGAGTGGGTTTAATTCTGTAATTATTGATAATTGTTAACTGGGTGTACGCATTTGGCCGGGATTGTCTTCCCCATGCCCGGAGCGTGGAGGTAACGGTCTCTCCTTCTTGGCATTTTCTTACTTAGTATATGACTATATGCCGCTGCATGAGAGCATTAGAATTCTATCTCGTTAATTCATGTTCATCATCGCTGTGAGAAAGAGAGTGAACCCGTCCCGAGACTCGATCCGAGCACGGAAGTGAGTTTGACCACCCTTGACTCTGTCAGTTTCTCAACTGTGCGGATCCGTGTTTCCCTCGCTTGGGACGACGAGTGAGCTCGCATTTCTGTTTAAGGCATATATCCCATAGGAGCTCTTAGTGTCGAGCCGAGGTAGCTCTATTGTTTGCGTGTCGCTGGTCGCGTCATCACTTAGAGTCCAAGGTTCGCATCATTTGGCGTCGAGCCCCTCATTCATCCGACATCAGTTTGGTATCATAGCGAGTTGAGTCTAGTGTTGTCTAAGTCTTAGGTGTTGCATTTGCATTCCTTTATTCGGTATATCAAAATGTGTTCCCGAAACGATATGTTACGCCTATCGAGACGGTAGCACGTTTGCGTGAGGAGATTTTCAGATTCCGCAACTCCGCCAAGTACCGGATATTGGTTAAGTCTAGGTTCATCTCCGTGTATCCCAGTCACTGTGTCTTTTACATGCCCACCCGTAGAGGTACCCAATACTCACCACCACCACCACCTATGGCGGATTCCCGAGCCCGTAGTTTTGATGAGCCTTAGGTGGCCGAAATGTTCCGATCTCTCATGGATCGATTCGATATGCGTATGGATGGGTTTAGTACGCGTGTAGATGGCATAGGTACGCGTCTGGAAGGGAGGATGAAAGCCTTAGAGGATCGGGCCGAAACATCAGACCAGTCTATCCAGGGTTTGGTGGGGAGAGTTGCTATCTTAGAGAGGGCCCCGGTTGAGGCAACGCAACCCGCGCTGACCAATGGCCAACAGGAGCCGGTTCAGCAACCTGCTGCTTCAAGGGATCAAGGGGTAGATGATGGGAGGCAACGAGTGCTCGAGGTGGATGACTATGCATTCGATAATGAACCTGGGGGTTATGGTCGTGACCGTCGAGCCCAACGACGGAATCGTGATTACGATGACGACGACCGCATTCTTAGGAACGTGCGTGCGGACCCTCCCCTTTTTGATGGGTCCTTGGACCCAAAGGTCTATCTAGATTGGGAGGCCGACATGCATCGGTACTTCGAGTGGTTTGAGATGACGGACCACCTAAGAGTTCGCTATGCAAAGATGAAGTTGCAAGAACAGGCGCAAACCTATTGGACTAATGTGGAGAGCCTGTTGATGGAGTGACACCAAACCCAGATCGGTACCTGGGATGACATGAAAACCAAGTTGAGACAGAAGTATCTTCCTGCCACATATCGCCAGCGTCTCATAGACAAATGGCAGAGTCTCACCCAAGAGAACCGGTCCGTGACTGAGTACACCGTCGAGTTTGATGAGTATTACTTACGGTGTGGAGTTACAGAAGAGAGCACCATGACCATCTCACACTTTCGAAGAGGTCTGAGGCCAAACTATCAATATGAACTTTTCTGCCGCTATGTGACCACTTTGGAACAAGCGTATCAGGTTGCTCTCAAATTGGAGTAATTTGAGGCCGAGTTCAAGCCTACCCAACGGTTGGGACCCTTCCCTCTTCGTAGTGTCGAGCCTCGCGGCTCTTCAGGCGCATATTAGAGGGCCCCCATGGCCCGACCTCAGGAGCCCACCCGTCCGGAGCATTCGCTCCAAGGCCTCACCCTCCCCCACCGAGGGATCTTCCTCCTCGACCCCAACAACCTGTACCCATTACCCGTCCACCAGCACCCGCACCTCTTGACCGTCCCCTGTTGCCTACACCTCCTGTCCGTCGGGAGGATAAGGGTAAGGGACCTTTGATCGGGGAGCCTAGTGGATCACGGCAATAATGTTTTCGCTGCAATGGGTTTGGCCACTTTGCCAACCAGTGTCCCACGCATCAATCCCTAGTCATTGGGGACACACAGGTCGGGAACACCTCATCTTCTAAGCTTGTGTCAGTCAGCTATGAGGTGGAACAGGAATTAGCTGACGAGTTCTTTGAGAATGAGGATGACGGCCAGGATGCTCAGCATCCAGATGATGCCCAGTTGGGGGTCGTTAGGTGTATTCTCACCCAGCCACAGGCCAGTGATGATTGGCATCAGACCACTATCTTTCATACATACTCTAGGCTGGCCGGGAAAGTTTGTAAGGTGATTATCGATAGTGGGAGTTGTATCAATGCAATCTCCACGGGCACTATTTCTCGTCTTGGTCTTACTCCCGTGGACCATCCTTGCCCCTATCGAGTACCATGGGTGGATTTCACCTCCATTCCGATCAGGCTGTGGTATCTGGTCCCACTGCAGTTCCATGCCAACCGTGACGAGATCTGGTGTGATGTCCTCCCCATGGAGGTGGGCAGTATTATTCTTGGTAGACCGTGGTTGTTTGATGGGGATGCCACACTCCATGGTAGGTCGAACACCTGTACCTTCGACCATGGTGGCCAACGGATTACCCTCCACCCCTCTCAGCCCAAGAGTCCTTCAGTTAGGGGTCCTACTGGTCCTAGTACTCAGAGCCTTCCATCCCTGGGCCCAGTACCCCATCCCCATCCCCGGCCCGGGCCACGATCGTTACATCTTACATAGGTGAGCCCCCGTCAAGGAGGTTGATGTTGATCAGCTCCCGAGAAATGGAGCGGGAGGCTAGTAAGGGGAGTCTTGTGTTTGCTATCACGGTCCGTGAGGTGGAGCGAAAGTCCGAGGGTGAACTCCCACCCGATGTTGTTCCCATTCTGCAGGAGTTTGTTGATATATTCCCCGAAGAGCTTCCCGAGGGACTCCGACCTATGCGAGATATTCAGCAAGCTATCGACCTGATTTCGGGATCCTCATTGCCTAATCTTCCCCACTACAGCATGAGTCCCATTGAGCATGCCAAGCTAAAGCGGCAGGCTGATGAGCTTATGCAGAGAGGATCAGTTCGGGACATCATGAGTCCGTGTGTTGTGCCTGCATTACTCGCCCCAAAGAAGGATGGTACTTGGAAGATGTGTATTGATAGTCATGCCATGAACAAAATTACTGTAAAGTACAGGTTCCCTATTCCCCGCTTGGATGATATGCTTGACATGATGGCAGGTGCCACTATCTTTTCGAAGATCGATCTTAAGAGTGGCTATCATCAGGTAAGGATTAGGCCAGGTGATGAGTGGAAGACTACATTCAAGACCAAAGATGGTCTATATGAATGGTTGGTTATGCCCTTTGGGCTGACCAATGCCCCCAGCACCTTCATGCGACTCATGACTCAGGTCCTTCGACCTTTCATTGGAGTCTTTGTTGTAGTGTATTTTGATGATATTCTCATCTATAGTCGCACTAAGGGCAACCACTTGGACCATCTTCTGCAGGTCTGTCTACTCTTGAGGCGAGAGTAGTTGTTTGCGAACACATAGAAGTGTGCCTTTATGACTCCTCAGCTTGCCTTATTGGGTTTCATTGTATCTAGTAATGGGGTCTCCGCTGATCCGGAGAAGGTCTGGGCCATTGTTGAGTGGCCGGAACCCCGCACGATCCATGATGTCTGCAGCTTCCATGGCCACGCGACGTTCTATCATTGCTTTATCTGCGGATTTAGCTTTGTCACTGCCCCGATCATGGACTGTATCAGGAAGGGCACATTTGTATGGACGAAGGCCGCTACTGCTGCCTTCAAGGACATCAAGGAGCGCATGACCCAGACATCGATTCTTCGATTACCAGATTTCTCGAAGGTGTTTGAGGTCTCATGTGATGCGTCGGGTGTAGGATTTGGAGGAGTGTTGAGTCAAGAGACCAACCCGATTGCATATTTCAGTGAGAAGCTGAATGACGCGAAACTGTGATACTCTACCTATGATAAGGAATTCTATGCAGTTGTTCAGGCTCTTAGGCATTGGAGGCACTACTTATTACATCAGGAGTTTATCTTGTACTCCGACCATGAGACTTTGAAGTACCTCCATGCCCAAAAGAAGCTCAATGCACGTCACAGCAGATGGGTTGAGTATCTCCAGCAGTTCACATTTGTGCTCAAGCACAAGGCTGGAGTGGAGAACAAGGTGGCTAATGCCTTGAGTCGGCATGCATGTCTGCTAACTACCATGAGTGCCGAGGTTATAGGGCTAGAGAAGATGAGAGAGGCTTATGTTGATTATCCTGACTTTGGTCAGATTTTTGCCACTCTCCAGGCCGGACTCTCAAGAGATCATAGTGATTATGTGCTTTAGGAGGGTTACCTCTTTCGAGGAGGCAAGCTTTGTGTTCCCCGGACTTCGGTTCGTGACTTCTTAGTCTGGGAACTTCATGCGGGAGGTCTAGCCGGCCACTTCGGTCGGAACAAGACTATCGAGGCTGTCGAGCACATGTTTTATTGGCCGAGCTTGAAGAGAGATGTTGCTCACATTGTGGCCCAGTGCCGTACATGTCTTACGACCAAAATGAAGAAGCAAAGCTCAGGCCTCTACACACCTCTCCCCGTCCCTGATGCGACGTGGCATGATGTTAGCATGGATTTTATTTTGGGATTGTCATGAACCTCTAGGAAGCATGATTCGGTCTATGTGGTAGTAGATTGATTCTCGAAGATGTCCCTTTTCATTCCCTACTCTAAGACTTCGGATGCTTCGAGGGTAGCCCGCCTATTCCTTTCTCATATGGTGTGTAAGTTCGGGTTGTCTCATACCATAGTGTCTGATTGTGATGTTAGGTTCACCAGTTACTTTTGGAAGACACTGTGGCATATGTTAGGTACTCACCTCAAGTTCTCCATTGCATATCATCCCCAGACAGATGGTCAGATGGAGGTGGTCAATAGAAGTCTGGGTAACCTTTTAAGGTGACTTGTTAGGGACCGTGTAGGGGATTGGGATCTCATGTTACCACTAGCTGAGTTTGCATACAATGATTCGGTCAATAGCTCTACAGGTATGAGCCCGTTTGAGATTGTTACAGGTCGTAGGCCTAGGAAACCAGTGGATCTTGTTCCCATGCCCATTCATGCACGAGTGTCAGAGTTTGCTGAGTCATTTGCTAGGCATGTTAGGAGTCTGCATGACGACATCTGTCATCACATTGAGGCCAGCAATGCACGGTACAAAGAGTTAGTCGATGCCCACAGACACCACCGTGAGTTCCAAGAGGGTGATTATGTCATGATCAGGGTCATCTAGATTGCCCATAAATGTTTTTGTGATTTTAGGAATTTTCTTTCCCATCCAAAAAACCAGTGCATTTTCCCAAATCTATGTTGCCCCTGTACTCCAGATCCGACCCACCCCTGTTAGAAAATCCATCTCCCATATCAAACCTCCACCAAAAATTACCAAAAAAATATCCACGTGTTCTTTACTTCCCCCTCTAGCTTCCATAAAAATTTCATCACCTCGATCCGGAGTTTCAGTCATGGTCAACGTGCTCTATCAGGCAGCTCTCAGTCTGCCCGGCTAGATCTGAGATAGGAACCTTTCCTGTTGGAAAATCCCCCATGAAAAATACGGCCACAGAAAAATTCCTGTAACACTAGAGAGTTGAAGTTCTCTGAGTTAGCTTTGCATCGGCGCTGGTTTCGCGATGTTCCGAGATCGGAGCTGGTCGCAGCAATATTTATCGTCGGGTCGCGCAAGCCTGAAATAGCAGATCAGGTCTGGGGCAGCAAGCTTCAACACTTGACAAATCGGGCCCCCTCGCCTTCCACAAGGTGAACCAGGGCATCCCTCTCCTAGGGATCATCCCTCCAGCAGTCCTCTCTGCAGCGGGACCAACCCCGTCTCAGTCGGCCGTCCGAGCAGATCGTGGACCCCACAACCGTCAGCCTGCGCCGCCCGAACAGCATCAAGTTGCAGTGTGTCGGCACCGACGGAGCTATTCCAAATGCTGCCCATCAACCCAATTTCGATCTTCCCGGGTCCCATATGTTACCTATTACCTCCCTGCGTGGAGTGGGTTTATTTCTGTAATTATTGATAATTGTTGACCAGGAGTACGATTTTGGCCGGGGCTGTCTTCCCTACGCCCGGAGCGTGGAGGTAACGGTCTCTCCTTCTTGGCATTTGCTTACTTAGTATATGACTATATGCCGCAGCATGAGAGCGTTAGAATTCCAGCTCGTTAATTCATGTTCATCACCGCTGTGGGAAAGAGAGTGAACCTGTCCCGTGACTCGATCCGAGCACGGAAGTGAGTTTGACCACCCTTGACTCTGCCGATTTCTCAACTGCGCGGATCTGCGTTTCCCTCGCTTGGGACGATGAGTGAGCTCGCATTTCTGTTTAAGGCATATATCCCATAGGAGCTCTTAGTGTCGAGCCGACGTAGCTCTATTGTTCGCGTGTCGCTAGTCGCATCGTTACTTAGAGTCCAAGGTTCGCATCATTTGGCGTCGAGTCCTTCATTCATCCCGCATCAATTCGGCTGCCCACTCGAACGTTGGACAATCACATCTCCTCCATCCAACGGGGTCTTGGAGGCTCATGGGGTGCCTGTGGCATGGCTTGCCCTTTTCTTGCTTCCTTCTTTTGAGGGGACTGTCGGGTAGTCTCCATTGGGGAGGTCATTTCCGGTGCTGAGGGAAGGTCGATGCTTGTTTTATCTTTCTTTTTGAGCATCATGGCCGATGGTTTTTGGGGATTTTTGTCTTCAACAGTAGTATTCTGAGCCGGCCGTTTGCCTTCCAGGATGGACAAAAATTCAATGAATGATGGAGCTTCATCACCTTCCTTTGCTTTCAAGTAGAGGCCTGACGAGGGAGGAATCTCAATGCCCCGGACTTCTGGCTCTGGTATCTGGTAGGGTTGTTCACCCTTGAAGATAATGTTATGGTTAGCTGGAGGCAGGCACCCCCACTTTCTCCCAGAGCGGGTAGCATGCATTGAGGTTGAAGCCTCAGCTTGATTTGCTTCCAGTGATGGAGTGGAAGGCTCCCCTTCATCCTCTTCCCCTGGCAGGGTGAATAGTGCTGATTGAGTATTACACTGCACTGTGACTGTTTTCCTTTTGATTTTTGGTTTATTCTTCTTCTGGCATCTTGACTCAACCGGCTTGTGCCTCCAGAAGTGGTCAGCTTCAGCATCTTCTTGCTCCTTTTATGGTTACTCTTTGATGGTTAATTCCTCCAGCTGTTCCTAGAGGACATGATCTTTCACCAATATTGGCTTCAACTCGGGCTGTTTATATTCATCGAGCTGGTTAATGTATTGCTACAAACGCTTCACCTCGGGGTTTATCTTCTTGTGAGCTAGCAGCAGAGTTTGCTTCCTCCGATTGTGAGTAAATATTTAGATGACAGGTGGTGACTCCGTAGCGTGCCATACAGGGTTTATTGGATGTGAGGTTTGTTTTGAGGAAATACCTCGAATAGAGGCACCTGATATTCTAGAGACCGATGGCCTTCTTTTAGTCTTAGCTGGTATTGTCTGCCATCCCACCTGATCCTTGATGGGAGTAAGGAAGCACGCTTCTTATGTATGTTGTATGCAAGCTTCAACCGCCTCTTTAGGCAATTGCTGGTACAAGGAAATCATATTGACAGCTTGCCTCATCACTGGGGGCTCATGGGGGTGTGGAGGATCCACCCGGTGCTCCCCTAGTTGTACCTCATCTTTCTTGATCATGCTTTCCATGACATCCTTGAAGACATAACGGTCCTCAATGACATGTCCAAGTGCCCGGTGACATGGACAGAACAGGGGGCCATCCTTCTTTGCTGTATCAGCGGGTCTCTTTGGCTCAGACAATGTTATCTTATTGTATTTATATGCCCATTCAAACAATGCCCGTGTCATTTCTTTGGGAAACGAGTATGATTTCTTCATTTTGTTTCTCAAAGAGACACACTCTTTTTTTTCCATTGCCTCTACTGGCGGAGGGGTAGCTGCTGGTTTGGCCTTTTCTTTTTGTTGATCAAAGGTTTTGAAATCAACAATGTTTGCTTCAGTTGGCGCTGACGGCCGCTCAACAGCTTTCCCTTTCTGAACAGCAAGAATGTTGGTTGCAGGACGTTTGGATAGGAAGGTCTCGACCTCTGCCACCACATTGTCTAGGCAGTCGAACGTCTTGATGTCTGCTCCAATCATCCTTTCAAGCACTTTCCTTCAGAGGTTTTGCTTGCATATTTGAACAGCATCCTCTTGATGCGGAGGCCGCCTGCATCTCATGGTTAGATTCCTCCATCTCTTAATATAATCCAGGGCTGTCTCATCTTGCCTCTGCCTGGTAGAGTATAATTCTGCCACTGTAATTTCTCTTTCCGTGACATGGAACCTCTCTCGAATCTTCCGTTGCATATCGAGCCAATCAGCTACAGACCCGGCCGGGAGGCTAGAATACCATTCAAAGGCCAACCCTATAAGGGATGAGCCAAAGAATTTTAGTAGATACGCTTCATCAGCAGCCAAGTCTCCCATGACTGTTGTATAATAAGCAATATGTTCCTTGGGAGAGCCTTGCCCATTGAATTTCTTGAACTTTGGCGTTTGCTGACGCCTGGGGGTAGTCTCTTTGCAGCATATTGTGGAGGCTACGGCACCTGGTAGACATCAAAAGTACCGAAATCACCATCAGCCCTCTCGGACAGCTTCATTTCTATCATCTTTTCAATCATCAACTTATTCACTACAGTAGAATTCACATGCTCTGGGTAGAAGTGTGCCTGCTGTTGTGTAAAGGGAGTCGTCATGACAGTGGCATGTAAACCTGGCTGCACTCCTGACAGAGAGGGTTGCACTTGGAATGTCGAAGGCTGCACTGTTTGCTGTTACGGGAAGGGCTGACATGGAGCTTTCTCGTGACTTGCTTGGTGGGAAACGGCAGGTATCACGACCTCATCCGAACTGGAAATCTTCTTCGTTGGTCCAGCATGCTTGGAAACAGGGGTTTGCTCATTTTTTTTCATTCAATTGCCTTTTAAGAGATTCAATCTCTTGTTGGTACCTTCTAAACATCATCAAGATAGCTGGGTCCAGAGCCGTAGCCATAGGCATCTCTTCTATCATTTGGTTGGGTGTCCCTTCAGCTGGGATCATTAGTGGCACATTTTCTTCTTCTGAAGTCACCACATTTGCAGTCAAGGCGGTGATCTCCGGCAAATCATCAACTGTTGCAAGCTTTTCTTTTGCTGCCTGGCCTCGCCTTGTTATGGGTCCGGGCCTCTGAGTTATTCTGATCACGTCTTCAGATTGGTCGGGCAGAGCATCATACCCGCCAATCACTCCCGTCATGTTGCAGGCAAAGATCTGCAATTTTCCTCTTTGTCTCCAAACTTTTCTCTGAGCGTAACCAGGGAAGATCAAACGATCGAATATAGATACTCTTCTTTCTTTCTCTTCCTCTTATAGGGTATCTTTTAAATATCTGACCCTTCGACCATCTTCAAACTCATTGGAGTCTGTGCATGAGGCTCATGTCATAATTTCTTCTTTATCATTCTTTCCTTCTTCTTCGACGCCCATGGTGCGGAGCAATCTTTGTTGCCCTAGGGATGAGTTTCCCAGGCAGTGGAAATAATCTAGGACTACTTTGTCCATCTCCTTTTGACTCCGCCTCGGGGAAATAGCTTGAAGCTATAGGCGATCCCGAGTCGTCGGCTGGCGAGCCAGTCTTGACATCTGAGCAGTCTGGTACATCTTCCGAGGGTATCGGAATATATCTGCCTGCCTGGCGCAGGCTCTTCGCATGGGCGGAGCAGCCATTGGGGTGACCACCTCTACCTCTTCCTCTTCTATTTGAACTTCCTTGCCCCCTCTCCTAGGGCGCATGGTAATGGCTTCTTTCTTCCTAGGGGCTAGTGCCGGGCCCCGGACTTTCTTGGGCACCCATATTTGTTTGAACTTCCCAAGCATAGGAGCCAGTGGCTTCTTTTATTCTCTTTCTATGTTGGCCCTCCTGGTGGCCAACACTTGGAACTTGTTATAGGTGGGGACCGTTGGAATGATGCGGTCGGGTAGTGCCTCAGCCGGGCGACCATTGAGGTAGACCCGTTCTCCTCCAATCAGCATGGACTTTCCCGAGGCCGACAGGCGCCCTCAAGGTGCAACAGTCCGGTCTCTTCTATAATTTCTCTTCCTTCTCCCACCAGCAGCAGCAGGAACAATAGTCTTCCTGTCCACGTGATGGACATAGCACGGAATGACAGTGTATGAGACAACAATCTTCTATGGCTTCTTTCTCCCTAGTGCATTTGCGGCTTCCACCGCAGCAGTCTTTTCAGCTTCATTATCAACCTGGAGCAGATCAACGAATGAGAGCCCCAAACAATTCGGGAAGCCCACTACCGGCGGCATGGATCCGAACATAGTTGGTAACGCCAAGTACCCATCACGAACATGGTTGTCAATGATCTGTTTGCCGAACTTAAGCGAAACCAATCCAGTCTCCATTTGAGTTCCTACAAATAAGACCAGCAGATAGTCAGAACTTTGGGGGAGGCCGCCAGGCCTCCTACTTTGGCAAAAAGATGAAGGGAGACTCGGTCCCACCAGGCATGCCAGCTTTGTGGAACGATTATTTTATTTTATTTTTTTATATATTTTTATTTATTATTAATTTATCTATTTATTTAGGCGTGCTAGTCACCAGAGTGACAATTTTTATTGTGCGCTCGATCTGACTTAGTCAGTCGATTGTGAGATTCGGGTCGGAACCGAAAGTCCGTCATACCATAAAGGCTATGACGTTAATTACACCCTTCTAAAGAAGGGTAACCCTTGATTAGTCGCCAAAGTAGAAGGATCCCAGGGGCAGAACAAGATATGACTGTCATGCTTATTCTTATGCAGGATAAAAGATGTATATATGCGATTATGTAATTTGCAGCTTATTACGGCTAATTAGGCTGAATCCCGAAACCTGGCGGAGAATCCAAGTCCGTGGACCACCATCACTCATAATGACGGCTTCCGGTCGGGCATAACCCGACTTTCAGCCACACACCATTTGATATACTGGGAGAACAGGGAGTGGACATTGGATTCTTATTAATCATCATGCAAACGGTTGCAAGGGAATGAAACATCACTCTTCACAGAGTTAGACGTGCATAAGGACGGAATAACCAGAATCTGTGGCATTAATTTGACTGTTGCACTACATGTTCATTTAGCGATTTTACAGAAGTATACGGAATAAATCTGGCAGCATATCCCCTTATCTTGGACTATGCCAAGCGGGAATAGGAAACTATCCATGCAGAGCCGGGATAGAATCCACAAAAGATCGGGGCATATCAATGCCCGAATATCACGAGGTAGGACTAAACCGGGTCGGTATTTGTTCACCACGACATTTTAATATTAGTATTCCCCAGGAGGGAATCAATAGAGGACATGCAGAGGTAGACCTCTTTAGATCCCAGGGGATTTGGAAATTAGAATGGTTTGATATAGCAGAGATCGAAATTCATTTGGACAGCATCTCCCCTTATTTTGGATCATGCTGGGAGAAGTATAGGATATCCATCCATGGAGTGCCGAGATGAAAGCCAAAGAGAGACGGGCATATCTAACCCGATGTTGGTTTATGCCAGTGTCTCCCTTAGGGATTTGGTGTGTACCACGTGGGGTATGGGACCCACGTGGACCATCGGTGCTTGGCAGCCCAACCTGCCGCATGGATTATGGGGTCCATGTGCGAAGCCCCTCAGGTCCACCCACAGCACTATAGTGTGGGGATCTGCGCTACCATAAGGAAATAAGGTTCTGCCTTCGCTACCAGCTCGAGCTTTTAGCGCAACGGTAGGGGCTTTATCCTAAAAACTGGTATCAGAGCGAGGTCGCGGGTTCAAATCTCCCAGGTGTCCTGGGGGGGGGGGGGAGATTGTTGGTTTTTGCCAGCGTCTCCCTTAGGGATTTGGTGTGTACCACGTGGGGTATGGGACCCACATGGACCATCGGTGCTTGGCAACCCAACCCGTTGCATGGATTATGGGGTCCATGTGCAAAGCCCCTCATGTCCGCCCACAGCACGATAGTGTGGGGCTCTGCACTGCCATAAGGAAATACGGTTCTGCCTTAGCTACCAGCTCAAGCTTTTAGCGTAACGGTAGGGGCTTGATCCTAAAAATCAATTGTTGGCCCAGAGAGATGGCGGATAAGAAAGGGGGTTCAATTGTCCCCTTTCCGAGATGGCGGATTTTAAAAGCTTTCTAAACTAATTACAGCGGAATTAAAATCAACTACATTAAATAGCCAAAACTTAAGTGAGATTAAAAGAGTTCTCTCAATCTTTCTGATCTCACACGGATTATCAATGCAACTAATTAGTGAAATCAAGCTCAACACAGATAACGGAGGTAGCAATGTGCGATGATGCAGTGAATTAAAAATCTATTTAATGGACCTGTGAAGGAAGATAGAAAAAATGATCAATCACACAGGCAATCGCACGAGACACAAGATTTTTAGGTGGTTCGGGACCACGACGGGCTCCCTACGTCCACCCCTCACCAAACCCGGTGAGGCTTCACTACACGCTACTTACATAGTAACATGGGGATGAACCCCAACAACACACACGCTGCTTCGGCAGTAATATGCGCACGACGGCACGAGGACTTGCCTCAACACGCTGCCACTACAGCACACACACACACACAGTCGGAGAACGTACCCCGGACACAAGACCACACGGAGACGTAGCTCCGTCTGAACACAACCAAACACGGGGAAACTTTCCCCACAAAATAACCACACACGCGGAGATACAGCACCGCCCACACACAACGTATTCTCAGTTTAATGAAAAGAGAAGATGTACAATAAACCCCCAAACAACTATTTATGCTGAAACAGACAAATAGAGATGAGAGAAGAAAGATCCCCCTCAAATCTGCAGAGAAACCACGTCCATTTGGGTAGTAGGGTGCGCTGGGACTTGTCTTCGCGGACTGGAAGCCAACCGAGGTCGTAGGAGACGCCCAAGTGGAAGTCTTCAGCATATGACTTCAGACTGGAACAGATTCGCAGAGTTGAGCTTATGGACGGCGTCCTCCTCTTCTTCTTCTTCCTCCGCCAAGTAGATCGGCGCCCTCACCCTCGTCCTCCTTTACCTGCAACAAATAGGAAGATGTGAACTCCGGAGGATTACCTCCCATCGTGGGAGAATGCAGCCTACATATATAACAAGCAAGGCAGCCACAAAAGACATGTTAGCCCATGTAAAAACCCTCTCACAACCACACCCAATCCAAAGGAGAAACCCTAAGGCTATTAGGGTAAAAAGCCAAGGCCTTCGGATCACATAATGGGCATTTCGTAACCAATCCGGAAAACATGATCCGGACGAACAAGGTAAAGTGTCGACTCTTAGAGTCGACACTTCTATCAAGGTGTTCTGTCCCGAACATAAAACAGCACCCAAGACAAAAAGTGTCGACTCTAAGAGTCGACATATTTTGTCAGGGGTTCTGTCTTCCCACAAAAAATACCATACAGACACAAAAGTGTCGACTCTTAGAGTCGACACTTTCTGTCTGGTCTTATAAACCAATGCAGACAGAACCTACTGAAATAAGTGTCGACTCCTTGAGTCGACGCTTTTACTGATAGAACTGAAAATTCAGTAAAACACAATAGAAACCCCAAAAACATTAAGGACCAATAAAACACCAATAAACCCCATTCAAAAACAATATAATGACATGCATGAGGGGTCTTTAAAACATAAATCAAACCAGATTTTGAAAGCAAGTTTAGGAATCAAAGTGAGCATGTTGCAACATTAACCTTTTAGAAAACTATTAGTTAAACCCAGAAATCATGCGGATGGATCACATTCATTTAAGCCTCATGAAGATTCAGCCAGGATGAGTTCTTGGCATTTGCATTGAGAGTTTGTGGGCATGATTGAACCTGCACTATATAAAAAATCATATTCAAGTCAATGTGAATGATAATAGCAAAACAAGGTCTTACCATGGATCCATAGGTTTGAAAGTAATATGAACCATTCATCCAATGGATAGAGAGACATTTGAGCCTGCAAGACTAATGACTTCAATATCATGTTAAACCACATAGGAAACACTCACAGCAATCCATTATGTCTGTGCATATGACCTCATGGTCAATGCACATGAGAAGTTGGGTCAGTGCAGGCTTAAGCAGGTCGGTGCCAAGAGTGAACAGGTCGGTGCAATATTGTGAAGGACCAAAGATTGGGTCGGTGCAATATTGAGCATAGGTCTTTTCAAAGCAGAACAAGGTCCGTGCAATGTTGAGCAAAGTCAGTGCAATGAACAACAAGGTCGGTGCAATGTAGAACAAAGTCCGTGCAAAGAACAACCAGGTCGGTGCAATGTATCAACAAAGTTAGTGCAATGATAAATAAGGTCTGTGCAATGAACGGCAAGGTCTGTTCAATGGACAACAAGGTCCGTGCAACGACAAGCATCAATGCAAGATACATCACACAAAAAAGCTCATTCTCATGAAAGATACATCAATGCAAATCTTTAGCCATTTCCAGTTCAAAGAAAGCTTTAATGGCGGTTAACAAAAATGAACCTACCCATGTTATCACCAAACCACATCCCATTAAAAGCACAAGCATGAATTCCATATAACAAACCAAAAATTACTTCAAACATGAAGAACCATTTCTGAATAAAATTCAGCCAAGCTTTCATGAAAACCAACTTCAAAGCATTCAAGTTCAGTCAAATTAAATTCATACTCAGTTCATCGAAGACCAACAAGAATTCCACAAGATCTAAACGAGTATATTGGATATCCATTTTTCACCATGATCAATCTTAGATAGACACAGTCCAAAGCAAGTAACCCAAGTTCAGTCCAATTACAATTAAGGGCATTCCAAAGCAATCTGAGAAACCTTCAACCTCAGTCAAAATCAATCTGAACTTAATTCATTTACTTTTGCATTTAGAGGAAACCATTTCAAACTTATGAAAACAATTCATGAAACATGAACAGCAGACAGAGTTGATCATTTTAGAAACATGCTTTATCAAGCCAATGTAAAATCGATAAACATCAATCATTTAAGACCATTTTAAAATCTCATGCAAAGTCAAGTAAAAACCATCCTAGGCAGTTTAATTAGACTATATGACAGTCCACTGAGAGTCATAGATTTCTCATGAAAGCTCCAATGCAAAAGTCAACATCAAAGATGTATCTCTGAAGGACCATTGAATTTCAACATGCAAAGTAAGATATCATCATGTTAGCTTGTTTATCATGAAGACAATTTCCAGTAAACAAGCACATAATATTTTCACTTTAGAGCAAACATAAAACACACAATACATTGGAATCATCAAAACCATTGTCAAAGACAAAGAGGGGGCGCACGGAACCCAATAATCTCCCCCTTTTTGATGATGACAATATATTGTGACCATCAAAACTCTCTCCCCCTTTGACATTATCAAAGAGTGGGGGGTCAAGGAGAACTGATGTGAAAGTGCAAATAGAAATAGACGGATATATAAAGCCTATGGTGCACGAACCCAGCAATGAACCTCCCATGAAAGGAAGGTGTGAGAATTATGAACAAGTATAAGACTAAGGACATGTGTGAAACTATGAACATGTATCTAGAAGTAAAATTTGAAATTTGAAACTATAAGCAGAATGTAAAACTAAGATATGCATAGAATGTATTGTGCTAAAAAGCACATTATTCTCCCCCAATTGTCAAGAACAAAAACCAACTGACAATGAGTTATTTAACCTGATATTTATAAGTATAACCTAAGGATGCATCTAAATGAAATGAAGTATGTCATGATCAAAACGGATCAAGTAGTCAAACACTCAAGCATGCATAGTTAAATATAGACTCATGCAAGTCCCTTCGGGACGGGTGTAAGGATAATGTAATTGACTATTGAACATGATGATCATGAACAATACTAAGAAGGTCGTGCTTACATAAATGAAGTACTGCATTAACCATGAAAGATGATTGATTCATAAAGAACATTCACACAATCAAACCCAAGGTGTATATGTGAAAGATTGAGCAATGAATTCCAAGGTAATATGGAAAATCAGATTTTCTAAAGAACACTAAAAAGAATTTATCATCCATACACTTTCATACACAATGCTCGAATATTGGTAGCTATGTATGACCCCAAATTTTTTATAAAACTCAAAACAGTGACTAACCTTTTGACGCGAGTCATACCCTTTGTCTCAGGGGCATTTTCAGTTACTCAGTTTCGTCACTTATTTTAACTGTGGATTTTGTCACTTTTCGGCGTGAGTTGTATTCTTTGTCTCAGGGATACTTCCCGGCTACTCGATGGTAAATCACACTTATTTTTGATGTGAATTTGTCTCTCCTTTCGACACGAGTTTTCTCTTTTGTTTCAGGGGGGATCCCCGGTTACTCGGATCCACGTTCCACTTATACAACTTTATAGTGGGGCAAATAGCTTTTTCCTCACGAGATATGTGATTTCCATGTAGAGATTCAAGAGCCCTCAAAAGTGTAAAGTAGAATAACTGTAATCCTTATTAGATTTAATCATTATCTCAAAAAGGTGCATTTTATGTGGGTGGTTGTATTGAATGTAAAAGATGAATTAGTCTCATCACAGTAACGTCTCCCCCTAAATGTATGCACGGTTATAAAAATTCTCCCCCTTAATATATGCCATGTAGTAAACATGTCTAAATCAATGTAATTTCATTTAGTAAGGGATGAGTCATAGAAAGAGTCAAAAAGATGGGTGATATTTTATATACAATCAAGTATGCATTGGGATGAATTTATCACACAGGTTGATCACCAGTACGTGGCAGAGATAGAAGTCCAAAGACCTTACTCACGCATAAAGAAAGCTTCCAGGTGGATGTAGTCCACCTTCCCACTGACGTCATTTTATATACCGGTCAATCATGGCATTCAAGCGCACGAGTATGAAGTATATGCATTTATATGCATGTAAGTGGACAGATAATCAAAGACCCTTTTTATTTACAAGTATGCAAAGATGTGTATGATATGTGCAACGTGTATCATGCAACTAAGTATGTAAACTGTGTATGCAAAAGTGAACCATTATTTGTAAAAAGTGATTAAAAGTGTGAAAAACTTTATGCACAGTGTTAAGCATTTAAAGATTGAATCGTTATTTACAGAAAATGTGTAAAGGGTGAAAGACCTTATGTGCAATGTAAGGCATTCAAAAACTAAATTTATTCACATGATGTGAAAAGAGAAGTGTGTTCAACTCATCTAAGCATGAAGCTCACAAGATCTCATCATTTCAGAAGTTGCCAAAATCAACAAAATAGGAATGTAATTTTTGAATGTGAACTCTAGACTCAACTTTTACCTTTTCAGATTTTTCAAAATGAGCCTAACCAAAGTAAGTTATCAAAATTAAACCATTTTCTTTCTCACCTTGAGAGTCCTTTATATATTAATGTTCCTTAACCTCAAGGCGTCCCTGTAAAATAGATTCTCATTTTGGATATTTGGGTACCCAAATCATCTTGGGTCTCGAGGGGTTAGTTCTAACATGAGCAAGTGTGTTCTTTTTATTTTTCCTCTCATACCATTCATCATCGGCCCTTGTCATGGTACAATTATCCATTGAGTGTCTATTTAGGCCACAGTAAAAGCAGTGAGAAGTTTTTCTTTTCATGGACCAATTTTCATCATTTTTCATTGAATTACAATTATTCATCATGTGTCCATGTTCACCACAGTAATAGCATGAAAAATTCTTTTTGACATACCATTTATCATCAT
This sequence comes from Amorphophallus konjac, assembly GCA_022559845.1. NCBI lineage: Eukaryota > Viridiplantae > Streptophyta > Magnoliopsida > Alismatales > Araceae > Amorphophallus > Amorphophallus konjac. The sequence goes on from CM040125.1 coordinate 31,101,284, forward strand.
TTTTCTTCGTAAAGCAGTTTTCAAAAATATGACCATGTAACTCACAATAGTAACAATGAGTGTTGAGGTTTTTCGTTGTGGGTTTCTCATGATCTTTGGAACCAGTATCACTTTTCATTCTAGATTTCAAAGTCACATCATCATCATATTTCATTGAAAAGTAATCATACATTTCGTGGCCATATTTGTCACAATAGTAGCATGAAACATCCATTCTCTTTCTTGATGTATGAACATGTTTAACCTTTGGGGGTTTTCCATGCACCCATGAGCAGTCAACAACATTTTTCTGTTTCTGATTTCCTTTATCACACAAACACAAAGTCTCATTCAAAATTTTGATTTCATGTTCCAATGATGAAATGTGCAATTCACAATTAGCAAGCTTTTCTTCACATGAAGTAATTTTTTCATTCAACAAATAATTGACGCTTTTGTAACTTTCAATTTCTTATTCAAGAGGAAATAATTTATCATGATCATCAACAATCACACTTTTTCCTTTTTCAAAATTTTCAAGATTTTTCAATCTACTCTCAGGCAAGGAAATTTGAATTAACAAAGCACTATTTTCGTTTTGGAGTTTTTTAAATGAATTTCCGTTAATGGAAGTGTGTTCACGTTTATTCTTTTGAAAACTCACTTCTTTATTAGGCATTGAATTCATTATTTCTCTGAAGTCGACAGACTTAGACAAATCACTTTTCAGATTTTTCAACTCTTCTTCCAATTCAACATTTTCTCATTCATGTTCTTGAAGCTTTCAATTTCATCTCTTAGCTTCTTTAGTCTTTCAGATTTTTCAACATTCAGAATAACTTTCCTTTTTCAAGAAGAAGCAGTTTTTGAGATATAGCATTATTCAACTCTTTCAGATTCTCATTATCTTCTTTTATTTGTTGAAGTTCTAAAATTTCAGCCAGTAAAGATTTATTTTCAGATTTAATATTTGCAATCAATTCTTTGTGTTCTTCATCATCAAGCATGTGAGACTCAGCTAGTCTTTCGAGCTCGGTGCATTTTCCACATGAAGAATAGTCATGTTTCTTTCTCAATCTTTTGTTTTCAAATTTTATTATTTTATATCTAACAAATAGTTCATCATAAGCATTTAACAATTCATCATAGCTAAGCTCATCCACTTCATCAGAATCAAAATTTACCTTGGAGTTTTTCACGCTTTGACATTTATTTTCTTTGTTTGCCACGAGGCACTCATCATTGTTGCAGCTTCCTTTTTGGGCCTTGCTTAGCCCTTCCAAGATATCTTTGGCTGACCTGCAAGATGAAACGAAGGGATATACGTAGGTGTTCACTGCAACCTTAAGAATATTCAAAACAAAAAGATTATCAGAATCCTTTTTCTTGTGCTCATCGGTCCACTTGGACTTATCTTTTGTTAGAGCATGAGGACCATTAGTCATTAAGTTAAAAAGTCTCGGATTAGTACTAGAAATCTAAACACATAATTTTCCAAGCCATGATGTAAAATCAAAACCATCAAAGATAGGAAGCACATTCATGCAAGCCATCATAAAGTGATCTTTTCTCCTAGACCGCAAGGTCCGCTAACGAAGATCAGAGACAGGGCTCTGATACCAATTGTTGGCCCAGAGAGATGGCGGACAAGAAGGGGGGTTGAATTATCCCCTTTCCGAGATGGCGGATTTTAAAAGCTTTCTAAACTAATTATAGCGGAATTAAAATTAACTACGTTAAATAGCCCAAACTTAAGTGAGATTAAAAGAGTTCTCTCGATCTTTCCGATCTCACACGGATTATCAATGCAACTAATTAGTGAAATCAAGCTCAACACAGATAACGGAGGTAGCAATGTGTGATGATGCAGTGAATTAAAAATCTATTTAATGGACCTGTGAAGGAAAATAGAAGAAATGGTCAATCACACAGGCAATCATACGAGACACAAGATTTTTAGGTGGTTCGGGACCACGATGGGCTCCCTACGTCCACCCCTCACCGAACTCGGTGAGGCTTCACTACACGCTACTTACGTAGTAACACAGGGACGAACCCCAACAACACACACGCTGCTTCCACAGCAATACGCGCACGACGGCACGAGGACTTGCCTCAACACGTTGCCACTACAGCACACACACACACACACACACACACAGTCGGAGAACGTACCTAGGACACAAGACCACACGGAGACGCAGCTCTGTCTAAACACAACCAAACACGGGGAAACTTTCCCCACAAAATAACCACACACGCGGAGATACAGCTCCGCCCACATACAATGTATTCTCAGTTTAATGAAAAGAGAAGATATACAATAAACCCCCAAATAATTATTTATGCTGAAATAGACAAATAGAGATGAGAGAAGAAAGATCCCCCTCAAATCTGCAGAGAAAGCACGTCCATTTGGGTAGTAGGGTGCGCTGGGACTTGTCTTTGTGGAGTGGAAGCCAACCGAGGTCGTGGGAGATGCCCAAGTGGAAGTCTTCAGCAGATGACTTCAGACTGGAACAGCTTCACAGAGTTGAGCTTATGGATGGCATCCTCCTCTTCTTCTTCTTCCTCCTCCAAGTAGATCGGCGCCCTTACCCTCGTCCTCCTTTACCTGCAACAGATAGGAAGATGTTAACTCCAGAGGATTACCTCCCATCGTGGGAGAATGTGGCCTACATATACAACAAGCAAGGCAGCCACAAAGGACATGTTAGCCCATGTAAAAACCCTCTCACAACCACACCCAATTCAAAGGAGAAACCCTAAGGCTATTGGGGTAAAAAGCCAAGGCCATCGGATCACATAATGGGCATTTCGTAACCAATCCGAAAAACACGATCCGGACGAACCAGACAAAGTGTCGACTCTTACAGTCGACACTTCTGTCAAGGTGTTCTGTCCCGAACACAAAACAGCACCCAGGACAAAAAGTGTCGACTCTAAGAGTCGACACATTTTTTCAGGGGTTCTGTCTTCCCACAAAAAATACCATACAGAGACAAAAGTGTCGACTCTTAGAGTCGACACTTTCTGTCTGGTCTTATAAACCAATGTAGATAGAACCTACTGAAATAAGTGTCGACTCCTTGAGTCGACACTTTTACTGATAGAACTGAAAATTCAGTAAAACATAATAGAAACCCCAAAAATATTAAGGACCAATAAAACACCAATAAACCCCATTAAAAAACAATCGAATGACATGCATGAAGGGTCTTTAAAACACAAATCAAACCAAATTTTGAACGCAAGTTTAGGAATCAAAGTGAACATGTTGCAACATTAACCTTTTAGAAAACTATTAGTCAAACCCAGAAATCATGCGGATGGATCACATTCATTTAATCCTCATGAAGATTCAGCCAGGATGAGTTCTTACCATTTGCATTGAGAGTTTGTGGGCATGATTGAACTTGCACTATATAAAAACTCATATTCAAGTCAATGCGAATGATAACAACAAAACAAAGTCTTACCATGGATCCATAGGTCTGAAAGTAATATGAACCATTCATCCAATGGATGGAGAGGCATTTGAGCCTGCAAGACTAATGTCCTTAATATCATGTTAAACCACATAGGAAACACTCACAGCAATCCACTATGTCTGTGCATATGACCTCATGGTCAATGCACATGAGAAGTTGGGTCGGTGCAGGCTTAAGCAGGTCGGTGCAAAGAGTGAACAGGTCAGTGCAATATTGTGAAGGACCAAAGATTGGGTCGGTGTAATATTGAGCATAGGTCTTTCCAAAGCAGAACAAGGTCCGTGCAATGTTGAACAAAGTCAGTGCAATGAACAACAAGGTCGGTGCAATGTAGAACAAAGTCCGTGCAAAGAACAACCATGTCGGTGCAATGTATCAACAAAGTCAGTGTAATGATAAATAAGGTCTGTGTAATGAACGGAAAGGTATGTGCAATGGACAACAAGGTCCGTTCAACGACAAGCATCAATGCAATATACATCACATAAAAAAGCTCATTCTCATGAAAGATACATCAATGCAAATCTTTAGCCATTTCCAGTTCAAAGAAAGCTTTAATGACAGTTAACAAAAATGAGCCTACCCATGTTATCACCAAACCACATCCCATTAAAAGCACAAGCATGAATTCCATATAACAAACCAAAAATTACTTCAAACATGAAGAACCATTTCTGAATAAAATTCAGCCAAGCATTCATGAAAACCAACTTCAAAGCATTCAAGTTCAGTCCAATTAAATTCATACTCAGTTCATCGAAGACCAGCAAGAATTCCACAAGAGCTAAATGAGTATACTGGATATCCATTTTTCACCATGATCAATCTCAGATAGACAGTCCAAAGCAAGTAATCCAAGTTCAATCCAATTACAATTAAGGGCATTCCAAAGCAATCTGAGAAATCTTCAACCTCAGTCAAAATCAATCTGAACTTAATTCATTTACTTATGCATTTAGAGGAAACCATTTCAAACTTATGAAAACAATTCATGAAACATGAACAGCAGATAGAGTTGATCATTTTAGAAACATGCTTTATCAAGCATATGTAAAACCGATAAACATCAATCATTCAAGACCATTTTAAAATCTCATGCAAAGTCAAGTAAAGACCATCCTAGGCAGTTTAATTAGACCATATGATAGTCCACCGAGAGTCATAGATTTCTCATGAAAGCTCCAATGCAAAAGTCAACATCAAAGATGTATCCATGAAGGACCATTGAATTTCAACCTGCAAAGCAAGATATCATCATGTTAGCTTGTTTATCATGAAGATGTTTTCCACTAAACAAGCACACAATATTTTCACTTTAGAGCAAACATAAAACACACAATACATTGGAATCATCAAACCATTGTCAAAGACAAAGAGGGGGCGCACGGAACCCAACACCCGAGATCCAAGAGGATCGAGATGCAACGGGAAGATGTTCACCGTCATGGTATTTTGTTAATATCCCCCTTAGTGGAACCATCGGAGCACATACAGTGGCAGAGCTCCGTGGGCCAACGGGGTTAGAAGAGAAACATCAGCGGTCGACCGGAAAATGTATGGGTAAACCCCATTAATTTAGCTCCGTTAGACTCAAATGAAGGACCACGGTTCTTCCCCCGAGATGGCAAAGGTTAGCATAGAGGCTAATAAGGCTAGATTAGCTGAATTTGGACTGAGTTTAAGGCTTACTAGGGTTACTGGGAAGCTGAGGTCTTCACTGGCTCGTGGCCTCGGTCTAATTTGGAGTTGAGAACAGAAGGTTTAACAAAGTAGCCATCGGGGGATAGTGGCCATCGGCAGTCCAAGGGGCATCGGCCTGGATGGGAATCGGCCTGGTGTGCGGCCTCGACACGCAAGGGCTCGTCGGCGCACCTATGATCGGCGGAGGCCTTGGGGCTCCGAGAAACATCTCGCGCCGGGGCTTCAAAGGGGCCGACTTGATGAAATGTCAGGCGCCGAGGGTCAGTAGAGAGGTTTTGTAAGTGTCGTATCAGGATTTAGGGGTTATAATGGGTTTAAAGGGGTTTTGAAAATGGATTTTTGGTGAGCCATCTTAGGGTGAAAAGGCTCTTCACACAGAGTCTACGAGAGTCCATATAATGAGTGAAATGAATTCCATACAAACCATCGAAATATCCCTCATGGTTGAGTGAACAGAAGGCCACAAGATGGGCTTTCTCGGGCCCCTGTCACACCTATGAGGTTGATGCAGTAATCCAGCGATTCATACACTTCGATTGAACAGAATGAAATTCGGTGAACCATCATTCCCTTGCATAAAATATTCCCCTCATACATCATGGGCAAACAGGACGGAATTCCATCTTCTCTGTAGAGGGATAATAGACACATGGCTAGTGGCAAAGGTCGGCGATGGGGAAAAGGCAAAGAAGACCAAATAGAATTGAGGGGCAGACACACATTGTGAAGCAAACGTGGTTCGTACAGAGATAATCATATACAGAGATTTCATAGAGAGAAAGAACCCGGGGAAAGGAAAATGCATTAATGCAGTTTATTCCTCCATATACATATGTGACAGAATCGTTGTTTCAAAAGGCGGTGCCTCAAGGCACTAAGGCTTAAGCCTCAAGGTGAGACACTAGAAAAATGTCTTGTGACATGCACCTCATGTCTTTTACTCGAGGCTTACGTCTTTTTTTATTGAGATGGTACGCCTCACCGCCTTCGCCGCCTCAAGGTATTTAATTGAGACGTGTACATCACTTGAGAATATGATGTAATGAGGTGTTGTAGGGTACTCCCAAAATTTTCATTTCTTTTGTTGTCCTTAAAACATAATTTAATTTTTTTTCTTGGTAGGTACTTTTTTTTTACATGGAGGGGATAATCGAGCTCCAACTCAGGCCTTCTCCCATGTGGGGAAGGTGACAAACCAACTGCAATTGACAATTGGCTCATAATTTAGTACTTTTGAAATTACATGAATTTATCATTGGGTTGATATAACATTAACACATGAAAATCACTATTGTTTTAAGCATTTTTTGTGGTTTTAAGATTATTTTCTTCCTATTAAGGCTTACGCCTCGTTGTGCCTTAAGGATTACGCCTTATGAGGCTTACAGAAAGTGCCTCACAACAGCCTCTAGACCTTTTAAACTATGGACGGAGTACAACATTTCTACTGTAAAACAGAGCAGTCAGGCATATCTAATGAGCCCTTGAAGGCTATGAGTATCACATTTCAAAAAGAAAAATCCAGAAGCAAAGAATGGGGGGGGGGGAAATATAGCCCCATTGGGGCATTAACCACCGGCGGCAGGCACACACACACCTGCTACTAGAGATGCAGACAGAACTCCTCCCTTCTTCTCTAGGATCTTTTATCTGAGTTCTTCCCTCTCCCTTTTTTTTTTCTTGGTTCGCTCTCACTGTGCCGCCTTCGTCATCCACTACTCTGTACCCCCTCTCTTTCCCTCCTCTCTATGCCCCGTCTTCTCCTCTCGTCTTCGAACTGAAGTCGTGACTTTTATAAGGGGTTTTGGGTTTTAAACCTTTAGCCCGTCGATGCGCAAATCGCAGGGGTGCCTTCTTGCTCCATCGGCGCCAGCATCTCGGCGTGCCTTCCTCTATAGGCTTCGGCCTTATTCAGGTCTCGGCGCCTCTCATATGCATATGGGCCTTTAAGGCCCACATGACCCATTTATCAAACAATTGCATATATTATTTTGTGATTCTTTGCTACATTGCATTCACATTCTACGGCAGATGATGTGGATCCCGCTCTATCAACACCATGATATTCTGGAGACCTTTTTCAGCTGGCAGATGATTGCCCGGAACTTAACGGGATTTACTCGACCCGATTGTCAAAATGACAATCGCTCCGGACAGCAGCTTTGCTAGAGAGACTTTAGCCGGACAGGGTATTATTTGTGATAGATCTTCCTTCTATCATAGTTTTGTGACTTCAGGGAATATCATCAGAGCCACATCTTTCATCAATCTTCAGAGCTCCGGCTCATAGCAAATTTTGTTCTCTTTGCTTGTACATTTTTTTCAGATGTCAACAGGATTATAGGAAGTGCTAGGCTGTTCATCCTCATGATTGTAAGTTGAATTAGATATGTTGGTTTTGTTATCAAAGTGAAATATTATGCAACTAAACAATATTCAATCAAAGCAATGTTGCAAAAATATCAAACATTGTGAGATGTTTACGCTTGATTTACTTAGTTGAACCTTGGTGAATTAAAGATTTTAGCAAAGTTTGATATAGTTCACTTAAAGTAGGAACCTAGTTTCAGTATGGGGTCATCTCCGGTGCCAACTAGGTTCTTTCTCACCACATATAGGCCAACTAACCCGGGAACTTCAAAGGTACAACCAGCCTAGCTTCCGTCAGATAATCCACGGGTGCGAAGACTTACGGAGGTCTTGGTTTAGGAGATTCCAGTCTAATGAGACGGAGTGCTCAATTGGAGGGTCCTTCCTTCACCAAGAGGGGGTAAAATCTTCTAGAAAGTGTGTAGAGAGAGGAGGTCTCCCAAACCAAATGCCCTAATGAAACCTAATGCAAAAATCTAAGCTGAATCAAGAAGATGTTAAGAAGAATATAGCAAAATGAATGTAGAATAATATACAAGAAGTGTACAACATGCAACCAGAGAAGATGACAAGCAGAAACCCGATGAATGATCTGACAAAAGAGCTCTCGGATAGGGACTTACCTGAACGCGACTTACCTAAATGCGGTGTAAACAGGGAGTGCTATAATATCACGGTCAAAAGACGGACCGTGTCTCACAGAACTCAAAGTGATGACAGAATAACACAGGATAAGCACGACAACGTAATGCAATGACGATGAATGAATAAATAAAGAACGCAGTTGGAACAACAACCGCGTCAATAGCCGCAGTTTTAGTTCTAGCCGCGATCAAGACAGAGAGGAGAAAACTGACTAAACTAAGGAAAAGGATCACACACACACATAAACAAATTAATAAGCAGGCAGGCAGAAGAACGGACGTGATGGGCACAAAGTGTCCCACCGTGATCGCCAAAAGATGTAGATCGAAAAATCGACCACCCAAAAAATAATGAGAATAGATGAATAAATGATGGAGGTAAAAAGCGTATGAATAATGATGATAAAAGGTGGTGGGGCGCATGTAATATAAGATGTGTAACTAAAACCGTGATCACCACCGAAGCCTATAACATGCCAAATAATGAAAGACTAAAGGAGAAGGGCACACTACTTACCTCAGAAATTGAAAGAAGGCTGAAGGAAGGCCTGATGATTAACGCAGTGCTTTATATGGTCGCGTTCTTGAGGAACGCGATAATTCCGAGGGGCGCGTTCTATAGAACGCAGTAAAGATATATGCCGCGCTATCTGAAAAGTTGTGGGATGTATGGATCCGTTCCTTCCTTGCTCCAAGGCCGGCCAAGGTGCAAGGGCCTCACGTCTTCTTCTTCTTATGCCTGCAAAACAATGAAAACCACCAAGAGAAAGCCCATTAGAATGCGATTAAGTGTAGGATCTATCCCTATTTTTAATAAAAGCATATAAAAGGAGGGCTAGATCACCTTGGGGTTTAGGTGGTTTTAAACCCCTATGGAAGGGCTAAAAATAGGTTTGGTGTGTGTGTGTATGCGTGTACTTGAAAAAAGAAGCTAACTTGAAGAAGAGATGTAATGATATGAAGAGATTAAAACGAATTAAAAGACACTAAAAGAGGGAGAAGTGAAGAACGAGGAAGAACAAAACAAAAGCCCTAAAATACTGCCTTGGACGAGAGAAAGGCGAAGGATTAAAGGTCCTCAACGAATCATGGCCTTGCCCTCCCTTCTTGGCCGAGTCCTATGAGTTGCATCCTCTGAAATCAACAGCCATGGGTCGAATTTATAGAAGAAGGCGAACTAGAAACCCTAGGTCAGAATCCAAGAGATCTGAGGATTTGGAGGCCTAAAATTAGGTAATCTTGTCGATTATTGAGGGGGAATGACTCCTAAAGGGATTAGGAACCTTCCATGATTGATTCGAGCTCCGAAACTTTCCCAAAGAGGGATCAAAAATCGGAAAGGGAGAGTTTCGGATGGACAGGGTTTCCAACTGAGAATGCGGTCAAGGTAAGCACCACGATATGACATTAATGCGTTTCCATGATCAACCGCGATCATCGTTGACTGGTCAAAGTCGGTCGACCAAAGAGTCAAAGAAAGGAAGAACGCGCCCTATGTGATGACCGCGATAATCAGTATCGCGGTAACACGATACGCCACGTTAAGGAAATATCCCAAAAGAATCAACGACAGGGTCTTTAATGCTAAATTAAGTAAATTTAATGTAAAAGAAATAGCGCCCTTGTGAAAAGTCACTACATTAAGAATTAACGTCAGCCACCGAGAGGTGAATTTTCAATGAACGCGGTTGGATCAATTTGCCTGTTAATTAAGGAACGCGGTGTCAATTTTGACCACGACAAGGATGAGATGGCCAAGGCCTTGGGCCAATATCCAAGGCACATAAATTGAATTCAAGGGCTGAAAGTGGATAGAAATATCTCACAAAATGGACCAGAAAACCAACCAATTAAGGATCAATTGGGGCATCAACTTAGGAGAACAAGAAAAAGGCTCAGCTTGTAGGTCGAAAACGGGTGTCTACATCGTCGAAGATAATCTCTATTAAGTTGTAATCATTATGGAGAGAATTTGATAATATTGTGATGAAAGATAATGAAACTATTCAAACACTTTTTATTCGAGTTGCCAGCATCATAAATCAAGTTACAAGTTATGGGGATAAAATTGAATAAAAGAAAATAGTTGAGAAACTCTTGAGAAGTCTTTCGATCAAGTTCGATCATATTGTTACTACCATCGAAGAATATAAAGATTTATCAAGGTTTTCTATACATGAACTAATTGGTTCTTTGTAGGTGCATGAGTAAAGAATAAAAATATTTTCTCATTAGAATCTGGAGCAAGCATTTCAATCAAATATATCATTATCAGACAAAAGAGGGGGGTTAAAGAAGGGGAACTTGGAAGGCTATTCTTCACAACAAGAACAGTTCGAGAGAGACAATTCAAGGCAGAAAAAATTAATGAAATAAGGTCATGACAAAAGAAGAATTGAAGGTATAAGAAAAATCATCCAAAATATATGTCTTCCTCCCAATGTCGAATTTGCAAGAAGTTTAGATATTTTATGAAAGATTGCATATTTAAATGAACCAAATGAAGAAATACTAATCACTTCCAAAGTGATTGTTATTATCAATACAAAAATAAAGCTAATTATTCGGAGATATATCAACTATTTTATTCAGGCTTTGCCAATAATTTAGATTTTAGCGATACATGTTATTTAAATAGTGGTTATAACAATCATATGGTAAGAAATAAAAATAGCTTTGTCAAACTAGACGAAGAGCTAGACTCCCAAGTAAAGTTCAGGGATGACAAGGCACAAGGTAAAAGGTAAGGGAGTGATAGAGGTGCACACAAACGGTGGTAAGACAAAGTTTATCACACATGTTCTTTATATTCTTGGGCTAGCTCCAAGTTTATAAATGTTGTGCAGCTAATGCAAAAGGGTTATTCGGCCAATTTTAGAAAAGATGAATGTATCATTATAGAAGATAGAAATAAAAAAATTATGGTAAAAATCAAGATGGCTCTCAATAAAGTATTTCCGCTGAAAATGTCAATCGAAAAAATGGCTTTAAAAATGAAAGGAAAAGATAGCTATCTCATATGGCATAAGAGTTTTTGTCATTTGAATTATAGAAGTCTCATACTACTAAACAAGAAGAGAATAGTCATTAGATTGTCATATCTAAAAGAATATGAAAATAAAATTTGCGAAGGATGCATTTATGGAAAGATACAAAGATTACCATTCATCAAAATAACATGGAGAGCTAAAGAGTCATTACAATTAGTGTATGCTGGCATTTGCAGTCCAACAAAAACTGCCTCATTAAACGGTTCATGATATTTTCTATTGTTTGTGGATGATTATAGCCAAATGATGTTGATATATTCTCTAAAGGAAAAATCAGAGACATTTACTATGTTATTATATTTTAAAGTATTTGTCAAGAAACAAAGTTGTAAAAAGCTCAAGATTTTAAAGATTGATCGTGGAGGAGAGTTTACTTCTAATGAATTTCAAGAATATTGCAAGAAGGAAGGAATAAAGCGAAGGAGCTAACAACAAGATACACACCTCAGTAAAATAGAGTAGCCGAGCGAAAAATAGGACACTGGTGGAGATGGAAATCTGAGCATGCTAAAAGGTGTGAATCTCCCTGATAGTTTTTAAGCTGAGACAGTACATACTGCACTTTACATCTTAAATAGGTCTCCGACGAAAGCAGTTCCAAACAAAAAATCATATGAAACTTAGTTCAATAGAAAGTCAAAGGTAAGTCATTTTAGAATATTTAGATGTATTGCATATGGTCATATTCCTTCACATGTTAAAGAAAAAAATATTGATGAGAATGAAAAAAGCTATATATGTATTGGATATAGTGAAGAATAAAAAATATACATATTACTTGAGGGTAAGACAAATAAATTGGTTATATCTAGAGATGTTGTAGAGCCCCAAAATTTATAAAAGTAATTTCTAGTTATTTAAATAATATTCTGGCATTAATTGGGCTAAATAATCAATATAAGGCCAAAATTGTGTTAATCAATTAACCCAACCCACTTAATTGAAGTCCAAAAGGGTTTAGGACCTAGACCATTAGGTTTGGCCCATATTCTAGAAGGTATTTAAGCCTATCCATGAATATTAAGGATAAATACTAATAATATAAGATAATGATTTAGATAATTAACAAAAGAGTTTTTATAAATTGAAACTCTAAGCTACGATGACTGTAACGGTCTATCGTAAGACCGCCATAGCCATGTAACGCATGGGCACTCGACCGTTACATTCCTGTTAGTTCCGTAAGTGAACGGACTCATGAAAAGATTGGAACTTGATATTCCTATCCACTATGGATCGAGTTGGGAAGGATTGTAAAGACTCTAAGGACTCTTAGAGATTAGGATTTGATGAAATAAGGACTCTAAACTCGATCTAATCCTCAAACCCTAGCCTAAACTCTATAAATAGGGCATAGTTCTGAACTGTGCGACCCTTACTTTTTGGGCGTAAGGAAGCAAGGTAAGGAGTCATTATCTCAGGTAAGTTCTTTAGAATAATTTGTTTACAATACTTTATACTAACTCCCCTCTGAATTTCACATCTTTAGGTCAAGAGGGCGTGGAGTTAGAGCCTAAAGAAGTTGCTGAAAAAGTCACAAGAGAAGGAAGGGATCTAGGGCAAGGTTCTCAACCAAATTCTGAAACTGTAGTCTAAGTAAGAGGTAGGTTATCTCATGAACGGAAAAAATAGCATGATAGGACTAAAAGCCCTCTGGTTTGATTGAATTCCATGCACTATAGAGTATTGATTTCATGTTTTATTTGTTCTATGCACATCATGCACCTCTTAGCCAAATTAAGGAATTAAAACATGACTATTCATCTATTCCTGATTACCTATGCATGTAGATGGCCTTACTTCGTTAACATGACTAGAAGCTCATCATGTTTTGATAAAACACATGATGTGAGTTGATCTCTTAGTTTCTATGATTGTTTCTATTAGCAGATATTGTAACGCACTAGCATAGGACCGTCACTTTGAAGTAACGGCCCTACGATAGACCGTTACACACTTTGTGGTATTGGAAGTGCACGGTTGGTTCTAACGCGCTTGGACAGACGCGTTACAATCATGTAACGGCTGGGTCCTGACCGTCACTTTCATTGTGACGCCCCATCTCCAGACCGTTATATCCTATGTTCTGTCAACCCTATGACTGAATACAACATGCCAATCTTATTATGGTTAAAACCTAGTTACCAAAGTTTTTGACCTAATCATGTGATTTTAAGGATATTTGATTATTCATGATAGGTATTGCATGTTTTGTCATCACTTCTACTTAAGTTATGTTAAACCAAATTCTATAGTTTTGTACTATAAAGCATGACTTTTTAACATTGTATTGACGGAGTTTTTATCATGATTTTTACATTGATTATACATATCTCTCTCTATCAATAGAGTCAATTCTATAAGTACATGGCACATATTCCGGTATGTTGTGATTAGTTCACACTTTGCACTATAGGAACACAATCTTGGACATGAGGACCTCTCTATTGGATAATCCTTCCAATGGACTAGGAAATCATTGTTTCAAGGCCTCCGTAATTCTCCGCGAGCCTGGGCTTCCCACTAGGACGCCGAGTTGGTTGTACCAATGAAAGCCCATTAATTAGAACACTCTATCGTGGTTTTGATTCTTGAAATTTAACGACCTTGAACTGGACCGTCAGGCTCACGTAACGGCCCAGTGCCAGACCGTCACATTCCTCTGAGTCTATTTTTATCTTTCTGGACTCGGATAACTGTAACGGCCCATTACTGGAGCGTTACATAATGTAACGGCCCAGCAAATGACCGTTACATAGCTTGTTTATGTTAACCCAAGGTTTGACCAAGGGTTGATATTCTAATGATTCTAGACAAACCTTGATGATCTAGAACTTGTCATATTGCTTAAATTGATCTAAGAGAAATGGAAGTTAAGGAAAATACAATTATGCTGTCGATTTATTCTATAAGCATAACTTAGTTTAAACATCATTCTTGATCTCATATATTCAAAATTGAAGCATTCATTCATTGATTATTGTTATCATGGAATTATTGGAAGTGCTATATTCTTGGCCATACTTTACTGTTATACTGCGTGGAAGTAGCTTAATTTATAACTGAAGATGCGATCGAGTACTGATTGTGTTCAAGGGCTCTATGCTAGTCCCCTCGACTAATTGCAGGAAACATACTATTTTATAAACCATGGGGTATGATGCTACTGGCGTCGCATTGCGCTGAGAGTACTATTTCTATAAATAAGTGAAGATCCACGGCACGACATGACATTCTTGCTTGATATTCCACAGAAATTCACGAAGCACTTACTCTTACGTATAAGATGCTAAAGTGAGGAATATGTGGCTTGCTAGTATAATCTCGTTACATTCTTGTTCATGGAAGGCCAATATCATGTTCTTGTTATATTCTTGCTAGTTCATTCTTGATCATTCTATCTTACATGGTTATCTTGTTTCTATTGATTTGATTGCATGATTGATTCGCATTGCATGATTTTACCTTATTTCTTTAGAGCAAAAATGATAATCACTTAAATAGTGCCTTCATGTTGATGCGAAGATACCTACTGGGCAAGTGTGCTCATGACCTATTTTCCAATGTTTTTCAGGAGATGGAAATAGTTCGGATTCGGATTCGGGCTATACTAGTAGCGGGTCCGGAAGCGAGTGAAAGTGTTATAAAGATGAGAGTGAAGACTTAGGAAGTTAAAGTGTCTAGATTAAGTCAATGTAATTTTTTTTCTATTTCTTGAGTCTAGTAGAATGGAAATCAAATTAGTGATTGTATCTTGAATATTGATCATTTATGAAATAAAGTTGGAGTTTGAATATTATTGTGCAATTG
Source organism: Amorphophallus konjac (assembly GCA_022559845.1). NCBI lineage: Eukaryota > Viridiplantae > Streptophyta > Magnoliopsida > Alismatales > Araceae > Amorphophallus > Amorphophallus konjac. Next base: position 31,116,329 of record CM040125.1, read on the forward strand.
CATTTATTTGTGTGATTGTCTTGCGCTCTGATTGATCCTTGCTTGCGAGAGGCTTACCATGCTGGTTGTTCGCGCTCCCCGAGCGAGTCTTCCGCTGTAATTAAAGGCTCGGGGCATGACAGTTAAGTTGGTATCAGAGCCTAAGTCTCAAGACTTAAGGAAAAGAGTCATGTCATAGGATAAGTCCAAGGTTAAGGACCCCTACCTATGAACTAAGGAAGAAAATTCCATACCCATGTGAGGATTGGGTAGAACCCAGGATAAGATAACTAGTTAGCTTTAAGAATTATTTTGATTCATTCCAATTTCATGAGAAATAACAAGTTGTTATTTTCTCTCTGGTACCTTATTATTCTTATCATGGCTCATCGTGTAGATTGGGACGGTATGCAACAAACTGTTGCCGGCCTCACCCAGGCACTACAAACTATAGCACAAGGTGGTGCGGGGGCAAGGGCAGGAGACCTTCATCACAATTTCCGGAGTCTAAATCCTCCGCGTTTCTGTGGATCTTCCAATCCAGACGAAGCAGAAAATTGGATCGACGAGATGAATAGGATATTTGATGTTATTCAATGCATTGATCAGGAGAAAGTCCGTCTAGCTACGTTCCAATTAAACAAGGATGCTCGCACTTGGTGGAAATCGGTTCTGGCACCTCCAGCCGATGCGCCACATACATGGAATGTTTTTCTCACTTTATTCCGTGCCAAATATTTCTCCGAGCATGTAAAAGAAAGAAAGGCTATGGAGTTTGCCTCCCTTCGTCAAGGGATGATGTCCGTGGCAGAATATGAGTTGCAGTTTTCAAGACTAGCACTGTATGCACCACATTTGATTAGTACAGACTTATTAAAAGCAAACCGATTTATGGACGGGTTACGGCCCGGTTTCATTCAACAACTGGGGACACAGAATATCCGCACTTATGCGGAGATGGTTCAAAGGGCATATTTATGCGAGAGGACCTTAGAGAAGGTCGAAAGGTTGAAAGGAAAGGGAGAAGAATCTAGCCGGCGCTCTGATCGGCATTATAAGAAAGAGAAGTTCAGCATCACGGAACCATACAAAAGCCGTGATAATAAGAAAAGATCAAGGAACGGGAACGGTGGAAATTCTCAAAAGAGTAGTAAAAAGGTGAAGGAAGAAAAGGAGCAAGTCGCCTCAGCGTGCACCTTTTGTGAGAAATTCGGCCACTCGGCTGAAGAATGCTGGAAGCGCCTAGGTGCTTGTTTGCGTTGTGGGAGTAGGGAGCATCATGTGCCAGAGTGCCCCCTTATTAAAGACCAACCAAATAATGGAGGACGTAGGAGGCATGCTCGCCTCAATGCAGTTATAGATGAAGAAGAAGCGCCCAGGGATCAAAATGATGGGCTCATGGAAGGTAATCTTCAAATATGTTCTCGTCCTGCATTCGTGCTATTTGATACTGGTGCTTCTCATTCTTTTATCTCCACCACTTTTTCAAAAACCTTACCAACTGCATCAGTACCCCTACCTTCAGATCTCGCTATTACTACACCTTTAGGATCTGGAACTAAGCTTACCAACTATTATCCTGATTGTGAGGTAGTGGTAGAAGGACACAATCTCCCTGCAAATTTAGTATGCCTTGACATGAAGGGATATGATGCAATTTTAGGGGTAGATTGGCTTGTAGACCATGATGCTTACATCAACTGCCGAAATAGGATTATATCTTTTCGAAAGCCCGGTCTTCCAAGATTTTCCTTTCGTGGCATCAAATGCAAGAAGCATCCTACCATTATATCTTCTCTACACACTTGCAAACTTATCTCGCAAGGATGTAAAGCTTTTCTTGCTTCAGTCATTGTCACCGAATCTAAGGAAATTATCCTAGCAAACATTCCTATTGCAAATGAATTCCCGGATGTATTCCCATCTGAACTACCTAATTTACCACCCGAGAGGGAAGTAAATGTTGTGCCCCTGTAGTCATTTGAGTCATCATGTGATCAATTAGGTCATTCGACATCAATCTATGATCATATGAGTCATTTGGTATTCTTGGTTTTGATAATGCCTAAACACTATAAGTCATTGTTCTTTTCCACTATCTTATGACTGACATATGTGATGTCTTGTTCATGACAGATATGCACATGAAAGCTCAATGTTGCGCCCTCGCACGTGGATCGACCTGCACGGTCAGGTCGCGGGGATCGACCTGCCCAGTCAGGTCGCGGGGGTCAAGGGGGCAGCGCCCCTTGCAGGGGTTTCCGGGGGCGGAGCCCCCGGAACAAAATTTGGCTTGAAGACTCAGTAATAAAACTTCAAGACAATCAAGGTCGATGCCACAGACATGAACGGGCGGATAACGGACTCAAGCGACGGAGCTGGTGCGGCCAACGGACCGACCCGGGGTGACCCGGGCTCTGCCCAGCTGGCGGTCGACCGCCAGCACAGGGGCGGTCGACCGCCCCAGCCAGGGACTACCAAGGCTGCACGTTTTTCAGTGGCGGTCGACCGCCAGCCAGTGGCGATCGATCGGATTTCCCAGGGATCGCCCGGTTGCAGGTGTTTCAGTGGCGGTCGACCGCCAGGAGCTACAGGTCGACCGCCAGCCCCGAGCCTTCATTTTTGACTTTGTTTCCAACTTCGAAAAGGGCCATTCTACATGGATTTCTTTAATCCAAAAGTCACCTAATCACCCACAATTTATGGATCTGGTCTAAGGCTTGTCCATAGACCATTCAAGGTCTATAAAACCAATACAAGAGGGTTGAAAACCCTAATGCTTCAAGGGGTTACAAGGGTGGCTGCAAGGGAGGTTGCAAGAGAGCTTGGAGATGAGCTACTGTTCACGTGAACAGTAGTTCGTGAAGGTGGTCTTCATCCAATCAAAGGAGGAATCAAGCTCAAATCAAAGCCAGCAATCTTCAAGGAAGATTACATCAAAGCAAGGCTATCAAAGTGATCCAAGGAAGCCGGTTTGATTCAAGTTCTTCAAGGGAAATCATCTTCATCCATTCAAGTTCATTCAAGGTGATATTTCAAGCATTCAAACTCCTAGAAGCTAAAGAAGCAATCAAGATTCAAGGTAGCTTCATCATCTCCTTCATTCATTCAAAGAAATTCAAAGAGAAGATCAAGAGAGAAGAATTGAAGGAAGAGGTACTGTTCATGTGAACAGTACTCCGTGAAGAACATTCATCCAATCAAGGGTGAATCAAGAAGATTGAGTTGAAGCCAAGAGGAGCCTTGTTGCTGATCAACATTTCATACAAGGGACAATTCATTTTCACTCATAACTCAATCTCTTGTTTTACTTCCTTCACATTTGTTTCATTTTCAATATTGTTAAACATTGAAGTCGTGATTCGTCCCTACCGGTGGTTAGTAGGAAGGCAATTGGAGGGTGTTCCAATTTGCGGTTGACGTCCCTACCAGGTGGTGAGTAGGAAGGTAATCGGTGGTTTCTGATTTGCGGTTCCGTGCGCTGCACAAGTGAACCCTCACCGGGTTTTGGTGAGGGGTGGACGTAGGGCTGAGGATTCAGTCCGAACCACCTTAAAAATCCTATCTAGTGTGGTTTGCTTGTGTGATTGATTTATTCTAGATGCATGCTTAGGATCGAATTATTATATATCTTGCTTATCTTGCTAAGTGAATCATAGCATTCTTGGAAGCTAGTTTCTATTCCGCTGCAATTCATTTTAACTAGCTGTTTAGAGGGCCGCATTGCGAAAAGTGGAGCTGATCTATTCACCCCTCCCCTCTAGATCCGCTGTCCACTACACAACAGTAAACTTTACCATTGAACTCATTCCAGGTGTAGCACCTGTTTCTATAGCCCCTTACAGGATGTCCCCCACATAACTCAAGGAATTAAAGAAGCAATTACAGGAACTTCTAGACAAGGGTTTTATCAGACCTAGCACATCCCCTTGGGGTGCGCCGATTCTATTTGTCAAGAAGAAGGATGGTTCTCTCAGGTTATGCATTGACTACCGATGATTGAATCAACTTACAATCAAGAATAAATACCCATTGCCACGTATTGAGGAGCTCTTCGATCAGCTTTCGGGAGCAAAATATTTTTCTAAGATTGACCTAAGATCAGGTTATCATCAGCTTAGAATCAAAGAAGAGGACATTTACAAATTGGCTTTTCGAAGTCGTTATGGCCACTATGAATTCGTGGTAATGCCGTTTGGGTTAATTAATGCCCCAGCAGCATTCATGCAACTTATGAATAGTGTCTTCCAGCCATATTTTGATCAGTTCATCGTCGTCTTCATCGATGATATCCTGATATACTCCAAGACAAAAGAAGAACATGAAGAACATCTAAGGATAGCTTTGCAAACACTTAGAGAACATAAGCTATATGCCAAACTCAATAAGTGTGAATTCTGGCTCAAGGAAGTCTCATTCCTAGGCCACATTATTTCAAAAGAAGGTATTGTTGTGGACCCTTCTAAGGTAGAAGCTGTAAGAGATTGGAGCCGACCAATGACTATATCTGAAGTTAGAAGCTTTTTGGGTCTAGCAGGTTATTATAGAAGGTTCATAAAGGACTTTTCAAAGATCGCGGTTCCTTTAACTAGACTTACCAAAAAAGAAAATCCTTTTATCTGGTCGAAGGACTGTGAAAAGAGTTTTCAAAATCTTAAGAATCATCTTACAACAGCCCCTGTTTTGTCATTACCAATAGAGGGTGCTGGATTCGAAGTATATACGGATGCATCTGGAATTGGCTTAGGATGTGTCCTTATGCAAGATGGAAATGTGATTTACTATTCTTCAAGACAATTGAAACGTCACGAAGAAAATTATCCTGTACATGATTTGGAATTAACAGCAGTTATTTTCGCCTTGAAAATTTGGCGTCATTATCTTTATGGAGAAAAGTTCACTGTCTATTCGGACCATAAGAGTTTGAAATATTTATTTTCTCAAAAAGAGCTTAACATGAGGCAGAGGAGATGGTTGGAATATCTTAAAGACTTCGATTTCGCTATTCAATATCACCCTGGCAAGGCAAATGCTGTAGCAGATGCACTCAGTAGGAAACCAATTGGTAGGTTATCAAGTCTCATGATTAGTATGACTAACCTTGTTCCTCAATTTGCTCAATTGAATCTAGATGTTGACATTAAGGAAGATAATTGTTTCATGACAAATATCTGAGCTTAACCAACATTGATTGAGGATTTGGCCAAGTTACAAGAGGATGACCCAATTTTACTGGAAATTAAGGCCAATATTGAACAAAGACCGGATTTTTCTATATCCGAAGATGGAAGAATGCTATTCAAGGGCCGAATGTGTATACCCGATCATGAAGATACAAAGAAGTTGATCTTAGAGGAAGCACATAAATCAAAGTATACCATTCATCCTGGAGGTACAAAAATGTATCAGGATCTCAAAAGAAACTTTTGGTGGCCCAATATGAAGAGGGAAGTAGCTGACTTCGTATCTCGGTGTCTCACATGTCAACAAGTGAAGGCGGAACATTTCAGACCCGCAGGTAAATTACATCCCTTAAGTATTCCGGAATGGAAATGGGAAAGCATAGGAATGGATTTCATTATGGGACTACCTAAGACAAGAGGTGGACACGATGGAATATGGGTTATCATAGACCGATTGACTAAATCTGCACATTTCATACCAATTAAGAGTCGATGGTCTGTGGATATTCTAGCAGCCTTATACATAAAAGAAATTGTTAAACTACATGGTGTCCCTGTCGCTATTGTATCAGATAGAGATCCCCGATTCACATCACAATTCTGGAAGAGCCTACAACATTCACTTGGGACTAGATTGAATTTTAGCACCGCTTTCCATCCACAAACTGATGGTCAAACAGAAAGGACAAATCAAGTGGTAGAAGATATGCTCAGGTCTTGTGTCATTGATTTTGGAGGAAGTTGGCATGATCACTTGCCTTTGGTAGAATTTGCATATAACAACAGCTATCAAGCAAGCATACAAATGGCACCTTTTGAAGCTCTATATGGGAAAAGTTGTCGATCACCAATATGTTGGAATGAAATAGGGGAAAGGTAATTTCTAGGCCCCGATTTAATCAGGGATTCTACAGAGAAAATCAAGCTCATTCAGGAAAGGATGAAAATGGCACAAGATAGGTAGAAATCTTATACTGACAATCGAAGGCGCGACTTGGAATTTCAAGTAGGAGAACATGTATATCTAAAGGTTTCTCCGGGTCCTGGTATTCGAAGATTTGGCATTAAAGGAAAGCTAACTCCAAGATTTATCGGTCCATTTGAAATCCTCGAAAGGATCGGTGAAGTGGCTTATAAATTGGCTTTGCCAGCACAGTTAGCAGGAGTTCATGACGTATTTCACGTCTCGATGCTGAAGAAGTATGTGTATGATCCAGATCACATTATCACTTATGACAATCTGGAGATTCAGAAGGACTTGACATATGAACAAACGCCAATGAAGATTTTGGAACGAGAAGTACGTCAACTCAGAAATAAGGCCATTCCTATGGTGAAGATTCAATGGAAAAAAGCATGGTCTTATGAAGCAACATGGGAAATCGAATCAGCTATGAAGAAAAGATTCCCAGAATTATTTAATTGTAAGAACACTCTCCTCAATCCATGAATTGAATTTGGGGACCAAATTCTTCTAAGTTGGGGAAGGTGTAGAGCCCCAAAATTTATAAAAGTAATTTCTAGTTATTTAAATAATATTCTGGCATTAATTGGGCTAAATAATCAATATAAGGCCAAAATTATGTTAATCAATTAACCCAACCCACTTAATTGAAGTCCAAAAGGGTTTAGGACCTAGACCATTAGGTTTGGCCCATATTCTAGAAGGTATTTAAGCATATCCACGAATATTAAGGATAAATACTAATAATATAAGATAATGATTTGGATAATTAACAAAAGAGTTTTTACAAATTGAAACTCTAAGCTACGATGACTGTAACGGTCTATCGTAAGACCGCCACAGCCATGTAACGCATGGGCACTCGACCGTTACATTCATGTTAGTTCCGTAAGTGAAGGGACTCATGAAAAGATTGAAACTTGATGTTTCTATCCACTATGGATCGACTTGGGAAGGATTGTAAAGACTCTAAGGACTCTTAGAGATTAGGATTTGATGAAATAAGGACTCTAAACTCGATCTAATCCTCAAACCCTAGCCTAAACTCTATAAATAGGGCATAGTTCTGAACTGTGCGACCCTTACTTTTTGGGCGTAAGGAAGCAAGGTAAGGAGTCATTATCTCAGGTAAGTTCTTTAGAATAATTTGTTTACAATACTTTAGACTAACTCCCCTCCGAATTTCACATCTTTAGGTCAAGAGGGCGTGGAGTTAGAGCCTAAAGAAGTTGCTGAAAAAGTCACAAGAGAAGGAAGGGATCTAGGGCAAGGTTCTCAACCAAATTCAGAAACTACAGTCTAAGTAAGAGGTAAGTTATCTCATGAACGGCAAAAACAGCATGATAGGACTAAAAGCCCTCTAGTTTGATTGAATTCCATGCACTATAGAGCATTGATTTCATGTTTTATTTGTTCTATGCACATCATGCACCTCTTAGCCAAATTAAGGAATTAAAACATGACTATTCATCTATTCCTGATTACCTATGCATGTAGATGGCCTTACTTCATTAACATGACTAGAAGCTCATCATGTTTTGATAAAAGACATGATGTGAGTTGATCTCTTAGTTTCTATGATTGTTTCTGTTAGCAGATACTGTAACGCACTAGCATAGGACCGTCACTTTAAAGTAACGGCCCTACGACAGACCGTTACACACTTTGTGGTATTGGAAGTGCACGGTTGGTTCTAACGCGCTTGGACAGACGCGTTACAATCATGTAACGGTTGGGTCCTGACCGTCACTTTCACTGTGACGCCCCATCTCCAGACCGTTATATCCTGTGTTGAACCCCTTCTTTGTAAATGTATTTAATGAATTTTGATGATGACCAAACACTACATACTTGCATATTATCATGATGTAATGTGTGTGTGCCTTGATCAGCTTGTAAGTGGAGTTAAGGAACTTTCAAAATGGAGGAATTATTCCGTTGGTAAGAAGGTAAATCTAAAATTTGTAAACGCCAACACTAACTCAGAATGTATGTCCTGACAGGTCAACAGTTGCATTTCAAGATTGGAATAAAGCAAGGATATTTGGTAAGATCAAATTGTTCAAATACAATGGGTGAATTCATGGTTTGTATGGTAAGTAGGAATGCAAGCAAGTCTCAGAAACCAAGGTAATCACTCAATTAGGAATTCATGTTATTTGGCCTTGGTTTTTATTTTTTCATGTCTTAGTATTCCTACATTTCATTTGTATTCTTTCTATCCTTTGAACCCACTAGGTTGGATTTGTGTTGGAGTGGTTTTTTACCATTTTTTCTGTCCCCTGGCACATGGGTCGACCCCTGGACGTTTAATGGGAACCAACCGCTGGCTGGACAAGGGTCGACCCCAGGGTCGACCCCTGTGACTTTCGCCCAAACAGAAACATTTTTGTTCCTATCAGGGTCGACCCTGGGGTCGACCCCTTTTGTTCCAGCTCAAGTCTTCTTGAGGGTCGACCCATTGATCTGCTGGGCCTTACCCTCTTCGAGGGTCGACCCCAGGGCCGACCCTTTCCGGTCGGAAGCCCAGCCGACTTCCTTGACCGACGTTTTCTTGTTCCGAATGTCCACCAATCAATGTCTAATCACCTCTAGACCTTCCACAAACATCTCCACTTTTTGTGGATCTGGTCCCCATGCTGTCTTTGACTGTTTTATTCATTTAATCAAACCCTAATGGCATTATATATATATGAGAGAAGGGGGATCCGAAGAAGTGAGATGAGGGTTCTATTGTGTATGTGCAGGTTCGGAGTTGTAGCCTTCAAGCCCCATTCTACCTTGCTCTGAAGCTGAACTCCAAAGGAAGGAGCTGGAATCCAAGCCCAAGATCGTATACATCAAAGAGCTGCATCAAACATCAAGCTTATACAAATCTCATCCAAATTCGTTCATCTTCCTGCTGGAGTATCAAAGGAGATTCGAAGAACACAAAGGGGGAGTTCTATTTAGAATCTTTTCTACTCTGATCCTCTTTTAGTGCTTATTGTTGAATCTGAAAAGTGTTGTACTCTAAACTATCTTGAAACAGATTGGTGTGTGTGTGCTCGTGATCTGTGACACGAGTGTGTGTGTGTGTGTGTAGCCTAGAAAAACCATTGAGTTTGTGTGTTTGGGGTGCCTAGATTGGGTACCGTGTGTGTGTGTATGCTGTTCATAATAGCGTGTGTGTGCTTGGCTCACATCATAGTGAAGTCGTTAATCCTCATGAGTGAGGGGTGGACGTAGGGGACATTGCGGTGTACCCGAACCACCTAAAAACTTTGTGTATCTCTCGTGGTTTGTTCATTTGCATCCCTTGTCGAGTGGGCTTCACGGAGAGTTGAGTGTTCACCACCTACTTCTTCACACACTTACTATCTTTCTTATGCATTTATGTGTGATCATGCACGAGTAAGACCGAGTGCTTGATTGAGTTTATTTTGTCTCTCAAGTTCTTCTGAAAATAATTTTAATTGCCAATCAATTCACCCCTCCCCTCTTGATTGCCATCGTTTGGGACCCAACAATTGGTATCAGAGCTTTGGTCTCTATATAGTCTGACCTCACGGTCTTAGAGCAGATCCCTTTTATGGCAAACAGAGGGATGATGCCCGAAGGGCATTCAGTACACAGGCCTCCATTTTTTGATGGAACAAACTACACTTACTGGAAAAACAGAATGTATGTTTTCTTGCGTGCTCAAGATTATGAAGTATGGAATGTTATCAACAAAGGTCCTTATAAGTTGCCTGACAATGAAGATGATTGGGATGATGACCATATCAATAAGTGCTCAGCTAACTTTAAGGCAATGAATATAATTCAGTGTGCTATCCATCCGAATGAATACTCACGCATATCTATGTGTTCCTCTGCACAGGAAATGTGGGACAAACTACGCTTGATCTATGAAGGAACTTCTGAAGTCAAAGAGACCAAAGCAAATCTATTGGTCCGCAACTATGAGTTATTCATGATGAAACCTGAAGAATCAATTTCTGAAATGTTCACAAGATTAATGGAAATCACAAATGGTTTGAAGGCCCTTGGCAAGGAGTATTCAACCCGTGATCTTGTGAGGAAGGTACTGAGATCTCTATCACCACAGTGGCACACAAAAGCCACAGTGATCGAAGACTCAAAGGATCTCAGCACTCTGACTCTGGATGAGTTAGTCGGCTCCTTGATGACATATGAGATCAACATCAAAAGGAGCGAGGACGACAACAAGAAGAAAAAAGTTGCCACAACCTTGGCATTGAAAGTAAACCCGCAAGAGTCGGAAGAAAGCGAGGGAGACTCCTCGACCAACACTGAAGATGAGGAGCTTGTAGCTATGTTCACAAGAAGAGCTAGAAGATTTGTCAAGAACACAAGGAAATTTGGTGGTCAGTTCAAGAAAGGACCAAGAAGGCAAGGACCTAAGAAAAGTGAAAGCAGCAAGAAGGAAGAAATAATTTGCTATGAATGCAAGAAACCCGATCACATGCGGGGAGAATGCCCGGACTTAGAAAAGAGATTCAAAAAGGGAAAATTCAAAAAGCCTAAGACCATGGTGGCCTCTTGGAGCGATGAAGATGAGGAAGACTCCGGGAATGAAGATGGACTAGATGAACTGGTCCAAAATCTATGCTTCATGGCAAATGATGACACCAATGAGGTACAATCTGAAACTGAATCCCTCACTTGTGAACAATGGCAGATTGCATATGAATCATTGTATGGAAAATATAAAAAATTGAAATGTGAAAATAAACTTCTGAAAAAGAAATTGGAACAAGCTGTGAGTGGTCAAAATCCTTGTGAGAATTGCAATTTCATGAAATGTGAAAATGAGAATCTTAAACATGAAAATGAAAGTCTCTTGTCTAAAGTAGAATTATTTGAAGAAGAGAGTTCATGCATGCGAGAGGATCAATTCACTCTTATTAAAAAACATGAAGGTTTGCAAAAGGAATTAGAACAAGAAAAGCTTAAAAAATTGCTTGCATTCAAACCAAGGAAACAGCTGAAAGGAAAGTGGAAACCTTGATGATTGAAATAGATGAGTTGAAAAATGTTGCTGCCATATTAGAAAAAGGAAAACAAGTGTTGAACACATGTGTGGGTTCTGATGAAGAATGTTCTCCACCCACTTCTGAGAAAAGAAACAATTTTCAGTCCAAAACATACACAACTCCATGGACTTCAAGAAATACTTTTGCCCCATCTTCTAACACACAGATGCATAGTTCATATATGAATATGAACAGGAGAAGAAACCGTGATAGAAGAATCACTACTTGCTTTTATTGTGGAAGATTGGGCCATGATATGTATGAGTGCAGAACCATGAGGATTAATGATGAAAATTTTATTAGAATGATGAATAGATCATACAGGCCTCTTGTGTCTAACCACCGAGGACCCAAGCTTGCTTGGGTACCAAAAACCCCATAAGTACTCTCTTTATATTTACAGGTCTGTTTTGAATCTCAAAAGAACAAATGGTACTTGGATAGTGGATGTTCAAGGCATATGACGGGAAACAAGGAAATGTTTGCAGACCTGCAAGACAAGGATGGTGGGGTGGTAGCTTTTGGAGACAAAGACAAAGGAAAAACTGTTGGAGAAGGTAAGATAGGTAAGAACCAAACTCAAGTAATTGAAAATGTTTTGCTTGTCAAAGGCCTACATCACAATCTTTTAAGCATTAGTCAAATCTGTGACAAAGGTTGCAATGTGTCTTTTGATTCTACTCACTGCACGGTGGTAGATAGAAACACCAACGAAATCATGTTCTTCGGGCTTAGACACAACAATGTTTATATGATTGATCTTGATGATGCCTCACATAAAAATCTTTGCTTAGTTGCTAAAAATTCTGATGATGCATGGTTGTGGCATCGTCGTCTTGGGCATGCTAGTTTCAATGTGATGATGAAGTTGTTCAGGAAAAATCTGGTTGTTGGCTTACCCAAGTTGAAACTAGTTAATGAAGGAATCTGTGGGGCATGCAGCAAGGGCAAATAGACAAGAACATCCTTTAAATGTAAAAGTGATGTAACCACCTCTAAACCCCTTGAATTGATCCATATAGATCTTTTTGGACCAAGCCGGACACATAGCTTGGGTGGTAAGCTTTATGGTTTTGTGATTGTAGATGATTTTTCCAGATATAGCTGGGTGTATTTTCTCTCAAACAAAAGTGATGCCTTGATGGAATTTGAGGTGTTTTGCAGGATGGTTCAGAATGAAAAAGGATGGTGCATCAAGACAGTGAGAAGTGATCATGGTAGGGAATTTGACAACCATGAGTTCAGTAATTTTTGCAGGGATCAAGGTTATATACACAACTTCTCCGCACCAAGGACCCCCGAACAAAATGGGGTCGTGGAGAGAAAGAACAGGACTCTTGTTGAAATGACAAGAACTATGCTAAGTGAAAACAACCTTCCAAGGTATTTTTGGGCTGAAGCTGTCAATACGGCATGCTACATAATAAACCGAGCCATGGTAAGGCCATTGTTAAAGAAAACACCGTATGAGCTATATCGAGGTAAGAAACCAAATATCTCTTACTTTAAACCTTTTGGCTCTATTTGTTACATCCATAATAACGGTAAGGTGGATTTGGCTAAGTTTGACCCCAAGAGTGACAAGGGGATATTTCTCGGATACTCCCTTAACTCACGAGCCTATCGAGTGTATAACGTGAGAACTCTTGTAGTTGAGGAAAGCCCCCATGTTATTGTTGATGAATCATCATTCAAGGATCCTAATGAAAAGCATGTCTTGCAGGAAGAAGAATCAGAAGAGGATACCACCAAAGAGCTCGCAAAGGAAGCAAACAAATCTGGAGATGAAGAACAACAAAATGATGATGAAAATCAGCAAACTCTAAGTTAACTACAGCTGCCTAGACAATGGACTTTTGCAAAAGATCACCCACCAGAAGTCGTCATTGGCAATGTGGAAGAAGGAATAAGAACGCGTTCCTCATTCAGGGAAGTTGAAAATCTCGATTATATTGCACTACTCTCACAATCTGAACCTCACTCCCTAGATGATGCCTTAAAAGATGATTCCTGGATCTTGGCTATGCAAGAAGAACTACACCAATTTCAGAGGAATAAAGTGTGGTTCCTTGTGCCTCGCCCTAGAAACCACTCTGTGATCGGAACCAAATGGATCTTTCGAAACAAAACAAACGATCAAGGGGTGGTAACTAGGAACAAGGCAAGGCTGGTAGCCAAAGGTTATAGCCAGGAGCTAGGAATCGATTTTGATGAGTCTTTTTCTCCAGTAGCAAGACTCGAGGCAGTGAGAATTCTTTTAGCATTTGCATGTTGCAATAATATCAAACTATTTCAGATGGATGTGAAAAGTGCATTCTTAAATGGTTTTATTCAGGAGGACGTATATGTGGAGCAACCTCCAGGGTATGAAGACACAAAGTATCCAGACCATGTGTACAAGTTAGACAAGGCACTCTACGGTCTTAAACAAGCACCCCGAGCATGGTATGAACGGTTAAATGATTTTCTTATACAAAATGGATTCAAACGAGGTAATGTGGATCAAACCCTTTTCACAAGGTTGAACGGTAAGGAAATTTTAGTTGTTCAAGTCTATGTTGATGACATTATATTTGGCTCCACCAAGGATACTCTCAGCAAGGACTTTGCAAAATTGATGCAAAGTGAATTTGAAATGAGCCTAATGGGAGAGCTGACATTCTTTTTGGGATTGCAGGTTACACAAACGGCCGATGGGATGTTCGTACATCAGAAAAAATATGCAATGGAGCTGTTGAAAAAATTCAACTTGGCTTCTACCAAACCACAACCCACACCTATGTCCACGTCAATAAAAATTGATCAAGATGAAAAAGGTAAATCTGTGGACCAAAAACTTTTCAGAAGCATGATAGGTTCCTTGTTATACTTAACTGCTAGTCGGCCCGATATTCAATTTGCAGTATGTTTGTGTGCTCATTTTCAGTCGAATCCTAAGGAGTCACACTTGTCAGCTGTGAAAAGAATCTTTAGATATATTGCTGGCTCTGTAGACTTGGGGTTATGGTTTCCGCCTACCTCGAACCTTGATTTAATTGCCTATTCCGACGCCGATTATGCGGGTTGCAAAGTGGATCGGAAAAGCACCAGCGGGTATTGCCAGTTCCTCGGAGGTTGCATGGTTTCATGGGCCTCCAAGAAACAAAATTCAGTGGCATTATCAACCGCCGAAGCTGAGTATGTGGCTGTAGGCAGTTGTGTTGCCCAGGTGCTGTGGATTCAACAACAAATGATTGATTATGGAGAGTCTTTCAAAAATATCGAAATTCTGTGTGATAACACCTCAGCCATTAATCTATCCAAAAACCCTGTCCATCATTCTCGCACCAAGCATATTGAGATAAGACATCATTTATTCATGATCATGTTGGCAAGGGTGATGTAGTAATCAACTTCATTGAGACAGATCGTCAAATTGCTGATATTTTCACTAAACCCCTTTGTGAATAGAAGTTTACAACCTTTAGAAGAGAATTAGGGGTTTGCAGAATAGATGAGTCTTCATCATAACCATATGAGCTTCTGTGTGTTTAGATCTTTGCATTTTAGGTTTTTGCATTCGTCACATGCTAGTTTGCATTTTATTGTCATACATACACATTTTGTTGTGTGAAACAAAAATAACAAAAAAAAACCAACTTGCGTGGTCATTTGCCTTTGTGTGCTTGTGTGTTTCTTCTAATTATACTGGTTATATACACATTTTCGTTGCCTCTTTTATGGCCTTTTTATACCCTTGTCTACTCTCTTATGCCATAAAAGGAGCAATTCTGGCCAAAATCTATTTTTCGGAACTATGGATAATAGCATGACTGGATGTGATCCTAAATTTGATGTGGCATATCCCCCAATATTTTCAACCCCTATAATAATCTTAATATCATTGTTTCAATCATATTTCTACATTGGGGACTCGAGCCTCTTAGCCTTCTTGGCCCTCCGGTCATTTGCATCTTCATTCTTTAAAATTGATTGAAAGGGGTCGACCCATGGGTCGACCCTCGAAGGGGTCGACCCCAAGGGTCGACCCTCGCGGATCCGTTCGCTGCTTGGGGTTATGAGTACAGGGGTCGACCCGTGGGTCGACCCATTCCGGCAAATCACGGATCCCCGCGATCGGCCATCCAAGAATGGGGTTCTAAACCCTATGGTTGCCCCTCCTATGACTATATATCATCTCAGAACCTCCTCTAAGGCCAGCCACCACCCCTTTCAAGCCCTAAAACCATCCTCTTGGCTCCCATTTCTTCCAAACCTAGCCGCGGTTCTCCGGGTGGCCATCCGTGCACGTTTTCTTCCAACGGCTCCAAGGATCATCTCTTGCTTCTCCCTTCTCTTGAGATGGCCCCAAAGAGACGTCCATCTCGCAGTGGCGCTGAGTCTAGCAGGTCTCAAGAACTACGATCCAAGCGAGCTGACCAAGTTGCATCTCTTTGCGGCCATTCTAGCCGCGTATTAAATCGGAAGGTTCTCCGTCCGAGGGCCGTCGACTTTGGAAATCTGTGCAACCACATTCCGAGTCTCGTTGATGTTATTTGTAGTCAGCCCAACCTGGATGCATTCATGTCTGCACACCGCAGGGTGTATCCCACTTTAGTTCATCAGTTCTACAGCAACATGTCCTTGGCAAATGAAACTCCAGTTACCAAGGTTAATGGCGTGCAGATAATTCTCTCCCCAGAGCTTCTTGGCGCAGCATTTCAGCTTCCTTCTGAGGGATATGGTTTTGGTGACGTCTTGGTTCGTGAAGATAAGCTATATCTCTACCTAACTTCTGAAGACCGTAATGGTCGTTCTGTTGCTGGGTTAAATGCCAATCACTTTCCTCCAGTACAGCACATTCTTCACCGGATGATCACTACTATTTTACTTCCAAGGGGAGGTGGGCATGACAAAGTGACTGAAATTCATATGTTCTTACTCTACTGTTTTTTGGATGGGATTCGTATTAATTTTCCAGCCCTCTTTTTGGATCATATGAGGTCTAGTATGCAGCACCGTAACAGAACTTTACCTTATGCTGCCGCCCTCACTGCTATTTTTCAGTATAAGAAGATAGATCTAACAATCGATTCTTCACACACACTGCGAGCTGCCGACATATATACTATTCACTCTATTTGTCACAACATGGGCTATGTTCTTGGTGATGGTGAATTAGTTCGGTAGTTGAAAACAGTTGTTCCCGGTGCACATGCTGAAGTTGATGGTGATGCTGCCGACACTGAAGATAGTGATGAAAATCGTGGTGCTCCTGCGATTGATATTCCCTCCGAGACGGCCAGGCTATTCATTGATCGTTTGGACCACATTGATGAATGGTTGGATCGGTATGGCGAGACCTTGGATGTCATTCAAAATGAACTTCATGATCTTAAGCTATCGCACCAGGAAAGCACTCAAACCTTCACCGATGCCTTGGCCCAACAACACCTAATGTGCCATGAGATTATGGAATATATCCGTCGTGCTCCCCATCCACCGCCTCCGACTGATGACTAGGCCTTGGTCACTCCTCCACATGGCTTCTTCCCTATCACCTTCACCCCTTCTTTTTGATGATGCCAAAGGGGGAGAAGTCTACCAGTTTATCCCGGCTATTATAGTTTATGTGTGTTGTATGCTTACATAAATGTGTGTGTGTTGCATTATCTCATCTTGTACTTGCATATTTAGTGGTTAGGACTGTTGCATTATCCTTGTACTCATAGCATGGCATCTTGATGCATTGTACTTGCCTCTCTTGTTTAATTTTATCCGAGTATGGCTGTTGTTGCTATTCCAAGATGATTGTCGGTAAGTTTTTTTTTTGATCAATCTCACAACGGTTCTAAGTTGGTTCATGGTCGTGTGTTGATCGGACTATTGCTTCTCGTGTTATCCCGGCACTTTGTTATATTGCCATTGCTTCGGCATTCTTGGCACAAAGAGACCAAATTGATTTATGCATTAAAGTATTTAGTCATCATCAAAAAGGGGGATATTGTTGAACCCCTTCTTTGTAAATGTATTTAATGAATTTTGATGATGACCAAACACTACATACTTGCATATTATCATGATGTAACGTGTGTGTGCCTTGATCAGCTTGTAAGTGGAGTTAAGGAACTTTCAAAATGGAGGAATCATTCCGTTGGTAAGAAGGTAAATCTGAAATTTGTAAACGCCAACACTAACTCAGAATGTATGTCCTGACAGGTCAACAGTTGGCATTTCAAGATTGGAATAAAGCAAGGATATTTGGTAAGATCAAATTGTTCAAATACAATGGGTGAATTCATGGTTTGTATGGTAAGTAGGAATGCAAGCAAGTCTGAGAAACCAAGGTAATCACTCAATTAGGAATTCATGTTATTTGGCCTTGGTTTTTATTTTTTCATGTCTTAGTATTCCTACATTTCATTTGTATTCTTTCTATCCTTTGAACCCACTAGGTTGGATTTGTGTTGGAGTGGTTTTTTACCATTTTTTCTGTCCCCTGGCACATGGGTCGACCCCAAGGGTCGACCCCTGGACGTTTAATGGGAACCAGTCGCTGGCTGGACAAGGGTCGACCCCTGTGACTTTCGCCCAAACAGAAACATTTTTGTTCCTTTGAGGGTCGACCCAGGGGTCGACCCATTGATCTGCTGGGCCTTACCATCTTCGAGGGTCGACCCCAGGGTCGACCCTTTCGGTCGGAAGCCTAGCCGACTTCCTTGACCGCCGTTTTCTTGTTCCGAATGTCCACCAATCAATGTCTAATCACCTCTAGACCTTCCACAAACATCTCCACTTTTTGTGGATCTGGTCCCCATGCTGTCTTTGACTGTTTTATTCATTTAATCAAACCCTAATGGCATTATATATATATGAGAGAAGGGGGATCCGAAGAAGTGAGATGAGGGTTCTATTGTGTATGTGCAGGTTCGGAGTTGCAGCCTTCAAGCCCCATTCTACCTTGCTCTGAAGCTGAACTCCAAAGGAAGGAGCTGGAATCCAAGCCCAAGATCGTATACATTAAAGAGCTGCATCAAACATCAAGCTTATACAAATCTCATCCAAATTCGTTCATCTTCCTGCTGGAGTATCAAAGGAGATTCGAAGAACACAAAGGGGGAGTTCTATTTAGAATCTTTTCTACTCTGATCCTCTTTTAGTGCTTATTGTTGAATCTGAAAAGTGTTGTACTCTAAACTATCTTGAAACAGATTGGTGTGTGTGTGCTCGTGATCTGTGACACGAGTGTGTGTATGTGTGTGTAGCCTAGAAAAACCATTGAGTTTGTGTTGTTCGTGTATGGACACAAGTTCGTGTGTGTGTGTGTGTTTGGGGTGCCTAGATTGGGTACAGTGTGTGTGTGTATGCTGTTCATAACAGCGTGTGTGTGCTTGGCTCACATCATAGTGAAGTCGTTAATCCTCATGAGTGAGGGGTGGACGTAGGGGACATTGCGGTGTACCCGAACTACCTAAAAACTTTGTGTATCTCTCGTGGTTTGTTCATTTGCATCCCTTGTCGAGTGGGCTTCATGGAGAGTTGAGTGTTCACCACCTACTTCTTCACACACTTACTATCTTTCTTATGCATTTATATGTGATCATGCACGAGTAAGACCGAGTGCCTGATTGAGTTTATTTTGTCTCTCAAGTTCTTCAGAAAATAATTTTAATTGCCAATCAATTCACCCCTCCCCTCTTGATTGCCATCATTTGGGACCCAACATCCTGTGTTCTGTCAACCCTATGACTGAATACAACCTGCCAATCTTATTATGGTTAAAACCTAGTTACCAAAGTTTTTAACCTAATCATGTGATTTTAAGGATATTTGATTATTCATGATAGGTATTGCATGTTTTGTCATCACTTCTACTTAAGTTATGTTAAACCAAATTCTATAGTTTTGTACTATAAAGCATGACTTTTTAACATTGTATTGACGGAGTTTTTATCATGATTTTTACATTGATTATACATATCTCTCTCTGTCAATAGAGTCAATTCTATAAGTACATGGCACATATTCTGGTATGTTGTCATTATTTCACATTTTGCACTATAGGAACACAATCTTGGACATGAGGACCTCTCTATTGGATAATCCTTCCAATGGACTAGGAAATCATTGTTTCAAGGCCTCCGTAATTCTCCGCGAGCCTGGGCTTCCCACTAGGACGCCGAGTTGGTTGTACCAATGAAAGCCCATTAATTAGAACACTCTATCGTGGTTTTGATTCTTGAAATTTAACGGCCTTGAACTGGACCATCAGGCTCACGTAACGGCCCAGTGCCAGACCGTCACATTCCTCTGAGTCTATTTTTATCTTTCTGGACTCGGATCACTGTAACGGCCCATTACTGGCGTGTTACATAATGTAACGGCCCAACAAATGACCGTTACATAGCTTGTTTATGTTAACCCAAGGTTTGACCAAGGGTTGATATTCCAATGATTCTAGACAAACCTTGATGATCTAGAACTTGTCATATTGCTTAAATTGATCTAAGAGAAATTGAAGTTAAAAAAAATACCGTTATGCTGTCGATTTATTCTATAAGCATAACTTAGTTTAAATATCATTCTTGATCTCATATATTCAAAATTGAAGCATTCATTCATTAATTATTGTTATCATGGAATTATTGGAAGTGCTATATTCTTGGCCATACTTTACTGTTATACTGCGTGGAAATAGCTTAATTTATAACTGAAGATGCGATCGAGCACTGATTGTGTTCAAGGGCTCTATGCTAGTCCCCTCGGCAGATTGCCGGAAACATACTATTTTATAAACCATGGGGTATGATGCTACTGGCGTCGCATTGCGCTGGGAGTACTATTTCTATAAATAAGTGAAGATCCACGGCACGACATGACATTCTTGCTTGATATTCCACAGAAATTCACGAAGCACTTGCTCTTAAGTATAAGATGCTAAAGTGAGGAATATGTGGCTTGCTAGTACAATCTCGTTACATTCTTGTTCATGGAAGGCCAATATCATGTTCTTGTTATATTCTTGCTAGTTCATTCTTGATCATTCTATCTTACATAGTTATCTTGTTTCTATTGATTTGATTGCATGATTGATTCGCATTGCATGATTTTACCTTATTTCTTTAGAGCAAAAATGATAATCACTTAAATAGTGCCTTCATGTTGATGCGAAGATACCTACTGGGCAAGTGTGCTCATGACCTATTTTCCAATGTTTTTCAGGAGATGGAAATAGTTCAGATTCGGATTCGGGCTATACTAGTAGCGGGTCCGAAAGCGAGTGAAAGTGTTATAAAGATGAGAGTGAAGACTTAGGAAGTTAAAGTGTCTAAATTAAGTCAATGTAATTTTTTTTCTATTTCTTGAGTCTAGTAGAATGGAAATCAAATTAGTGATTGTATCTTGAATATTGATCATTTATGAAATAAAGTTGAAGTTTGAATATTATTGTGCAATTGCATTTATTTGTGTGATTGTCTTGCGCTCTGATTGATCCTTGCTTGTGAGAGGCTTACCATGCCGGCTGTTCACGCTCCCCGAGCGAGTCTTCCGCTATAATTAAAGGCTCGGGGCGTGACAGATGTGATATTTGATAAAATAACCTCATGAAAATGAGAAGATGCAAAAAAATAAATATCTAATATTATAAAAGAAAAAGAAGTAGAAGATGAAAAATTAATGGCTCCTTCTCCTCCATAAAGTCTAAGAGAGGAAGGCGAGTCAAAAGTACTGACCTAAACATACCAAGGCGAAAGGAATGCTCTGTCAAAGAAATATATGAAAGAGGTAATGTGGTTTATTTTTGCTGTGAACTACAAAGATATGAGGAGATAGTTAAATATGAGAAATGGATAAAAGCTATGGACGAAAAATTAACTATGATGGAGAAAAATCACACACGAGAGCTAGTTGAACAGCCGAAAGATAAAGCTGTTATTGGTTTAAATTAGATATATAAGATTAAGTATAATGAGGATCGCTCCATTTATAAATACAAGGTGAGGCTCATAGCAAAAGGGCATTCTCAACAACCTAGTATTGACTTCAATGAGACATTTGCGCCAGTTGTAAGGATGGAAACTATACATACTTTCTTAACATTGGCAGCACAATTGAAATTACTAGTATTTCAGCTTGATGTTAAATCTGTATTCTTGAATGACAATCTAGAAGAAGATATTTATGTGGAACAACCTCAAGGCTATCAAGTTAAAGGAAAAGAAGATAAAGTTTATCGCTGGTATAACGCATTATATGGATCAAAACAAGTCTCTCGAGTATGGTACAACAAGATTGATCAATATTTTCAACAAGATGGATTCCTAAAATATCCAAGCGAGCTCTCATTATATATAAAGATAAAATGTATGAACTTCCTCGTCCTTTATCTTTATATTGATGATCTAATCTATTTTGGTACTAGTCATAATATGTTAGATGATTTCAAGAAGAAAATGATGAAAGAATTTTAAATGACCAATCTCGACATGTTGAGTTATTTTCTTGACATTCAAGTGAAATAAGTCAAAGGTGAAATATTTCTCAGCCAAGAAAAATATTATGAAAATTTGTTGAAAAAAATTAAAATAGTCAACTATTAGACCGTGGCTACACACATGGCAGTAAATACAAAGCTCTCAATTCATGATGATACTAAGAAGATTAATACTTAAGTCTACCGAAGTTTAGTTGGTTCTCTCTTATATCTCACAAATACAAGACCGAATATTCTTTATTCAATAAGTGTGGTATCACGTTTTATGAACGAGCCGAACAAGTTACACTTTGCAGCGGCTAAGGTGTTTTAAGATATCTCTAAGAAAGTACAAATTATGGCATTAAGTATATTTCTGAAGGAAACGATCATCTTATTGGCTACATAGACAGTGCTTGGGTAGGCTCAGCAGATGATCGAAGAAGTACTTCTAGATATTTATTTTATCTTGGGACAAAACCTATTTCATGGCCGTCTAAGAAGCAACAAATAATCACTCTATCTTCAGCCGAAGCTGAATACATATCTTTAACAAGCGTCGCATGCGAAGTAGTATGGATAAGGAGAATATTATCACAACTTCAACAAAATCAAGAATAACCAACTACTATACTCAGCCATCGCTATGACTAAGAATCTAGTCTTTCATGTACAGACGAAACATATCGAGCTACGTCGTCACTATAGTCAAAATCAGGTCGAGAAAAAATATCATTTAAAGTTTATAAAGACAGATGAGTTGGTCACTGACATCTTCACGAAACCTGTAACGACCCGAGATCCGAATACTGGGGAAGGCCCGATAACTTGAATCTCGAACCGTCACCCACGAGTCTGAAGACTCAGAAGGGTTAAAGGGATGGTGTGGAAATATACAAGAATCTAAAATAATTACATAACTACGCAATTTGTATGAATATGCAGAAAAAATAATTAACATTAAGCAAATTACATGGTCCTCAACATAACAACAATCTAAAACATAACCGTAGTCCACATCTAGTACAGTCCAGAAAGAAAAGTACAACTACACGGGACATACCCCGGCTCTGGCAACTGACAACTAACCCTAGGTAGTAGGACGATGCAGGGCCTCAAAAGCGATCCTCAGAAGCCTCGCCTCACCTGAAACCACGAAAAACATAGGGAATGAGCCTCATAACAAAAGGCTCAGTAGGGATCACTCGGACCCCTACCTCGCAAAATGAGAAACTACATAGGAGGCGGCTAAAGCGGGAACTAGCAAGAGGTAGAGCGGGGAGCAACAAGAATAAATAAACGAAAAAGCTCAACTACGTCTAGTACCGACCACACGGCACGAGAATCGAGACAACACGGCAGAAAACCAAGAATTACTACCTAACAAAGATAGGAGTGCCTCCCACTAGAAGTAAGGCCGGATGCGCCCCCTGGCGTCTTAGACCGCGCCTCAGGTGTCCCCCTCGTCGCCCCTGGAGGAACCGGGACACCGTACAAGTAACCACTGAACAAGGACCGGTCGGGGTTATGCTCGTCAGCGTGGGTCCGTCGCCCCCAACCACGTATGCACACACAGACTATGCATCCTAGGTCAGGCCCTCTGACTGGTTTTCCTGATGCGGGACGGACAGCGAACCTAGGACTCTAGCTCGCGGGCGTCCCTAAGCGAGGGAAACACGGGATCGTGTGCAGTTGAGAAATCGGCAATGAGTCAAGGGTACTCGGCTCTTCCACGTTTACTCGGATTGAGTCACGGGACGGGTTCACTCACTCACTCTCGCAGCGGTGATAAAAATAAATATTGAGCTAGTAATCCTATCACTCTAGCAGTGGCATATGAAAATATATGAATTGAGCAAGATGCCAAAGTAGGAGGGTGGCGAGTGTACCTCCACGCTCCGGGTGTGGGGAAGGCGATCCCGGTCGAAACTCGTACTCCCGGTGTACAAATATTAACAATAATTAAATAAATGAGTTTATTGTCCACTCTACACAGGGAGGTAAAGGGCTACAAGTGGGGCCGGGAGGACCGATCTTGGGTTGACGGGCGGCTTCTTGGACAGCTCCGACGGTAACGCGTGCCAATGAACGTGGGGCCCACGTCCTGGTCGGAGGGCCGAACGGGCTGGGAGTGGTTCCGCTGCGGTGGGGACTCCTGGAGGGATGACCCCTAGGAAGGGATCGCGCTGGTTCGCCTCGTGGGAGGCTGAGGCGGTCCGACCGGGGGCGTTGTTGATTGCTGCCCACGGACCTATTATGCTGTCATAGCACTGCGTGACCCGGCGAGAACGGCTGCTGCGATCAGACCTGAGCTTAGAACGATGTGAGACTAGAGCCATTGGAAAGCACTCTCAGAGATCTACAAGCCTTGGTTGTCACAAAAATTTCAATCTCTCTGTAGTGGCCGTGGTGGAATTTATAACATGCTGGCTCTCAGGTTCAGATCTTGCAGGACAGATTTGGATCTGCCTGAGAATGCGGGTTGACCGAAGATCAAACGGTGGAGTTTGGATCTGAAATTTTTATGGATGGTAGATGGGAAGGTAAGGAACATGGGGATAATTTTTGTGTAAATTTTGGAGGTTGTTTGAATTAGGAAATGGATTTTTTGGTGGAGGTGGTCGGATCTGGACTGCACAGGACAGAACAGATTTTGGGAAAATTCAGTGATTTTTTGGATGGGAAAGAAAATTTCTAAAATCACAAAAAAAATGGAGATGAAGGCTTTGGTGGACAGAACTCCCAGTTCAAATTTCAGCTCCATCCGAAATCTGAAAGGGGGTGAAAGTGGCGAAGAGGTGGCTTGCTGGTTGGTGGATCTGCACAGGAGGCAGGTTACTAGGGGTGGGAAGAACAGATCGGGAAAAATGGTAAACGAGGAGAAAATAACCTGAATTTTTTTGTGGAGGATGGGGTGGACGTGGGGAACTCACCCTTCAAATTTTATCACGATCTGAGCTCCTGATTAAGAGCTAAAAATCACGGACTAGGATTTTATCGAGAGTGGACAGAACTTCCGACGAAGTGGCGGCGGCGGCGGCGGAGATGAGTTTCTCACTCAAAGGGGAACTAATAGAGAGGAATCACACCTCAGAAGAAGGGCTCTCACAGCTGCAAGGGGGGAGAGGAGAGAGGAAGGGGGTGCACTTGGCCCTCTTGGCAAATTTTCACAATTTTCATTCAATAAGTCTAGCAAAAATGGAAAATACATGGCTTTTATATGAAATGGACACCCTAGGCAAATGACCAACCTTACCCTCAGATCTAGGGTTAAGGAGGGGTACCTTGGGAATGCAAAAACTCAATTTTCCCCATGTGGTCAAAGCTTAATAAACAACTTAGCCTAATAATGTCAAAAGAATGGGCGCCCTCCTTCATGGGTCAATCTTGGCAACTTTGGGCCACGGACCAACCAATGGGCCCATGAACCATGACTAGCCTATGGGGCCTTCCAAGCTAGGAAGCCCACGAGAGAGGGAGAAGCCCAATTGGGCCTTAAGTGGCCTTAAGGTCCAATATGAAGGCCTTAAGGTCCACTATGACCATAACCCCTTAATGGACTCTAATAAGTATAACCTCTTAATGGACTCTACATGAATGTGGCCCAATGACTTATTAAAATCCTTACAAAGGAGCCCAAGTAAAGAACTTGACCCAAACAAACACACATTACAATTCAAATACATTATTACACAAATACTTCCAACCATTTAATGCAATAGCCTTGATGCCCCATCATCTCCCCTCATCCGGACTCTGGTTGCAAGATGTGGGGCCCTACGGTAACCAGCCTAAACCGTCTCTCTCAGGGTAGCCTCGCCACCACTCCCTGGTGGGACCACACCCATGTCGGAAGGCTACGACTAGTGGAGGGTCACCGAAGGAGTAGACTCTCTAGTCAACGGAAAATAACGTCTGAACCGGATAAAGTACAAGGACAACTCCTCGTACCGACACCGGCTCACGGTGACACCAGCCGAAACATGCCACTCCCTAGGGTCCGCACGGCACCCACGTACAGCCCCCACATGACGCCCAGCATCAGTCGGACCGCAGGTCAACACGGGACCCGAGGTCCACTCACCCGAGATTTGAATCGGCAAGAAATGAACTCCGGTCAGACAAAAAATAGGTGGCGGTCCACTCCGAACCGTCCCTGGCAAAGGCGGTCAGATGCTGGACCGCCCCAATGAGAGGCGGTCCTCTCTGGACCGCAGGAGGAGACTAGATGGTCCCCTATAGGGCCGCCACTCAACAGGAGAGAAACGATCTCCTGTAGACCGTTAGAACAAAAGCGGTCCACTCCTGGGCCACCTCAAGGTTTAAACGGTCCCCTTGGGACCACAACGCCATGGAACTGCGAGAAGGGTGAAACGGTCACCTTGTGACCATTGGGACTTAAAACGGTCTCCCTTGGGACCGCAAGGCGGGGTTAAACGGTCATCCATTGATCTCCCATCCCGAAATCTTTTCAACGGTCGAAAGACAACGGTCAGAAATACCTTGGGAGTCACGCTGGCCCCACGAGGGTAGCGATCGGCCGCCGGGCCGCCGCTGGGCCTTGGCGGTCTATCGCATGACCGCCAAGCCCTGCCGACACTTTGGGTCGGAAAATGGCCCACCTAGGGCCGCCTCTCTTAGAAACGGTTTCTGGAAGGACCGTTTTCATTCCGAAAAATTAAGAACGGTAAAAATAGTGAAATTCGCCATTCCACGCCCCGATCACCCCCGGGTGATGGGGAAACAAAAGGGGAGCTCATCCCCAAGTCCCTTGGTATCCAATGACGCCATCCAAGCTCCAAATAATGCGGTAAAACGTTAGATTCGACACTCGATCCCAAAACTTGGTTTTCCCGTCCCGACATGAAAACACACCCCACTCGGCCTCACCTCGGCTTAGAAATCACGGGAAAGGAAATAAACGAGCTAAGGTTCCGTCACCCTACCTCGGGAAAGCTCGAAACGCGGCGGATCGCCACCAATCTTCAAAAACCCTGCTTGAAACCCACAAGCTCACATGAGCTTCCACAAACCGCACGCCTCCACGATCCTCTCGCCACCGCCGTCGCTGCCACGCCGTCGTCTCACCACCGTCTACAGTCGGAGGGGAGCACGCCGCGGTCGTTGCCGGCCAAAGGAGAGAGAGAGAGAGGGGGGTCGCGATCGGGTGAAACAGGGAGAGAGAGAGGGTGCGATGGGTTAAAAAAAGAAAAAAATGGGTTGCCCCACAACCCTCCCAGAAGTCAAATTGTATATATGCCCAAATGTTTTCAATTAAATTCATTTAACCATTTAAAAATATGGAAAAATCCACAATTTAATCGAGAAAATAATTTCGGGCACAAATAAAATAATTCCCTCGTGAAAGAAAGAAAAAAATTTGGGACCCGAGAAAGCATCCGAAGGGTCCGAGATATTACCGCCCTCCCCCTTAAACAAATTTCATCCACGAAATTTAAAATAAAGCACGGGGGAAAAAGGAGAGGAACTTACTCAAATAAATAAGGGAACTGCTAACGTATCTCGTCCTCACGCTCCCAAGACGCCTTGCCGCCAGAGTGCCGCTGCCACACCACCTTAACCAGGGGAATAACCTTATTCCATAGGCACTGCTCTCACCGATCCTCGATACGGATGGAGTACACCAGAAGAGATAGATCGGGAGTTACCTCGGGCCAAACAGCATCCCCCAAAACATGAGAGTCATCGGACATATATTTCATCAACATCGAGACATGGAACACATCATGCACCGCAGGTAACTCCAGGGATAGCTGCAACCGATAAGCAACCTCGCCAATGCGCTGAATAATTGGATAAGAGGCAACGTAGCGGGGACTCAACTTCCCACGCCGGCCAAAGCGCATCACCCCCTTCATAGGAGAAACCCTAAAAAATATTCGATCACCAACCGCGGAACTGAGGGGCTGCCTCCTCCCATCGGCATAGCTCTTCTGCCGACTCTGCGCCGCCAACATGTTCTGACGGACCAAATGCACCACATCTACGCACTATTGCACCAGCTCCGGTCCCGTCATACCACGCTCACCAACATCAAACCAATCGAGTGGAGTGGGACATGGTCGCCTGTACAACGCCTCATAGGGAGCCATACCAATGCTCGAATGATAGCTGTTGTTGTAGGTAAACTCCACCAATGGCAGATAGTGAATCCAACTCCCCTGTCACTCTAGACAACATGACCTCAACATATCCTCTAACGTCTGAATGGTCCTCTCCGATTGACCATCCGACTGAGGATGACAAGCTGAGCCAAATGCTAACTCAGTGCCTAGAGCTCTCTGAAAACTCCTCCAGAATCCAGAAGAGAAAAGTGGACCTCGATCTGACACAATAGAAATAAGAATTCCCTGCAAAGGTACGATCCGCTCCACATATAAGCGTGCCAACTTGGGCACACTCCAGCTGACTCTGATCTGTAACAACCGAGCCGTCTTCCTCAACCTATCCACCAGCAACCAAATGATATCATGCCCACTCGGTGTCCTCGGCAATCCTACCACAAAATCAGTGGTCACGTGGTCCCATTTCCATACGGGAACCTCCAAGGGCTGTGTTGGGTCCCACAGTGTAGTGGCACGGATCTAGAGGGGGGTGAATAGATCCATCTCTAAAAATTATAACCAATTAAAATGACTTGAAAGCTTCTTAATCAAACCTCACCAATAGTGCAAGTTGTAAGATCGCACATGAGGAATTAGCAAATTGAACTAGCCGTATACATTGACAAATTTAGCATCGATGTGCAACATAATTAATTGTCCATCTTGTGAATGGTGGTAGAGGACAAGGAACAAGCACACAACCAATCACACATGCACAAGGATTTTTTAGGTGGTTCGGGACCACGACGAGTACCCTACGTCCACCCCTCACCACCGCGGTGAGGCTTCACTAGAACGCTACTCGAGGTAGCACACGGGGACGAACCCCAATACACCACACGCTACACGACGATAGCAAAACACACACACGAGCACAAAGCTCAACACACTGTAGTGCAGCACACACACGAGGGCGAACCCTCAACACGGTGCTCAGCACCACACACACGAGGGCGAACCCTCAACACGGTGCTCAGCACCACACACACACACCAAGATTCGGAATGCACCCCAACAGTCAATCCACATTCGGAGACACCGCTCCGAACACACACATAGTTTTCTTCAGTTTAAGAGATGGACACATATGTACATTTGCAAGCTCAATAAGCACAAATCTTCAAAGCAATCTCACTAGACATCAACTAAGCACTAGACTGCAGTAAGTAAGAACAAGGACGGGTTGAGAGAACTCCTGGCTGGAGGGCGATGGCCTTGGCTTCTTTAATGACTAAGGCGGACTGGACTTTGGAAGGAGGATGAAAGTTGATGCTTCAGCATGTTCATTTCTGAAGGATGGAAGAGGATGAACATCATACCCTTTCTTCTTCCCCTTGAATCACTTTCTGTGCATTGGGTAACTTGGAGATGGTACAGCCGTCTTCTTCAACACGACGGCTTCTAGGAGGTGGAAGACGATCGTCTTCAACCTTGAATCGAGCTTAGCACGACATGGGAAGAAGCTTCAACACCGCTCCGGCCACTCTCCCTGCAAAACCCCAAATCGTATATCTCATTAGATGCTCTCTCCTTCTTGAATGGAAACCCTATCTCATATGATATATATAACACCAGGGAAATGAGGGCCACGTGGAGGATAATATCCCCCAAGGACCAATCACGATTGAGCATAAAAAGAGGGGATTGAGCTAGGGCTCCGGCCACCGCACGAACCGGCATATTTTCCGTTGTCAGAAAGTGTCGACCCCTAAGGTCGACACTCGCATACGAGCAAAGCAGAACAAAGGTCGAAACAGCACCCAGTGAAGAAAGTGTCGACCCACGGGGTCGACACGTTCTGCCTGTGACAAAGAAACAAGCCACGGCAGAAAGACCTGGAATAAGTGTCGACCTCGTGGGTCGACACTTATGTCCTGGATTCTGAAAAACAAGCCCAGACAGAATCGAGCGATAAAAAGGTCGACCCCATGGGTTGACTTTTTATCCTCATCTTCGAAGACATAAGAGGGCAGGCTGAAAATAGCATCCCCTGGACAAAGTGTCGACCCATGGGATCGACACTTTTCCTGACATAACAAGCTATGAGAAAACACACGATGGGGTAATTTTGAAATCATGAGACATCAAGGATAACTACATGATGGGAGGAATTAAGTGACTTTACCCCTATTATCACTGATAAACCAAGTAGAAATAGATATGGAGTTACCTTGGGGTCTGTTCATCCAAACAACACACGAATTCTCCTTCAAGCAACCAAACAAAATAACTTACCATTTTTTTGGTCCATATGCCTGTAAAGATCCACTTGGAAGATATCCAATGTGGTCTATATGTTCATTCCATTCTATACACCTGTCACATTACATACTGGAAGTTAGTCTTCCACATCATTCAAGTTCTAGAAATTGAAATCTGTCTTTCATGATTCACTCAATTTCACACTTGAGAACCTACACAACCGTTAAGTGAATTAAATGAATCAACCATAGTCTAAATCGACCAAAAGTACAGTAAGGTGATTCCATGAATTGGTTTGAATCACTCCCTGTCTTCATCTCTCCCTGTGCAACATGCAAGGCAATGTCAATCTAATTCAGCACATAATTCATGAATTTAAAAGGCATCTCATTCAACAATTGTAAAGGTATGGACATGAACTCCATTCAGTCATGAAGAGATTAAAGCATATCATTCCTCATCCACAAATCACATATTGCATTTAATTACATGGAACCCAATCACATGGTATTTAGTTCATCATCAAAATTCCTTAATACATGGTAGTGCACGGGGTTCAACAATCTCCTTGTTTTTGATGATGACAAATACTATGTGCAATTAGACAAAATAGTGTTGACGGATAAAAAGAGTTTTAAGAAAATTCAATTTCAACCCTAGCATTCTAGACATAAAAGCATGCTTAACAAACCAATAACTCTTATCCTCAAAGTGCAGTTCTCTCTCTTTGAACACAATCAAGGATATGATGCATTTTAACCATGAATTAAGATATCAATAACCATCCATCAACGGGATATATTCATTCCACAAAATAGCCACAAGTTCATAAAGTATGACATTCACAAGATAACTCATTACTTTTGCATTGTCTATCAGTCATCCACAAATACTGTCCATATTTGGACAACCATGTCCACATGCCATAAACAAACACCATAATAACAAGACACAAACTATCCTCATGACAAGGCATGCAACCAAACACAAGAACAAAATATCCACCATAACAGACAACCAAACACAAGAACAAAATATCCAAAATAACAGACATAACAGATTGCACAATTCATCTCCCCCTTTGTCATCAACAAAAAGGAGTGGGAAGGGAGAAGAGGTCAATCAGTTTGGTCATGAGAAGCAGGGTATAGGAGATCTAGGCCTCAAAGAGAGTCAGGAGGCGTGCGAGGATGCCGGAGAAAATCAGAGAGATCGTCAAACTTGGAGTTTTGAATGTCAATAACTGTATGTAGAGAGTCAATAGACTCGGCCATGGCAGTGAACTTCTGAAGATAAGTGTCATGATGAAGCTTGAGCTCTTTGACTTCTTGTGTAAGGGCATCCACTGATTCTTTGACATTGCAAACTTCATCAGCTAATTCGTCAAATTTAGTGGTCATTGATGTATCTGCTGAAGATGTAGCCTATGACACTCTAGTTCTGGCAGTTCTGCTGATGGGTTCTTCATGATCTTCACCTTCACTTTGGTCAGATCCTGCTACCGGGGCCTTGCCTTTCTTTGACGGAAGTGTGCGAACGAGAACACCATTTTTTAATTCATAGCCCATGTTGCTGCAAATGGATGGGATAATATAGATGTCAGCATCCCTAATTGGGTGACTGACCTGCTGGCTCAAGTCAATATGCAGATATTGGAAGATCGGTGTTAAAGCAGCTCCATACAGCAAATTCTAGTTCTTGGACTTCTTGCAGCTTGTTATATACTTCATCATTACTTATGGAAAGTTGACTGGCTCTCCACTCATAATTTGAACAAATAGAAATTTGTGCCTGTCAGTGACATGCTCTCGTGACCCCGATCTTGGCAGTAGAATTGTTGTCATCATGTGATGTAGAATCTTCTGAAGAGATAGAAATTCATTTGCATTCAACTTCGGTACACAACCTTGTGTTGCTACCTTATCAGTCATGAGTTCATATGCAAGCTCTTCAGAATAAATAGCTTCCTCATAAATCATTCCACCATCCCAAGGTAAATTTAGGGCCTTTCCAATCAGTTGAGCAGTTAAAGGAACAGAACGCCCATTTATCTCAATGTGCAGTTCATCATTTTTCACCACCATATTTCCATAGAATTGATGAACTAAGGAATGGTAGACATGTCGGTGGTCTGACATGAAAGAAATTAAATTTGGCTGCTTCCTAAGGAGTTCGACTAACCTTGGCAGATTCTTTTCTATGCTCCTGAAATCAACCGCACGAGGACGCAGCACTTTTCTTTCAGCCAACATCTTCGTCTCAGAGGCTCTTTTCCTTCTTTCAACCTGGGCTTCCTTGTCTTTACGCCGTAGCTCTGTTTGGATGCGGGCTTCCTCTTGTTCCAACACAGATCTTTTCTTCGGTGCCGTTGGTGTACAGTTCGGATAACACACAAGACAAGCAAAAAGGGGACTTTGATGCAATTTGAGACCTCTGAATGACTGGACTTCACCCCACAAATAGCACCTTCTCCAAGAGAATGAGCTTCCAAGAAGAACCCTGCAACTGCTTCCGGAGGAGAAGAAGGGGGCGACGCCGCCGCTCGCCAGAGGAAGCCTTCTGGAAGGGGTGACGTTGAAGGAGCTGCAGAGGGCACCGCGATAGCTTCAAGTGGAAGAAGGAGGTGGTGTGGACGGAGAGGAACGAGGGGTGGAGGAAGAGTGTCGACTGCGGGGTTGGAGGTCACGGACGGTCGCCCGTGGGAGGTCGCGGAGGAAGGTTAGGGCAGGAGGAATGGGTGGTGAATGGGTTTTAGAGGTGGAGAAAGGGTTTTAGGTTCGTTGGGGTTTGACTAAATGAGGGAGTCAAGCCATTGGTTTGAGCCATATAGGAGAATGGCGTGAGAAGTGAACCCTGCGATCCGGTTCACAAATCGGGTTCCGAGGTAAAAGTGTCGACCTTGTGGGTCGACACATTTTGGAGACGATTCTGTCTCGCAAGAAAAAGGACACCCGGTAAGAGTGTCGACCTCAAGGGTCGACACTTTCTCTGCACTTTGAAAATCAAGTGAAATGGAATGAATTGATGCCCAAATGAACCAAACTTGATATCCACGAAATGATAAACACAAAGTGGGCAATATGTGGGTAGTTCAACTGAGAAAAGTTGATCTTGGACAAGGGAAATCAAATAGCCACACTTGGATGATCAATTCAATTAAGCATTCAAGCATTCATTTCTATTATCCATCACAAATCATTGAGATTGAAATGTTGCAAGGAATCATACCAGATTTGAGTTAAATACACTTCATTCCCATGAATAGCATTGAAGCCAAGTTGCTTACCTTATCTCCTTCATTCTAAGCACTTCAAAGAACTTAAGATTAAAACATGTTAGAGTCACCAAATGCAACCTTTTGACTCTGTACATTAGAATTCAAGGTCAGTGCACTATGAAACAAAGTCCGAGTAATGGACACAATGTCAGAGCAGTAACTCAATGCACAAAACAGTTCAATCAGAATTTGTATTCCTTTCAGCCATCACAATCTAGTTGGTCACATGAGAGTGATTCTAACCAACTCAGTTCACCAATCAAACAGACATGGGTTTCTCTTCAGCACAATCCATTTTAGAGGAAATTCAAAAAATATGAGTGGACTAGCAGATTCAAGTTGAGTTATGTACTTCAATTGTGGGGGTTCAACAATTGAGTTCTTATTATGCATTTTAAGCATGCGGGCAGACAAGCAAGCATACATAGTTATAAGATCAAGCATGAAGGTCCCTTAGGGACAGGTATAATAAGAATGCAATTGATTTGAGCAATTATGTCCATGAGCCATATTAACATGGTTGTGCTTACAAATAGCCGTACTGCCTAACCATTGATGATCAACTAATTCAGGAAATACATTCAAACAATCAAGCTCAAATTCAACATGTGAACAATGAAGAATGACTTTCAAAGCAATATGGATAGTCATATGTTCTAAGTAACACTAACAAGAATCTCTCCTCCCTACATTCCAATACAAAATGCTTGGCTTTTGGTAGCTTCGCACAGTCCCAAACAATTTTATATTTATTAAATAGCAACATGACTAACCTTTTGACACGAGACGTGCCCTTTATCTCAAGGGAAATTCCGGTTACTCGGTATCGTCATTTATGATAATGTGGATAAGACACTTTCCTATGCGAGTTTCCTCCTTTATTTCAGGGGAGATTCCCGATATACTTGATGTCAAATCACACTTATTCAATTTTGGAGGGACTGACAGCTTTTTCCTCACGAGTCACTTGACTTTAATGTAGGGTTTAAGAATCCTTAAAAGTGTTTAGTGGAATAACAGAGATCCTTATTGAATGAAGTCAGTTGAATCAAGGTTCCATATGAAGTGAGTGATTGAATAGATAGTAGAACATGAATTAGCCTTTTCAAGGTTTTGTCTCCCCCTAAGTGTATGCACGGTTGAAAAACCAAAATGACTCTGTTAAGATGTGTCATGAGGCATTCATGTCTGAAGCAATGCAAGTTTATTTAACAAGGTTGTTCGGTCATAGAAGAGTTCAAAAAGAAACGGATGTATATTATATACATTCAAGCATGTCAAAATGACGTATTCAAGTAATTTGATTGCCGGTACGTGGCGGAGTACGTAGGTCCGAAAACCATACTCACGCATGATGAAAGCTTCCAGGTGGACTTAATCTACCTTTCCACTGACACCATTTTATATACCGATTAATCATGGCATTCATGCACACGAATATGAAATGTATGCGAGTCAGTGCATCAATATGACAGATGATTAAAACTTTTATTTGTATTCACAAGTATGCAAAAAGATGTGTGTGTTCTATGTGTAAAATTCAACTTTTATCCACAAAAAGAGACGAGTATAACTAGAAAAGGACTTTGTGAAAAACTACAAAATTATAGTTATTCACACAAGAAAACATGAGTGAAAGCCGATAAACTCTATAAACAATAACAAAATATTGTTATTCACATGTGTAAGTAGAAGTTGAGTGCATTACCATATTGGCTCATCAATTTCTTGCCTTGGAGGAGTTTTATTCTATTGACAGCTTCTTCCATCACAAGGCATTCCTGCAAGACAAGATCTTCACTTTGATGTTTTGGGAACCCAAGCCATCTTGGGTCCCTGGGGGTTAGGTGCACCACGATTTGTGACTTTTCACATTTTCCTTGCATTCATATCGTCAAGGTGCAGCAAAGAGCAATCATTCATTAGATGTCCCACATAACCACAATAATGACAATACACACGTTGTTTCAATTTCTTTGGTTGAGTATAACCATTTGACTTTTGTGCATGTCTGGGGACTCTATGATTTTGATTATGAAATTTGGGTTTCACATTTAATGACCAACAATTTTTCATAGTGTGGCCCATTCTTCCACAATGAAAGCATTTAACTTCCCTTTTCTTATCAACATGGAATCTATTGTTATGCATCTTAGAGGCATTCAAATCATCTTCTTTCATCACACTACAGTCATACATTAAATGTCCAAGCTCACCACAATAGTGACATGAAGCATTGTTTTGTTTTGGAGCTTGGGTTTTCACATCAATTTTCTTTGCATGGATAATGGGCTTCTATTTGACAGATGAAGAGGTATTTGGTGTACTTGAGGAACTAGAAGCATGCACAAATAAAGTTTTTGTTTTCAGATTAAGTGCTTCCTTTTTACTAGGATTGTATCCTAGTCCTTCCCTTTGGAAGTTCACCTTAGTTCCCAAGAGTTTGTTTAGATTCTTCTCCCCACTCACAAACTTGCCCAATGATTTGTTCAGGTCAACGATTTCACTTTGAAGTGAAGCAATCAGAAGTTCACAAGACATAATTTCATTTTCACAAGAAGTGATTTTCTTATTTAGAGTGACATTTATTATCTTGTAAGATTCTATTTCCTGTTCTAGAATACTTACATTCTCACTCTCTTGAGCGACCGTGGACTTCCCTTTTTCAAATATCAAAAGCCCTTCACACATGGTCGAGTTTAATTATTTTAGATTTTCAAGTTCAGATTTCAGTAAATCATTTTCTTTTTCAGATTTCTCAAAGTGTTTCAATCTTCCCTCAAGCAAAGATATTTGAATGAGTAAAACATCATTGTCCCCTTTTAGTTTCTCATTTTTATCCAGAAGGGACTTGGCATCTATTTCAGAATCAAGAAGTTTATCGAAGAGTTTATCATCATCTGATAAAGAATCTAACTTGCTTTTTAAACTCTCTTCAGTTTTCTTAAGCAATGAGACTTTGCATGTCAGAAGTTCATTTTCTTTTTCCAGTTGTTCAATTTTTGAATTTTGATCAATGCATTTTCACACAAGAGGAATTGTCATGAATGTTTTCATTAGACTTCTTCTTCAAGGCTTTGTTTTCACATTTCACCTTTTTATATTTTTCTGATAGTTCTTCATAAGCATCTACCAACTCATCAAATGACAGTTCATCTTCATCGGATTTAGAACTTACCTCCTCAGCACTTTCATCACAAGTTTGGTAAATATCATCAGCCATTCATCCCTTTAGTCCTTGCTTCTCTTGAGCTAGCCTCAATTTGTCCATAAGTTCTTTGGCGGTTCTGCAAGAGGAGACAAATGTGAACCTGTTAGAATTGACAGAATTTTTTAACAACCTCAAAATTTTAGTATTTTCATGACTCTTTAGCCTATCTTGGTTGGACCACTTGGTCTCGTCCCGAGGCAACTTGTGAGGACCATCATTAACTAACTTCCACAAATTTGGATTAATTGAATTTATGGTCCTACACATTTTTCCCAGCCATGAGTTAAAGTCATCACCATTATAAACAGGTAAAGAGGTCCAAGAGGCAATATCAGAAGAAGCATTCATCATACAAAACTACACTAGGATCCCTCTGAAGATCGTTTGATCTAATATAACAGAGCCGGGCTCTGATACCAATTGTTGGGTCCCACAGTGTAGTGGCACGGATCTAGAGGGGGGTGAATAGATCCATCTCTAAAAATTATAACCAATTAAAATGACTTGAAAGCTTCTTAATAAAACCTCACCAATAGTGCAAGTTGTAAGATCGCACACGAGGAATTAGCAAATTGAACTAGCCGTATACATTGACAAATTTAGCATCGATGTGCAACATAATTAATAGTCCATCCTGTGAATGGTGGTAGAGGATAAGGAACAAGCACACAACCAATCACACATGCACAAGGATTTTTTAGGTGGTTCGGGACCACGACGGGTACCCTACGTCCACCCCTCACCACCTCGGTGAGGCTTCACTAGAACGCTACTCGAGGTAGCACATGGGGATGAACCCCAATACACCACACGCTACACTACGGCAGCAAAACACACACACGAGCATGAAGCTCAACACGCTGCAGTGCAGCACACACACGAGGGCGAACCCTCAACACGGTGCTCAGCACCACACACACACACCAAGACTGGGAACGCACCCCAACAGTCAATCCACACTCGGAGACACCGCTCCGAACGCATACATAGTTTTCTTCAGTTTAAGAGATGGACACATATGTACATTTGCAAGCTCAATAAGCACAAATCTTCAAAGCAATCTCACTAGACATCAGCTAAGCACTAGACTGCAGTAAGTAAGAACAAGGACGGGTTGAGAGAACTCCTGGCTAGAGGACGATGGCCTTGGCTTCTTTAATGACTGAGGCGGACTGGACTTTGGAAGGAGGATGAAAGTTGATGCTTCAGTAGGTTCATTTCTGAAGGATGGAAGAGGATGAACATCAGACCCTTTTTCTTCCCCTTGAATCACTTTCTGCGCATTGGGTAACTTGGAGATGGTACAGCCGTCTTCTTCAACACGACGGCTTCTAGCAGGTGGAAGACGATCGTCTTCAACCTTGAATCGTGCTTAGCACGACATGGGAAGAAGCTTCAACACCGCTCCGGCCACTCTCCCTGCAAAACCCCAAATCGTATATCTCATTAGATGCTCTCTCCTTCTTGAATGGAAACCCTATCTCATATGATATATATAACACCAGGGAAATGAGGGCCACGTGGAGGATAATATCCCCCAAGGACCAATCACGATTGGGCATAAAAAGAGGGGATCGAGCTAGGGCTCCGACCGCCGCACGAACCGACGTATTTTTCGGTCCCCAGAAAGTGTCGACCCCTAAGGTCGACACTCGCATACGGGCAAAGTAGAACAAAGGTCGAAATAGCACCCAGCAAAGAAAGTGTAGACCCACGGCGTCGACACTTTATGCCTGTGACAAAGAAACAAGCCACGGCAGAAAGACCTGGAATAAGTGTTGACCTTGTGGGTCGACACTTATGTCATGGATTCTGAAAAACAAGCCCAGACAGAACCGAGCGATAAAAAGGTCGACCCCATGGGTCGACTTTTTATCCCCAGCTTCGAAGACATAAGAGGGCAGGCTGAAAACAGCATCCCCTGGACAAAGTGTCGACCCATGGGATCGACACTTTTCCTGACATAACAAGCTATGAGAAAACACACGATGGGGTAACTCTAAAATCATGAGAAATCAAGGATAACTACATGATGGGAGGAATTAAGTGACTCTACCCCTATTATCACCGATAAACCAAGTAGAAATATATACGGAGTTATCTTGGGGTCTATTCATCCAAACAACACACAAATTCTCCTTCAACCAACCAAACAAAATAACTTACCATTTTGTTGGTCCATATGCCTGTAAAGATCCACTTGGAAGATATCCAATGTGGTCTATATGATCATTCCATTCTATACACCTGTCACATTACATACTGGAAGTTAGTCTTCCACATCATTCAAGTTCTAGAAATTGAAATCTATCTTTCATGATTCACTCAATTTCACACTTGAGAACTTACACAATTGTTAAGTGAATTAAATGAATCAACCATAGTCTAAATCGACCAAAAGTACAGTAAGGTGATTCCATGAATTGGTTTGAATCACTCCCTGTCTTCATCTCTCCTTGTGCAACATGCAAGGCAATGTCAATCTAATTCAGCACATAATTCATGAATTTAAAAGGCATCTCATTCAATAATTGCAAAGGTATGGAAATGAACTCCATTCAGTCATGAAGAGATTAAAGCATATCATTCCTAATCCACAAATCACATATTGCATTTAATTACATGGAACCCAATCACATGGTATTTAGTTCATCATCAAAATTCTTTAATACATGGTAGTGCACGGGGTTCAACAGGCTGAAACGTACCACCAGGTCGATGATGTTTCGCCTTCACCTGGTGACAGATCAGGTACTTGGCCACAAACTCAGCAATATCTCGCTTCATGCTAGGCCACCAAAACTGCCTCCTCGAGTTCTGATACATCTTCGTCACACCCGGATGTACGGTGTACCTACTCCCATCAGCCTCTAGCAACACCGCATGCCTCATCTGCTCCTTTGTCGGGACATATAGCCTACCTCGAAATCTCGCCGCTCCGTCCTTGCCGAGCTCCACATCGGCCATAGCCAAAATCTGGGGCAACTCAGGGTCTGTATGCTGAACCTCTGTCACCTGACGATGGATGACTGGCGTGACAGTCAAGCTCACAAGTATAGCTGACCCTGGCTCTCGGGGAACCTTAAGCCTAAATGTCACGGATGGCACTTGTTCCCAGAGCTTCCACTTCTTCAACATCATCGCACTGACCATGACCTTTCTGCTCAAGGCATCGGCAACAACATTCATCCTGCCCGGCTGATAAGATAGGGTGAAGTCATAATCCTTCATATACTCCATCCATCTCCTCTGCCTGAGGTTAAGGTCCTTCTGAGTAAACACATACCTCAGACTCTGATGGTCAGTGAACACCTCGAACCTCTCACCGTATAGATAATGCCTCCAAATCTTCAATGCAAAAATCACAGCAGCCAACTCGAGGTCATGGGTAGGGTAGTTCTCCTCATGTGACTTTAGTTGCCGAGATGCATAAGCCACCACTCTACCATGCTGCATCAACACATCACCCAACCCAGCCCCGGAAGCATCTGTACACAACACAAAACCTCCTGATCTAGAAGGTAACACCAACACTGGTGCAGAAGTGAGTAATCTCTTCAGCTCCATAAAGCTCTGCTCACACTGATCCGTCCAGACGAATGGCACATCCTTCCGCGTAAGTCTGGCCATCAGGCCGCAATGCGAGCGAAGTTCTGAATGAACCTCCTATAATAGTCTGCAAGCCCCAAGAAACTCCGGATCCCCATCACGGACCTCGGCCTCGGCCATTGCACCACTGCCTCAACCTTGGCTGGATCCATAGAAATACCATCACCAGAAATCACGTGCCCCAAAAAGTGCACCTCGCGAAGCCAAAACTCGCACTTACTGAGCTTGACATACAACTAGTGATCTCGCATAGTCTGTAATACAACCCTCAAATGATATGCATGCTCCTCTAGAGACTGCGAATAAACAAGGATGTCGTCCACAAACACGACCACGAACTGATCCAAGTAGGGACGAAACATCCTATGCATCAAATTCATGAACAATGCAGGGGCATTGGTGTGCCCAAACGGCATCAC
The DNA here is from genome assembly GCA_022559845.1 of Amorphophallus konjac. Taxonomy (NCBI): domain Eukaryota; kingdom Viridiplantae; phylum Streptophyta; class Magnoliopsida; order Alismatales; family Araceae; genus Amorphophallus; species Amorphophallus konjac. The sequence goes on from CM040125.1 coordinate 31,156,790, forward strand.
CAAGAACTCATAATGCCCATACCTCGTGCTGAACGCAGCCTTCTCCACATCAAACTCACGAATCCGCAGCTGATAATAATCGGACCGTAAATCAATCCGCGAGAACACTCACGCGGACTAAAGCTGGTCGAACAAGTCATCAATCCATGGCAATGGATACTTGTTCTTAATGGTCACCTCGTTCAGTTGTCGGTATCCAATACACAACCTTAGACTACCATCCTTCTTCTTTACAAATAATAGTGGCGCACCCTAAGGGGAAAAGCTAAGACGAATGTACCCCTTGACTAGTAACTCATGCAACTGTGCCCTCAACTCCCTCAACTCAGTGGGAGCCATGCGATAAAGAGCCTTAGACAGAGGCCCCGTACCAGGCACAACCTCAATAACAAAATTGATCTCCCGCTGCAGAGGTAATCCAAGTAAATCCTCAAGAAAAACATCGGGAAACTCGCTCACCACCGGAATGTCCTCCACATCTGGCTCCGACTGGTCTACTACGACCACAGATGCAAGGAAACCCTAACATCCTGCGTCAAGTAACCTATGGGCCCTAATAGCGGAGAGAAGAAAATGAGGGGAGGTAGATCGGATACCTTGGAAACAAAATGCGGGTCTATGGGGAGGCTGAAAATAGACCCTCTTCGATCTGCAATCTACCATCGCTCCATGGGCCTCAAGTCAATCCATGCCAAAAATCACATCATAGTCCCGAAGGTGCAACGCATAAAGCCCGTCTGGCATGTTCTGCCCCTTAATCCATACAGGAACCTTCTCGAAACAATACGGGGTGAACATGTAATCACCGGAAGGCAACTCCACGGCCAATTCACACGACATCTGGGTCATCGGCTCCTCAATACTCAGCGTGAAATCCTCCAAAATAAACGAATGCGACGCGCCAGAATCAAACAAAACTCGAGCCGCACAACCCAAAATCATGATAGTACCTTCCACAAGCTGCGACGACTCTGCCTCCGCCCTGGTCATGTGCGTAATCTGGCCTCGGGACCTTTGCCTACCGACACTCGCTGACCGAGGTAGTGGCAGATACTACCCCTGCTACTGCTACTGAGGATACTGCTGCAGTTGAAACTACTGCTGCGGAGGGTACTATTGTTGCCGCTGCTGAGGGTATTGGGGTGGCTGACGTGACCTCTGAGGACAGTCATGCACCATATGCCCTGGCTGATCACATCTGAAACAAAGCATCGGCACTGTGCACTGTCTACTTGGATGCGAGTCGCCACACCGGGGACACAACCCCCACGAACCTCCAATTGATCCCTGACGCTGATAAGGCATCGGCTGTTGAACACTACCCACAGATGCTTGCCTTTGATCTCTACCCTACTTGCACTTCTTACCGAAACCTTTCCTGAAGAACTTCTTGATCTTGGAGCCAAAAGATGCAGATCCTGCCGCTGACGCCACAGGTGTCGATGCTCCCGAACTACCCGAAGAAGGCTAAAAGGTGCTCTGCTGCTGGGTAGCCGTCTGCTGGCTGCGGCCTGGCTGGGACTGCCCCTGGCCCGCGGTCCTTTGTTCTTCTGCATATCCAGCTCCAATGATGCTGCTACACGGGAAGTTGTCTCCAAATCAGTGGCATCGTTCGCCATCAAGAGGTGCCTCAGATCCTGCCTCAAACCCTGGACGAACTGCTCGATCTTCAGCTCCTCATTCTCTATGATATGGGGAGGATAACGGCCTAACTCAACAAACCGAGCCTGGTACTGCAACACTGACATGTCACCCTGGACCAGCTCCAGAAACTGACGCATCTTCTGTGTACCGACATAGGATGGGCAGTAAGTACACTCGAAGACCTTGACGAAGTCCTTCCACATAATCTGCTGAAGTAAACGAGACTGAAAGGACGTCTTCCACTCTGAAGACCACCAAGCTCGAGCCGAACCCTGCAACTGGTTGCAAGCCAACATCACAATATCCTCCTCGGCGCAGTTCATGGAACTGAACACTCTCTCCATCTCATCAAGTCAGTCTCTGGCCACATCTGGATCTGGCTGGCCGCCATAGCAGGGTGGATGAAACTACAAAAAGTCTCTCACTGCACGGCTAGGCCCACCCCTGGACGACGATCCCTCACCAACATCTCCACCAAGCTACTGAGCCATGAACTGGTACATGCCCCGAATTAAATCCTTTGCCCCAGGAACTCTCGCTGCATCCCCTGCCTGAGTGGTAACTAGTGGCACTCTGCTCTGCTCCACCTGCTCATCCTGCTCCTCTGTCGATTGTCCCTGCTGAGAGCGAGGCCTCCTCCTCGGCGCCACGCTCTCCCTGTTGCAAAAGATAGAAGACACGGAAAAATGGTGAAATCAATAAAACATACGATGCCCTAAGCCAGTACCGACTATACATCATTATTGTGGACTAGTGGACCACTGCAATTATTTATGGTTCATATATATATCTACAATCGTGCTCTGATACCAACTGTAACGACCCAAGATCCGAATACCGGGGAAGGCCCGATAACCCGAATCTCGAACCGCCACCCACGAGCCCGAAGACTCGGAAGGTTAAAGGGATGGTGTGAAAATATACATGAATCTAAAATAATTATAGAATTACAAAATTTATAAGAATATGCAGAAAAAATAATTAATATTAAGCAAATTACATGGTTCTCAACATAACAAAAGTCTAAAACATAATCGTAGTTCACAACTAGTACAGTCCAGAAAGAAAAGTACGTCCAACTACACGGGACATACCCTGGTTATGGCAACTGGCAACTAACCCTGGGCAGTAGGACCACGAGGGGCCTCAGAAGCGCTCCTCAGAAGCCTCGCCTCACCTGAAACCATGGAAAACGTAGGGAATGAGCCTCATAACAAAAGGCTCAGTAGGGATCACTCGGACCCCTACCTCGTAAAACGAGAAACTGCATAAGCGGCAGTTAAAGCGGGAACTAGCAAGATAGAGAGTGGGGAGTGTAGATTGTGATAAATCCACACATGAAGAAGAGGAGTTTAAATATGAGAAAGCATAATAAAAATAAGGGGAGATGATATAATAATAAGGAAAAGAAGCACGTGGTGCTACTAAGGAGGGTGATCGCCAGAGGGGTTACCTCAAAAATGAAGGAAATTGATCGCGAATACCTGGTGGAAAATAGAACGCGGGATAGATTGTGAATTCCTCCTCCTCCTTCAATCGGTCGGTCGATGAAGGGGGTTTTCCTTTATTGATTACCTTGCAAAAGAGACAAAACAAACAAGCAGTGGATCAGCCAAGTGCACGTAGTATCAATCCCAAAGATGATATGAAGATGAGAAAAGAACAAAACATGCGCACCTTATTTTTGTTTTAAAAACCCCTAAAGAAATAGGGAAAGAGGAGATATGATGCTAATGCAAACGTAAAAGAAGAGAACACAGTGATGATGGAGCTAATGTAAAAAAGAAGAAAACAACATAGTGGACGTGATGAACGATTGATGAAGACGAAGCAACACAAACAGAATAAAAGAAAAACCCTGCTGTCCCTGACGACAGTAAAGGGAAACCAAGGTGGACGCGATTGATCGGAAGCAGAGGAAGCAGAGGAAGCAGAGCCCTTTCTAAACAATCGCACAGGAGGAAGATGAAACTCTGTAACCTCCGAACTTGTAACCCGTAAACCTCTGATCGTAACCTTGTCGTAAACTCTGTAACCTCTCTAACTCTATCTAACCTGTGAACTCTCTGACCCGTCAACCCTTGTCTGGATCGACCAGAGCATCCTTTTATAGGATTTCAATCGAAGATAAGCTCAAATTTGGGAAGATAAGGATAGGCAATGATCAAAGAAGGCAGGACTCTAACTCCAATTCGAGCAAGGAGACCATTGGAGGCAGGGAACTACTCAGGAAAGGCATACTCAAACACGACACCGAAGGATAAAACATGACCTTCAGAAGGGCGTCAAATCACAAATTGACGACCTACATCAAGACGCTACTCAAAACACGACCACAATCAAGGGCGTCACTTCTTGGATTTAATTTTGGCAATAAAACTTACTTCATTTGAAAATTATGAGAACACGCCTGAGATGAAGGCGTTGATTGAAACCATGCCCTGAGGAAGGACGTTAATCAATAATTTGAATTTATTTTGAATTTATTTTGAAACCAGATAATACCAGGAATTGACGCCCTGACATTTGGTCGTCCTTTCTTTGAACACGCCCCATATTAGGTCACTATTTAAAACATGCCCTTCCTCAGGTCGCGAATCACAAAAATGCAAGAACACATCAAAACCACACACAAGAAATAGAAAAACTTTATATTATGAATATATTGAAGTTCACTTTGGGGCGTCAACATAGTGACATGAGATTTGATCAACATAGCGTCAATTTTGGCGTGTCTACAGTTGTCCCGCCTTGGCGTCTGCTTTGCAGGGGAGTGAGACGAAATGGAGTGAGGGTGCAACAAACGGAATGAAGTGGAGCGAACTGATAAGTAGATGCCAAGGTGTGATGTGACACGCCTCAGACACTAAGCATTGGAAATCTTTCCAAGATTCAAAGTGAAACAACTCCGAGTGATTCCAAGGAAGCATCGATTTACTGGATAAAGCAGATTAAACTAAACAAGTAAAAATGTGCGCATGGCACGATAAGGAGACACCATTGGAGAGCGGTTACCAGCCAACGTGGACGTGCTACAACCAAGGTGGATTTGCAGAAAAATAAAGGGAATTGAGATGGAAACCCAGCAAAGGGACATTTTCAAGTAATCAGCCTGAGCGGCTTCAAAGAGAATAAAGTACTTGATTTGGAATGGAATATCTCATGTCAACTCAATCAAGAGCGAGTGACCTTCATTACTGCCATAATATGAAGATTTTCAGCATGAAACTCAAAGTCCTACATGATGCATGCTGGGCTAAAAGGAAAAAAATAAGACAAACTAAAAATATAGAAAATAATCAAAGATAATATTGCTAAGCCATCTAGATTTGGTCAAGAATTCAGATCTCTAAACTGACACTAAGCCGAAGCCCGTTTGTCCACGCATCAACTCAGAAAAGTGGAACCATCGTCCCAGACCATCAACGACTCAACGGCCTATCCGTGTGATCAAGACTCTCCTGGAACTATCACTGTTTTTGATGAAGGGGAACTCAAATTCCAGGTTCATCAGAACCACAAGGTCCTTGATATGCTATAATAGCGTAGATACCATATAGTAATAATGCTTACAACAAGATGATGTTACTTCCATAGTGATCCGGACATCTCGAAACCTGTAATCTTCTGCACTCAAGAGTTCATTAGTTCTCTCAAAATTTCAATATAAATAATCCTCAATTCAAAGTATGACATGATCATAAGTGCTTAATAAGATAAAATTCCAACGAAATAATAGCACTTAAGTTCATCAAAGCATGTAAGGAAGGAAATTCATAAGTTCACAAATCACGCCTGGACTGAACGTCGTCAAAACATGGAAGGCACCTTATAAAGAGGGCGTCAAAATGATAAACACGCCCTTCACTGAGGCGTTAAATGCACCAAGGGTTCAAGAAGAAAATGACCCTGGAAAGGGCGTTACACAAAACACGACCTCAATCAGGTCGTCAATTCAACAATTGACGCCCTAACAGAAGGCGTTAATTAAGCACAAACTTCCGTTCCCGATTCGTAAACTAAACCCAGTCCTAATGGCAATCAACTTGCTAACTCCGAACGGCTTCGAGACTTCCCGAACTTCTATAAAGGGAAGGCAATTCCAATCAATCAAAGCAATCCTTTGAGCTCTGTTCCGCTGCCTGTTCTTCTGTCTGTTCTTCTGCAGGCACCGCAATCGTCGGAACTTCTTCCTGCAAATCGAAGATGGAGAGGGCGATTAAGAGGTCCAAGTCCTCCACTCCCAGGTTAACCGATATTAACGGGCATATTAGCAGTAGAATTTCCATGAACCAGGTAGAGAGAAAATCCTTCTGTTCTTGTCTTCTCTTGTCTTTACTGAAACATTGTATTCTCTTCTGTATGCATATTCATTCTTCTTTCTCTGCATTGTTCTTCCTTTCTTTCTTATGCAGGACTACCCAAATGTCCCAGGAGCAAGGAGATTAACAAAAATCAAGTGGCTCCCTCTTATACTCTCCAAATTTTCTTCAGACATGAGAGTCTATTTAACAAGATGGCATCTTTTAGGCTTAATTGCTCATGCCAAACACTATGACCAAGTTCACCTTGATTGGGCTGCCATAGGAGCTCTAGTTGAAATATGGCACCCTTCCACCCATACCTTTCTTTTCTCAACCTTCGAAACCATGATTTTATTGGAAGAATTAGAGATGATATTGGGTTTAAAGAGAATGAAGCAAGGGGAGGAGGAAAAGATGGCCATCACGCCAAAGCCAATCTCCTCTCACGAACTATTAACCAGCTTGATATCTAGCCCCAACCTAGTGAATCAGATCAAAGCCACTAAAGGAATCGACCTTATGAAGCTCGCCTCATGGGTGTACAAGAGAGCAGATCAAGCCAAAGAAGATGAAGAGATAGAGCGGGTAGCAAAAGCTTTCGTGGTGTGCTTGGCAGGAGCACTCCTATTCCGATCCACGGAGGACTTTCTAGAAGAGGCACAGTTAAGCGCCGTAGTGAGCCTATGGGAAGGAGATAGAATGGGACCGGCTATTCTAGCCTATCTCTATAGCGGGCTTACCTCGGCGGCGATGGGAAGGCCCATCTACGGATGCATGCTAGCACTCTCTAGTTGGGTAGATCTCCACTTCAAGTTCGATCCATGTGATGAAGCCCAACAATCCTCGAGAATCTTCTCAAAAAGTCCACTCTCTTATATGACCGGTTCACTTGGGATAAGCAATAGAGTGACGAACCGGATTCCCCAAATCAAGAAGAGAGCGGAATGGAGAGAGCACCTCAAAGTAATGCCAAAGAATCTCTTCACTTGCGCCCCGGGAATACTCAAGACTCAAGAGCTCCGTGCAAGATTTTCCCCCGGGACGGACCTTCGTCTCATCGGCGCTTCAGAATTCGTCTTGTACAATTCATGTCGGTGCCTTCCTCAACTCGGGCTTCCACGGCGAGTATTCGAGGACCCATCACACCTCCCTCCTATCAAGAGACGGGACCTTGGCAGCAATGAAGATGGAGAAGAATGCACAACTATTCAAGCTCTATGGAAAATCAACAAGGCTCATCAACCTGTAGAGAGCTTGGAAGAAGACAGAGATGAATGGAAATCTTATGTAATAGTCCTGAGAAAAATGAGGCCCAAAATGACTCATTAAGCATTGTAATCTTTTCCTTCCAATAAATCAATGATATTTCCTTTATTGAGCCATCTTACTGTGTTTCTGATCAACTCTTCCAACGTTCTGTGATTCTGTTGCAAATAACGCCTCAAGCAATGTCGTGAATTTTAAAAGGACGCCTTCACCACAGGTCGTCTTCCCTGATTGATCGCTCATAACTGACGCCTTCACCAATGGGCGTTAACTGAAAAACGTCCTAGGGCAAGGCGTTAATTCGATTCATATTCCAAAATATATTCGTTGAGATTCCAAAAGTAACGCCTTCAGGACAGCCATGTTTCATATAAATAACGCCTCAATCGTAGTCGTTACTCAAAAATAGTAATGATTATTCCCATCAAATCAATCAATTGCCATTAAATGCGTCTAACGACAGTTATCATTCCCCATGCAAACAAAAATAACGCCTTAAGAAATGTCGTTAATTATTAAGAAACGCCTTGATGTCCGTCATTGATTCCACAAGACGCGGCCTTCCTTAAGTCGTTAATTCTTTTTGACCGTTCGACTTAACTTTCCCTCCTTTCTTCTTCTTCCTTCGTCCCATTTCCTCTTTCTCTCTTCTTCTGCAACCCTAACCGAGAACCCCCTCCCCCAATCTCTCTCATTCTCTCCTCTCTCATCCTAGCCCTAAGCTATGGCCGGTGGCGCACCCAAACGGCAGCATGTGACCGCCCCACAGGTCGTGGACCTAGGTGAAGACGCCCAGGCCGAGGAAGTCCCTCCCGCGGCGGCCGACGAGGAACCTCTGGTGGTGGCGGCCAACGAGGCTCCAACGGCGACGGCCGGCGACGAGACCGAAGGAGGCCAAGAGGCTCACGAAGAAGACGAAGAAGATGAAGGCAATGAAGAAGGACAAGACGAGGAAGAAAGAAATGAAGAAGAACAACCGAGGGCCATCATCCCACGCCCCGGCCAACTCCGGCGGCCACGTCATCCACGCCCCCAACCGGCAGAGCCAAAGCACAAGAAGGTAGGCCCCCAAACCCTATTCCCATTTTTTTATTTTTATTTTTATTATTATTCCTGTAATTTCCATAGCTCTCGGGTATAAACCCTACAACCCAGAAAGAAGACGCCCTCAGGGGCGTCACGTTTTACAAAAGACACGCCCAACCCAAGGGCGTTAATTAAATTATTTCCCTGAAAAATAATTAACCCCATGAGAACACGCCCTAAAGCATGTCGCCCATTTAAATTCATATCATGCTGTTAATTTATATCAAGTCCATGCTTTAACTATTTCCAATGAATTATTCGCATGCTGTTATTTTTATTTTCTGAAAACTTGACAACAACGCCCCCCACTAGGGCGTTAATTCAACAACAGACGACCAAACCAGAGGTCGTCCATTCATTAATTCCTGATTAAATTAACGGACCCATTTGGAAAACGCCCCACTCAAGGGCGTGACTTGAAATATTTTGAAGAATTTCAGATATTAACCATAGAATCACGCCCAACATAGAGGCGTTTCTTAGATAACAGCGACCTAGGATAGGTCGTGAATGCAAAGCACACTTAAGAACCACGCCCTCCTTAGGGGCACTAATTCAACAAACCACGACCTGAGGATGGTCGTTAATTAGAATCAAACACCAATATTTCAAACCAAGGCAGTTTATAAGATTCAGCATGAATAATCAAAATAATTAAGTGAAAATTCTTTTCTTTACATGCAGGGACTGATGAGGACACGGATCTCCTGGGTTATGGTCCGGGCAGCATACTACGGCCTCCCCGAGTTTCAGAGAGCGAGGGTAGATGCTATGGGGTTTGGGGCCTTCCTTAGCATAGAGTCAGTTAGGCCAGACCTACCACTTATCCAGGTTCTACGGGAGAGATGGGATAGGACTAGCCGGGCATTCTTGATGCCATGGGGGCATATGGTTCCCACCCTAGAGGATGTGGCTAGGATCACCGGGTTGAGGGTAGACGGTGAGGCTGTGAGCGGGATCACCTACCCTGACTACACTGAGTTCGCCCAGAGGTTGCTAGGGCTAGAGATGGTCTACGAGACGCCTAGCGAGTGTAGGACTATCTTCCGTACCGACCTTACTATAGTGATGGGCTTAGGGAATGCTAGGCATAGGTCCGGGGAGACCTTAGAGCAGTTCTCTCAGAGGTTGATAGACAGGGCAAGGGCGGTCTACTGCCAGGACCCGGCCGACAGAGAGAGAGCAGACCGAGACCTGAGGAGGTTTCTACTGCTGCTACTCGGGAGGCTATTACTCGGGATGAAAGGCGACGTCATCAACTGCCGATTCCTGGGGATACTCGAGGACCTGGAGGTAGTTGGCAGCTACGCCTAGGGAGCGGCGCTGCTGGCGCACATGATGGCCGACTTGTCCATCGGGACAGGTCGAGAGACGACCGTCAGTGGCTTCTCACCTTTTCTTCAGGTATGCACTTTTCATTTTTATTTTCTTTTATTTTTATCATGCTGGTGAATGCTTCACTAATATGATGCATGGATGCAGGTTTGGAGCCATCTATACATGCCGATGGGGCGCGCTGACCCACGGCCTGGAGGTGAGGGAGCTTTCCCTCTAGCACGGCGCTGGCTACCGATTGTGTTTGGAGCCCCACTCGGCTACGAGTTGTGGGTGCTGCGGAGAGAGTTCCGCGACTTCCCTCCCTCGCTGGTATGAATGTTATGCATTTTTTTGCTTTTTTGCATTTACTTTGTATTTAGTATGATGATGATGAAATGATGACATGTATGTTTATGAATGCAGGTTCAGTGGAGACCCTATGAGGGGATGACGGACGAGGGCCAGCCGTGGGTCGTAGTGGGCCGACCTCGTTTTGGGCATGAGCTCTGGGTTCATTGCCTGAACGAGATCGAGCTGTTACGGCTTAGGTTGGTGATGAGGACACTAGGCCTTCACCAGGAGTGGGTAGAGGTAGGCGAGCCGCGAGGCATCGGGAAGAAGACGTGCAGTCGTACGAAGGCGATCGACTGGAGGGTGCGGTTCGAGGAGCAGTACGCCGACTGGCAGCGAGGCGGGACCAGAGTCACTTCTCGCGCGACTGACAGCTCCGAGTACCTCCGGCGCTACTGAGAGGTATACGCCGGCCGACCCCAGATGAGGGTCTTAGGGGTATGTATGAATGCAATTATTTCTAAATTAAATGCAAATGCTTATGTTTCTATCATGTGACTAATATGTAATGAATGCAAGATGCGCGGGACATAGCGGCGATGGATGCCCAGGCCCACCTACACAGCCTGGAGGACCAGCTGGCCGCCACACGGGCTGACCTAGAGACCCTGGTGAGTGTTTAAATTATTTCTATATGCAAATGTATATATTTTTTGAATTATTGATGATAAGCCACTGACGATCTCAATGAATGCAGCTTGCCCAGCAGGGAGCAGTGAGGAGAGACCCAGGGGAGGCCTCCAGCTCGAGAGGGCCCAGTGCAGAGGTGACTGCACTGGCAGGGCAGCTAGCCAGAGCGATCACACGAGCCGAGGCAGCAGAGCGCGATCTCGCTTCACAGGTAAATTCCAAAACACAAATCCATTCAAATATTGATTATATAATTGTGCACTGATGAAAATCCATTTTACAGACTGAGGAGCTTCGAGCCGCTCTTACCTGTGTTGATGAGGGCTTCCGTGCGATGAGCACACAGGTGAGTGGTTTAAATCATGTATTGCTTGTATTGCTAGATTACTGAATCATCGCATTTAATTGTGGAATTGATGATTTGCTTACCTGTCTGCAGACGACTCAGCTTCAGGCGGTACGTACCGAGTTGGCGATCCGCGATCAGCGGATCTCAGAGCTTGAGAGGTCCCTGAGGCGACGAGAGGAGCTGCCTCAGGACGTGGCCGAGCTGCGGGTGGCTCTTGAGCTGGAGCGACGGGAGCATGCCCGGGAGCGCGAGGAGCGTGCTCGTGAGCGAGAGGAGTACCAGGCGGAGCGTGCTCGGTACCAGGAGCAGGTAGCAGCACGCGAGCGAGAGCTAGCAGACTCGAGGACCCAGTTGATCCTTTCTCAGGAGCGGCTACGAGTGTCTGAGGAGCGTCTCCAGCGAGGGCGCGAGCGAGCACGGGCTGCGGGATACTCCTTCACCAGCTCCACTTTTGTGGCGGGCTCTTCCCTCCGAGAGAGGAGCAAGGCAGGGGGTCAGGTTCGGGTTCCAGCTTCTTCACGGGGGCCCATGCCTCCTCCACCAGCGCCAGCTTGGGACGGCGAGGAGGAGGTTGAGAGTAGGAGAGAGGAGGGTGGAGGCGAGAGCTGAGCGACTTACTTGTACTCCTCCACCCTCACACCTGTACTCAGATATTCATGATGTATATATATATAAGATTGAGATTTCTTTGTTACCTGAGCACTTTGTATGGTTGTGGCCTTGTGTTTGTATACTTTTCTCTTTCCACGTTCTTCGTGTTTGCTTTACTGTGCCCTGTACCTGCAACTGTAATCCATACTTTGAACAAACAGGTTAATTCATCTGTTCGACTTGGCCCCTTGCCCAATAAGCAAGGGGTAGCAATATTTTGGCCTTAATGATGGGTCAAGGGGCCAAGCCTTTAATCAAATAAGGAAAATAAAATAGCTGATATCGGGGAGATGCATCATGCAAAGCACACATATGTAAACCATAAATAAAAGATGCCCATGCAAAAGAATGCAAGCATACATCGTGAAGAAATGTATTTTTTTTCTTTTCTTTTTTCACTCATTTATATTTTTTTTGTTATTTTTCCTAAAAAACGCGCCTTAGAGTAGGTCGTGGTTCGCATAAAGACGCCCTAGAAGACGGCGTGAATTTGAAAAGGAAATCTGATTTTTGAAAAAGTAACGACCTGCTCAGAGACGTTATTCTGAAAGAGACGACCTAATCTGGGACGTTAATTCTATAAAAAGCGCCTTAGCCGAAGGCGTTAATTGAATTATTCTGCAAAAAAAAGGTTGACAAGGCTATCAAGACCACGGGTACTACACGGTCACCATCTAAAATTCATTAACCTTTCTTGAGTAATTAAAAGGGGGTTGACGTGGTCATAGTTGACTTGTATTCGAGGTTTCGCACAGTGAAATTTCCCAAGTCGGTCTTGACCATCCTGCCAGTTCGTGACTTACCACATAGAAAGGATGGAAGAAAATATAAGGGAAGCCCATAAGGGATTCTGAGATGCTCAAGGTAAAGTTACCCCCCCTACCCTATGCCCGTTGGGGTTCGGTCTTTGGCGTAGGGAAATTTGTTGCCTTTTTGCCTCTTTTATATTGCACGCATACGCCCAAGGTTTTTCTTGCGGGGACTTTGCCCTCTTGACATGCTTTTCTTTTCACAACTTGACTTTCACTTTGGAATTGATTTGCATTGATGAAAATAAACCTAATTGTACTTGGGCTTTCGTGGCATTTGCTCCCTTTTGGGCCCTGACTTCCACCTACTAGGGCGGCGGATAGGCTTGGCGTGTCTACCCTGAGGTCTCCCTTCCTCCCTTATGGGCCGAAGAAGAAAAGAACGGGTATTGTCTTTCACTTTTAGTCAGGTTTTTGACTGTCCATCGGATTTTGCACTGCTTGAGTTCAAGAATAAAGCGTGTAGTGTGTGCGGGAGTCAACCCCCTTTTAAGTTAGCAAGACTGATGAATGAATTCTGAATTTTGACCTTTCGGACCTTGATCCTTCGTGTGCCATGGCACCAATTTTGATCTCTTCTATTTTTTTTTATTTGCTTTTTGGAATTTCTATTTTTTTTTATTTTTGGAAATATTGCACTTTGTTTTGTATTTTTGAAACAATTTTCATTTTGTTTGGATTTTGAATCAAGGGTAGTATTTCTTAAGATACAAACCATTCCAAGGGTGAGTTAACTCTTCTCCTTCAGCATTAATCAATTTATAAGCATTGCCTGGAAAAACGTCTTTTATAACAAACGGTCCCTCCCAATTGGGTTGGAGTTTTGAACGAGGGCCACCCGGCTTTACGAAAATCCTCTTAATTACCATCTCACCGATTTTAAATTTTTTCTCAATCACTTTCTTTTGATAAAAACGCGAGAGCCTGTTTTGATAAACGCGCGCATGCTCAGCGGCGACCAGACGCTTCTCATCTAAGAGTTCCAATTGGGCGAGGAGTGAATCACGACGCTCATCAATAGAAAATTCCTTATCCAATTGTACTCGTAGAGAGGGAATGAGAATCTCATAAGGGACTACCGCCTCCATTCCATAAGTAAGGGCGAAAGGGGTTTGCCCAGTGGGGGTTCGAATGGAAGTTCGATAGGCCCAGAGAGCTTCAACTAGCTTGTCTGGCCAGTCCAAAAATTTATTAGCCTCACACGTCTTTTTGACAATTTTTATCAAAGTTTTGTTAGTTGCCTCTGCTTGGCCATTGCCCTGCGGATAATAGGGAGAAGAATGATGCAATGCAATGTTATACCTGTTGCAGAGATCCTTGATTTCTTGAGAGATAAATTGAGGTCCATTGTCGGTGACGATGGTGCTCGGGATGCCGAACCTTGCGATGATGTTCTTCATTATAAACTTGCAGACGGTCGACGCTTTGATCTCCACGTAAGCTTCCGCTTCTGCCCACTTGGTGAAGTACTCCGTTGCCGTGAGGATGAACGATTTTTGCTTGGTCAGGAGATTCGAATCACCAAGAGGTCCAATGATATCAAAAGCCCACATGGAGAAAGGCCATGGGGAGGATGTAGGATGGAGTGAAGAAGCAGGAGAATGAATCTTGTCGGCGTGCAGTTGACACTTAACACACCTTCGAACATAGATGGAACAATCCTCTTCTAGAGTTGGCCAATAGAAACCTAGCCTAAGGATCTTCTTAGCTAGCATCTGGCTATTCACATGACCACCACACACTCTAGAATGCGCCTCTTCCACAACTTTCCATGATTCATCATCGTCGAGGCATCTTAATAAAACACCGGTAAGCCCTCTCCTATAGAGCACACCTCCAATCAAAACATAACGTTGAGCCACTCTTCTAATTGCTTTCTTTTCTTCTACAGTGGCTTCCTCGGGATAGGACTGATCATTGCAATATTTGGCAATCTCATAATACCAAGGCTTCTCTTCGTAAGCCAATTCTTCTTCCCAGTCTAAAAGCATGACCTCTTTGCCTTTAAGAGATTCCTTCTGCTTGTCCTTCTTAAGCACCTTATCCCTAATATCGAGGAATGCACGATCCTTAATAGCTGGCGTGTCACGCTGATGAATCAGGGGAACATGAAAATCACGCTCAGGAGGGAAGACTAAAGCAGAGGCCAAAGAAGTAAGAGCGTCAGCTAGGATGTTTTGGCTACGAGGAACATGGACGAAGATCAATTTGGTGAAGAGTTTGGCATAAGCTGAAGCAAGTTCCTGGTAGGGTTTGAGCTTAGGATTGATAGTGCGGCACTTGACAAGCACCTGGCGCAGAATAAGCTGACTATCACCCACAATCCTCAAATGGGTGACACCATATCGATGAGCGGCTTGAAGACCGGCCAAAAGAGCTTCATACTCAGCTATATTATTGGTGGCGGGAAAAGTGAGCCGAGCAGCAAATGGGATGGTGACCCCTTCTGGTGTTAAAAGAACCATGCCGATCCCTCTTCCCTGGGAATTTAGAGCTCCATCAAAATGTAACGTCCACATAGGATCGTGGGGTTGATTAATGGATATTAGTTCTTCATCTGGAAACTTCGAATTGACAGGATCAAAACGGGGTAAAGGGTGGTGAGCAAGATGTTCGGCAATGGCGTAGCCTTTGATAGCTTTCTGCTGAATGTAAGTGATATCAAACTGAGAAAGGAAGCTTTGCCAGCGTGCTAATCGATCAGTGAGGATAGATTTTTCAAGGAGGAATTTAATCTGATTCATGCGAGCAATGAGGTGAACCTCGTGAGCTAGGAAATAGTGCTTTAACTTCTGAACTACCCCGACTAAAGCAGCGCAAGTTTTCTCCATGGCTGAATACCTCTGCTCACAGGGGTTAAGAAGTTTAGACAAATAGTATGCTGCCCTCTCCTTACCTTCTTCATCTACCTGAGCTAAGACAGCACCTACCGAGTCATTCAGGACTGAGACATAGAGAACGAGTGGTTTGCCTGGAATCGGCGGCCTCAGGACAGGAGGATTGGCCAAATAATCCTTCAATCCGTCAAAGGCTGCCTGACACTTGTCATCCCAATTAAACTTGACTCCCGGCTTAGTAAGCTCGTAAAACGGCCTACATCTTTGTGAATGCTGGGAGACGAAGCGGCGAATGAATTGCAACCTCCCGATTAATCCTCGAACTTCCTTCAAATTCTTGGGAGGAGGCATATCTCTAATGGCCTTTGCCTTGTTGGGATCAACTTCAATTCCCCTCTTGCTAACAATGAAACCAAGCAACTTCCCTGAATAAACGCCAAACACGCACTTCTTGGGGTTCATCTTCAACTGATATTCTCGTGATCTTTGCAAGACCTTAGCTAGAACCCCAGGATGTTCAATCCTTGTCCTTGATTTCACAACCAGGTCATCTACATACACCTCAATATAAATATGAATCATGTCATGAAAAATCGCCATCATAGCCCTCTGATAGGTGGCTCCAGCATTCTTAAGTCTAAAAGGCATGACCACATAACAATAAGTACCCCATGGTGTAGTGAATGATGTCTTCTCTTGATCTTCTTTAGCCAGACGAATTTGATTGTAACCTGAGAAGCCATCCATGAACGAGAGAGTCTCAAATCCTGCCGTATTATCGATCAAAACATCAATATGAGGGAGGGGGAAGTCATCCTTAGGACACGCGCGGTTGAGATCCCGGAAGTCTATACAAATCTGAACTTTTCCATCTTTCTTCATAACCGGAACGATGTTAGCCACCCAATTGGGATAGAGGACAACTCTAACAAATCTAGCCTTATGGAGCTTGTCGACCTCTTCTTTCATCTTTAAAGCCATATTAGGGTGGAAACGCCTCAACCGTTGCTTGACCGGCATAGACCCTGGCTTAAGTGTAAGGCGGTGTTCAACGAGCGCAGGGTCTAAACCAGGCATATCTTCATAACTCCATGCGAACGTGTCCTTGTATTCTTGCAGGACCAAAATGAGTGCCTCCTCTTCGGAGGGCGGTAAATTCTTGCTTATGAGGATAATCTTAGGGTCTTCCTCGGTACCTAAATTAATTTCTTTGGTAGGCTCTTCTATAGAAGCTGATGGTTCGTCGAATCTTCTCATGCCACTAGCAAAAGCATCAGCCTCGTCCTCATATTCTTCATAACTTTCATCCCCTTCTTCAATAGGGTCTTCGTCATTCATAATTTCATAGACACCCAAACCCTCATAAGAAACAGCAGCATCCTCATATTCCAGCTCTGGCAGGATGATTGGATTCTCTATAAATTCAGGAAGAGCTAAACAAGCTTGGCATCTGATAGCTAACTCTAACAGAAACCTACGAGGAATCTGCTTACCCTTGGACTTCTTATGTGAATCTACCCCATGAATTTTATTAGAAGAGGAAGAACAACTAGCTTGACCAGAAGAAGGAAGGGAAGGAAGTGAAAAAGCGGATACAGGAGGTGATACAGAGGGAGACCCCTCGCTAGAGGGGGAAAAATGTTTATCAATGAATTATGGGAGAGCGGCCCCTCGGTCGGGGCACACTCGGGAGAAAAATAGGAGGTCTCCTCAACGGAAATGGAGGATTGGAAATTTGGGAATTTGGCATTTTTTTTTTCATTTTTGTTTTTATCTTTTTCTTCATTTTTATTTTCTTTTTCAAGAAGAAAGCAGTGTGAAGGGAGGATAGCAGGAGGAGTGGAAATTGCCAGATCAGAGAAAGATTGAATTAGTGATGGTCCGCGCGGGGGCGTGATGGAGAGTTTAGAAAATCGCTCGAGGAGCGAAGAAGGAATTGGGAGAGAAACTTGGATTAAATCTGGAGATAAATTGATTCTAATCGGAGGCGGCCTTGGCACGCGACCAAACCGATGAGAATATAGAGAAGCAAGCACAGATGGATGCATGGAAGTGAGAGAAAAGAGGCCGGCCCACAGCCTATCCACAGTGAATCCTTCTTCAAACGGAACATCTGGCTCTCCAGTATCAGTGTAGTCACTCAGCAGCTGCCTCTTATCTGTAATTGCAGCTGGCATCTCAATCAATTCATGAATAAGTGGCGGCCATTCTGGATCAGTCGGCATGAAGAGGCGGCTCAAAGAAATAGTAATATCCTACATATCGAACCACCTGTACCAGTCACATTCTGGATCATCCATTTTTCTTCTTTTGTCAGGCCTTAAGGACTCCAGGGCTTTGTATGTGGCCAACGGGGCAATATGACGAGCAAACTGTCTAGCATGAACATCCTGACAGTCTAATATGGAAGTGATTATTGTAGTCTGCTCATTATTTTGAAAGCCACCCGTGACAAAATGTGTTTTCAATGTCCAAGTGAGCGGTTGGCGATCTGTTTTTAATGTGGATGTCATAAATGCCCATGGTTCATCTTTGTTTTTGCCTGGCCCTTTGTAACCTAGGCCACCTCGTGTAATCAGCTTCTGAGGTTTAACAGGCCTAATCCTGCCTTGACAGTTGGCACCCAGACCTTTGCCATTTTGATACCCCATTTTCATTAAGATGTTCCAGCCAGAGGTGTTCATCATTGTTTTCTTCTTTTTCCCCTTGGGAGGCAGGGGTGTCATAGCAACTGTTGTGACTTTTTCTGGCATTGGTCGTGGACAAGGGACGTCCAGCACAGATAATAGTGGCTTGTTGGCCGGCCACATGGATGGAACTGATGAAGCCACATGAATATCCTCCTCTGGCAAAATCGGCATACTGGTAACTTTAATAATGCGGCCCTTGTGTGGGAATTTAAGGCATTGGTGATTTGTGGAGGGCACCGCATCGAGTTGCTGAATGTAGGGGCGTCCCAGAATGCCATTAAATGTCGGATCCATATCCAAAACGTGAAAATTTGCTGTGATGGCGGCAGGACCCAAACTTACTTTTAACGTAATCATGCCTATAGGAGGTTTTTTCGTGTTATCATATGCAGTGACTGTGATAGTAGACGGCCGAATTTGGCTTCCCGGAATGCCACACAACTTCAAGGTGCTAGGTGGCAAGACATTGATGGATGCCCCAATGTCCACCAGATATTGCTTAACAGCCACCTTATTAATGTCAACTGTGATGCATAGAGCGTACTTTCTTGCTGGGAGTGGCGCCAGTTCATGTTCATGGAAAGTAATTGCCGGCTGACTACTAGCGAGTGTTAAAACCGTGACTATCTGCTCAACTGGAATGTCCTCATTGACCATCACCTTTTGCAGATATTCTTTCAAAGCTAGCTGATGAGTGGTGGACCTTTTAATTAATTCCAGGATTGAAATCCTTGCTGGGGTTCGATCCAAGTGCTTTAGCAAATCATACTGAGTCCCTGGCACTGACTCTTGTTCTTGTTCTTGTTCTTGCGGCCCCTGCACGGGCTCTAGCTCTCTTTGTGGAAAAATACGGTGGAACATCCGTCCACTGCAGAGCGGCGCCACGCCTTGACGTGCCTCTGTCGGGGCAAGTGTGGGAGGGGGATTAGAAGAAGAAGAAGGTGTGTTGGTGTTAAGAAGTGGTGGAGTGGGAGTTCCCACAGAGGGAATCCCCGTAGGGGGTGTTGGTGCCCCGGTAGGAGGCATAGGAGTAGAAAGGGATACCCGTATGCGGGGGGAATTGGTGGGGGGTGGAATGAGAAGAGTTCTGGGTACAAAAGGTGGCGGAACCGATGGTGGGGGGATCCTTGCCGGTGAAGGAGTAGTGGTGGCGGGTGCAGTGGGCGTTGGCGATGGGCGGATGAGGAGTGGCCTAGATGGCAATGGCGAAGGGCTGGTGGTGGATGGGTTTTGTTGTGGCGTAGGCTGCGGAGGTGGTACGCGTGAAAGAAGGGGGCGAACCGGCAAGGTTGGAGAATTGGCGGAGGTAGGTGGATTAACGGGGCGCAGAAGAGATCGGCCCACTTGAGGGGTAGGAGAAGAAAAAGGGGTGCGCAAGAGGCGCGGAGGTTGATTTTGATTATGATAAAGTGCCCCGACAGAGGCGTTTTCTTCATGCCATCCCTGCCCTCTCTCCACCTCATAGAGAGACGTGACAGGGTTTACGTGCTGGTTTGGCGGGTGCTCCGGCAGTGGATTGTGGACGATCCGCATATCGTGCTGAGGTGCTGGAGCTTGTTGTTGCTGCTGTGGAGCTGGTTGCTGTGGCTGCTGAGCTTGTTGCTGCCGAGGAGACCTTCTTTCTTTCATGGTGGCGATGAATTGTCTCATCTCATCCCAATTGATGTCACCTTGGTCATTTAGGTCATAAATGTAATCTCTGACGTGGAAGCAACGATCAAGGTTATGACCAGGTGCATGATGGAAAGCGCAGTAATGGGATGTGTCAATATTAGCGGGCCACGCTATTCTTTCTCTTGGTAATATGAGCAAATTGGCGGCCATTAAGGCATTGAAAATATCCGGGAGACTTTCTGGTAATGGAGGGTAGTGGTCCCTTTTGGGGCCAAGTGGTGGTCTCCGTTGTTGTTGTTGGCCATAGTTGGTAGGTGGTGGTACCTTGTGGTACTATTGCGGAGCTGGAGGGTTAGCGCGGGGCGCTTGGTTTGGTGGTGAAGCAAAGGAATGTTGGGGTGCGAATTGGCGTTGTGGAGTGGAGTTGAAATGGGGGCTTTGTGGTGGAGGAAGGTTAGGACGTGGGTTAGCTTGGTGGGGGTGGCCAACTACACCAACCTGCTCATTTGCAATAGTGCCCTCTGTCGTGGGCCCGCTGTTGTTGACAGTTGTGGTTTTCTTGAATAGCCGTGGCTTCGGCTCAAACATGCCCATAATGGGCGAATCCTTCATCTGCGTCTAGATATAACGAGCCCTTTCATAGAGCTCCTCCATGGTTGTTAATCTGTTCATGGCCAAGATATGCCGGAACTGAGGAGTTGCATTGGAAATTATCATCTTGACTTGTTCTTGTTCCGACAGTGTATCTTTCAGCTTTTCGGCCATCAACCGCCATCTATCAGCAAACATTATGAAGTCTTCCTCGGGCTTCATTTTTTCCGCAACCAGGTCCGTGAGTGAGAGGGAGGGTCCGACCCGGTCTCTGTACTTCTGCAAGAACTTCCTCTGAACGATGTCAAAGTCACCGGCATCAGCAGGATCCAATGAATAGAACCATTCAAGGGCTGGCCCCTCCAGAGATCTCCTGAATAAGTAAGCCAAAGAGGCCTTGTTGTCTTGCCAAAAGGAGGTCTCGTACATGAAATCCTTCAAATGAATAAAAGGGTTACCAGTCCCATTATATCGCCGGAAGTTTGGCATCTCAGATGGTGGTAAGTGGAAGACTGGCAATGTAGGGAGCGAGATCTCCGGGGCATTCTTAGCCATAGTGACCTTCTTCAGTTGCTCTTCCATGCTTGCCAACTTCTGAAGCAGTAGAACATTAGTGTCGGACTCGACTGGGGCCGGATTTTGAATAAAAGAATGCGGTATAGGCGTCCGTAGAATTCGGGGAGGTTGGAGAAATTGGTGCCTAACCGCAGAGTGGCTCGCCTGTTGGGCCGGCATGGCCGTACCGGGCGTTGGTGGACGGGGAGGAGGTTTATGCAGGACCGCTTGGTCATTAACGGGGTGATGGCCACTCTCGGCCGGAGGGGGATTGGAGGATGAAGAAGGAACAGACTTCCCTTTCAAAGTGGCCTGAACTGCCTGCCGCTGGGAATCATCCAACTGAGATAGTGCATTAATTAAATCCGTGACATTGAAGGATGGGGAAGGGTTCCCCAAAGTATTGGAGGGTAAAGTCTGAGAAGAGGGCGCAACCTCTTGAGGAGTGGTATCAACCACATGGACTTGAGGGTAATGAGACTGAGGAGGAGGGTAATTTCCCTCATGATAGATGGAATCTTGGAGGGGAGTTTCATATTGACCAAAAACATTCTCATCATCATAAGAATATCCATAGCCTGCCATGTTGATGATTTTACCTGAACGGAGTTGCATGTTTAAGAGGAGAGACGGCCTTATAAAGGAACTATCAAACAAACCCACTCAATCCAAACAAGCCAAATCAACCCAAACGAGTTTATGCAACCAAGTTGAGATGAACGCAAGATTTTAGTGTTCCGCTTGAGATTAGAGTGGATTAAATTGCAGAATTTCCCTCTTTTACAAAGTGAAACCTAGTTTATCCAAGTGTGATCTCCGGGTTAACTAGATTCTTTCTCTCTCTTTACCAACGATAGGTTCTCTATACTCCGGGTACTTCAAGGGTACAACCAGCCCGGCGTCCGTGAGGGAATCCACGGGTGCGAGGACTTACGGAGGTCTTGGAAAAGGGATTTCCGGTCCAAAGAGACGGAGTGCTCAATGGAGGGTTGTCCCGATTCCAAGAGAGGTGTGTGGAATCCTAGTGTAGAGAGAGGAGGTCTCTCAACCAAATGCCGCAAGATGCAAAATAATATGATCAGATCACAGCAATATAGGCAAGCAATGCAATAATCAATCCAACAATCACAGACAGCAACAGGAAGCAGGTTTCTGTAAAAATGCAAGAAAGAGACGACCTGGGGCAGGTCGCTATAAACCAAAGAGATGACATGGTCGCTGTCGTGAATCACAGTGGTGGCCCACTGGTAGTGCAAAACACGCGCCTTGGTGTGAGGCGCGTAATATGAATGGACGCCTCTACGAAAGGGCATCAAATATCAGTGGTGCACACGGTCGAGGAAACACGCGCCTTGGTGTGAGGCGTTGGCAAATAAAAAGACGCCCAAAGTGTAGGGCGTGAATTATCAAACAGAACAAGAAGACAGCAGATATGATAAAAGACACCTTATGGGAAGACGTAACATAGAAAATAGACGCCCTAGACGAAGGCGTGAAAAGAAAAGGCGCCTCTGGGTGAGGCGTTAATTCAGGAAAATAATCAAACAATCACAAACTGGCTGATCCCGGGAGTGTGCAGCGTGCACGATGGAGGGTGCCCGTGGGGCACAAAAGGAGGGGTACCGAGGGTACCGAGGGGAAAGGGCACACGTGGGTGCCGAAGGGGAAAGGGCACACGTGGGTGCCAATAGGAAAGGGCACACGTGGGTGCCAATAGGAGATGGTAATCAAAAGAAAAATAATGGATGTCCCACCGTGATCGCCAATTTGTAGATTGTGATAAATCCACACATGAAGAAGAGGAGTTTAAATATGATAAGGCATAATAAAAAATAAGGGGAGATGATATAATAATAAGGAAAAGAAGCACGTGGTGCTACTAAGGAGGGTGATCGCCAGAGGGGTTACCTCAAAAATGAAGGAAATTGATCGCGAATACCTGGTGGAAAATAGAACGCGGGATAGATTGTGA
Organism: Amorphophallus konjac; assembly: GCA_022559845.1. Classification (NCBI taxonomy): domain Eukaryota; kingdom Viridiplantae; phylum Streptophyta; class Magnoliopsida; order Alismatales; family Araceae; genus Amorphophallus; species Amorphophallus konjac. The sequence goes on from CM040125.1 coordinate 31,179,456, forward strand.
ATTCCTCCTCCTCCTTCAATCGGCCGGCCGATGAAGGGGGTTTTCCTTTATTGATTACCTTGCAAAAGAGACAAAACAAACAAGCAGTGGATCAGCCAAGTGCATGTAGTATCAATCCCAAAGATGATATGAAGATGAGAAAAGAACAAAACATGCGCACCTTATTTTTGTTTTAAAAACCCCTAAAGAAATAGGGAAAGAGGAGATATGATGCTAATGCAAACGTAAAAGAAGAGAACACAGTGATGATGAAGCTAATGTAAAAAAGAAGAAAACAACATAGTGGACGTGATGAACGATTGATGAAGATGAAGCAACACAAACAGAATAAAAGAAAAACCCTGCTGTCCCTGACGACAGTAAAGGGAAACCAAGGTGGACGCGGTTGACTGGAAGCAGAGGAAGCAGAGGAAGCAGAGCCCTTTCTAAACGATCGCACAGGAGGAAGATGAAACTCTGTAACCTCCGAACTCGTAACCCGTAAACCTCTGATCGTAACCTCGTCGTAAACTCTGTAACCTCTCTAACTCTATCTAACCTGTGAACTCTCTGACCCGTCAACCCTTGTCTGGATCGACCAGAGCATCCTTTTATAGGATTTCAATCGAAGATAAGCTCAAATTTGGGAAGATAAGGATAGGTAATGATCAAAGAAGGCAGGACTCTAACTCCAATTCGAGCAAGGAGACCATTGGAGGCAGGGAACTACTCAGGAAAGGCATACTCAAACACGACACCGAAGGATAAAACACGACCTTCAGAAGGGCGTCAAATCATAAATTGACGACCTACATCAAGACGCTACTCAAAACACGACCACAATCAAGGGTGTCACTTCTTGGATTTAATTTTGGCAATAAAACTTACATCATTTGAAAATTATGAGAACACGCCTGAGATGAAGGCGTTGATTGAAACCATGCCCTGAGGAAGGACGTTAATCAATAATTTGAATTTATTTTGAATTTATTTTGAAACTAAATAATACCAGGAATTGACGCCCTGACATTTGGTCGCCCTTTCTTTGAACACGCCCCATATTAGGTCGCTATTTAAAACATGCCCTTCCTCAGGTCGTGAATCACAAAAATGCAAGAACACATCAAAACCACACACAAGAAATAGAAAAACTTCATATTATGAATATATTGAAGTTCACTTTGGGGCGTCAACATAGTGACATGAGATTTGATCAACATAGCGTCAATTTTGGCCTGTCTACAGGGAGCAACAAGAATAAATAAACGAAAAAGCTCAACTACGTCTAGTACCGACCACACGGCATGAGAATCGAGATAATGCGGCAGAAAACTAAGAATTACTACATGACGAAGACAGGAGTGCCTCCCAATAGAAACAAGGCCGGATGCACCCCCTGGCGTCTTAGACCGCGCCTCAGGTGTCCCCCTCGTCGCCCCCGGCAGAACGGGGACACCATACAAGCAACCACTGAACAAGGACTGGTCGGGGTCGCGCTCGTCAGCGCGGGTCCGTCGCCCCCAACCACATGTGCACACATAAACCTGTTGTGCCCCTTGTGCTTTGTTGTTGATGTGGTGTTTTAATGATAGCAACATGAATGAGTCACCACATTGTCTTGAATATGTCTGATCTATTCTGTGGGAGATTGCATGAGTGTGCCATGTCTAAATTGTGAAGAATGCATGTGTATGCTTGAGTCATGCTGTGATAAATTGCTTTGTGCTTGATTTCTGTTCTGTGCATTGCTTCTGCATTGCTTCTCTGCTGATATGTTCATGTTGTAGTTCATCGTGTCTATACATTGTCATGCACATTAGTCAGGCAGCAAGTGTGTACATCGCGTAGTGTAAGCATGGCGAAATCCAAAGTCTGCACAGTGGTCTTCGAATTCAATATCTATACATTGGGCTCTTACATGAAGTCTATACATTGTAGTTTGCATTGTAAAGTCCATACATTGGTTGTTGTTCTTCAATGTCTATACACTGCCTTTAGGCCCAAGTCTATACACTCGTTGTTAGAGGCCTGAACTTAACTGAAGTCTATACACTGGACCTTGTTTTACCAAGTCTCTACACTCGCCGCACTGTTCAAGACCGTACACTGGCAGCTCTACTTAAGTATATACATTCGTCTGAACTAAGTTCATTTACCTCTGTCTGTCTGCAGATGATTCAGGCCATCAAGACTTGGCACGTGATCCAAGAAGCTGAAATGCTGACACGTGGACACAATAGTTCAAACAATCAAGAAAGAAGCTTACTGGATTACTCTAGTGCGTCAACGCATTCATCAAGTGGCGTCGACGCAGCAGGTTGATGGATCGACAAGGTGACCAGAGGGTGTGAGAGGGCTGAAGCCATCTAAGTTCAGATGCTGGAACACTAATGCGTCAATGCAGCATGATGAGAGCGTCGACGCAGCATGCCCATCTGCTGAAGACTTGATCACTGGATCATCAATGCGTCAACGCCACGGGTTGGAAGCGTCGACGCAGCAGTTAAAAGGCTAGGCTGTTTGTTCACTGGAACGTATCCATGCGTCAACGCTATTGCTAGACAGCGTCGACGCAGCCATTGAGCCTGATAGGCATCTAGCTCGGAGACAGTTTAGAAGGTTAACGCTAGAGTTCTTAGCGTCCACGCAGCATGCAAACAAGCTGAACTATTAGTTGCAGAAACACACCACTGCGTCAACGCTTTAGCCTAGTAGCGTCAACGCAGCATGTCTATCCGCCAAATACATTGATCACTGGACTGCTGATGCCGATGCGTCAACGCAGCAAGCTGATGGAGTCAACGCAGCAGACTTGAGTTTCATAGGTTGAAGATCTCTGAAGGCTGCGTCAACTCCTTGGAGCAAGTGGGTTGACGCCATCTAACTCCAGTTGCTGAGCGTACTGGTGCTGGGCACGTGATCTGAGGATAAGAATAGTGTCCAGATGAGGACACGTGTATTGACAGCCTGCTGGATGCTGCCACGTGGTCCGAATTCTTAGGGCGGGAACTGTGGAAGCCACACGCGCCCTGCTGCTGCTGCTGCTGGTATATAATGGAGCCTTCATCTTCAGATGGAGGCTGATCGTGATCGAAGCCAGGGAGCAGAAGCTGAGAGAAGAAAAAGGGAAAAAGAAGAGAGAGCTTCCACGATCCAGGAGAAGAAAAGAAATAGAAGAAGAGTGAGCCGGCAAGAAGAAAAAGAGAAGAGAAGAAGGAGAGAATAGTGCGAGAGAAAAGGAGAGCAGAGAAGAAAGTGAGAGTGAGAGCAGAAGAAGGAAAAGAGAGAGATAGTGCTCGTGAGAAGTGAGAAGAAAGAGAGAAGAAAGAAAAAGGCAGAGTGAAGAGAAGCTGTCGATTCAGCACAAGAAGAAGAAGAGAAGTAGCAGAAGAAGTTCCTACTGGACCGTGGATCAAATCCAGGCCAGTCAGCTCCATGCGAGCCACATCTGTGTTATCTTTCTTTACAGCTTTCTGATTGCTGTGTATTTTTCCTTTCTTATTTTTCCTTTTTCATTTGGTTAACTTTGTACTTCCGATCCTCTGGACTGAGGTCGGGTTCCTCCTGGATTCAGGAGAAGGGAGACTTGTCTCCGGTTCTGGGCTTGTGGCTTGCAAGTCCAGGGGTCCCTCCGGTTGGAGGAAGAAAGGTCTGCGACCTCTGGTTGCTGGTGACGGGAAGTCACTGGCGGGTTCCCTCCGGCTGAGGAGGAAGAGAGGCTAGGCCTCTGGTCTGCCAGCAGCTGGGTGCTGCTAGGTGTTTCCCTCTGGGATTGGAGGAAGGGAGGTTGATTCCTCCGGTTGCAAGTGGCTGGTGCCATTTGTGGGTTCCCTCCGGCGTGGGGGAAGAGGGGAGGGTGTTCCCCTGGTCAAGCTGTTTGGCAACAGGTGTTTGCAGACTGAGTCTGCTGTGCTAGCGTTGCTAGTGGAATCCTCACTCCGGTTGGGAGTGAGGGGTGGATGTAGGTCTTGGTGACCGAACCACCTAGAAATCTTCTGTGTTGTGTGATTGGGCTTGTGCGCTTGTTCCTTATCTTCTACCCCCTTCACAGATTGCTTTATGCATTCTTGTTTCTATCCGTGCTGAGAGTTGATTGCATTCTTCTGCTAGTTGCTTAGTTAGGTGAGCCTTATATATATTTGCTCATTGGTTTAAAAGAAAATTCAATTTGTTCTTCAGACTGTCTATCTTGCATTTGATAGTGTTCTAGTCTTTTATTGAGCGAAAAGTTTTTAAGGGTGAGATTCATTCACCCCCCCCTCTGAATCCTTGCACCGAACCTATCAATTGGTATCAGAGTAGTCTCTGACTTCCAGATGCAACGATCTGCAGAGGATCCTGCTGATTTGATTTCATGTTTTACAGTTCCAGTGTGGTGCATTCTTCTGATATTGCTTTCTAGCTCATTGATCTGAGTCTATTCGATTGCATTATAATGGCATCACCTGCAGTTTTTGATGGTTCTAACTTCAAGAAATGGTCACGCAGTCTATGTGGTTTTATAAACTCTATAGATCCAAAACTGTGGGTTCTCGTTGAATATGGTCCACATGTTTTGCCTCGAGAGAAGAATAAATGGTCCCAGAAGGATAAACAACTAAACAGTGAGAATATAAGAGTTCGGGGCATTCTGAAGAATGCTGTAGATGCTAATGTCATTTCCTCTATTCTTACATGTAGGACTGCGAAGGAAATCTGGGATTCAGTGATCACATTTCATGAGAACCAGAAATGTCTAACGGCAAGAGGAAGCACTTCAAGCAATAAAGAAGAAAACCAAGTAAAGTCTGAATCTGATTCTGACAAAATGACTCTTGATGATTTAAAGGAAATGTATGTTGAATTGTATGAAAAATATAGAAAAGTAAAATTTGAAAATAAAAGACTAAAGAAAAAGATTGATCAAAATTGTTCTGATTTATCATGTGAAAATTGCTCAAAATTGAAACAATCTCATGATGCTTATCTGATTGATATTCAGAACTATAAGAAGCAGTTGGAAGAAGCTGGAAATACAGGCTCAGAAATGAATCAACTGAAGCTTGAAAATGAAAAGGCTAAAAGGCTCCAACAAGAAAATCAAGCTGAACTTGACAAGCATAAAGAACACATTTTTGTGCTGAAAAACAAAAATAATGAACTTACTGATAAAATTTCTGAACTAGAGAATGAGCTGAATTCACTAGGAAAAGATCAAATCCTAATTGATGAACTGGTTCAGAATGAACAAATAAGTAAGGAAAATGAAGAGCTGAAGCTACTGAACTCTGCTATGTCTGAGAAGCTTTTAATGCTTGATAAGGAAATTCAATTTGAGAATGAATTGAAACTGAAACAGGAACTAGAAATAGTTAAAAATTTGAATGATGTCATGCAGAGACAAATTATCTCATGTGAGGAAGACTTGACTAATTCAGAACTCAAAATTTGTTCTCTGCAATCTGAAATAAGTAAACTTGTTCGTTCCATGTCTAAATCTACCAAGGGAAAAGAGAAAATGAATGTTCCTTTGTGTGATAACGCCACTAAATCAAGTGGAGAGCAAGGATGCAAATCCCAAATTGAAAAATCTGTTAAGAAAAAGTTGTACACTACTTTTGTTCGCAGCTCTGACATTGCAAGCTGCTCTGGACCTCCTAAAACATCTACATCATCTATTTTCCAATTCAAGGCCCAGAAAAATGAAGAACAAATAAAAGTTATGAACAAGGGTAAACAAATGAGCAAAAATGGTAAGAAAAACAAGGATAAACATGTCCCTACTTGTGTCTTTAAATCTGCTACCTATACTGCATCTAAGGACTCAATGCATACTGCTCATAGCTCAATTAATTATCCGTATGCATCTGATAAGAGTGTTTTATGCCATTATTGTGGCAAGGTAGGCCATGTAATGGATGATTGCAGATTATTGATTGAAGATGGGCATGCAAGTGAAACATTGCATTCGAGAAATTCATTTGGTAAAAATCATGCTACTAGGAAGTCTGATACATCTTGTCATTATTGTGGTAGGCATGGTCATTTCATGGATGCCTGTTTCATCATGAAACAAGATGATAAAATGCATGCTAAAAACTCATCTGATAAGTGCCATGTTTTTAAAAAAATTTAATGGTTCTTGTTCTTGTCATTATTGTGGTAAGCATGGACACTGTATGAGTGAGTGTTTTGTGATGAAACAAGATGATAGAAAGCATGCTAGAAAAGTTCTATCTGATCAGAAAAAGGGGAATCTGAATGTTAAAGAATTTCATGCTAAGAAATTGTTTAGAACACCTGTTAGGGATAAAACAGGACCCAAGGTTGCTTGGGTTCCTGCAAGATCAAAGTGATTGTTTTGCTGCAGGTGTGCCTTGAAATGAATAAAGAGGGGTTAATAAACCAAGGCACTTAAGTATGAGTAACCCCAGGATCCTACCTATCAGGTCAGTTCTGAATTTTGTTTTAAATTCATCATCTGAAAATTGTTGATTTGCATGTTTGGGTTCTGATGTTCTCTTCATGTCTAGCTGATCAGTCTGCATTCCAGACTCAGCTATTGAATTCAATTCTGCATATATGATGCTCTTCTCTTGCCATATGTTGAACTGAATTTGAATGATTCTTTAGTATAGACAGTTAATGCATTATATAGACTTTGTGTAAATGCATTGCATGCTTGTTGATAAATGCATAACTTGCACTGACTTTAAATGGGACATTTAGTATACACAGTCAATGCATGTGTCTTATGTCTGCATACATCATTTGCATGACTGTCAATGAAATTGTTCGATGCATGTAGGACGGCTTTATGTTCCATTGTCATGCATAACCCTGGTATATCAAATAGTAAGCTACCAAAAGGCAGGGAAATCTGCTTGGAGGTTCTTACTATGTGTAAGATGGTCCTTGAGACCAAGTTCTCTGCAAAGTACCAAGGGGCATGGTCCATATAGAATAGTGTACTGCATATCATCAATTTGAAGAAAATTAAATTTGAAAAGAAATGATTCATTACATATAGACAGGGGGAGCATTATTATATTGTTGTCACTATTTGAAATTCACACTCTACACTCTTTCAAATCATCAATTGACTATGTGATTGACTCTACTAGTGGCTTTAAACCTTTATTCTCTCTTGCTGATTGACTCTTTCACCAGCTTGTACTCTTCCTTCATATACCTCTTAGCTGGTGTGACTATTTTGGCTCCATTATTGAGTTGTTGGTCAGCTAAATTTATTGTTCTGATCTGAGGAACTTAAGTTGCATGTCAAGCAATTCAGTCTAAGATTTTGGTAGAAACTCCTATCATATAGGTTTAAGAATTATCACTGAATCAGACTGATATAAGATTAATGTATTCTCAGCTTTGTAATTAAATGAATTGAAAATATCTGAATGATAAGGTTTAATAAACTTTAACCTCTTGTGTCATGTAATCCTTAAAGTCTCTCATCTGATATCTGAAAATTTGAAATCTATGCTACTTTGGTAGAGATACATAGAGTGAGTGTTGTGGTTAAACATTAACTTGAAAAAGTTGACTAAATGAAAAATTGTGAATTCAGAGTAATGACTCGTCACTGAGAAACTGAGTTCTTTATCAATGAAATAAAGTAACTCAAGTCATGAGGTGCCATAGTTATCTCTGATAAAAATTTAGTGAAACAAAACCTGACAGAGCAATAGCTTATTTGTGTTGAGTAGCTGGGGAGTCTGGCCTCTGATAAAGGTGTCTTCTCATGTAAAAAGACACTTATATTGCTAACTCTGCTCTCAAAGTGAGAGGCAATAACAGTTATCACACTGAGTAACTGGGTCACTTCAACTAAGACTTGTTGTGCCTCATGTAAAAAGGTGTTGATCAACTTAAATTGCTCAGGGAAAATATAATGTGCTTCAAATAAAATTATCTTAAAAATTTGTCAACTCATGTTCTTGAAAAAGTGCTTAACATCAATACTAATCTGTGTAACTCTTGAAAGAGTCATTGAGATCATGTGTGTAAGATAGAAGATGATTTTTTTGTGTTATCTGAATATTTGGTTCACCTTTATTAGAACTTGGATTCAGATATGAGTATTGAGTTTAATTTGACAAATTTGGTATACATCAAAATTAAATCAGATTGGTTAAGTTGCCACTTCATAACTCTTTATGATAGTAGAGTCTACATCTTTTAAGACTTATTGAAGTGATGTACGCATTCAAATCCCTCATGATCAGATTCATGCATGATCAATAAAAACTGTATAGTCAACTCCTCTCTTATCAGTTGACTGATTCCATCTGCATTTTTCTGACCATACAAATGTGAGGTGCCACTCCCATTATTACCTTGTTCACTTGCAGCCTTCTGAACTTCAGAATCCTTATGGTGGTAAATTTCAGATTGATTCCTGAGATGTATTTCTCTCCACACTGTTGGAATCTTCCATCTTGTTCTGCAATAAGTTCTGATTCTGTGGTATTTTCACCAGAATTCAGATTCTTTGTAATGGCTGATTTCAGATTGATTTATTAGATAACCAGAGTCCATTCCTGTGCTTCAGGGGGAGTTATGGTTTATTTACATCTAAGGGGAGAATAGTCAATCATGCATGTTGATAGGGGGAGAGCTGTTTCATTATCATAAGGGAGATCTTCATTTTAAAGAACCATGACTCATTCTCTGCATTTATGTGCTGTCTTTGTGTGCTGCATTTGACTATCAAACCATTTCCCTTCTTTTTGATTATGTCAAAGGAGGAGAATAGTTTGATGAGTTAGTGTGACTCATTATGTTGCCATCATCAAAAAGGGGGAGATTGTTGTGCCCCTTGTGCTTTGTTGTTGATGTGGTGTTTTAATGATAGCAACATGAATGAGTCACCACATTATCTTGAATATGTCTGATCTATTCTGTGGGAGATTACATGAGTGTGCCATGTCTGAATTGTGAAGAATGCATGTGTATGCTTGAGTCATGCTGTGATAAATTGCTTTGTGCTTGATTTCTGTTCTGTGCATTGCTTCTGCATTGCTTCTCTGTTGATATGTTCATGTTGTAGTTCATCGTGTCTATACATTGTCATGCACATTAGTCAGGCAGCAAGTGTGTATATCGCATAGTGTAAGCATGGCGAAATCCAAAGTCTGCACAGTGGTCTTCGAATTCAATATCTATACATTGGGCTCTTACATGAAGTCTATACATTGTAGTTTGTATTGTAAAGTCCATACATTGGTTGTTGTTCTTCAATGTCTATACACTGCCTTTAGGCCCAAGTCTATACACTCGTTGTTAGAGGCCTGAACTTAACTGAAGTCTATACACTGGACCTTGTTTTACCAAGTCTCTACACTCGCTGCACTGTTCAAGACCATACACTGGCAGCTCTGCTTAAGTATATACATTCGTCTGAACTAAGTTCATTTACCTCTGTCTGTCTGCAGATGATTCAGGCCATCAAGACTTGGCACGTGATCCAAGAAGCTGAAATGCTGACACGTGGACACAGTAGTTCAAACAATCAAGAAAGAAGCTTACTGGATTACTCTGGTGCGTCAACGCATTCATCAAGTGGCGTCGATGCAGCAGGTTGGTGGATCGACAAGGTGACCAGAGGGTGTGAGAGGGTTGAAGCCATCTAAGTTCAGATGCTGGAACACTAATGCGTCAATGCAGCATGATGAGAGCGTCGATGCAGCACGCCCATCTGCTGAAGACTTGATCACTGGATCATCAATGCGTCAACGCCACGGGTTGGAAGCATCGACGCAGCAGTTAAAAGGCTAGGCTGTTTGTTCACTGGAACGTATCCATGCGTCAACGCTATTGCTAGACAGCGTCGATGCAGCCATTGAGCCTGATAGGCATCTAGCTCGGAGACAGTTTAGAAGGTTAATGCTGGAGTTCTTAGCGTCCACGCAGCATGCAAACAAGCCGAACTATTAGTTGCAGAAACACACCACTGCGTCAACGCTTTAGCCTAGCAGCGCCAACGCAGCATGTCTATCTGCCAAATACATTGATCACTGGACTGCTGATGCCGATGCGTCAATGCAGCAAGCTGATGGAGTCAACGCAGCAGACTTGAGTTTCATAGGTTGAAGATCACTGAAGGCTGCGTCAACTCCTTGGAGCAAGTGGGTTGATGCCATCTAACTCCAGTTGTTGAGGGTACTGGTGCTGGGCACGTGATCCGAGGATAAGAACAGTGTCCAGATGAGGACACGTGTATTGATAGCCTGCTGGATGCTGCCACGTGGTCCGAATTCTTAGGGCGGGAACTGTGGAAGCCACACGCGCCCTGCTGCTACTGCTGCTGGTGGTATATAATGGAGCCTTCATCTTCAGATGGAGGCTGATCGTGATCGAAGCCAGGGAGCAGAAGCTGAGAGAAGAAAAAGGGAAAAAGAAGAGAGAGCTTCCACGATCCAGGAGAAGAAAAGAAATAGAAGAAGAATGAGCCGGCAAGAAGAAAAAGAGAAGAGAAGAAGGAGAGAATAGTGCGAGAGAAAAGGAGAGCAGAGAAGAAAGTGAGAGTGAGAGCAGAAGAAGGAAAAGAGAGAGATAGTGCTCGTGAGAAGTGAGAAGAAAGAGAGAAGAAAGAAAAAGGCAGAGTGAAGAGAAGCTGTCGATCCAGCAAGAAGAAGGGAAGTAGCATAAGAAGTTCCTACTGGACCGTGGATCAAATCCAGGCCAGTCAGCTCCATGCGAGCCACATCTGTGTTATATTTCTTTACAGCTTTCTGATCGCTGTGTATTTTTCCCTTTTTATTTTTCCTTTTTCATTTGGTTAGCTTTGTACTTCCGATCCTCTGGACTGAGGTCGGGTTCCTCCTAGATTCAGGAGAAGGGAGACTTGTCTCCGGTTCTGGGCTTGTGGCTTGCAGGTCCAGGGGTCCCTCCGGTTGGAGGAAGAGAGGTCTGCGACCTCTAGTTGCTGGTGACGGGAAGTCACTGGCGGGTTCCCTCCGACTGAGGAGGAAGAGAGGCTAGGCCTCTGGTCTGCCAGCAGCTGGGTGCTGCTAGGTGTTTCCCTCCGGGATTGGAGGAAGGGAGGTTGATTCCTCCGGTTGCAAGTGGCTGGTGCCATTTGTGGGTTCCCTCCGGCGTGGAGGAAGAGGGGAGGGTGTTCCCTTAGTCAAGCTGTTTGGCAGCAAGTGTTTGCAGACTGAGTCTGTTGTGCTAGCGTTGCTAGTGGAATCCTCACTCCGGTTGGGTGTGAGGGGTGGATGTAGGTCTTGGTGACCGAACCACCTAAAAATCTTCTGTGCTGTGTGATTGGGCTTGTGCACTTGTTCCTTATCTTCTACCCCCTTCACAGATTGCTTTATGCTTTCTTGTTTCTATCCGTGCTGAGAGTTGATTGCATTCTTCTGCTAGTTGCTTAGTTAGGTGAGCCTTATATATATATGCTCATTGGTTTAAAAGAAAATTCAATTTGTTCTTCAGACTGTCTATCTTGCATTTGATAGTGTTCTAGTCTTTTATTGAGCGAAAAATTTTTAAGGGTGGGATTCATTCACCCCCCCTCTGAATCCTTGCACCGAACCTATCAAAACCATGCATCTTAGGTCAGGCCCTCTGACTGGTTTCCCCTTAGCTAGACTCTGGTTGCAAGACGTGGGACCCTACGGTAACCAGTCTAAAAACCATCTCTCTCGGGGTAGCCTCGCCACCACTCCCTAGTGGGACCACACGGGTGTCGGAAGGCTACTCCTAGTGGAGGGTCGCCGAAGGAGTAGACTCTCTAGTCAACGGAAAATAATGTCTGAACCGGACAAAGTACAAGGACAGCTCCTCGTACCGACACCAACTCACGGTGACGCCAGCCGAAACATGCCACTCCCTAGGGTCCCCACGGCACCCACGTACAGCCCCCACATGACGCCCAGCATCAGTCGAACCACAGGTCAGCACGGGGATCGAGTTCCACTCACCCAGGATTTGAATCGGCAAGAAATGAACTCCGGTCGGACAAAATACAGGTGGCAGTCCACTCCAAACATGGTCAGATGCTGGACCGCCCAAAGAGAGGTGGTTTTCTCTGGACCGCAGGAGGAGACCAGGTGGTCCCCTATAGGGCCGCCACTCAACAGGAGAGAAACAGTCTCCTGCATGACGCCATCCAAGCTCCAAATAACGCCATCCAATGACGCCATCCAAGCTCCAATAACGCGGTAAAACGTTAGATTCGACGCTCGATCCCAAAACATGATTTTCTCGTCCCGGCATGAAAACACACCTCACTCGACCTCACCTCGGCTTAGAAATCGTGGGAAAGGAAATAAACGAGCTAAGGTTTCGTCACCCTACCTCGGGAAAGCTCGAAACTCGGCGGATCACCGCCGATCTTCAAAAGCCCTGCTTGAAACCCACGAGCTCCCACGAGCTTCCAAGAACCGCACGCCGCCACGATCACCTCACCGCCGCCGTCGCTACCATGCCGCCGTCTCACCACCGTCTGCAGCCGGAGGGGAGCACGCCGCGGTCGTCGCCGGCCGAAGGAGAGAGAGAGAGAGGAGGGGTCACGATCGGGTGAAACGGGGAGAGAGAGAGGGTGCGATGGGTTAAAAAAAAATTGGTTGCCCCACAACCCTCCCAGAAGTAAAATTGTATATATACCCAAACGTTTTCAATTAAATTAATTTAACCATTTAAAAATATGAAAAAATTCACAATTTAATCGAGAAAATAATTTCGGACACAAATAAAATAATTCCCTCGCGAAAGAAAGAAAGAAAAATAAATCCAGGACCTGAGAAAAGATCCGAAGGGTCTGAGATATTACCAAACCTTTGACTACCGACAAGTTTATTTACTTTAGAAGTTACATGCACACTATAAATTAAGAGGGGGTAATAAAAATAACTTGTAATGTGTAGAGTTTAAAGGAGAAATATAGAACAATAAAGAATAGTTTAGTAGCACCTAGAAGATGAAAAGTCGGTTGAGAACCTCCTAGAATGACGATAAAAAAGGAGGAGTCTAGAGCCATCTTCAAAGCTCTTCTCCATCAATATTTATGCCTATAAAAAGGGTTGAGTGATGTTAGGGAGGAGAGTGAAGGAGTGAGCCAAAAGTCTTTCCACTCTCATTCTCCCTTCTGTAAAAGTCTTCCAACCTCCTTTTAATTCAAAGAGTATTTAATGCTCATCTCTTCTTGTGAACCCTTTATACCATATATTAACTTAGCTCCCCTTTACCTTGTAAGAGATATTATTAGAATTATATTCATTCTTCAATAAAACTTCTATTTTTTGTACTTTTGCATCCATTTCACTTTCGTCTGCTCCAACAAACACTCACCGATAGCATAGATTAAAACTGGCAAAATGCCTCTTTGGCTCCATTTTAATTGAAAAGAAACAGATGAAACCTTGATGTCAAAGTTGTTGTAAGTCAAACCTACACGTTAATGAAAATGCATATGGCCTGAATGGAGAAATACCGTTGAGACAAATCCTCATCCACCAGAAGGTGGAATCACATCCACGGAAGAAAATATATTGCATCCGTTGGACTGATGGAGTTCAACGTTTTACAGACCTATCATATCCACATCATTTATTCAAACTTTAGGGCCCTGTTTGATAGAAGATTATCCCTGATTTAATCGTGAACTATCTTGAGTTGACCCAAAAAATGGTTTGGTTGGCATTCGGAACAGAACTAGTTATACCCATGATAACACTGGATTAACCTTGAGTTTCCTATTTATTCCAAGACCAGGAGGTAGAATAGGAGAAGTTAACCCATGGAATAGTCCCAACCCTTTAGGCTCAATTTGGTAGGGAGTTAGGTTAAGGTTGGACTTACTCAACCCACTTAAAGTATTCTGGAGTTAACCTATTTTTGATTTGATAAGAGGGGAGTTAATCCGGGAGTAAGGAGGTGGGCTAACATATTTTTAATCTAGTGTGATTTGATAAGTAGTAGGTTAATCTGGTAATGATGACAATCAAAATATTATATTTATGTCTCTTTAATTTTTTAATATATCTCTCATTCTCTCTCTCTCTCTACCTCTCTCCCCTCCCCTCTCTCTCACATCACTCTCTCTCTCTCTCTCTCACACACACACACATTAATTATGAGTTTAAGTTACTATTCATCTTTAAATTTTTTATTTTATTTTAATTTTAAATTATTTTAAATATATATTACAATTTAAATATATCATAAAAAATATTTTTGATAAATAACATCATTAATATCACTAATTAAAATTTAAAACACAAAACATCAATTAATTATGACTTAAGTTACTGTTCATTTCAATTTTATTTTATTTTAATTTTTTAAATTATTTTTAATATATGCTACAAATTGAATATATCATAAAAATATTTTTGATAAATAACATCATTAATATCACTAATTGAAATTTAAAACACTAAAACATCGTTAATTACAACTTAAGTTACTGTTAATCTTTGATTTTATTTTATTTTAATTTTTAAATTATTATAATATATGCTACAAATTGAATATATCATAAAAATAAAAATATTTCTGATAAATAACATCATTAATCTCACTAATTAAAAGTTAAAAGTCACAAATATTTTTAAAAACTACTATTTATCTTAATATCTTTATTTGATATCTTTAATAAATATTTTTATTAGATTTTATATGATAAATATACCGTTATAATAATAATTTTTTTGATAAAATTATTATTAATATTACTAACTAAAATTTTAAAGAAGATAAAAGTGATACTAATTAATTGTTAGATATATTGTAACCGAGAAATAGGGGAGAGAGAGAGCGTGAGAGAGAGAGAGAGGAGAGAGAGTGCGGGAGAAAGGCTACGCACGAGAGAGAGAGAGAGAGAGTGTGTAAGAGAGCGAGCACGCGAGACAGGGGAGAGAGAGAGCGCCGCATTTAATATCTGAGATAAAGGAGAAAACTCACCTGCGAATATGGGTTTCGAAACTCAAGGATAATGTATGGTTAGCCCACATGTAAATTCTATTACATCTATTCCGCGATCAAAGCATAAAAGTGATTAATTCTAAGTTAATTATAGACTAACCTAGAGATAACGCAAAACCAAAGAGGGGTTTACCAAACAGGGCCCAACGGTTTACACTTACCCTGCAACTGAACATAGCGGAAGAGGAATCCCATGGCCTTGCCATGCATCACCCAAAACTGCGATGTAATAAGATGTAAGAGACGTTATGCACTAATTATATGTTACATCGGTTTGATATGTGTCTGTAAAGTAGTCCACAAACGAGCCAAACTGAGACGTACAGTACGATCACTCCCCTGCCAGAAGTTTACACAGGCAGCGGGAAGACCAGAACACAGATGATACTAGCCAATACAACAGTTGTGCACACCGGCATATATGCCAGACGCAGACACTACGGACATATATAATAGGTGCTGACACATGAAATAACAACGATGCATACTTCATGCAGTTGGGTAAGAGGCCATCATGGCGATGCCACAGAGCCCTTCCTTGGCGGCGATGTCCCTCTCCATCTTTATGTACCCCTTCTCTCCCCATGACGTCCCCCAAGAGTTCTTCACCAGCCAGTATTTGGTCCCGTCACTGGCAGTCCCATACCCCACAGCGGTGACGCCATGGTCCAGGTCGGTGTCGCAGCTTCCGGTGAAGACACCGCCGGAGTAGAACTGGAAATCGAACCCGCCGGCGTCGATGGCAACGGACACCGGCTGGTTGGCCACGGCCTTGAGGAGTGCCGCCTCGTTGTTCGATGGCACGTCTTCGTAGCCCGCGATGGAGGCGGCGTGGGACGCCAGCTTCTTGGTGCTGCAAGTGCTGTCGACTGCCTTGTAAGGATAGTCGGCTTCGGTCGTGAGGCCCCCGTTCTTGAGGATGAACTGGAAGGCGCTGTCCATGAGCCCTCCGTTGCACCCTTGGTCCGTCCCCGAGGTGTCGCAGTCTACGAGCTCCTGTTCGGACAGGGAGATGAGCTTACCAGTTTTGAGTTTGGTGATTCCCTCCATGGCCGCCACGGCGGAGAAGGCCCAGCAGCAGCCTGCGATTTGTTTAGCAGGTTAACGTTAATAAAGGGTGCATCAAGCTAGCAAATGACCATCTACGTTATCTTGCTAACGTGGTCTCCTTCTTAATAGGGACAAAAAAGGGCGGCGCAATTCTAGCTTTGCACACTTACCGCATTGACCCTGGTCTTTGATGGGGGTGACGACTCCCTTGGTCCTCCAGTCCGCGGTGGGTGGCACAGCGGTGACGTTCTCGTACTTGAACGCCCTTGTTGCCTTCACCGTCGACGGTACACCCGCCGGCGCCCTAAGCCCGGTGTACTGGGCTTTGAACTCCTCGTTGGTCATGTCCGCAAACGCGTTGACACCCAACGTGTACTTGTGTCCACCCTCACGGTTGAATGATTCTATGTAGTTGACGTTCTCCTGGAAGATCTTAAAACGGCGTTCCTTCTCGGCATCACTCTCATACACACGGCCATGCAGAGCCATCCACTGCTCGTGCCTTTCGGCCATGAACGGAGTGCTGAGCACGCGTGATGTGGCTCCAGAGACCCAGAGGCCTAGGAAGAGTAAGGAGAACAGGAGGCATTGGTTTTCCGAAGCCATGGGAACTACACTGGGTGTTTTTGGCAAGCTAACTAGAATGTGATGAGAGGGTGTGAGGATATGCGCCGAGGGGGTGGCTGGTTTATATAGTGGTTTCCGGGAGAGGGCTCGTTGCATCAATACATCTATTATTGGGATGGTGAACAGGAACTCGATTCTGCCCGGGGGCTCGTTAGGATTCAGATGTCCGCAAACGGCAGATCCACATTCTTTGTCATAACATTTATGAACTAAAAAAAAACGCGTTTAACGTATGGGATTCCGATTGACCTTGACGTTCTCCACTTAATTATTATTCACGCAATGACGCAGTTATCTCCGTTAGGAAATGGCAGATACCTGGAAAAGTAGGGAAAGCATGAACTTGTTGTTTGCGGAATTGCGTGTGGCGTTGTCATTTCTCGGTCTCGGTAGATGTAATCATATCGGTTCCACAGAAACACGCAGACAATAGCCTTAAAGGAATCTTACATCCTGATTGGTTCAAAAGTGAATATAATTTCTGAATTTTCCTATTTGTACTTAGGTATCTTTCTTGTCTCCGTCGGGGTATCGTCATGACACACGTAGACACACACACACACGCAGCGCCGGCCTCTTGGACATGATCTACGTGGAGAAGACTTACGTTTGCATGCGGAGGCCCCCTCCAATATTGGAAAGGATTGGCATCCATAGATTGCGGCTTTAATTTAGAAGTGAATCGGATTTTATATTCACATTCTTCCAGCGCATGCAGAAGCAACCATGCACCGCCATGAAACCGACTGGCCTCTGGCCATTCATTTGCTCAAGGCTACTAATATGACGCCACACGCCAAACAGAAAAATGCAGAGAGAGAGAGAGAGAGAGAGGGAGAGAGAGAGTAATAGGTAAGAAGATCTCCCGAAGCAGTTCTCGGTTTCCTTGGACTGATCATGACGACTCCCACACGACTGTGTTAACGATCTTGATGAAGCAAAGGTCGATTTAACGCGATGGCTAAGCATCCATGAGGGAGTCGGCTACAAGAATTCCCCGCACGACTGTCCTACAGGGTTTAGAAAAAAAACGACCAGAATCAGACAGAAACCTCGATCCCCATCCAAGTCTATCAGCCCTGCACTTCTCAACTCGTGTCGGTGAATGTTGAGGTGCGTTCTCTTTAGTGCAGCAATTCTGCCATGCAAATCCGGACTTGGCTTGATCGAACCTGTTATTTTTGAAAAGGTGGGAGAAGAAGGAAACAGGAAACAGGAATTTTGCAGAGAATACGGTCAGTGCTTCATCCACGGCACTGCCGGTTGTATTAATATATTGTTTGTACTGTGTACATGTTACATGGATAAGAACTGGGGTTCCACAAAATATGGAATGATTACAACAACTCTACAACAATTTGATGAGTGCAGTTACGCAGTTACACGCACCAGCTACGCAGGTGCACGAGCACCGGAGTTTTCGCATACACCTTCCTGCAGCTGCGGACTATTTCCTATATGCTCATTATCACGCCCCCGCAAGCTGATGGTGTCCACAACATGCAGCTTGTCTCGTAGCAACGTAAAACGAGGTTTAGATAAGGCCTTCGTCAAGACGTCAGCGAGTTGATCTTTTGTGGAAATAAATGAGACAATGAGTTGATTTAGGGCCACCTGCTCGCGGACGAAATGATAATCAATCTCGATGTGTTTGGTGCGAGCATGGAAGACTTGATTGGCTGCAAGATAAGTCGCACCAATGTCACCATAGGATCGGAGGTGAACCAGTTTGAAGGCCAAGCTCACTAAGTAATGAACGTAGCCAAATGAGTTCAGCTGTAGCATTGGCGATGGCCTTGTACTCAGCTTCAGTGCTGGACCATGCCACAGTGGGTTGTTTCTTGGAGCTCCAAGATATAAGATTGGACCCTAAGAAGATTAGATAGCCACTAGTAGAACACCGATCTTTTTGAGAACCAGCCCAATCGGCATCACTAAAAGCACTAAGCTGAAGAGACGAGGAGCGGCGAAGAAGCAGTCCATGCCCAAATGTGCCCTTGAGATAGCGGAGAAGGCGTTTGACAGCAACCCAGTGAGCTGGGGTAGGGTCATGCTTGAATTGACACGCCCGGTTGACCGCAAAGGCAATGTCAGGTCTGGATATAGTAAGATACTGCAGGCCTCCAACAATACATCTGTAGGTAGTGGGATCTACTGTGGATGACTGGTCCGTAGAAGAGTCGAGAGCATGAGAGATACCAAGAGGGGTGGAGATAGGTTTTGTTGCGTCCATCTTTGCTCGCTGTAGAAGGTCCAGAATATATTTTGACTGAGTGAGAACGCAACCATCCTGGTGAGGAAGTAGTTCAATGCCCAAAAAATATTGAGCTGGTCCAAGATCACGAACTGCAAAGTCCTTGCTTAGAGAACGTATGAGTGCCGCAACGCCCCCGGGATCGGAGGCCGTAATGAGAATGCCATCCACATAGATGAGAACATAGAGTTTAGAATGGCCAGAGTGCTGATAGAACAAAGAAGGATCCGTCTGGGATCCAAGAAATCCAAGCTCCTGAAGTCTATGGCTGGGACGTGTGAACCAAGCTCTGGGTGCTTGGCGAAGGCCGTAGAGCGACTTGTGGAGCCGGCACACATGATGTGGATATAGAGGGTGCACGAACCCAGGTGGTTGCTCCATAAATACCGTCTCGTCGAGGTGGCCATGAAGGAAGGCATTGGAGACGTCCAACTGTCGGATAGACCAACTACAACTGATGGCGACGGTGAGTAGAAGCCGAACAGTAGTGATCTTGATCACGGGACTAAAGGTTTCATGAAAATCGATGCCCGATTGTTGTCGAAAACCTTTAGCAACGAGACGTGCTTTATGTCGGTCAATGGACCCATCAGCTCGTTGTTTTAACTTGAAGACCCACTTACACGTGACAATGTTCATACCGGGCTGGCGAGGAACAAGCGTCCAAGTGCCGTTGCACAGGAGACCGTCAAACTCCGACGCCATAGCAGCATGCCAGGCTGGATGTTTTGAAGCCTGGGTAAAGCAAGTGGGCTCACTAGCAGCACAAGCAATAAAGCACGTCGGCAAAGGATGACGATGAGCAACTAGCGCCTGTGAGGGTACTGGTTGTGTGGCCACATAAAGGTCGACTAAGGACCGAGTATGCCGTGGAGGAGACACTGCAGCTGGTAGTGGCGGTGGAGTGCGATGGCCTGGTGCTGACACGCTGGTGACAGGGGGGGACACCATGCGTCAAGCAGGTGGTGGAGCACCATGCGCTGGGGGCTGCAGTGCATTATTGTTGCTGCTACTGTCAGCTGATGTCGGCTGTGTATGTGTAACATCCTGGTCAACCGCAAGATGAAGTGGCGATGTGGCCAGAGGTTGAGGAGTAGTATCCTGCCGCGATGGTAGGGGAGTAGCCACAGTGGGAGGAAAAACACCCAGAAATGCGCCAAGAAGCCCAGGAATCGTGGATGACGGAGTGGGCACCGCCGAGTCCTTGCCTGCAAGGGGAAAAGTCGACTCATCGAAAACAACATGTCGGGAAACATGAAGACGCCATGTGGTAAGAGAAAGACAGCGGTAGCCATGGTGCATGCCACTGTAGCCAAGAAAGATACATTGCTCAGAACGTGGTGCAAGTTTAGACGAAGCATAGGGACGTAGATACGGATAACAAGCACAACCAAATGTCCGGAGAAAGGTGTAATCCGGAGGCTGGCCAAATAACCATTCAAAGGGTGAGATAGAGCGAAGAACGGGGGTGGGGAGTCGGTTTATAAGGTAGACAGCAGTGGAGACGGCCTCGTCCCAAAACTTTTGAGGCATGGAGGCAATGGCAAGGAGAGTGAGAGCAGTTTCAATAAGATGACGATGGTTCCGCTCCGCAGTTCCATTTTATTTGGGTGTGTGTGGGCACGAGACACGATGAACAATGCCGCATTATTGAAGATGTTTATGAAGGGATTGATACTCGCCACCCCAATCAGATTGGAGAGCAAGTATGCGATGCCCAAACGTGCATTCCACAACTCGTTGAAATTGAACAAACACATCCAAAACATCAGACTTACGTTTGAGTGGAAACAACCATGTAAATTTGCTATAAATATCCACAAATATAACATAATAAGAAAAACCACCATGGGAGACAACAGGGGCAGGACCCCATAAATCTGACTGCAGTAATTGGAGAGGTTTTATTGAACGATTGGATAATCTAGCAAATGGTAGTTTGTGACTTTTGGACATAAGACACGACTGACAACTGGATGGATGTAGACGATGTGTGAGTGGCAACCCATACTTATGAAGAACATGAGAAAGAACACGAAAATTCGGATGACCCAAGCGATCATGCCACACCGGCGGAGAAGCGCGTTCACCAAGGAATAGAAGCGGTGCTGACGCGGATGAAGAAAAATGGTAGAGGCCGTCTTTAAGCTGCCCTTGAAGAAGAACTTTCCCCGAAGTCCGATCCTTCACAAGACAAAAGGTAGGGTGAAATTCAACAAAAACATTATTATCATGGGTGAGCTGACGAACTGAAAGTAGGTTACGAGTGAGAGTGGGAACATGAAGAACATTGTTTAATTTAAGAGAGTAATGTGGGGTGGGAAGAAGTGCGGAACCAGAGGAAGAAATAGGCAGACCTTCACCATTCCCGACATGGAGTTTATCAGTACCCCTGTAGCTTACTGGATTGAGGATGGCATTGTAGTCCGGCGTAACATGATGTGTGGCCCCACTATCCGGATACCACGATGGGGAGAAGGCCGGCGTTGGTGCTGCCGAGTGGGGAAGCACAACAGTGAGGATATACGGCAGAGTAGGCAGCAGGGTACACAGGAGAGCCTGTGTGAACTGGAGGAGATGGCAGCGCTGGAGGATAATGAGGCCGCCATGGATGAGGGTTGCCAGTCGATGCATGCCCACGTGCGAAGCTTTTGTTGAAGCACTCCGGACAATCTGCACCGCGATGGCCGAACATGTGGGAAATCTGGCACCGCGGCTCTTTGGATTTGCCGCAACCACGTCCACGACCTGCACCTGTGTTGCCTTGGCATCCCTTGTCATTGTGTGAAGCGGGGGCAGTATTAGAGATGGCAGCGTTAGCAGAGGGAAATACAGATGCGTCATTGGAGGTGACTCGCTGTGAGGCCATGAGTGTCTCATGTGCAGTGAGATGCGTAAATATATCTTCGAGAGTGTAGGATTCGAGGCGCGTGGTGACACTTGAAACAAAGGCCTCATAGCTTGGTCCCAGTCCTGCCAAGACCACCATGACAAGATCTTCATCGCTCATGGGTTGGCCGATTGCAGCCAGCTCGTCCGCAACAGTCTTGATAGATTGAACATACTCCTCGATGGAGGCCATCCCACGTCAAATTCCATGTAGTTTGGTGCGTAGTTGCAAGACACGGGCACGAGAACGAGAAGCAAATGCCCGAGCGAGAGCATCCCAGACCGCCTGAGCAGTGTTGTGTCCCACAATCACTGTAAGGAGGGGCTCGGTGAGGGATGAAATAAGCCATGACAGGACCATTTGATCCGTCCGTTCCCAAAAAAGGAAATCTGGGTTGGGAGTTTGCGTAACCTCCCCATCTTCCGTGGTGGAGGTTAGATTCACTGGTGGTGGCGAGGTCGACCCATCCACCATAGATGGATATCCATGGCTCTTCAAGAGTGGGACAAACTGAGCCCTCCATAAGAGATAGTTATCACGCGATAACTTCAAGGGAAGAAAGGGCATCACATTGGGTGATGCAAATGGAGAGGCTGTCTTCGCTGGTGCTAATATAGTAGAAGCCTGCCCGCTACTGGTGGCCATGGATCAAATGCTGCTAAGCGGAAAGCTCTGATACCATGAAAAGGTGGGAGAAGAAGGAAACAGGAAACATGAATTTTGCAGAGAATACGGTCAGTGCTTCATCCACGGCACTGTCGGTTGTATTAATATATTGTTTGTACTGTGTACATGTTACATGGATAAGAACCGGGGTTCCACAAAATATGGAACGATTACAACAACTCTACAACAATTTGATGAGTGCAGTTATGCAGTTACACGCACCAGCTACGCAGGTGCATGACACCAAAGTTTTCGCATACACCTTCCTGCAGCTGCGGACTGTTTCCTATATGCTCATTATCAATTTTCTCATACTCACCAGTGCTGTGAACTGTGGGTTTGATCCGCATGCATTCGCAGCTGTTCATTTTCGTTCACAAAAGGGCACGCACGAGAAAATCCCATGCTCTGAGAGGAGCTGCCGGCTTGCATGACCGGTCTACATATATAACCGATGTAAGGGAGGACGTCCAGGCAATAGTACTGTTGAACATCCGTGGAAAATTGGGCTTTTCATTTTAAAAGAAAAGAAAGAGGATAAAATGTAAATCTGTTTATTAATTAAACGAGCATGAGTAAATAACATGCACCCCTTTAATCTCACGAGATTTTAGTTTATCGGACGATTAAAAGTTTGGGTCTAATTAACAAATCTCTACTAACCACAGTCAGTATTAATTTATATCGACTCAAAATTCGAATACTTTTAATTAACTGTCAAAAGACGCTTTTAAATATTTACAATATCTATCATGAAACTAGGGATTTTATCTAAGTCTGTCACTGAATTTAGACTTAGTCTAGATCAAACTACCAAATTTATTCCGGACTCGAGCTAAACTCTAAGGCCCTGTTTGACAAATGGGTTGTCCGCCGGTTAGCCGACACCGGCTAACCGGTGGACCCCACCTCGGCTGGCCCTCCCCCTCACACAAAACCCTTACCCGACCCCGGTTGCCTTAATCGACCCCGAAGGGTCGGGGTCGATTAAGGCACCCCCTTACCCGGTTATCAAATCCCCCTAAGACTTTTGGTCATCACCGCACTCAGAACCATTAAGCTACCGGACGATCATGACTGGACTACTGGATTTTAGCCCCGGGGTGGGGATGTTTACTACTTCCACTTGGACAAGGACATTTGTACTTTCCTTTACGTAAGACATGCAATGATGGCCCCAACATGTAGCCTTCAAATTATCACAATATTTCATAGGTCTGGATTTTGAAGAACTACATGCTCACACTGCAAAGTTTTTCTTCTTTTGATGAATAGCATCCAGCTTAGTGGGCATGTTTTGTAAAATGCGTCCTTTCAAATGGACGCATTGTAGAAAAGTGACTGGACGTGTTTTGAGAGGAATCCCGTCGGTTGGACCTGTTTAAGAGAATCATGCCTGCTTGAATGGATGGTTTTTTGAATCACGTCCCAAATCCTATATGCATTTTATAAACGAATTGTGTCCCTCCAAGTGGAGGCGTCTTGAATCACATCACTTTGTTTTGATGTGATTTACAAATAATGTTCTTTCAAGCCGACGCCATTTTCCTCCAATGATTTTTTACCCCTTTTCTTATTTCTTTGGGGCATATCTTTCATAGAAGGGTCATGTTTACAGGAATATTTATTTTTCAAAATATAAATTCTCACTCCGCACTTGCCTCCTCCAGATCCTTTGGCACAGAGTCTTCAAGCCCTCATTCCTCTCAGATTCAACTTGTTAGAAGAGGAAATCTCCAAGTCAAGCTTCAAGGATCCCTTGTGTGCTCCTTGGATTGCTCCTTAGTGCCCTTCCCATTTTGGGTATGAGCTGCTATATATAATGGTTTGGCCGGGGAGTCATTTGAAAACACTCTAGGGCTTTGGTGGGGGCAAAGCCTTCTTTTGAAGCCCATCCTGGCATTGAGGTGAAAAGTGACTTTTTACTCTATTCTTTTTAAGTTCCGTCGGGCATGGGAGAAAAGGAAATGAAAAGGGGGTTAAGTCACCACTAGGAGCAGCCGACGGTTGTGAATCATCTCACCACTAGGAGGATGGCGGCGCCCATCCAAGCACTGTTGTCGGCTAACAGGCACTACGAGGGAGCTCTAGGCACATGAAGCCCCTCTCCCCTTCCTCTGGGCATTAGCAGCCATATGGAGTGTTGAATCCACAAAACTGCGGTGTTGAGATACACAAGTCCAGGGTCATAAGCACATGAACCACAACTCATTTAACCAATACGGGACTATTGCCCAGGGGATTATGCCCAAATTCCAACACTCCCTCTCACGGTCAAGATGGGCCATGGACATTTATTGGGTGGAAGTGGTAAGATAAGAAATATAGCCAAGACCATTCTCTGATACCTTGTTGAATCCACAAAACTGCGGTGTTTAGATACACAGGCCTAGGGTCATAAGCACATGAACAACAACTCATTTATCCAATACGGGACTATTGCCCAGGGGACTATGCCCAAATTCCAACATGGAGGAGGAAGACGACCCGGCGCAATGTGTCGGGTCCTTCCTTACTTTTCTTTTATCTTTTTTCAACTTTTTCCCTTCTTTTTCTTTTTTTTCTCCTCTCTCTCTTTCTCTCTTTTGCCTCTTCTTTGTTTTCCTCTCTTTTTTTACAACTAGTACATATTTTTCTTGAGTAATACTTTTGTGCACTGAATTCGGTGTACAAAACTAACTCAAATTATAACCTTCTCTCTCATTGGCCACCAAAAAAGTTGAAATGACCTTTTTCTTTCAAAAAAAGACACCCTGCGTCCGACCCATACGGCCCTGTGTCAGACCAGTCCGACTCACTTTTTTGCTCGGCGGGAAAACACATGAGTAAAATATTTTGTAAGACTGAAATATTTTGTTATAGGAATGAAATATTTTGTTGTAAGAATGAAACATTTTGTTTGACTACAAAAATGTACGAATGAAATATTTTGTAGAAATGAAACATTTGTTACATGAACGAAATATTTGTTATAAGCATAAAATACTACAGAAATGAAACATTTTGTTATAAAAATAAAACATAACAAAATGTTTTAATTCTATACTAAATGTTTCATTCATATAGCAAAATATTTCAATGCTACAAAATATTTCACTCCTGTGTTTTTCCACCGAGCGAAAAAGCGGGCCGAACAGATCTGACACGGGACCGTATGGGTCTGACGCGAGGTGTCCTTTTTACAGCGAAAATGGTCATTTCAACTTTTCAGCTAACAACTCTAACAAGGATCGAGTCCACCTTCTCAGCGCCATCTCTGCTTCCCAAGCACACACACAGAAAATCACGCGATAAATAAGACACAATACCCTATGCCAGCTGTCAGTTGTACTGGACATTCTAGACTTTTGGACTCTGTATTCGTTTTTGGTTCCTATGCACATCCAAAACCTTACTCTGATATCATCTATAACGACCCAAGTTTCGAGTACCGGAAAATAGCTGGCACGACCCGAATCCTAGCCTATTACCCACGATCCACAGTGCTCAAAAAGGTTAAACTATCACTATGGAAGTGCATCTGAATCAAAAACAAATACAAAATTTTAAGTGCAAGAATTAAAATTACATTAATTATAATTTATAAAATTTACAGTCTAGTGTACAAGTCCAAAAAGTACAATCTAAGAAAAGTAAAAGTACATGGCCTCAGGACATACCCCGGCTCTAGCACGCTGACAGCTAAGAAACTATGCAAGCACCACTCCAACCCTCGAAACCACGAGAAGGAACACTGCACCTAAAAGAAAAAGGGTGAGCCTCATCTCATTGGCTCAGTAGGGGTCTCGTGGATCCCCACCACACTAAACAACAACAATAACAACAACAATAACGATGGTGAATAAGGAACTGGCATAAAGTAAAACACGCTATCACCCCAGGCCTCACGAAGGCAACACGGCACCTCGAGTGCCAGGGAAAACTAAGATCAAAAGTAAACCTGTGCTAGGAACCACGACCACGCAATCAAGAAAGTCACTACCTCACCGTCGTGGAGACACTACCTTGACCGCCAAGAGGGTCGCGGCCTCGCCATCGGTAAACTCAACCTCAGCCGGCATGGCAGCGAGACACACACCCACACACTTCACACACACACACACTCACAATACCTAGACTACCCGGGATTCATGCTTGTCAACATGGTATCCGAGCCCCCAACCACATGTGCACACACTAGGCAGACTCATCTATATATATCTAGGCCCTGAACGACCAGTTTTCCCCTAGTTTGGACTCAGGCTCTAGAGTAAATAGACTCCTCACCCTTACTCCGGTAACACAGACAGATTCCTCACACCTACGTACGTAGACTTCATTGTCCATCCTTGGTAAGCCCTCTTTAAGAAAAATTATATTAGCTTTAAGCGATATATATACATCATTTCAGCACTATCTATAGAGATTAAAGGATATATTAATCATTTTCTCTCTCTTAACTCATCTAAATTAAGTTAAACTAGCGGCAAATGATGGTAGAATTATATATGATAAATATGATTTACTGTGGAGGCATATGTGACTATAAGAATATAAGAACATAATAAAATAGTTAGATATTGAGGATACGTATGTAGTTAACCCAAAAAGGGGGGGGGAGTAAATGGGCCAAGCAAAACGTTGATTCTTGAGAACATCATAGCAACATCACACCTTTAGCTACTTGAGACATTCAGCCCAGTTGAACCTCTATTACATTTAACTTCTGTACCCTCTAACCAAATTCATAAGAGCTTCTACTAAACACTTGGGATCAAACATGCTTCCTACTTTGGGATCATGTATGGAATCCACGGTAACCTGCGGGGAGAAGGAAATTCAGTACCAGATTTTAAATGCAATTCGAATTCAAAAATAAGTGAAACATACACAAGAAGACAGCATTGAGAAAGGAAAATAGGCATGACCTCCACTTGAGGATCCCAAGGACCTGATTCCAACGAAAATATGGTAATTCACTTGCTCACCCTATCAAAAACCCAAATAGGGACATTTTGTATGCATCTCAAGATGCATTTCAACTGCTGGTTTCTTATAAGAATGCGAGGGTAGTACTGAGTTTGGCCTTCTTAGATCGTTCATCATGTAACTTCCAAGCACTGTTTCCTTTAGACAAGAGGCAGGGGCTCATTACATAAAGGTGCAGAGGAAACCCAAGGAAACATGCTAGCAAATATCTCCACATGATGGTCTCGTTCCGTCTTACAGTGCATCAATCAGCTTCTCAAGAGCCACGTGATTTTCCACACTAGTCTATTGCAAGTCAGTTGGCCAAACAAAATCATTCAATAAGCATTAAAAGTTCTGGTCGGGCTTTTCATCGGTATTAGTTACCATTCTGCATTTACCCAATTGAACGGCATTCTTCTATTTTTGTAATAACTTGTGTTCGTGCTAAATTTAGTTACGGTCCATTTTTCTGATTTTTCTTCCATAATCTTCACTTTATGTCTTATCTTTTTGACATGATTTAGGTCAACCATTTTTGCCATTATTTATGCATATTTTTCAGGTTGCAAAAATCATTAATACAAAACTACGAGAAGAGCTCGAAGGGTATATTTGATGGTACAAGCCAAGCATCAAAGCGTCAAAAACTGGAAGGAGGTCGCACGAGGAAGGTCTCACTGAAATTTGAATTTTGTTGCCTTCCTATGACAGTACAACTGTTTGTCTTTTTCTTTAAATATTTTAGAAAGTTGTACACCAACGATTAAGAATTTTATTACTAAAAAAATGTATGACACCAATGGGATAGGCTGTGCTATGCGTTAATATAGGTCACAACATATCAATGGAAGGTGGTCATAGCTTGAGAAAAAAATCCTGTTTGAGGTTGGCATTGAGACTATCCTAAAATACACTGCAATGGTTTAGGTGTTGATCCCAGTGTACTTTTAGATCTAGTAACTAATAAGAAATCTTTTTCAAACTGTATGTAAAAGCTTCTCTCAGTATTGGTACATTGCAGAGTTTTATCTTTCTCATCTTTCTTAGAGTTTATTGCTGGTCAATTTGATCTGATACATTCAATGTTTTTAAAAGTTATGTCTAGAGTCAAAATGGAGCAGCCTAATTTTGATATTGATCCACATCGCCAATTTAATATTCTAGAAAGAAGATTCTTTTTTCTTGAAGTCTATGATAATCCTACTTAATTTCCAACTTATTTTTGATTTAGGAGGTGGAATTAGCTTCTCTGTTTTGACTCAGTCCCTTATCAGCCTATCTTTGAAAACTCATTTAGAGCAGATATGCATGAAGCCCTTTAGGCTACATTCTTCAATTCCATACTTTGTATAAGATTCTAACGTTTTGGGGAAAGTTATCCTACACCAGCTAGTGGAAGTTACAACTTGACTCAGCTCTTAGTGGCTCCTTACTTATCAGTGTCAATTTAGATTGTGAAAACTCCATATTGGGAAAAGCTGAGATAGACAAATCTTGCATGGATTGGCTAGAGGTTTTTTAGTAGCACCTATATTGAAAATTTGGCATGATTTTGTTTGCAGGTTAATTTTAGTAATATTGGAAATACTCGTTTCATGAAAAAAATAAAAATGGTACGAGGGAAAGCCTTACATGCAAATTGGGCTCTTTAGTCACGGCCCACTGATTTTGAGTTTGATGCTTTATCATCATAATATATGAGTCAAGTCCATTGTTCACTACAAGAAAAGGTTGTATTAGAGACGAAAATTTTTGACAGATTTATTTTCGTCGGAATAGGTAGTCGTAATTTTCGACGGATTAAATTCCGTCAAAAATTGCATCGGTATTTCCGACAGAAAAGTATATGTTGGAAAATCTGTCAGAATTGTCGACGGGTATTCAGACGGAAACTTTTCGTCGGAACATTTACATCTGAATTTGCCAACGTATAAAAATACCGTCGGAACTTTCGACCACATTTTTGATAGAAACACTTCCGTCGGAAATCCAATTTGTCAGCCCGGTAAGCTATTTTCGATATTTTTCTCTTTTAAGCTTTCCGGCGAACAAAAATTTCGTCGGAAAGCTATTTTTCACCCTTGTTCGTTATTTGTCACCCTTGTTCGTTATTTGTCACCCTTACAACTTTTCGACGGATACTAAATATTTGTCCCTGAACTTTCTGATGGACTAAATTTCCGTCAAAAAAACTATCGTAAACCTATTTTTCACCCTTGTTCATTATTTATCAACCTTGTTCGTTATTTGTCACCATTGTTCGTTATTTGTCACCCTTAAAACGTTCAACTTTCCGACGGACTCCACTTCCGTCGGAAAAATTGTCAAAAACATATTTTTCACCCTTGTTCGTTATTTGTTGCCATTTTTCTTTATTTGTCACCCTTACAACTTTTCGATGGAAAAATGATCTGTCGGAAAGTCCATCGGTGCTACACTATTTTCTATATATTTGTCTATTTTCAACCTTCTGACGGAATATTGTAAAAGTTTCCGATGGAAATAAGTTCTGTCGGAAATCCATCGGAAAAAACTCTACTTCCCGCCATGATCAAACCCTCCCCCCCCCACGATCAAACCCTTCCCCCCGATTTCCCTCTCACTCTCTGTACACTTCGCCGGTTCGCCCCCCACTCTCCCTCTCACTCTCTCTTTCCACTGTCTCCCTGCCGAGGAGAGACCGCCGGTGCCGTCCTCGCCGTCGCCGCCAGAGCCGTCCTCCCCATCGCCACCGGTACGCGCCGTCGCCGTCGTCGCTCGCAATCCTCCCCGATCCGATAAGCCCCCTCCTCTCTCTCTCTCTCTCTCTCTCTCTGTAACACTCTCCCTACCCGTCGCGCCTCCACCATCGCAATTGCTGCGTCCCCCTACCCTCTCTCTGTTGTTGTTGTTCTTTTTTCTTTAGGTTGGGGATCATCAGGGGGCGGGGGTTCTGGCCGATTTGGGAGGGGGAGGTCGGTCTGGGAGGGGGAGGGGTTCCAGCAGGGGGTTTTGAGGGAGGAGGGTTCAAGAGGGTTGGTGGGGGGGTGCTCCGGGAGTGGGGGGTTCAGAGAGGGGGGCTCCGGGAGGGGGTCCGGTCCAGTGTGGGGGCTGCGGGTTAGGAGGGTGGGGGGGTTCCAGTGGGGGGGTCTGGAGGAGGGTTCAGGTGGGTGGGGGGTTGCTCTGGGAGTGGGGATTTCAGGGAGGGGGGCTCCAGTAGGGGGTCCGGGGTGGGGGCATTCCGATGGGGGGGGGGAGTCCGGGAGAGGAGGGTTCAGGCAGGTCCGAGAGGGGGGGGCTGACAAATTGTATTTCAGAAATATCAAAGATGACTAAGCTCAGAAATACTTAATAGGGGTGACAAATGGGTTATTTGGGGTGACAAATAGGTTATGAAGGGTGACAAATGACTTGCTGCTATGGGTTTGGGCTGCTGGTTTCACAGAGGAGGGGAAGAAAGGGCAACTGCTGGTTTCCCCAGTCTTTTCCCATCGACCCCCACCCCCCACTAGAGTCGCTCAAGCGATCTTGCTGCCCCACCCCCACCCTCCGGCTCTCGGAGTGGGGGGTTCAGAGAGGGGGGATCAGGCAGGGGGTCCAGGATGGGGGCTGATTGTTGGGAGGGTGCAGGGGTCTGGGGGAGGAGAGTTCAGGCGGGTCCAGGGGGGCTACTCCGGGAGTGGGGGGTTCAAGGAGGGGTGTTACAAGGGGTCTGGGGTGGGAGCTACTGGCTGGGAGGGTGGGGGGCCGCGAGCTCGCCGGAGCACGCTAGAGGGGGAAAGGGGGTATGGAGGGGTTGGGAGGATTTCTAGCTGGAGGGTGGGGGTGGGGCAGCAAGATCGCTTGAGCGACTCTGGTGGGGGGTGGGGGTCGATGGGAAAAGACTGGGGAAACCAGCAGTTGCCCTTTCTTCTCCTCCTCTGTGAAACCAGCAGCCCAAACCCATAGCAGCAAGTCATTTGTCACCCTTCATAACCTATTTGTCACCCCAAATAACCCATTTGTCACCCCTATTAAGTATTTCTGAGCTCAGTCATCTTTGATATTTCTGAAATACAATTTAATGTTGACATAGCTACCTGTCAGCCTTTATCTTGTCATCTTCAATGCTGCCAAGGTACAATATTAACTTGGGTGGGTC
Organism: Amorphophallus konjac; assembly: GCA_022559845.1. NCBI lineage: Eukaryota > Viridiplantae > Streptophyta > Magnoliopsida > Alismatales > Araceae > Amorphophallus > Amorphophallus konjac. Next base: position 31,210,914 of record CM040125.1, read on the forward strand.
AATTGACTCCCCCAATGTCAGCTGACCCTGTACTCAGTCCAGCCAACTCTGCCAGTCCAAATACCTAATATTGGCTTTCTTGCTGCTTTACATTATTTAACTTTGATGTTCTTCATTTGAATATTTTTATAAATTAGATGTTGTTTAATCTGATATATGCATAATGATAAGTGAGATATTATTTAATTTTATGTTATATGTGAACTAAGGTGCGTGGGTGTGACCTAACATTACACGCACATCAGGAGAGCGTATTAAAACCGTGTCAATGAACCTTCCCGTTCAAGACTTTGAGATTGATGTGTATGTTCTCATTTTTTTTACGAGAATGTATATATCTATCCCAAAGTCTTGAATTGTCCCGTTTGGACAGTCTGTGAATGTTTGATCACACTTAGGTAGTCATTTACTATATGTGTTTGTATGGTTTGTTGAGAATTTCGGTTGTGTCTTCTCACTCTTCTCTGGTATACCTTTATTGCTTTTGAGTATTTTCTTAACCACTTACTTGTAAGTGTTTAAGAAAAATTCTTAACCAATAAATGTTTTTGGTTTATCGGAGAAGTGTAGGGAGATGCTACCAAAATTTTCAGTAAATCATACAACACATATAGTAAGGGATTGTGCGATCAAACCTTCATGGATGGGTTAAAAAGTGATAATCTAAATAATAGTCCTCTTCCATCTGCAAATGGTCTATGGCAAATGATGTGAGGAAAGGGTCGGGCTTATTTTTAGGAGTAATGATTTCAAAGTTATTTGTGTATTAACATTTAGTGGGTGCAGGTAAAATATTGACAGATCGTTCATGGATGTATCGTAGAATAGTTGACCGGGTGGTGTCTGTTGACATTAAGCATGGAGTTAAGAGTTTCATTTATTTTGCATTGGGGAATCCAAATGCAGTAATAGACCGCGACGGTCACATTCGATGCCCTTGTTCAAGTTGTAGAAACTTGAGGTGACGTTCACCATGGGATGTGCAACATCATTTGTACAAGAAAGGGTTCGTGGATGGTTATATGAATTGGACGTGTCATGGTGAGGATGTCTTGTCGTATGAGCCCGACAATATTGCAGGCACAAGTGGGTACGTGGATATGGTTGTAGATGCTGTTGGTCCTACTTTTAATGTTCATGAGGAATAGGCATACATGGAAGAAGCGCTGAATAAGATAGCCGAAAGATTTTATCAACTTCTTAGGGATGCTGATGAGTCGCTGTGGGATGGTTGTGAAAAGCACACTCGGTTGTCTGCAGTGTCACAGTTGTTGAACTTGAAATATGAATTTCACATCAGGGAGACTTGTTTTGACCGTCTCCTCCTCTTGATCAAGAGTATGTTGTCTAGAGACGAGAAGTTGCCAGAAACTCTTTACCGTGCAAAAAAGATGGTCAATGAGCTAGGGCTTGGATATGTGAAAATAGATACATGCTCGAATCATTGTATGTTATATTATAAAGAGGATGCAGATAAGATGTCATGTTCTATTTGTCATCATGACAGATTCAAACCTATGAGAGGGGACAATTCAAAGCAAAAAGATATACCTTACATGGTATTGCTATACTTCCCTCTTACGCCTAGGCTGCAGCGGCTGTATATGTCCTCAAAGACGGCCCGACATATGACATGACACACCAAAAGAGTACGCCGTGTCGATGATATAATCAGTCATCCTGCCGATGGTGAAGCTTGGACTCACTTCAGTCGTACTCATCTTACTTTCTCAAAAGAGCCACGTAATGTTAGGCTGGGTTTATGCACAGATGGTTTTTATCCATTCGGTGGTTCAGTGACATCTTACTTTTGTTGTCCAGTGTTCATGACACCGTACAACCTTCCACCGGACATGTGCATGAAGCGAGAAAATCTATTTTTATCCTTAGTAATTCCTGGTCCAAAAAGTTCTAGAAAACATTTGGACATATATCTCAGGCCGTTGATTCATGAGCTCAAATTTTTATGGACTGATGGACTTGTTACTTATGATGTATGTAGGAAGCAAAATTTTATTATGAAGGCCGCACTGATGTGGACAATAATTGACTTCCATGCATATGGAATGCTATCTGGTTGGAGCACACATGGGAGGTTAGCATGTCCTTACTATATGGAAGATACTAAATCATTTATATTGAAACATGGTGGGAAAGCATGCTGGTTTGATTGCCATTTACGGTTGCTATCAAGTGACCATCCTTTTCGAAGGCAAAAGGACTCATTTCAAAAAAAATACTATTGAAATGGATGAAGCAAACTTACAACGAGTGTCGGGTCGACATATGGCAGCACGGGTGAAAAATTTACCAAATGTAGTACAATTGTCTGGTAGCACACGAAAACTCTCTAGATTTGGAAAGGATCACAACTGAAATAAGAAAAGTATTTTTTGGGAATTGTCTTATTGGTTAACTCTTCTTGTACGACACAATCTGGATGTCATGCATATCGAGAAGATTTTTTTTTGATAATGTATTCAATACGATCATGAATGTTAAAGGTAAAATAAAGGATAATGCCGAAGCGCGTATGGACTTAAAGATGCTTTGTAAACATCCAGAATTGGAACTACAGAACGTAAATGGAAAAATTGTGCAGCCTAAAGTAACTTACATGCTTAATGATACACAGATCATGGAAGTGTGCCAGTGGTTGAAACAGTTGAGATTTCCAGATGGATATGTGTCCAACATAGCCCGTTGTGTGAATCTTAATGAGGGGAAAATATATGGATTGAAAAGTCATGACTGTCATGTGTTCATGGATAGGCTGGTGCCTATTGCATTTCGTGACTTGTTGCCAAAGACTGTATGGGGAGCACTGATCGAGCTAAGTAAATTTTTTAAGATTTTATGTGCACCAGAAGTCAGACTTCGGGATGTCCAAATTATCGAAGAAAATGTGGTCACGACCGTTTGCAAGCTAGAGAAGATATTTCCTCCGGTATTCTTTGATTCGATGAAGCACCTGGTCGTCCATTTGCCATACGAGACTATAGTCGGAGGGCCAGTATAATTTTGATGGATGTATCCATTTAAGAGGTATGTGAGAATTTTTTTTAACATACATGTCTTCCATGTGGTCGCTACATGTGTACGATATGTATGTCATTGCCATCTGAATTATTGTTGTAGGTGCATGCATGAATTAAAAATGAAAGTTTGCAACAAGGCGAAGGTGGAGGGTTTGATTGCTGAGGCATATATTATTGAAGAAATTTTGAACTTCTGTTCCATGTACTTTGAGCCAGAGATTCAAACTCATCGTACTCGACCACCACGTGACGATGATGGGGGAGTTGTTGATTTGTCCGATCGGCTCTCTATATTTAAGCATCTTGGACGTGCGTCCGGACGTTGCTTGACTCGCACGCTCGAAGATAGAGAGTCATACACAATAGAGATATATTTTTCTGAATTGTATTGAGATTGAACCTTATGTTGAGTAAGTTCTTAACTCACATTTCTAGCAAGGCCATAAGTTGTTCATCCTTCTTCTGTAGTTCATTTAAAGTAGTAGTGTATTTATATTGCAGATAATTTGATTTAGAATTAGCATAAAAATGTCCAAATATCTAGAACGTGGAGATTGAAAAAGAACGCGAGAAGTTTTTTGCCAAATAGCTGAGATATCGTGTTAGTGTCGAACGTTAAATATATATGTTTCTATTTACTTCTGTTGAGGTAATTGTTAATATTTTAACTACTCTGATTTACATATAGGTTGAACAAGTCTTATTACTGATCAAAGAGTATATGAGATAAGTTATGGCCCCTCGAAAGTTGCACGTGCCCATCCATGATATATTCCGAATGGATACAGATTTCACACGAGGGATTATGCACGAAGTAAGTCTACAATGAACAGCGGTGTATGTGTTAAGGGAAGTGCATACAATGAAGTGGAATTGGAATACTATGGTATTCTTGTGGAAGTCCTAGAATTGCAGTATTTGGGACGAGACAATCATGTATTCCTATTTAAGTGTCATTGCTTTGATCTCAATTCTGTTCGACATAACACAACTTATGGGATTGTCGATATCAAACATAGGTCTAAACTTAATACATATGAACCGTTCATTTTATCCGCACAAGCCTAGCAAGTGTATTATTCAAGTTATCCATTGTCCAAGAATAAAGATTGGTGGATAGTTTGTAGGGTTAAAGTAAAACTTTTTCCCACTTATGAGTTAAATGTGAGTGAAAATGTCTCAGAGCTAGTGCCGAATATTTTTAATCAGACGAAGTTGGCGTTGCAGGTTCCACGCATATTAATATGGACGAATCTGATGAGCCACTATCATTACGTAAGGGAGATGAAGTGGAAGAAGTCGATCCGACGGAGCTAAATGTTGATGTTAGAGGGGAGGAGGAGTCGGATGAAAAGACAGAGTTCGAATCTGATGAGGCTACTATGGATGACGAAGATGAGACTGAGTTAGATATATCATCAGCATGGGTGGGCTAGATAAATTTTGATAATTTAGTAAGATATTCTTATATTTTTGCATAATTTTTAATAACATTTATAAATATTATATAATTATGGATTAATATGTATTAATTATTTTGTTCTTAATAAAGAGATGGTCCGAGGAGGTCGTAGTGGGAGTGGGAGGAGACAGGGCAGTGAGAGAGGCTCTACTCCCTCCTCTTTGGCGTCTTCTTCGGGCACATGTATATCTATTCAAATAGTTAGCTATATAAATGTATTAATTATATACCAGCTTAAAATATTTTTTTTACAGGTCCAAGTGTTGACTCACGACCACCGCAGCAGACAGGTATATATGTCTATTTTGAAAATGCAATGAAATGTTGTGTGATTATATGTTTTACTTATGATATTTAATTTTTCACGTCCCAATGCCCTACCACCACCTCCTGCTTCATGTAGGTATATTTTAATTTTCAGCAAAATATTCATTTTATTTATGATATTTAATTTTTACAGGTCCCAGTGCCCTCCCACCACCTATACGGGCGCCACCCCCACCATCTCCCGCTGCAGGTATGTATATTTTAATTTTCATCAAAATATTCATTTTACTTATGATATTTAATTTTTATAGGTCCCAGTCCCCTCTCACCACCTGTACGGGCGCCTCCCCCATCACCTCCCACTGCAGGTATGTATATTTTAATTTTCAGTAAAATATTCATTATACTTATGATACTTAATTTTTACAGGTCCCAGTGCCCTCCCGCCACCTACAAGGCACACCTCCACCACTCAGCCGCTTCAGGATGTCGGCAGTCGTCACGAGGGCGAGGGAGGCAGGGCCCAGATGGACGTCTGTTGTGCTGGATCTCCGGGTAAATTTATATGGTTATTACATTCATTATTTATCCTTCAACCGTCTAATACCAACTATTTTGACATTTGTAATTGCAGTTATAAATTAGAACCTGCCAATGTTGTCCGTCATTCTATGCAACTAGTAATGGCACATGTTCCTGGGCCTATATTATCTTTCAAAGAATTTTCGATGAGCGTCCAGGATTCATTGTTCGACATGTTCTTAGTAAGTAATTTAATCATTTAATTCAAGTATTTTTCAAACTCAATTCACAACAATATACTAACTGTGAAACTTAATTTATTTACAGCGGACTTATTAGTTCACGAGTGGACAGGACGAGGCGAGAGGTCATTCTGCCTGGGAGGCTATTGTGCTGACAAATTACTGAAAGAAAATTCATGAGGCCCGAGTAAAGGCTCAGAAAGACGCTGGTAAGAGTGAAGACCGACAGCGGTGGAAAGAGCACCGCCCTCTTTGGATGAGGAAGGAGGATTGGGACGTTGTATGTGACAAATTTGTCGAGCCTAAGTGGATAGAAAAGTCCCAAAAATCTAAAACAAACAGGGCGTCACAACAAGACGCAAATGTGCATATGAGTGGGTCCATCTCTTTCGCGACTCATAAATAAAAAATGGTCAATAATGTTTTAATTTATCTTCTTATATTTTATTCATATATATGACTTTTTTTTACTAGGAATTGTAAAACAAACTGTGGAGCTTAATCGAGCTCCGTCGTTCCTTGAGGTGTTTGACATAACACACAAAAAGATGGGGATAGGTCAATTTGTTAGTGAGAGAGCTCGCTTCGTAGCGGTAAGTTTATCTACATATGCAAGTTCTTCTTTTCATTTAAATATGATTGATTCATATGAAATTGACCAGTTCTTTTATTCAATTTGTAGGAAACATATAGTAGAGCTGTGACGGAGAAGTGCGGGCAGTGAGACGCGCAGCAACCAGAGTTGGATCCGGCGACATAGGTGGCAGCAGCTGGCGTATCGAAGAAAGGCCAGCTATATGGTTTTGGGGAGAGCCTGGACACTAGCACGGTGATATCATCGTGTGCGAGTTCAGGCGCTGTCTCAACCATTACTAGTGCCTTTAGCGCACGACCACCTGGCCCCAATACTTCTCCCAGCGACGTTAGAGACATCGTCCGATCGGAGATCTCTGATTTGTAGCGGCAGATGAGGGTGGAGATGTCTAGCCAGCAGGCAACCATGTTGTAGGCAATCATTAGCCTCCTCTCCCAGGTGAGAATTCTCCCTCATGGATCCACGACCACGGCACAGCCCCCTTAGGTGAGTGTTTATTATATTTTTATTTTTGCATAATTACTCAATTTTAAAATCAATGAATATACATAAATTTAGATTCAAAGTAACAAGAACCTATCCACATAACTAGGGATTCAGAGTTCCAAAATACTGGCCTGATCAGCATGTCGATCATTCCAACATGACTTGGGAGGTAGAAGTGACTTGTGAGAGCTGACGGAATCCAAATCGGATACCTGGTTTGAGCCCGACGCTCAGAAGTGCATTCTTCAAATGCACTTAGTTTAAAATCAAAGAAGTTAGGTTCGAGGGTCTAAAATCTAAAATATCGGTCTGATTGGCGTGTCGATCGTTCCAACACGACTTGGGAGGTAAAAGTGACTTGTGAAAGCTGACGGAATACAAATCGGATACTCGGTTTGAGTGCGGCGCTCAGAAGTGTATTTTTCAAATGCACTTAGTTTAAAATTAAAGAAGTTGGATTCGAGGGTCCAAAATCTAAAATATCGGTCTGATCGGTGTGCCGATCATTCCAACACGACTTGGGAGGTAAAAGTGACTTGTGAAAGCGCACGGAATGCAAATCGAGCTCCCGGTTTGAGCCCGGCGCTCAGAAGTACATTTTTTAAATGCACTTAGTTTAAAATTAAAGAAATTAGGTTCCGAGATCCAAAATCTAAAATATCGGTTTAATTGACGTGTCGATCGTTACAACACGACCTGGGAGGTAAAAGTGACTTATGAAAGCTGACAGAATGCAAATCGGATATCTGGTTTGACCCTAGCGCTTAGAAGTGTATTTTTCAAATGCACTTAGTTTAAAATTAAAGAAGTTGGATTCGGGGGTCCAAAATCTAAAATATCGATCTGATTGGTGTGCCGATAGTTTCAAGGAGGTAAAAATGACTTGTGAAAGCTGACGAAATATAAATCGGATACCTGATTTGACCCCAACGCTCAGAAGTGTATTTTTTAAATGTACTTAGTTTAAAATTAAAGAAGTTGGGTTCGGGAGTCTAAAATATAAAATATTGATCTGATCGGCGTGTCGATTGCTCCAACATGACCTGGGAGGTAAAAGTGACTTGTGAAAGCTGACGGAATGTAAATCGGATACCCGGTTTGAGCCTGGCGCTCAGAAGTGTATTTTTCAAATGCACTTAGTTTAAAATTAAAGAAGTTGGGTTCTGAGGTCCAAAATCTAAAATATCGGTCTGATCGGCGTGCCGATCGTTTCAACATGACCTGGGAGGTAAAAGCGACTTGTGAGAGCTGACAGAATCTAAATTGGATGCCTGGTTTGAGCCCGATGCTTAAAAGTGCATTCTTAAAATGCACTTAGTTTAAAAATTAAAGAAGTAGAGTTCGGGGGTCCAAAATTTATCTGATTTGAATTTATATAATCAAATAAAATATTTAATTTATCTGCTTAGTATTTTTTTATTTATGAATGCATATTTAATATTTTTATTTTTTTCATATAGGATCCTCCCTCCCGCGAGTGGCGATTGAGGAGATGAGCAAGGCGGAGAGGAACCATAGGGAGGATGCAGATGATATTTCTTAATTTTTTTATTATTATTTAATTAAAAATTGTTATTGTGTTTCATTTCTTGTATGTCCTTTGTTTTGTTCATGATGTATAGATTTTATGTTTTTGTATTTAAACAAGTTTTTATATAAATTTTATGTATTTTTAAAAAAAACTAAAATACATTTTTCAACAGATTTTTGGACGGATCTGTCGAAAAATGCCGACAGAATAACCGACGAAATAATTTTTTCGTCGGAAATCCAATACAGAATCTCAGACAGAATTTTCGACGTAAAATATTCCGTTAGAATTTTTCGATGGAATCTCGAACGGATAAATGTCCACCAGGAAAACGAAATTTCCCCAATTACCGACGAAATTTCCGTCTGCTACTTTTCCGTTGAAAATTTATAGTTACCATCGTAATTATTCAACATATTTCTAACGGAACAGTTTTTCATCGAAAATTTGGGGCAAGAAATATACGACAGACCGTTTCCGATGGATTTCCGTCGGAGAAATGATTGCCGACGTATTTTCTGACGGATTTCCGACGGATATTGTCCCTCGGAAATCCCGCCTTTTCTTGTAGTGGTTCTAGGGCTCCGCTTTTGAGATTTCTTTTCTGTAAGCCAAGATCTATCTACAAGCAATCCTGTTGTTCGGCAAACAATCTTTCATACTTTTAGCATTGTTGGTAATAATTCTACAGTGGAAAAGGTTAGGTTTTACAACGAATAGTATTCATAATTCCTATCATATGCATATTTGGTTCTATATTTTTGTCCTCTGGATCAACCATACTTTCTTGACTCAGCAGTTGACCACCGTTGATCTGGACTAAAATGATTTAAATATTGTGGGTATTAACTCAACGCATAAGCCAAGAACCTATACACGTCCGTTTACATCTTTAGCATTCCATTCTTTTTCTGCTTAACTTTTTTTGTATGTTTGGCCTAACTGCACTTCGATTACCGGTTTCTCACTGTTCATGATCAAAAATAATTTTAGTCAGTCCTTGTTCACTTTATTATTAAATAAATTCTTTAAAATCCTTCTTGCCAATTGTCCATAACCTTATTTGATATTGTTCAACCTCTTTATGTCTTTGGTGGTTGATTGAAATAGAATTTTTTTGTTTTTCAGATGGAAAGATAAATTTGTCTTAAAACTTTGCTATGGGATTTCTGTTCGAGACATCTAATTCTGATTAACTAGTCTAACTGAAAGTTGATATTGCTCAATATTTCTATATTCTTGTTTAAGTTGAATGATGTTAGTATTTCAATTAGATTCAGAAAATTTCTATGGTCTAGTTATTTCTTGATTGACTAAAATCATGTGCATTGAATGGTGGTCTTCGCATCGTTTGAGTTCTTGTATCATTGTTGCTCCTGCTATGAAAGTCTTTTAAATGCCTAGTTTGCTGTATATGATTGTATAATTTTCTGGATATGTTATAGAACATTGGCCAACTTTTTCTTTTGACTTGATGCTCTTTCACTACAAGAAAAATGAGAAATATCGACGTAATTTTTCGACGGTAATATTTCTGTCGGAAAGACGTCGGAACTATTATAACTTTCTCACGGAAAATAGTCTGTCGCAATCTCGTCGGTAACTAATGACCGATTTCCGACCTATTATTTCGGGCGAAAATCTATCCTTAAAAAGAGACAACTTTCAGACAAATTAAGCTTCGTCAGAATTATGTCGATAATTACCCACTGATTTTTGACAACAAAATTTCCGTCACTAATATTTACATATTTTTATGTAATAATTAACAGAAATGAACAGAAATATGTGTGTAAATTTTGATGTATTTTCGACCGAATGAGATTCCGTCGGAAACACCTGGAATCTCTTATGTTTAACCGTAATACATCTATGTAATAAATAACAAAAATAAATATAAATATATCAATACTTAAGGGGGATAATATTCGAATTTGAATCCGTATTAGCGGATAATATTCGAATTCGTATTTATTTTTTCATATATGGATAATATTCGAATTTGAATTGGAGCGGATACGGATATTATAATATTCGTTTCATAAAATATCCGTTCGTAATATTATATATCATATAATATATATCAATTTAAAATATATACTATAAAATATAAAAAATAAAAAATATGATAATTAAGATGGAAGATTGCTACACTTCCCGAAACTATAATAACTACCCCATTTTAACTATTTGACTTGTAAAATTAAAACCAGCCGTAATGAGACCCTTCGTCTTTAAAAACCTCAACGCATGTGTAGTTGGCAGAAGTTGGGAGAGTCCCTTCGTCTTCCACCGACTTTAGGTCTTCAAACGGCAGCAGGAGTGCAGGATTGTAGGAGGGAGAGATATGTGCCAGGAGCCACCCTTTTTTTTGTATGTTAATGACCTCTCTCTCTCTCTCTCTCTCTCTCTCTCTTTCATTTGACACCACTACAAGCTATTTTTCATCCTTAGCCGCCCATTTGTCATCACTACAAGCCAGTTTTCACCTTTAGACACCCAATTGTTACCCTTAGAAGCTATTTGTCATCCTTAGGACCTATTTGTTATCCTTAGAAGCCATTTGCCACCCTTACGACATATTTATTACCCTTAGAAGCCATTTACTTTTCCCCCCTCCCTTGCTTTGCTTTCCCCCCCTCGCCGTAAACCATCGCCACATTGTCCTCGTGTGCCCATAGGTGCCCTGCGCACCCTCCCTCTCCTCCGCGAACCAGCATCGCCGTGAGTGCTGGCCAGCCCACCGTCGCGCTCCCCCTTGCAGCAACGCCGACAGAGCACGACTACCCCTCCGGTGCCGTGCCGTGGCAACCGGCCGCTGCTCTAGCCGGACCCACCCACCGGCTGCCGTCCAGCACCGCTGCAGCCACCGTCCCCGGCTGCCCATCGCCATTCCGCCACCGCCGCCCGCACAGGGCCTCTGCTACGAGCCAGCTCTCCCAGCACCCCTTGCTTCTGCTGGTGGTTCCTCCTCCCTCAGTCAGAGGTAAGTATCTTGTAATAGCTCCACAACAATTAGGTAATTAGGTGATTTTAATCGATGTTTGGTACTCCACAGCAATTAGGTACTTTTAATGTATTTATATAGCAAGCTTAATGATGAATCCCAATGCCATAGTCTGGATGTTTTGACAAGGCTATGAATGATATTAGGGACATTACTTGGTTAGGAAGATCCTCCTTTTCTTTTTCTTATTTAATTTTTTTCTTTTATTTCTCTCTGTATTGTGTGTGGAGTCCACTAATTTTTATTCAAATATGTAGCTGATCCTGTGCTTCATCTCCACAAAGGAGCAAATGACATCACCAATCCGTTCTCCATTGTTTGCTATACATTTTTTTGATATTTTTTTTCTTTTACATTAATCATATGAAAGATTTAGTATACTTTCTATAGGTGAGAATTATGAACTATTGTGAGTACCACTGGGAAATTCATGTGTCTCTTGTCATGTTTATGCAAAATGATGGTTTTCCAAAGTGGTTGATCATTGCCTTGCAATTTTCACAGCTACTTGGTTGGAAGAGCAACATTCATTTGCTGCATTTTTTTGACACCGAGACCCCATGTTTTTTCAGCCTATTTACTCCCTCCCACTTTATTAGTAACACATCAAATTTGCTTCTAGAGTCATATAGTCTGTCAGTTTGTTCTTCATTATTCCATTGAATTTGTTAACTGCTAATGAAAATGTAGAATGCTTCACTATTGCCAATCTGGTAGGCATCCATATCTTTAAGATTGAGATGTAGAAATTATGGTAGTGAAAAAAAATACCACCATATATGCTACGAAATTGTATCTATAACCTCTATGCACTTGAAATCTCATTCTTCCCACTCACAAATATTAGGATCATATAGCAATTCATTCAAAGAATGTAGTCTCCATCGTAGGAAGCATTTCCCAGACATTGCATGAATAAACCAAACCATACCCACTTATTACCCCATGAATAATCCCAGATCTCACCCATGCATTTCATGCGTAAAAGAAGACATGGATGGATCAGAATTTTCTTACATGTAGTTCTGAATAAGCTAACACATCATGAATGCTCCATTCGTAGGAAGCAAAAGATGTGTGAAATTAGACCCTAGCACTACATAAACATGTAGGAGAAAGGCAAAATGGTATCAAAAATATTGGGGAAAAGAGATGGCAGTTGAGCCTTGCAATAGCTCCACTTTCTTGCTCTAGGATATATTATATAGCTATTTTCTTAAACTATTTCACTCTATCTTCCTCACTTGATGATGGAACTTCTCTTAAATTATCCTTTTCATATTTTTATGGTATTCCCTAATTTGCTCTCTTTCTACTAGTTCAATTACTTTGAGGAAGAATATTGTGCACGCAAAAATGATGTCAGTTCAATCTATAACATCACATCCAAGGTGTGACTGCCATGGTTTAATCCCTCATGTCATGATTCCTAATTTTATCTCTCAGTTCACATGTTGGATGTATTTATTTTTATTTTGTTTAATATATTTTTTCAGGGGATATAGATGTATATGTGACCAAACAGGATGTACAAAAGTGTAAAATAGTCAATTTTTAGGGGAGATGCTATAGAAATTTTTTAGAATACTCGCTCCATTCAAACCATAATTTTGAAATAAACTCGTTTCTGAAGCAGGTATCATGATCTCTCTCTTCTGGAGAATCAGCAACGACCAGCCTATATGTGTAAATATTCATGGTCTGTCCTGGTCTAAAAGCAGGACCAATGGCTTGGCGAGATACCAAAGCTATTGTTCGTGCTTTTAGACCAGGACAGACGAGGAAGGTTTACACATACAGGTTGATCGATGTTGATTCTCCAGAAGAGAGAGATCATGATACCAGCTTCATAAAAGAGCTTCTTTCAAAATTGTGGTTTGAATGGAGCGAGTATTCTAAAAAAATGTTGTCTCAGAGGATCGATTCTAGTTAAATCTTTTCAATCAGACGAGGGTGACACTGCAGAGTTGGTTGCTTCTAATCCTCGTCGATTATGATCGAATCTACCGAGCCACTTCGGTTGTCTATAGAGGACGAAGTGGAAGAAATCGATCCAACTGAGCTAAATGAAGTAATTGTTGGGCAGGAGGAGTCGTCTGAGAGAGGGGATTCTTCTGCAACTAGTGATGGTGGAGATGCTACGAATGAGGATGCTCCAAAGGAAATCTATTAATTTTTTTCAGTGATATTATGAAAAAATGACACATTTGAATTAATGTAATTGTAATTTTTTTTATTCATTGAGTTATGTGTTGTGGATGTTGTTTATTATATGTTGTGTGGATTTTATTGGGGGATGTGTGTTGTATATGTTTATTGCGTGTTTTATGTTGAGTTGTGTAGGTTGTGTATATAATTATAGTTTTAAACATGTTTTTAATTTTTTTTTGAAATATATAAAAAATGGTGAGAAATTTTTCGACGGAATTTTGACGTTTAGTCAAAAATAGTCAGATAAACCAAAATCAAGCGCGACGGCTAACACCGCATCGTGGTGACAAATAGTCATCAGTGGTGAGAAATAGGTTTCAAGGTTGACAAATGTCTCCTAAGGGTGTGTGGATGCACTTTTCGCTCGACGGATCCTCGTCGGGACGTTGGTTGGTTTATTAAGTGCGTGGGCATGCCAGTCACCAAAGTGACAATTTATTCGGGCTCCGAAGAGCCCGCGGTGCGCTCGATCTGACTTCGTCAGACGATTGTGTGGTTCGTGTAGGGACCAGATCCCGTCGTGCCATAAAGGTCGCGACGTCATTTACATCTCCCATACGAGGGAATACCCTTGATTAGTTGCCGAAATTAGGGGCCCTGCGGCCGAAAAGAATAATACTAATTACGCGAGAAAGAGACAGGAGAAAATCACACCAAAATACGCATTAGGATGCGAGCCACTGGCCATGTCGGTAACTCGTGGACCTTTTCATATTCGGACACGGGTCCGTGATGGAAATGCGACGGAAAACCGGGGTGAATCCGTCCAAATGTCTGCCGCATGCACGGCGATTTTAATGATGGCTCGAAAGGGATCCGGAGCGAGAAACGAATCCGGTCTTGATTGGAATGTCGGCTCAAGACCAGGTCGGGGCCTGGCCATATCAGAATGATTCCCAAGACTCGGGCCCGACCTGAGAGGGCGGCATCACTGTTCCTTCTGCGTCGAGTCACGGAGAGAGGGGGGCTGCAATGTAGAATTATTAATGCCTTACAATGTTTTATCATTATTGTTCTTATCACCCCGTTGCTTATTCCTTTTTCCACATCTGTTCCGGGTGATCTCCCTCGTCTTGCTCACTGCTATTATTGCCCTTTTTTATTATTATTATTATTGCCACTCATTTCATTCGTCATCATTTTTTTATACAGATATATTCAGGTTTATTTATTCATCATGACATTTATTAGTTTGTCGGTGCTGCCATTAGATGCCTGTGTGTATATATATATATGTGTGTATTCATGTATTATATATATATATATATTATATATATATATATTTTTTTTTGGGAGAGTTGACCCTTGGCGGGTTGAAAGAGGGGCTAAAAAAAAGGGTGCACCGCTGAAGGGAGGTGGGCAGAAGAGTGTGCCGGCGAAGGGTTGGAGCTGGGTGCCACTGAAGGGCCAAAGGTGGTGTACCGGCGAAGGAGGGCAGAGGTGTGCCGGCGAAGGGCTGGAGCTGTGTGCCGCTGAAGGGCTTAAGGAGGGTGTACCGGTGGAAGCTTTAAGGCAGTGTACCGCTGGGGGGGAGAGCCTGAAGAGTGCATCGGCGAAGAAAAGGGGGGATAACATAAAGTCTGTACATTCATCAGCCCCAAAGTTTGTACATTGTCTATTCAACCAGCATATCAAGTCTATACATCCTTCAGCTAAAAGTATGTACGTTGCCTATTGATTGCAGCTCGAAGTCTATACACTGGCTGCTCAAAGTCTGTACATTCGCCAATTCAAAGTCTATACATTGCCCTTTGGCTGCAGTTCAAAGTCTATACACTGGGCAACTCAAAGTCTATACATTGTTCATCGGCTGCAGCTCAGAGTCTATACATTGCAGCTCAGAGTCCGTACATCGGCCAGCCCAAAGTCTGTACATCGGCCAGGCCAGAGTATGTACATCCTTTAGCTCAAAGTCCGTACATTGCCTATTGACTGCAGCTCAAAGTCTGTACATTGGCTGCTCAAAGTCTATACATTACATCTTAAAGTCTGTACACTACAGCTCAAAGTCTGCACGTTGCGACATGAAGTCTGTACATTGGCCACGAAGTCTATACACTGCGGCACAAAGTCTGTACATTGCAGTATGAAATCTGCACATACTAACATGAAGTTTGTACATCGCCCATCCCAAAGTCTGTACGCTGCAGCACAAAGTCTGAACATCGCTGCATGAAGTCTATACATTGGCTGGCCCAAAGTCTGTACACTGCAGCACGAAGTCTGTACGTCGCAGCATGAAGTCTATACATTGGCTGGCCCAAAGTCTGTACGCTGCAGCACGAAGTCTGTACGTTGCAGCATGAAGTCTATACATTGGCTGGCCCAAAGTCTGTACGCTGCAGCACAAAGTCTGTACGTTGCAGCATGAAGTCTATACATTGGCTGGCCCAAAGTCTGTACGCTGCAGCACAAAGTCTGTACGTTGCAGCATGAAGTCTATACATTGGGTTCTACTGAGACGGTGGGTGAGGGTGTACCGCTAAAGGCTCTCTGGAGTGTGCCGTTGGAGGTTGGGAAGGGCGTACCGCTGAAGGCCAAAAAGGGGCGTACCGCTGGGGGTTAGGAGGGTGTACCGCTGGAGGCCAAAAGGGGCATACCGCTGGGGGTTAAAAGGGGTGTACCGGTGAAGGATAAAACGGAGGGTGGTGGGAGTGTAACGGTGAAGGTTGGAACAAGGGTGGAGGTGAAGGCCCACTCTTCTGTTATTTGTTTTAAGGCTTTTCTTTTCTTCCTTTCTTAATTTCTATGCAGTTTTATATAAGCTTCTCCTTTTCCTTGCTTTATTCCGTTCGGCCTCTTCTCGCAGATCGGACGTTCGGGCTGCCAGGTTGTTAATTGGTCCGGTTCTCGTCATGGTGCCGGTAGCGGCTTAATCAATTGGAAGGTTCCATCATTAATCGTTCCATGTGTTTGTTGCTTCCTTGTGCCTTTTAATATATATTTATCATTTTCTGACAAAATTCGGCAGCATCTCCCTTTGACCCGGGCGTAAGGGAGATAAAGGGAACGCGCCCACACGGAGTGGCGGAACCCGACAACTGGAGGTGGGCACCCGGAGGCAGCAACACCTTTATAAAATCTCAAAAAACATGGGGAAAACTGTGAACGGAAGACCTATAATACTAGACAGAATGGGCTGGGGGTTGGCGGCTAAAGGTGTACCGCTGGGGGCCAGAAAGTGTACCGCTGAGGGCCTAAAAGGTATGCAGCTGAGGGCCAAAAGGGTGTACCGGCCAAGGGCCAACGGGGTGTGCCGCTGAGGGCCAAGAGGTGCGTACCGGTAGAGGAAAGCCCCGGGATAGACTGCTGGCGGCTAGGTGTTCTAGGAGAGAAGGAGGGTTTTCCTCCCCTCAGGCAGGTTGGCATAGCTACTGGCCATAGGGGAGGGCAAAGAACCCGAAAGGCCAAGGATTATACGGGAGCGATCGTATTGACATGGAGACCCCAAAAGCATCGGAGAAATAGAGAGATGGGGGAAGAAACGGACAACACATCATACACCGTGAAAATGGGCATAAACCAACAAAATAACAAAGAAACCCAAAGAGGGTGATTTTCATTCATGGGGAGCAAGGGGCCGTAGCCACCCATGTACATTGCAGAGCACGCCCGAGTTAAGGCTACGGGCAAGGAAGAAAAGCAAAATACAAGATGAAGGGAGGAAGAAAACAGGGAAAACCACGAAAGGGAAAACCACGGATTGAAGCGGGGACAAGCGTCCACCGCTCGTTCCCCCGCACCTTCCCCTGTTACATTCAGCCCTCCTTCTTTCTTACTCTCTCTTCTGCCCGGTGGCCGTCGGAGGAGACTCACGCATGAGCCCTTCTTCTTCTCCCTCCTCTTCTCTTCCTCTCTTGCGTATGTCTCTCCCTCTGTCTGTGTGTGTTCCTCTCCAGCCTTTCCCGTCTCCTCTTCCTTCTGCCCCCCCCTCCTCTTTTTTTCTGTCAAAGCGGACCTCCTTTATACTCACAGGGGCGGGAGCCTTTGAGCACGGCAGTCGGAGGCGGGAAGTAGCCGATCATGATGGGGTTTGACTTCCCCTGTCCTGGCTGTCAGGGGAGTAGCCTGCGTGGCCCAATCCTTGGCTGACACCTCGGACCGACCACTGCGCGCCGAAGATGCGTAGGGCATGGGCAGCACATCGTTTGGCCGTTGAAAAAGCCCCCCGTGCTATGCCGGTGGCGAGTTGAACAAGCGTGCCGTGGTAAAGGGCAAAAGTCATGCCGCTGGAAGTTGCCCAAACGTGTCGTTGAAGGGGGCAAACTGCGTGCCGTTGAAGGCCCATGGGGTGCGCCGCTGAAGACCCCCCAAGGGGGGTGTGCCGCTGAAGACCCCCCAAGGGGGTGTGCCGCTGAAGCCCCATGGGGGCGTGCCGCTGAAGACCTCCCCAAGAGGGGTGTGCCGTTGAAGACCCCCCCAAGGGGGGGTGTACCGCTGAAGAACCCCCCAAGGGGGGGTGTGCCGCTGAAGACCCCCCCAAGGGGGCGTGTACAGCTGAAGACCCCCTAAGGGGGTGTGCCGCTGAAGCCCCATGGGGGCGTGCCGCTGAACACCCCTGGGGGTGTGCCGCTGAACACCCCTGGGGGTGTGCCGCTGAGGCTAGCATGGACAGTTTTGGGCCGCGGGTTGTAGCCCGTTTAATCTCTTCGAGGCCCGTGACTCGTGGGTCTCTCGGTGGTTGATTCCTCTTCACTGTCGTGACTCCTGGAGACGGCTTCACGGTAGTGTTCATCTTCGGGGAATCTAAATGATCAGTCTCTCCCGGGCTGCTTCACTCGATGCTGTTGTTGATGCTGGGCCGAGTGGGATATCGTGGGTGTGCGATTTTCGGTGTCCACAAATGCCCCCCACCCACGGGTAGCGCAGGCGAAGGATGAGCCGGGCAGTGCCCGCGGGTGTACTGGTCACTTTTTCTCCGTTAGTGCCGACGGGGTGTCGGGATCCAACCTGGTTTATGGTTTGTTGGTCTCTTCGTCAGTGCCGACAGGGTGTCAGGAACTGACCTGGTTTATTGGTCTCTTGGTCTTGTCGTCAGTGCCGACAGGGTGTCGAGGGATGACCTGATTTGTTGATCTCTTGGTCTCTTCGTCAGTGCCGACAGGGTGTCGGGAACTGACCTGGTTTGTTATCTTTTGGTCTCTTCGTCAGTGCCGACAGGATATCGGGAGCTGACCTGGTTTGTCGTCTCTTGGTCTCTTCGTCAGTGCCGACAGGATATCGGGAGCTGACCTGGTTTGTTGTCTCTTGGTCTCTTCGTCAGTGCCGACAGGGTGTCGGGCGCTGACCTGGTTTGTTGTCTCCTAGTCTCTTCGTCAGTGCCGACAGGATATCGGGAGCTGACCTGGTTTGTTGTCTCTTGGTCTCTTCGTCAATGCCGACAGGATATCGGGAGTTGACCTGGTTTGTTATCTTTTGGTCTCTTCGCCAGTGCCGACAGGGTGTCGGAAGCTGACCTGGTTTGTTGTCTCTTAGTCTCTTCGTCAGTGCCGACAGGATATCGGGAGCTGACCTAGTTTGTTGTCTCTTGGTCTCTTTGTCAGCGCCGATAGGGTGTCGGGAGCTGACCTGGTTTGTTGATCTCTTGATCTCTTCGTCAGTGCCGACAGGGTGTCGGAAACTGACCTGGTTTCTTTGTCTCTTTTCTTTTCTTTCTCTTTCTTTTTTTTTGAACCACATTACCAATACAAGCGCCCTTTCGGGTTTTCGCCGGCAATGGCCCCCTCTTGCTTTTGCCCACGCGCTCTCTCGGGTTTTCACGCGACGGGGTACCCGATTTTGCCCGTAGCGCCCTTTCGGGTTTTCGCCACAGTCGGGTTGTTGCTATTTTTACCCTTGTCCCCGTGTAGGGGCAAGTCCGGCGGGGTATCTCTATTTTTAACCCCATTTTTCTTTTCTTCCTTTTTTGACTATCAAGTGATACGCGAGTGTCGGCTAGGGCATGAAGCCATGCGCCAGAAGGTAAGGCTTATTCGTTGGCAAGAAGAAAATGCCAGCGCAACGGGAGAATTCATGCCGATTCGGACGTAAGGTCCGTAATGGCAATATTGTGCGGAGTGGGTGGCTAGGGCACGGGGCCTTGCGTTGGAAAGGGACTTATTCGTTGGCAAGGGACTAATACCAACGCAAGGATAGAGGCCTTGCCTAGCCGGGCGTAAGGCCCATGATGGCGATTTTGTACGATGGGAGGTGGTTGAGGCACGAGGCAACGTGCCAGGGAAGGACTTGTTTGTTGGCAGGGTGGTGATGCCACGGCAGGGGTAGAATTACAGGGGTAAAGTCATCTTCACTTGTACGAACGCCCGTCAGCGCAGGATTGTGGGGATGGAACGTTCTCCGGAGACATCTATTATTGCACGTTGTCGACTCGCATACCCACGTGTATGAGTAGATGCGTATATAAATACTTGCACACATGTATATGTATATATATGTATTTATTTAATATTATATATGTATATATATTTCGTTTCTCTTTCTTTTTATTTTCTCTTCTTGTTCCTTTTCTTCTTCATCCCCTCCTTTCTTTTTTTTCTTTTATTTTCTTCTCCCCCTTTTATTCATCCCCCCTTTTTTTCTTTTTTTTTTATTTCCCTCCCTTTTTTTCTTTTTTTTTATTTCCCTCCCTTTTACTTTCTTTCTTCTTTCCCTTTTTTTATCTTCTCTTCTTTTTTTTTCTTTCTCCCCTTTTTATTTTCCCTTTCGCCTCCCTTTTCTTCTTTTTGTTTTCTCCTCTTTTATCTGTCTTCCCTCTTTTCCCTTTTCTCTTTTCGTCCCTCTCGTTTCCCTTTTATTTCCCCCCTTCTTTTTTCCCTTTTTTTTGTTTTCTTTCTCTTTGAACCTATAAAAGGGGCAGGGGGTGGCACGAACGGGCCACCCCCGTTTCGAATTCCTCTTCTCCCTCTCTTTTCTTTCTCTCTGGTGACCGAACGGACGGAGCCCCCCCCCCTTCATTCTTCCTCTTCTTCTCCGGGAACGACCGTCGCCGCCGTCGTTGTGGTGAGGAGACGGCCGCGAAGGCCCCCCCCCTCTCTTCTTTTCTCCTTCCTCTTCCCCCTCCTCTCCTTTCTTCTCCTTTCTTTTTTCCTTTCTTTTTTTTCCTCCCCTTTCTTCTGCCGTAAGGGCAACGGGGCCTTAGCCCCTTCTTCATCCTCCTTTTCTTCCCCTACTTCTTCTTCTTTTTTATTTTTTTCTCCCCTCTCTTCTCTTCCTCATCTCTCCCCTTTTCCTCCTTCTCGGCATGCCCGGGGCGTGTCGGGGAGCAGTCAGAGGGGTACCGGGGAAGCTCTCCCGGGGTGTGCCGGTGAAGCCCCGTGTGGGTGTGCCGGGGAAGAGGTTTCCGGGTGTGCCGGGGAACGACCCTGACGGGTGTGCCGGGGAAGTGCCGCTGGGACCGTGCCGGTGAAGCCATCAGGGGCTCGTGCCAGGGAAGGCAGCCTCAGGGCGTGCCGGCGAAGACACCCGAGGGGTGCCGGGGAAGGGCCGCTCAGCTGTGCTGGGTAAGAGGCACTAGAGTGTGCCGGGGGAGTACCCCTCGGAGCGTGCCGGGGAAGAGGCTTAGGCCGTGTCGGTGAAGCAGGCGCCAAGCGTGCCGGGGAAGCACCGAGGGGACTGTGCCGGTGAAGGGCTGCTCCGGGGGCGTGCCGGGGAAGCACCCAGGGGGTGTACCGGTGAGGGCCTTAGGCAGTGGCCTGTTAGGGGAAGAGAGAGTGTACCGGCCAAGGGGCCTTAGGCAGCATATGGGGGGGAAGGACTTCTTTGATCGACGGACTTCTGGTGTTGCCTCTCGGGGCCCACCATGACTTTGTTGGGGCCGTCACTCCTTGTGGATGCGCACCTGTGTTTTCCCTTACGCCTTTGGCCTAGGGGGAACTCTGCCGAAATTTCGTCAGAAATTGGCAGTGCTTTATTTATTTTACTTGTAGTCAAGCCCCTTTATAGTTCTTCATTTCTCTTGACCTGTGGCTTGTTCTGATCTTCTATTTCATTGCATCTTTGCAGATAGATGGCTGCCCCAAGTGGTTCTTCTGCTCCTGCTGCTGTCGTTGGTGCCGACCTTATCCCGCGGGGTCCAGTGCCGGCAGTCACATGGCTTAACGTGGAAGACTTGGACCGAGAGCACGCGGAGATAGCCGCTTTGGCGGAGTCGTCTGGGTCTGACCGGGAGACCATGGACTTCGGCAGGCTGGCCAGGGTCGAGGGAGGCTTCACGTTCGACTGGGCCACGGGGGAGTACAGGAAGGACTTCCCGAAGGATAGACACCTGGTTCGGTTTCTGAAGCATTTTTGCTCGCGGGAAGGGCGAGACTTCCGGGCTGTGAGGAGTGTCGAGCGGGCCATCCTGTAAGCCCGAGACAACTTATTATACAGTGTCCCCCGGAGCATCCCAATGTACCTGGTGGGAGAGGCCAGGGAGTGGAAGCCCGTTCTGGGGATCGAGGGGGTGCTGCCAGCCGAAGACAAACTGGTGCGAGCACCTCAATTCACTCCGGCAAAATGGGACATGTCCGCCGGAAAGGTGCACGGCGAGTCGCCCTGATTGTGCTTATTCTTGGCTCCCCTAAAATGGGGCTACAGGGAGGAGCCATTTATCTTGGACTGCTTAGCCATCAGGTTCAAGTATGAACTATCACTGGGCTGGTTCAGGGAGCTGAAGCTACAAGATGCACACAGCTTCCGCGAAGGAGCGGTGGAGTTTATGGAGTACGTGTTGTTCAATTATGCTCCGTTGCTGGTCCGAGTTGGTATCTATCATAGTGTGTACGCCTCCCGGTATGGCTACCCCATCTCCAAGGGTCTTTGCTGTGGCATGATAGAAGTGTTCAGTGTGGAGACCAACACCTTCTACACGGCGGAGGGCGAGACTTCACTTGATTTGTGGAGCCTCAGTCAGCTGAGCGGCTTGCCCCTCGACGGGGAGCCTTATGAAGAAGTATGCCTCCCCGATCTGATCAAGGACGAAACCAACGGGGATGGCTATTATTCTCTCGGGTATTCGTACCGGTACCTTATGAAGGCGTACCGGGAGTTATACCAGCTGTCACATGGTGGGAGGCAGCCCACCCGTGGAGACAGGAAGAGGGTGCGTCTGACCCTGTGGTTGCAATACTTTTACGATGGGCTGAAGCAATATGACGAATTTCCTTGCGTCGGGACCGCCGTTGCTCGCAAGAAGCGTGCGAAGCCCAAGCTTGATGTGAAGATTCCCTCCAAAGGGCGTCGGAGCGGGCCTAATCCGATGGGTGTCGACCTGCAGACTCACTGCGCTGCCTATCTCGTGTATTGGCTATGTTCATTTGCCATGCCATATGGGGATGAGACGGTGATTCGACCGGACGCTATCTATCCGGCGTGTCAGATGGCGTGGGGAATCAAACTCTCCCTATGCCCGGCAACCCTTTGCTTGATCTACAAGGCGTTGGGGGACGTCAGTACTCATCATTTCCCGAGACAGGCCCGCTACATATGTCCGCTGCATTTCTTCAATGCGTGGGTCTGCTCGCTGTTCCCCGAGTTCGCCTCGCGAGCCCTTCAAGACTGGGGGCTAGTGCCGAGAATGCTGGAGTTCGCCAGCGCAGAGCCGACTTCTAATTCCATGCGGATGTATGACATTCGGGGCCGATTGACAACGGTTCCCCGAGACGCGACTGGCACTATTCACTTCTGGACGCTGGCCGCGCACTCAAGACCTCTGGTGAATAACAAGATGGACTGCAAAGACGACCAGGTGGAGAAGTACGTCCACCCTATCAACCAGGAGAATGTGGTCCGCACGTTGCTGGAGCCCGAGCTGAGGGACTGGTCGTTGTCTATTCGCCCAAGCGTGTTGGCGTTTAGGAAGGGGGACAATGTATTGCTGGAGCCGTACTACCCCTTCTAATTTGGCCGGAACTTCAGATATGATCAGCATATCCCTCGCTATCACGCACAGTTCGGCCTGCCCTCACAGAACATCCAGGGAAGTTCAGTTGCCGAGCACGCCAGGAGCTGGTGGGACTTCTTCCACCGGGTGGACTCTGCCTCCTTTAGGGTGCCAGCCCCGGGTCGCATCCCCAGAGTGACCCAGGATTACATCAAGTGGTGGAACACCCGGACGGCCTTCTATCGATTGCATAAGACCGACTATTGGGATGGGGCTGAGAGGAGGTTCCTCAGCAGGCAGGCGGTACCGGTGCTTGACATCGAGCCAGATCATCTTCTTCAGCTCAAGAACAAGCAGGAGAAGGAGGTGGCGGCATATATGGCCGCCCGTCGGGAAGCCCGGGACGTGAGGCCGACGCCGAAAGTAGAGTTACCTCCGGTAGCAAAGGACGACTATAAGAAGACATTGAGGGATCTTTGCCGGATAGGGAGTGACCGTCTGGAGCTCATTAATTACCCGCTCCCCAAGGAGGAGGAGGACACCCCCGCAAAGAGCTGGCGTCCAGAGAGGGACCTGATCTGCCCATACCGCACGTTTATGAGGTGGGAGGAGAGGAAGCCCGAGAATTATAAGGACACCACATGGCTGTATGTTCTACTGCGGGTGAATGGGCTGAAGATCGAAGGTCAGACGGCCGCCATCCTGGGCAAGCGCCTGCACATCCCGTATTATTATGCCGACGGGTGGGGCATAGACCACTTCAATCTTTTCTGCCACCTCTCTTCGAAGAAGCATGCGGATCTGGCTAGCCTCACAGACCGGTGCCAGAAGGTCGAGGACGTATGCTGGCTGGTCCGAGAGGCGGCGCGTTGGGATAAGGAGCCATCCCTGAGCTACTGGCCGATAACACTTCGGTTGTACACCGGTCCTCACGGTATTTAACCTTTCCATCTCCTTTATCATCATTGCTGCGACCTTAGCAGGTTATCGGATGCTAATCATATGCGTGTGTCTATTTTGACAGACCATCCTGACAGCGTGCAAATCACGACGTACCGAAACTTCCTTCGGCTCATCCAAAAGCCCGCCTATTTTGAGGTGGCACTGCCAGCTCCGACTACGGCTCCCCTGCCCAAGGCTGCGAAGAGGTCCCGGGCCAAATCGCCTGTGAAGAAGGCGGTAGATGCTGCTAATGCGGCCAAGCAGCGGGACGCGAAGCGGCGAAAAACCGAGGCGGCTAAGGCTTCGACGACCGCTCCCCTAGCACCACAAGTCCCACCTTTTGAGGAGTTTGAGGTCGCCCGGACCGGGCCGAGCCAACCTACTGGTTAACCTCTCCCACCATCAGAGTATCTTAAGGATTCTCTCTTTCTTTTTTTTTTTGAGGCAAGATTTTGACACCTGAATGTCTCTTTTGTCCCAGTCTCTGTGGAAGGGCTCGCGCCCATGCCCATTACCGACGTGGAGGAGCCGGTTCCTACGCCCGTCCCTGATGTGGGTAAAGTTGTGGCCGTGGTAGGGGCGACCTCGACACCAACTCCGACTCCCCCACCACAAGCCAAGGGGAAGTCCCGGGCAAGGTCGCCTGTTAAGAAAGCATTGGCCGCCGCCAAAGTGGCTAGGCAGCAGGAGGCAAAGCGAAGGAGGGCAGAGGTCTCCCCGGCCTCGGCGACCGTCTCCCCGGTGGTTCCCATTCTATCTTTCGAAGAATTTGACGTCACTCGGACCGGGCCGAGCCACCCTGCGGGTGAGGCTTATCGACCGCTTACATCTTTCCAGATTTATTTATTTTCCCGGGTGAGCCCTTTATATGCATGTGACCATTGCCTCTCTTCCTTTCAGACGGTGCGGAGAAGCGTCACTTGTGCTGATCCCAGGCTAGGGGGCGGCTACGGCTCCCGAGAAGGCCTTGCCTGCCGAGGAGACCCGTGGGTCATCCCGCGCTGTAGGAGCTGAAGAGGGTATTTGTCTTTGTCGGCCCACTTGATTCCTTTCATTCTTTGGGAGCCAACTGGGTTTGATATGACCCGTCTTTCCCTCTCCCTTTTTATACGATAGGCGTAGCTGGGGCAGTTACTGGGCTATTTGGGCCTCGCCTGCATCTCCCGGCGACGCAGCTGTACATGAGGAAAAGGCTGAAGTCAGTCGTACCCGCCTCATCCAGCCCGCGGGGGGATGCGCCAGTCATTGACCTCGAAGAGGAGGTCCCTTTGCCGGCAAGGGAGGATCCCGTGGTGGCTGAATCTTCATCGGGTGAAGAGGTAGATTACAACTATTCCTCCGATGAAGTGGCTTATGACAAGGGCGTGTTTGAAGCATTGGGGCTGCCCGAGCTGGTCTTCAAGGCCCCCTTACTTGCTGGCTCTTCAAGCTTTATGGGGAGGGCTGCTGTAAGTGTGAGCTTGCTTGGGCCGGACCCCCCCCCCCTTTTTCCATAGTGGGCTAATGATCTTGTTCTTGTTGTCCTCGGATTTTCAGGAGCTTACCCAGCCGGAGGTTGCGGAGAAGGTCGCTCCAGTTACGCCGGTCGACTGTCGGGTGGAGGTTGATGTGGGCTCGGGTAGGCTAGCCCTTTTATTCGACGCCCTTCAACAAGAGGCATCCGCAGAACCTGCGAGTACTACCGAGATGGCAGACGAGCCTCTGGAGGAGGGGGAAATTGCGCCCGAAGGCAGCCTCGTCCCGATGGTCGAGGTAAGAGCGTGGGTCTTCTGATTCCTCCTGCCTTTTGACTTTGCGTGATCTGCTCCAGGCAGCGGGTGGCTAACCATACTCTATATGGTCAGGTGGTGACAACGGCAGGGAAGACGCCCGGCCGTGCCCGGAAGGCTGTCGCCAAACGGAGACCGAATATTGGCCCCATAGCGGTGGAGGGATTGGCTTTAGTCACGGAATTGGGGGTGGAGAGCCTTGCAGTGCTCGTGGAGGCGGGACGCCTACCCCGGCTGATGGTTCCACTTCAGCCCTTCCCGAAGCTCCCGGCCCAAATGGAGGACCCGCTCCTGAAGCGAATATTTGCTGGGCTCCGCGCACATCTGGAGGGATCCCAAACGCGAGAGAAAAGTCCGTGGGTGATGGCGTCGGGTCCGGCTTTACTCGAAGCCCCTCCTTCGGCCGGAGTAGCGGTACCTGCACCCCTGCCGGTTGAACTAGTGGCAGAGGCGGGCCGGGCAGGGGAAGAGGAGGCAGGAGAGCAGCGGATGATGGCGGCGCCAGATGCTTCGGCGATGATCTTACCCATTCCCCCAGCGGTGGTTGGCCAGAGGTCCTCTATCAAGCCAGGCCGGCCAGGGGACTTGACTCTTGCTCTTCCGTCCTCTTCAGCCGCCGTGGACGCCGATTTGTGGGCGGAGGTGGACAGCACCGTGGAATTCACTCCCCCAGTCGTGCCTTCGGTCAGTCACACCTTGTCGGAGGCGCCAGTCCATCAAATGCTGGTAACGCTGCAGACGATGCTCTTTGCCGACCTTTCCTTATCGTACCGGGAGGTACATACCATAGTGACACAGTTGACCGGGGCGTTACAAGTGCTGGGCTGTCCACTGGGGGAATGGTCACGACGAGTCTTACTATTACTGAAGTATGTTAAGCGTCGCGAGTTCCTTGAAACCCAGGCTCCTGACGAATGTGCCGCCCTTGATGCCCAGGCAGACGAGTATTTACAGACCTTGGAGGCACGGTGCCACAATGAGGGGCGCCATGAGAAGGCTCTCGGGGAAGGCCAGAGCAATGTTCGCTCCCTTAAGAGCCGCATTGCGAAACTGGAGGGCTACCTTGCTGCGGCTAGGTCCGACCTTGCCGAAGCCGAAAGAGCGGTCGAGGCGGAAGGCGAGGCTCTGGCCGTTGCCCAGGTCGAGGCGGCGTCCGTGGATGCGGAACTTGCTCGACTCGAAGAACGGAGGGGCCGCTTGCACGATATGACGAATTTGCCTTGCGTCGGAATCCTCCCCCTCGAGGACATCTTCAGGGGCACCGACTGAGCGTTGGACCCCTTAATTCCTTTCTCTTTTTTTTTGAATGTAATGTAGGGGTATGCCCCGAAGCTCATGTAGGTCGATTGTTTTTATCTAAATTGAACAACAGATTTATGGTTTCGCATGCTCTTTTAGCACGCATTCCCCTAGGGGGCCTCTTTTCTCCTTCCTCCTCTTTCGCGTATATCGTCCCTTCTCTCTCTTTTTTTTTGTGTGCCGGGACGCATCGGGAGGGCGTGAGTCTTTGCGATGGTTCGCTCTAGGAGGACCAGACAGGAACCCATGTCAGGGCACGGGAGAGTGCTCGCCTTCCCAGGGGGAGGACGAGGGGACCACTCCACCGTACCGAACGGGCGACTCACTAGCCTCGCCACAACGTTGGAAATGCGTACCGGCCTTAGGCGGGGGGGGGGGGGTCTCGGTCAGAGACCGGGTTTCCCGCCGTCCAGAGGGGACGAAGAGAAGAGTTTGTCTAGTCAATGACCTGGACGGAAGATCCGAGCCAAAGGGGTACTCACCGCCCGGGGAGAACGGAGAGAAGAGTTTGTTTAGTCAATGACCCAGACGGGAGGTCCGAGCCAAAGGGGTACTCACCGCCCGGGGAGGACGGAGAGAAGAGTTTGTTTAGTCAATGACCCAGACGGGAGGTCCGAGCCAAAGGGGTACCCACCGCCCGGGGAGGACAGAGAGAAGAGTTTGTCTAGAAATTTCTTTTAATACTTCCGTTGCTGTGGGGCGACGGTTGGAAACGGGGGGAGTTCCCCCTTTCTCGGCTTCCATTCTTCCCCTGCTCTTGCATCTTTCCCTTCTCTTTTTTCCCCTTTTTTTCCCCTTTTTTTTCCTTCTTTTCTTTCTTTATCTCTTCTCTTCTTTTTCCTTTTCTCCTCTTTTCTTCTCTTTTTTTTTCTCTTTCTCTTCTCTTTTTTTCTCTTCCTGTTCTTCTCCTCTTTTTTTCTCTCTCTTTTCTTCTTCTCTCCTTTTTTTCTTTTTCTTTTCTCTCTTTTTTTTCTCTCTTTTTTTTTTACCTTCCTCTTCCCTCTTTTTTTTGCTTTTTGAAAACATGGATAGTGGTCAAGCTGTTTGGACATTAATCACGCAATTCCACCCAAAATAGGGCGGAGGGTTATATTATTGATTGAACGGGGGCGCCGGAGCGTGGTATAGTCTCAAGTGCCTTCCATTAAGAGGCGGGAACTGAACTTCCCCGCGATGGTTGACAATTACATAGGCCCCACCTTCATAGACTTTTTGGACTACGTAGGGTCCGAGCCAGTTCTCATTCAGCTTACCCTTAGGGTTGGCAGCCATGAGGTCTCTTCTCTTGACCATGACGAGGTCGCCCTTCTTGAATTCGCGTTCCTTGACAAGCTTGTCAAAGGCGCGTGCAATCCGGGCCTGGTAGATCTGAATGTTCTGTTGGGCCTGGAGCCGCTTTCCTTCTAGACTGGAGAGTTCCTCAAGCCTTCGTTCAACGTTGGTCTGCCCTTCAAGGACAAGGCCATGCTGAATGGCAACCCTGAGGGACGGTATCTCCAGTTCAACGGGGACGATAGCCTCCGAGCCATATACGAGAGAAAAGGGCGAGCAGCCTGTTGGAGTCTTGTATACGGTTCGGTACGCCCAAAGCGCCTCGTACATTCTTTCTTCCCAGTCCCTTTTGTTAGAGCTGACCGTCTTGGCCAGGAGAGTACAAAGCGTCTTATTAAAAGCTTCGGCCAGCCCATTAGCCTGTGGGTTGTAAGGAGTCGATGTCCTCCAATCAATTTTATAATTTTCTGCCAGCCGGTAGACCTTCTGGTTGCGGAAGTGGCTGCCGTTGTCTGACACAACTCGGTCGGGCGCGCCAAACCAGAATATTATATTACGGCGGACAAACCTGACCACGATCTCTCCGATGACCTCCCGTAAGGCGACAGCCTCTGCAAAGCGGGAGAAGTAGTCGGTTGCCGCCAAAATATATTTGCAGCCTGTGGAAGATGCAGGTAATGGACCCACGACGTCCGTTCCCCACTGGGCGAACGGCCAACTGGGCGCGGTTGGGTGTAACTGCACGGGGGGCCTTTTGGGTATAGTGGCATGCTCCTGACATTTCTGACACGACTTAGCATATTTGCAGCAGTCGTCGAACATCGCAGGCCAATAATAGCCAAGCTTCTTTATTTCAATCTTCATTTTCGGCCCTGCCTGGTGTGCGCCAGCTGTCCCGGCATGGACCTCCTTCATGACCCTCTAGGATTCTTCAATGGACAAGCATCGGAGGAGTAATTTCTGCTTGGCGTCGGCCACCATTCGGAATAATATTCCGTTTCGGAGCTCATAAGAGTCCTTAATTCTGATCAGCCTGATCTTCTCTTCTCTCTGCTTGGGCAGCTGCTGGTACTTGAACCACTACATCAGGGGGTCTCTCCAGTCAGGTAGGCCGACGGCTTCTGCTGTGGTGACTTCTAGCTCTTCTTCTTATGGTTCCTCTTCTATCATACTGGGTGATGCGGGACGAGACCACGGACACGACAAGCTCGTGACTGCCCCTTAACGAGGGAAGCGTCGGATGTGCGCGGTTGAGAAACCGGCTGTGAGCTAGGGTGGTCGGCCCTCACTTGTGCCCGGATCGGGTCACGGGACGGTAACGCTCTCTCTCGCAGCAGCGGTGATATAAATAGAAAGCGAGCTAATTACCCTATCATGCTCTCTAGCAGTGGCATAAGCAAGTATATATGAAAATTAAGCAAAATGCCAAGTAAGGGAGCGAATGCGATACCTCCAAGCGCTCGGCGTGGGGACGACGGGTCCGGCCGAACTCGTGCTCCCGGAACAGTTAATACATGAATATTAGAGCAATGGAAATATGCCCACTCCACGCAGGGAGGTAAAGGGCGACACCAGGGGCCCGGGAGGACCGAATTCGGGATGACGGGCAGCTTTGTGTGTTGATTCGGCTACACGCGTGATCACGACCGTGGGGCCCACGTGCTATCTGGAGGGGCCGTGTGGGACCCGGTGGCGCCGCTGTAGTGTGGACACTTAGGGAAGTGTTCCCTGGGCTGGCGGCACACCGGAACGTCGCCCGGGGGTCGGGCGGTTCCGATCGGCACCCGTCGGGTTTGCTGTCCACGGACTGGTGGTTGCTATTTTACAGCGCGCGCTACGGCGAGAATGGACGCTGCGATCAGCCCCGATGTCGGATCAACACGAGACTGGCGCCGTTGGAAAGCTAGCTTGAAGTTCTTCAACCTAGGCCTAAAGATTTGGCCTGGATATGCTCGGATCTTGACTTATGGAATTTTCAATCTCCTGTTATATAGTTCCTGAAATCACAGGTCAGTAGAGAACTTTCCTGTTGATTGCCTTTGACCGCGAGGGAGACGTTCGAACCTGGGGTTGTGTTCTTCAACAAAGGTGTTGGAAATTGAGCTGGGAAGACGGAAAAATTGGTTTGGACACGTTTGGATGTGTCTATGATTTTCTGTGATTTGTTTAATGGACGAAGGTCGGATCTGGAAATGGGCTGACAACACTGTAGCTTCGGTAGGACATGAATTTTTAAAAATAGGTAGAAAGATGATAAAAGTTTAAGAAAAATGGTGGTGGTAGGGGACGATGGAAAGAACCCCCAGTTAAATTGGGAGATCTAAAAAAAATCAAAAGGGTGGTCGAAGGTGGAGAACTCAGAGCTACTGTCACTATAGATAGTGACAGACCAGATCTGAGATTGAGAGATGAACGAAAAGGTAAAAATATGAAACGGTGGATTTTGAACCTAATTGTTTTTGTGGAGAAGGGGCTAGAAGATAGGAACCAACCCTCAAAACTTCAAATTGATCTGAACTCGTGGCCGGCTTCAGGAATTCACGAACTACACCTCTGTCCAGCAGGATAGAAACTTGATGACGATTCCACGGCGGCTCGAAGGCGGCACGAACGGCGGCGGCGGCGGCACAGACGATCACCGGAGGTTGAGAGGGGATGAAGGGAGATAGATACACTCTAGATCTGGGGTTGGGGATGGAAGAACAGCAGGGGAAGAGAGAGGGGCGCACCAAGCTTCAAGCCTTGCAACAAAATTCTAAATTTTTTCATTGCTTTTCTCATGAAAATACAACATTATATATGCTAGGTGTCTAATCTATTCTAGACCCTTGGATCAAGGGCTGGGGCTTGAAGGGCTGGGATGTGGTTTGAACAACTTTGAACAACACATTAAAAGCCTAATAAACTATATGGTTTGCCCCCCCCCCCCTTTAAGAAGACAAATTTGAATTGTCTTCTTTATTTAAATCTAGGTCCAAGTCCAAGGTTGGACCATGGACCAGCCCCCTTGGGCCCGGGAGTCCAAGTGGACCAATAAGGAGGAGGGAGGGGGCCCCTGCAGGGCCTACATGCACTTTTGCAAAGAAACCCAATGGCCTTTTGCAAATAAACCCACTAAGACCTACAACGGTGTACCCATATATCACAAGGGTATACATACAAATATAAAAGGACGTAAATGCGAACACAATGTGAGCGGGCTGACGTTGATGTCCCCATCAATTCTCCCCGGGTGGGAGGAACTCGACCCCGTCGAGTAAGGGTATGGCTGCTCCGGTACTCCGGCGGATCCGTCACCGTGCCATGTAGCGCGGGTATGCTCCACTCCAAGCGATCGTCACCTGCTCATTCCATATATACTCGATATGCGAACTGCTATGGGCTAAAGGTGGTCACTCCGAAGGGGCACTCTCAAAAAGGAAGGAAGCAGCTCGAAGACTCACTAGGAATCACCGTTGAGTCCCTATAGGTGACTGATCTGGGTATAGAAGTAGAACTGATCCCATACTCATCAAGTGAGTCCAATCACCTCTTACTCATAAGAGAACGACAACGAGCTTGCACAAGACACCTGCAGACTCACCATGCACTAACACACGTATGCAAACCACACAAACAATCGACTCAAAACACACCACTCAAAATAAACCACACAAGGAAAACACACCGACTTATGCATGACTCTAGACGAAGGTGGTAGCATCAAGCCCACTAGGTGGCTGCATCCTGGGCGGCAGGAGAGCCGTCCTGCTCTTCCCCTCCCAAGGCATAGTACTCCTCGACTAGTGCCTCATCCGCCTCGTAATCAACACACTCAGGCTCGGGAGGTACGGATCCTCCAACACCTAAGGCTAGGGTGGTGCGAGCGGGACACTCGCTGGCAATGTGGCCAAACCCATGACAGTGGAAACACTGCACTCTCGACCGACTACTCTCTCCTATAAAAGGGGCCTTACCCTTATCATCCCGTCGGGTAGGGGGTGTAGGCAGTAATGGGGGAGATGTAGGTGCTTTGGACAATAGTGGAGGGGGTGCCGGTGCCAGAGGACGGGCTATAGGAGCCGGGGAACGGGCAACGGGTGCCGGTGGTTGGGGTGGAAATAGATCCCGGGGTGGAGGAGGACGAGGCCGTGGAGCGAAGTGCTCCTGACGGGTGGACTCCTGAGGTCGAGCCATGGGAGGCCGCTGATGTGGGCCTATGGAGTGACGGGGCTCGGCACTACGGAGAGGGGTGGGGCCCAACCGATGGCTAGACTCGAACTCTCCCTCAAATTGCTCCATCTCGAGAGCAACCTGGTATGCCTCTTCTAACGTCTTGGCATTGCGGCGGAAAAGCTCATACTGGTAGTGTGGCCGCAAACCACGTCGAAAGCGGGACACGGGCATGGTACTCTCCTCCGTGACACCACATCGTAGAAAGTACTCATCAAACTCCGCGATGTATTCGGAGACGGACCGGTCTCCCTGGCTAAGACTTTGCCATCTATCGATGAGTCGCTGGCGGTATGTGGGAGGAAGGTACTTTTGCCGAAGTTTATTCTTCATCTCGGCCCATGTGTCGATCGGGGGTTCTAACCGCTGAAGTAGCAGGCTCTCCACATTCTTCCAATAGGTTTGTGCCTGCCCCATGAGTTTCATGGTGGCGAATCGGACCCTTCGACGCTCTGACATATCATACCACTCAAAGTAACGGTCCATGCCGAACTCCCAATCTAGGTAGACTTTCGGATCCAAAGACCCGTAAAAAGCGGGAGGGTCCGCTCGCACGGTCTTAAGGACCCTATCATCATCCTCATCTCGTTGTGGATGAAAACCACGACGGTGTTGACCATATCCCTCATAGGCATTGTCGGAACCATAGTCCTCGAGACCAAGGTCACGGTACGGTAGTTGGGGAACCCGAGGAAGGGCGGGTGGAGGAGCCTGTGGTGGCTGGTTTTGGGCCGCGGGAGCGGCCTGGACTTGGGCCATGGGAGCGGGTTGGACTTGGGCCACTGCGGGAGGAGGTGCGGGTGGGCCTTGGGCTGCCCCTGGAGGGTCCCCGTGTGACATCCTATCTAACCGCCCAACGAGGTCTTGGACCGACCTGTCGGAGGTCTCCAAGCGCCCCTCCATGGCTCTAAGGCGACCATCCATATTATCGGAGAAAGTCCGAAAGTTAGCATCAGATTGGTCCAACCTAGTCATAATGGCCATCATCGCCTTTTGTAGGGAGTGGAAGTCTCCCGAGGTATCCCGTGGGTTGGCCATAGGTGGTGGTGGGGGTGAGTACTGAGTACCCCGATGAGTGGGTATGCAAACACACCGACTAGAAGACGCCAACTAAAGCAAAACACACTAATGCAAAATGATGCGCCTAGACTTAACCAAAACGAGGTACGCGGCAGAGATAATCGACCCGAAGGTCACTCACACAAGTGTGCTGCCTTCCCGATAGGCGTAGCCTGACGTTCGGACAACACCTTTTGATATACCGGGTTATTGGGATGCGATGCAAAACACACTTTTTTTTTGTTTTAAAATAATGATGATCCTAGACTCGACTTAAACCGACTAATGACTCGATGTAAATGACACTCTTTTTTTTTTTTGACACCCTAGACTCCAACTCGCTCTGATGCCAAATTGATGCGGGACGAGACCACGGACACGACAAGCTCGTGACTGTCCCTTAACGAGGGAAGCGTCGGATGTGCGCGGTTGAGAAACCGACTGTGAGCTAGGGTGGTCGGCAATCACTTGTGCCCGGATCGGGTCACGGGACGGTAACGCTCTCTCTCGCAGCAGCGGTGATATAAATAGAAAGCGAGCTAATTACCCTATCATGCTCTCTAGCAGTGGCATAAGCAAGTATATATGAAAATTAAGCAAAATGCTAAGTAAGGGAGCGAATGCGATACCTCCACGCGCTCGGCGTGGGGACGACGGGCCCGGCCGAACTCGTGCTCCCGGGACAGTTAATACATGAATATTACAGCAATGGAAATATGCCCACTCCACGCAGGGAGGTAAAGGGCGACACCAAGGGCCCGGGAGGACCGAATTCGCGATGACGGGCAGCTTCGTGTGTTGATTCGGCTACACGCGTGATCACGACCGTGGGGCCCACGTGCTGTCTGGAGGGGCCGTGTGGGACCCGGTGGCGCCGCTGTAGTGTGGACATTTAGGGAAGTGTTCCCTGGGCTGGCGGCACACCGGAACGTCGCCCGGGGGTCGGGCGGTTCTGATCGGCACCCGTCCGGTTTGCTGTCCACGGATTGGTGGTTGCTGTTTTACAGCGCGCGCTCCGGCGAGAATGGACGTTGCGATCAGTCCCGATGTCGGATCGACACGAAACTGGCGCCGTTGGAAAGCTAGCTTGAAGTTCTTCAACCTAGGCCTAAAGATCTGGCCTGGATATGCTCGGATCTTGACTTATGGAATTTTCAATCTCCTATTTTACAGTTCCTAAAATCACAGGTCAGCAGAGAACTTTCCTGTTGATTGCCTTTGACTGTGAGGGAGACGTTCGAACCGGGGGTTGTGTTCGTCAGCAGCGTTGTTGGACATTGAGCTGGAAAGACGGCAAAATTGGTTTGGACACGTTTGGATGTGTCTATGATTTTCTGTGATTTGTTTAATGGACGAAGGTCAGATGTGGAAATGGGCTGACAACACTGTAGCTTCGGTAGAACATGAATTTTTAAAAATATGTAGAAGGATGATAAAAATTTAAGAAAAATTTTGGTGGTAGGGGACGATGGAAAGAACGCCCAGTTAAATTGGGAGGTCTAACCAAAATAAAAAGGGTGGTCGAAGGTGGAGAACTCAGGGCTACTGTCACTGTAGACAGTGACAGAACAGATCTGAGATTGAGAGATGAACGAAAAGGTAAAAATATGAAACGGTGGATTTTGAACCTAATTGTTTTTGTGGAGAAGGGGCTAGAAGATAGGAACCAACCCTCAAAATTTCAAATCGATCTGAACTCGTGGCCGGCTTCAGGAATTCACGAACTACACCTCTATCCAGCAGGACAGAAACTTGATGACGATTCCACGGCGGCTCGAAGGCGGCACGAACGGCGGCGGCGGCGGCACAGACGATCACCGGAGGTTGAGAGGGGATGAAGGGAGATAGATACACTCTAGATCTGGGGTTGGGGATGGAAGAACAACAGGGGAAGAGAGAGGGGCGCACCAAGCTTCAAGCCTTGCAACAAAATTCTGATTTTTTTTCATTGCTTTTCTCATGAAAATACAACATTATATATGCTAGGTGTCTAATCTATTCTAGACCCTTGGATCAAGGGCTGGGGCTTGAAGGGCTGGGATGTGGTTTGAACAACTTTGAACAACACATTAAAAGCCTAATAAACTATATGGTTCACCCCCCCCTTTAAGAAGACAAATTTGAATTGTCTTCTTTATTTAAATCTAGGTCCAAGTCCAAGGTTGGACCATGGACCAGCCCCCTTGGGCCCGGGAGTCCAAGTGGACCAATAAGGAGGAGGGAGGGGGCCCCTGCAGGGCCTACATGCACTTTTGCAAAGAAACCCAATGGCCTTTTGCAAATAAACCCACTAAGACCTACAATGGTGTACCCATATATCACAAGGGTATACATACAAATATAAAAGGACGTAAATGCGAACACAATGTGAGCGGGCTGACGTTGATGTCCCCATCAATTCTCCCCGGGTGGGAGGAACTCGACCCCGTCGAGTAAGGGTATGGCTGCTCCGGTACTCCGGCGGATCCGTCACCGTGCCAAGTAGCGCGGGTATGCTCCACTCCAAGCGATCGTCACCTGCTCATTCCATATATACTCGATATGCGAACTGCTATGGGCTAAAGGTGGTCACTCCGAAGGGGCACTCTCAAAAAGGAAGGAAGCAGCTCGAAGACTCACTAGGAATCACCGCTGAGTCCCTATAGGTGACTGATCCGGGTATAGAAGTAGAACCGATCCCATACTCATCAAGTGAGTCCAATCACCTCTTACTCATAAGAGAACGACAACGAGCTTGCACAAGACACATGCAGACTCACCATGCACTAACACACGTATGCAAACCACACAAACAATCGACTCAAAACACACCACTCAAAACAAACCACACAAGGAAAACACACCGACTTATGCATGACTCTAGACGAAGGTGGTAGCATCAAGCCCACTAGGTGGCTGCATCCTGGGCGGCAGGAGAGCCGTCCTGCTCTTCCCCTCCCAAGGCATAGTACTCCTCGGCTAGTGCCTCATCGGCCTCGTAATCAACACACTCAGGCTCGGGAGGTACGGATCCTCCAACACCTAAGGCTAGGGTGGTGCGAGCGGGACACTCGCTGGCAATGTGGCCAAACCCATGACAGTGGAAACACTGCACTCTCGACCGACTACTCTCTCCTATAAAAGGGGCCTTACCCTTATCATCCCGTCGGGTAGGGGGTGTAGGCAGTAATGGGGGAGATGTAGGTGCTTTGGACAATAGTGGAGGGGGTGCCGGTGCCAGAGGATGGGCTATAGGAGCCGGGGAACGGGCAACGGGTGCCGGTGGTTGGGGTGGAAATAGATCCCGGGGTGGAGGAGGACGAGGCCGTGGAGCGAAGTGCTCCTGACGGGTGGACTCCTGAGGTCGAGCCATGGGAGGCCGCTGATGTGGGCCTATGGAGTGACGGGGCTCGGCACTACGGAGAGGGGTGGGGCCCAACCGATGGCTAGACTCGAACTCTCCCTCAAATTGCTCCATCTCGAGAGCAACCTGGTATGCCTCTTCCAACGTCTTGGCATTGCGGCGGAAAAGCTCATACTGGTAGTGTGGCCGCAAACCACGTCGAAAGCGGGACACGGGCATGGTACTCTCCTCCGTGACACCACATCGTAGAAAGTACTCATCAAACTCCGCGATGTATTCGGAGACGGACCGGTCTCCCTGGCTAAGACTTTGCCATCTATCGATGAGTCGCTGGCGGTATGTGGGAGGAAGGTACTTTTGCCGAAGTTTATTCTTCATCTCGGCCCATGTGTCGATCGGGGGTTCTAACCGCTGAAGTAGCAGGCTCTCCACATTCTTCCAATAGGTTTGTGCCTGCCCCATGAGTTTCATGGTGGCGAATCGGACCCTTCGACGCTCCGACATATCATACCACTCAAAGTAACGGTCCATGCCGAACTCCCAATCTAGGTAGACTTTCGGATCCAAAGACCCGTAAAAAGCGGGAGGGTCCGCTCGCACGGTCTTAAGGACCCTATCATCATCCTCATCTCGTTGTGGATGAAAACCACGACGGTGTTGACCATATCCCTCATAGGCATTGTCGGAACCATAGTCCTCGAGACCAAGGTCACGGTGCGGTAGTTGGGGAACCCGAGGAAGGGCGGGTGGAGGAGCCTGTGGTGGCTGGTTTTGGGCCGCGGGAGCGGCCTGGACTTGGGCCATGGGAGCGGGTTGGACTTGGGCCACCGCGGGAGGAGGTGCGGGTGGGCCTTGGGCTGCCCCTGGAGGGTCCCCGTGTGACATCCTATCTAACCGCCCAACGAGGTCTTGGACCGACCTGTCGGAGGTCTCCAAGCGCCCCTCCATGGCTCTAAGGCGACCATCCATATTATCGGAGAAAGTCCGAAAGTTAGCATCGGATTGGTCCAACCTAGTCATAATGGCCATCATCGCCTCTTGTAGGGAGTGGAAGTCTCCCGAGGTATCCCGTGGGTTGGCCATAGGTGGTGGTGGGGGTGAGTACTGAGTACCCCGACGAGTGGGCATGCAAACACACCGACTAGAAGACGCCGACTAAAGCAAAACACACTAATGCAAAATGATGCGCCTAGACTTAACCAAAACGCGGTACGCGGCGGAGATAATCGACCCGAAGGTCACTCGCACAAGTGTGCGGCCTTCCCGATAGGCGTAGCCTAACGTTCGGACAACACCTTTTGATATACCGGGTTATTGGGATGCGATGCAAAAGACACTTTTTTTTTGTTTTAAAACAATGATGATCCTAGACTCGACTTAAACCGACTAATGACTCGATGTAAATGACACTCTTTTTTTTTGACACCCTAGACTCAACTCGCTCTGATACCAAATTGATGCGGGACGAGACCACGGACACGACAAGCTCGTGACTGCCCCTTAACGAGGGAAGCGTCGGATGTGCGCGGTTGAGAAACCGGCTGTGAGCTAGGGTGGTCGGCTCTCACTTGTGCCCGGATCGGGTCACGGGACGGTAACGCTCTCTCTCACAGTAGCGGTGATATAAATAGAAAGCGAGCTAATTACCCTATCATGCTCTCTAGCAGTGGCATAAGCAAGTATATATGAAAATTAAGCAAAATGCCAAGTAAGGGAGCGAATGCGATACCTCCACGCGCTCGGCGTGGGGACGACGGGCCCGGCCGAACTCGTGCTCCCGGGACAGTTAATACATGAATATTATAGCAATGGAAATATGCCCACTCCACGCAGGGAGGTAAAGGGCGACACCAGGGGCCCGGGAGGACCGAATTCGCGATGACGGGCAGCTTCGTGTGTTGATT
Organism: Amorphophallus konjac; assembly: GCA_022559845.1. Lineage (NCBI taxonomy): Eukaryota > Viridiplantae > Streptophyta > Magnoliopsida > Alismatales > Araceae > Amorphophallus > Amorphophallus konjac. Next base: position 31,249,937 of record CM040125.1, read on the forward strand.
CGGCTACACGCGTGATCACGACCGTGGGGCCCACGTGCTGTCTGGAGGGGCCGTGTGGGACCCGGTGGCGCCGCTGTAGTGTGGACACTTAGGGAAGTGTTCCCTGGGCTGGCGGCACACCGGAACATCGCCCGGGGGTCGGGCGGTTCTGATCGGCACCCGTCGGGTTTGCTGTCCACGGATTGGTGGTTGCTGTTTTGCAGCGCGCGCTCCGGCGAGAATGGACGCTGCGATCAGCCCCGATGTCGGATCGACACGAGACTGGCGCCGTTGGAAAGCTAGCTTGAAGTTCTTCAACCTAGGCCTAAAGATTTGGCCTGGATATGCTCGGATCTTGACTTATGGAATTTGCAATCTCCTATTGTACAGTTCCAAAAATCACAGGTCAGCAGAGAACTTTCCTGTTGATTGCCTTTGACTGTGAGGGAGACGTTCGAACCTGGGGTTGTGTTCGTCAGCAGCGTAGTTGGAAATTGAGCTGGGAAGACGGAAAAATTAGTTTTGACACGTTTGGATTTGTCTATGATTTTCTGTGATTTGTTTAATGGACGAAGGTCGGATCTGGAAATGGGCTGACAACACTATAGCTTCGGTAGAACATGAATTTTTAAAAATAGGTAGAAGGATGATAACAATTTAAGAAAAATTGTGGTGGTAGGGGACGATGGAAAGAATGCCCAGTTAAATTGGGAGGTCTAACCAAAATAAAAAGGGTGGTCGAAGGTGGAGAACTCAGGGCTACTGTCACTGTAGACAGTGACAGAACAGATCTGAGATTGAGAGATGAACGAAAAGGTAAAAATATGAAACGGTGGATTTTGAACCTAATTGTTTTTGTGGAGAAGGGGCTAGAAGATAGGAACCAACCCTCAAAATTTCAAATCGATCTGAACTCGTGGCCGGCTTCAGGAATTCACGAACTACACCTCTGTCCAGCAGAACATAAACTTGATGACGATTCCACGGCGGCTCGAAGGCGGCACGAACGGCGGCGGCGGCGGCACAGACGATCACCGGAGGTTGAGAGGGGATGAAGGGAGATAGATACACTCTAGATCTGGGGTTGGGGATGGAAGAACAGCAGGGGAAGAGAGAGGGGCGCACCAAGCTTCAAGCCTTGCAACAAAATTCTGATTTTTTTCATTGCTTTTCTCATGAAAATACAACATTATATATGCTAGGTGTCTAATCTATTCTAGACCCTTGGATCAAGGGCTGGGGCTTGAAGGGCTGGGATGTGGTTTGAACAACTTTGAACAACACATTAAAAGCCTAATAAACTATATGGTTCACCCCCCCCCCCCCCTTTAAGAAGACAAATTTGAATTGTCTTCTTTATTTAAATCTAGGTCCAAGTCCAAGGTTGGACCATGGACCAGCCCCCTTGGGCCCGGGAGTCCAAGTGGACCAATAAGGAGGAGGGAGGGGGCCCCTGCAGGGCCTACATGCACTTTTACAAAGAAACCCAATGGCCTTTTACAAATAAACCCACTAAGACCTACAATGGTGTACCCATATATCACAAGGGTATACATACAAATATAAAAGGACGTAAATGCGAACACAATGTGAGCGGGCTGACGTTGATGTCCCCATCACTGGGCATCTGGCGCTGATTTATTACTTGGATACTGAGAGATCCATCTGGAGGCACTGCCAGTGAGCTTGCCAGTTTTGCCAGGGCATCGGCTTGTGCATTCTCCCCTCTGGCGACATGGCCTATCTCAAGAAGGTAGAACCGTTCTATGAGTCTCTTCGCCTTAGTGTGATAAGGGAGCAGCTCAGGTTTTCGGATGTCAAACTGTCCCTGGACCTGCTTGACGACCAACAACGAATCGCCGAATACTTGGAGCATTTTGATCTCCATTTGGAGGGCCACCTGGAGGCCGATGATCAGAGCTTCATACTCTGCTTCATTATTCGTGCAGGGCTTGCTAATGCAACAGGTAGTGTGCATCACTTCTCCGTCTGGCGACTTGAGGACGATGCCGGCTCCGGCTCGTACCTTGGCGCGCCCAGACGAGGTCGCCTCTGTTCTCGAGGCCCCGTCGAAGTATAGCTGACAGATGGCTTGTTGGACATGGTCCACTTCCAGTGTTTCATCCTCGGGTAGCTCTGTGATCAACGGGGAGTCTTCGGGCACGGGGTGTGCTGCGAAGAAATCCGCGACGGCTTGTCCCTTAACGGCCTTTTGCGGCACGTAGGTGATGTCAAACTCCATGAGCAGCACGGCCCATTTGCCAAGGCGCCCCTTCGGGATAGGCTGGGAGAGAATGTGCTTGATGGGGTCAGCCCTGGATATCAAGCTCACTCCATGGGACAGCATGTAATGCCTCATCTTCTTGACTGCGAAGACCAAAGCAAGGCAGACTTTCTCTATCGGAGTGTACTTGGCCTCCGCTCCCACCATCTCCGGCTGAGGTAGTAGAGCGCCTGCTCCTTTCCCTCATCATTATTCTGGGCGAGCATTGCCCCCAGTGAATATTCGGTAGCCGCTATGTAGAGAATAAGCGGTCTGCCTTTGACAGGTGCTCCCAGGACTGGCGGGGTCTTCAGGTATTCTTTTAGCTGGTCGAACGCGCGCTGGCATTCGTGACCCCAGCCGAAGGGTGCATTCTTCATCATCAGTCTGTGAAAGGGTTGGCAATGCCCCGACAGGTTGGAGATAAACCTGCGGATGTAGGCTAGACGGCCCTGTAGGGACCTCAGCTCTCCCCTACTCTTCGGAGGAGGCAACCCCTGAATGGCTTTTATATTGAAGGGGTCAATCTCGATCCCTCTGTGCCAGACAATAAAGCCGAGGAATTTACCACTGGACACGCCAAAGGCGCACTTCATAGGGTTCATCTTCAGCCCATACAGCCGGAGCCTTTGGAAGACGACCCTGAGGTCGCTCAGATGTTCAGCTCTCTTCTTAGTCTTGACAACTAGATCATCAATGTAGCATTCGACCTTGCTGTACAGCAGCTCGTCGAAGATCTTGGTCATCGCCCGCTGATATGTAGCACCGGCATTCTTGAGGTCGAAGGGCATCCTCTTGTAGTGGAATATCCCCTTGGGCGACCTGAAAGCCGTGTGAATCCAGTCGTAGTCGGCTATCCAAATTTGGTTCTAGCCGGACGATCCATCCATAAAGGACAAGGCCTCGTGGCCAGTGGTTGCATCAATCATCACTTCGGTGATAGGCACCAGGAAATCATATTTTGGGCAGGCTTTATTCAGGTCACGAAAATCCACGCAAATCCTGATCTGTCCATTCTTCTTCTTCACCGGCACAATGTTGGCCAGCCAGGTGGTGTACTGGTTCTCCGCCACGAAGCCGACATCTATGAGCTTGTCGACTTCCTTGCAGATCTGGCTGATCAATTCCGGCCTCATACGCCGGGGAGACTGCTTCACTGGTTCCACCGTGGGATCAATGGCCAAGATGTGCTGAGTCACCTCGGGGCTGAGCCCAGGCATTTCTTTATATTTACAGGCAAAGCAATCCCAGAATTCTTACAGCAACTTTGTGTATTGCTCTCTCTCCTGTGGGGGCATAAGAGCACTCAGAAAGGTCGGCCTGGGGTCACCTTCTGTGCCAAGGTTGATCTCAATCAATTCGTCGACCGTGGCATGGCCGCCATTTTCAATTTCCGGCGGGGCTGGCGACAAATCGACGAAGTCTTGATCTTCATTATCTTCGGGTTCGAGGACGCCATCCCCCTCTTCTTGTTCCTCATGAAGGGGCGCGGAGGCTGCATTTGTCGCGTATTCCTCCTGGACCGTAGCTGCCAGGTTCGTGGTGTCCGCTGGTGCAAAAAGGCACAGGGCCACCTCGGGGTCTTCTGTGTACTCATCATAGACACCTCCGGCGGGGGCCGGGGCAGCCACATCTTCAGGCGCCTGGTACTGGATGGATAGTGTATAGGCTCCTCTTCTATGGCTGTCCGCCACGTGGGGGCGTGGTGGGGCTACCACATAGTCTCCCATTCTGAGCTCGTCCCTGTCAATGAGGTTTTGAGCAATGTCTTTGAAGACATAGCAATCTTCGATGGCGTGGCCCAGTATCTGGTGGTAGGGACAAAACAGTGGGTCCCCAGTTCTTCGGGTGTCCTGCGGCCTCTTGGACCGTGGGAGGGAGACCTTGCCGTAATGGCAGGCCCAGTCAAAAATACCCCGAGTCTTCTCTCTTGGGAAAGAGTAGGGCTTTTGCAGCTTCTCTTGGAGTGTCAGGCCTTGCCTGGTTGGCCGCCCGATTAATGGGCTTACCGTGTCTCTCGTCTCCCTTCTTGACCAGACGGGGACATCGGGACTGGTGTCTCGGGGTCAAGACATGTAGCCACCCCACGGGCGGAGAGAACCCTGGATGAGGTCGGCAACTAGCGAGGTCAACTCAGCCAGCCGTGCTTTTAACATCTCGATCTCCCGTTGCTGCCTATGGTACAAGGCGTACATGACGGGGTCATATCGATGGGAATTTTGGGCATGACCCATGCTTTTGCTTCTTGCTTCGCCAGCAGGCCGAAGTGAGGGCGCCTCGGCGGTGTGCTCTTGCGAGGCTAGCCTGTCGGAGAGAGAGGGGGTTTTCCCCGTGCAGCGGCGGCGGAGAGGGTTCCAAAGGAACACTTCTTCGTCTTGTGCCTCCTCAGCCGGAGGCCTGGGATATACTTCTTGGTGGGCTTCCCGCAAATCTACAGCTTCCGCGGGATCGTCGTCGGACAAGGTCGAAACCGATATCACATCAGTTTTGTAATAATCTTCTGGTGAAAAGCCCAGGCCGGGGTGCTTGGTGATTTGCAGCAACCGCCGATCCAGGTTTGGCGGGTTCCACATTCTTTCGAACATTTCCTTCCGGCTGGAGGGTTGATAGGGGGAATCTTTTGCTTTCTGACCATTCTGGCTGCCTGGTCGGTCATGTGGGGGAGTCCCGCAATGGGGACGTGCGGGTCATGCAACTCGTCAGGAAATCGGCAATCATCGTCTTCCATGACTGGCTTTTCCCCGACAACATAAAAGACAGTGGATGGCCCCTCCGGGTTAGGCACTTCGAAGGTCCTCAGCCGCTCGGCCGCTTGACAGTCAATCTCTGTAATGGGCTTGGTGATCCCTGGCGGGACTCTGACATCCTCCAGCAGGTCTTCAAGGCAAGGCGTCCCCGGTGTGGAGTAGATGGGGAGAGGGGCTGCCTTAAATACCCCCCCCCCCTCTTGTGCAATGAACGGTACATGTGGGGGAGCCACATAACTTGGGGGCGGTGGAGGAAACCAGCTGCCCGATTCCACTTTCTTCTTTCCCTTGTCTTGGGCGGCTTGGGGAATTTACCTCGCCTTTTCTAAGTACAGATTGGCGTCTGACAGATGACACTCGAACACCTCGAACGAGTGTGTAGATCATGAATTTATGATTACCCCCTTAAAATTGATGATTTGTTATTTAGCAAGATAATCTAGCAAGATAAAAGCGCTAAAGTCGATGATAAAAAAGGGGTGAAACATGCATTAATAAGATCCGTGATCGCCACTGAGGCCAGAAACATGCCGAGTAATAAAAATATTAAGATGGGGACATGTTACATACCTCAGAAATTCATGAGGGCCAACTATAGGCCGAGATATGAACGCGCTATATCGTCCTAGCGCGACCTGAATAACGGGTTATATCGTCCTAGCACGTTCTTCAGGTCGCGCTAGGAACATACAGCGCGATATCAGACAGGAAGCGGGCTTGTTCGGATTCGTTCCTTCCTTGCTCCAAGGCCGGCCAAGGTGCAAGGGCTCCACGTATTAGTCTTCTAGTGCATGAAAAGGGCCCCTAAATACTCCCTTGGATGTGCGAGAAGCAAGGATCTATTGATCTGGCACGAAGAACTTCCTCCTCCTCATTAATATCTCGAGTGGCATCCCCCGAGAACGACGGCCAAATGGTTCAATTTATAGGAAAGAGGTCAAAAAGCACCCTAGGTCGGAGTTCAATTCAATCCGACGATTTGGCGGCTCAAATTGAGGTAATCTTGCCGATTAATGAGGGGGAAAGGTTCCTGCTAGGTTTAGAAACCTTCCTGGATAAGAGACACAATCAGAAGCTTACCAAATAAGGACTCTGAGTCGAAAGAAGGGAGTCCGGTTCGGAAAGGGCTCTGCCTGATAACGTGCTATACTTCCATAGCGCGTTCATGAAGAACGCGCTATGACGATATAGCGCGATAATTAAAGGCCCACGAAATGATTTAAAAAAGGAGAAATATCCTTTGGGCAGCAATTTAATCAAATGTTAAGTGAGAATAACATCCAAAGTGAATGCTACAATGATCAAACGTCAAGCAATAACAACTGCTCAAATGATAACTTCAATTAGATCCACCACGCGCTGTGAACAAGAAAGCGATAAGAGCGGATAGCGCGGGAATGCCAAACTCGAGACGAGATCCAAGGTATAGAATTGAAATGTTGGGCCAAGAATGGGGAGAAATCCCAGAAAATCAACTAATTAAGGATCAATCGGGGCATTAACTAGGAGAACAAAGAAAATGCTCAATTTATCGGCCAAAATTGGGTGTCTACAGATACCCCTCCTTGATATCCGCTTTGCAGGGGAGCGAAACGGAGGTGAAACGAAGGCAACCGGAGACGACACAGAGTGGTAGTGACGGGGAGATGAAGTGAAAATGTAGTGGAGTGGAATGATAAGTGGATATCAAGGAGAAAAAGACACCCATCACAACCGATAAAAGATAGGAATAATCTAGAAAACTCCGAGCTAACCACAAGATTAAGCTAGCATCAGTGACTCCTGCCTAGAATGATAGGCATGGAACAAAGAAAAGGGAGCTGATCAACCTCTTGCACAAAAGAGGCACCCGCAGTGCGTAGCAACTACGAATTTCACTCAATTAGTGGAATAGACGCGAGCCCGGCGGATCCATCGACGCCATCGTGCGGTTCACAGCTAATGAGTGGATCAAAAGAAGGAGGATAAGTTGAAATGGATTAAAAGGGGATAAGCAAATTCTAGGCAAGGGTCACATCGACCAGCGAGATCCAGTGCTCAACTAGGAGCAATCTTTCAAATTCGGAATGGAATTGAATTTCTTTGTTCGAGGACAAAAGCATTATTGATCCTTAATCGAGAAGAAAACTGGACATTCATGGATGTAAAAAGACATGATGCGTGCAGGGCTAAAATAAAAGAAATCATTAAAACAAATGCCAAGAAAAAAATAAAATATAAGACACTCAAGGATAATATTGTTAAATCAAACAGACTCGGGTCAAGAGTTATCCGCAACCACGACGTGCAAGATGAAGTCCATCGTCCCCAAATGTGTCTGACCTAACGGCCTATCCGACGATTAACTGTCATGTTTCTAGATCATCACTGTTTTTGGTAGAGGGGAACTCAAATCCCGAAACATACAGAAAACCAGCCGGTCCTCGAGATGATATAATCATGTAAAATAGCATATAGTAATGTAATAAAGGAAGAGATAAGGAAATACTTACCTGATGGCGTGCCACTTCATTTTTTCTTCTTTTCTTTTCCTGAAATACAATGTTAAGCATAAGTAGAACAACTTCAAGTACGTGTAAGCAGGAGAATGCAAATTTTTATTCATCCACAAGCTGCATTTTCTTTTATTTTCTCCCCCCCCCTTTCTATTTTCATTTTTCCTTTACTTTGATTATCGCGCTATATATACATAGCGCGACATTGTCGCGCTATGAACATATAGCGCGTCATATACCCGCAGGTTTTCAATAACCGCCCCCCTTCTATTATTTCAAACTCACTCTTTTCCCTCTCCCTACTCCCTCTCTCGCCCTCTCACCAGCCCGAAAGTTCCATTGCCCTAATCCGATGGAAGGAGAAGCCCCTCGACGCTCCAAACGGCGTGCCACCCGCGGCCATCAAAGATCACACCCGGAGGAAGAGCGAACGCCCCCTCCCGTGGAAGAGAACGCCGACTCGGAGGTGACCGTCTCGGCCCGGCTCGAAGGGGACGAAATGGAGATCCCCCCCGATGAAACCGAAGAGGTTGAAGGTGCCCCAGCGGCCGAGGAAGCAGCGACAGAGCCCGTTGGCGGCGTGGCGGCCCGAAAGCGACGAGTGGTAAGAAAATCGCCCCAATCTTGTTTTCCTTTCAGATGTGATAAAAACGGAAGGGGGGATGCCCTCTCAAATCAAAATGTAGGGCAGAATGCCCATGGATTGAAATTGGGGAATGAGGGGTTGCCCCCTACCGGCAGAAGACGAACGCGCTATATCTTCATAGCGCGTTCTTGAAGAACGCGCTATGTCGATATAGCGCGACAAAGAACAGGATGCTAGTTTTTTCTAGTTTTTGAATTTTCTTTTGTTTGATGAACACAAATTGATGCCTTTTTGCTTTTATGTTGTGTGCAGGGTGTGGAGGGTGCAGTCCGTGCCCGGATTTCATGGACATTGGTTCGGGCTGCCTACTCCGCACTACCGGAGTTTCAACGGGCCCGCCTCCGCCGAATGGGCTTCGGGGAGTTCCTGGAGATCGAGGTGCTGAGAGTGGATGTGGGACTGATAAGGGCTCTGAAAGCCAGATGGGACACAGGATGCAAGGCCTTTCTCTTCCCCTGGGGTCATATGATCCCGACTCTAGAGGATGTCACTCGCATCACCGGGCTGCGAGTGCATGGATCAGCAGTGACGGGCTGTACTTACCCCGACTACCGGGAGATGGCGCGCAGACTGCTAGGTTTGGAATTGGAGGGGACTGGCCGGACCTCGCTAGTGTCGAGGATCATCTTGCAGGAGAGTCTCGGCTTGTTCCACACACAGAGGGAGGTGGGGGAGACCTTGACGGCTCATGAGAAGAGGTTAGAGGCTTGAGCCAGAGAGAGTTTCACGACTGAGGCGGGCCCACAGGCAGACATGGAGCTGAGGAGGTTTCTCATCTTGATGATAGGCAAGCTGCTTCTAGCGACCCAGGGTGATGCTGTGAGCTGCCGTTTTCTACCCCTACTGGAGGATCTAGACAGAGTCGGACGGTATGCTTGGGGTGCGGCAGTCCTTGCCCACTTGTTTGACAGCTTCGACATCTCTTCACTCCAGTCTTGACTCGAGGGGTTCTACCCTCTACTTCAGGTATCTCTCTAAACCTTAAACTCCAATGCTTAAGTTATGCACTCTCCTCTTATATTGATCACATGAGCTTCATTTCAGGTTTGGAGTTATCTATATCTTCCTACCCTCAGGCGCGCTTGGGAGGATCGGGGAGATCTACTGCCCTTGGCCAGACGATGGACCTCTACACGAGATGGCCGATCTCTGAAGGACCAGGTCACCCATATTCAGGAGACGCTAGACATGATGCCCCACATAGAGGTAAGATTGAATTTTGACATTGAATTGAATTATGAGTGGAATCGAGGGCAATGATAAATTGAATTATGCAGGTGGACTGGACTCCCTACCGAAGGGACATCGGGGTGATGCCTTGGGTGGAGGCGGCCATCCCATACTTTGGGAGAGAGATCTGGTTACATGCCCTCAACCTGGTCGACCCCTATATCATAGACTGATCATGAGGACACTAGGGCTCCACCAGGCGGTAGTAGAGTTCCCGACCCAGGCGACGGACCCACGACCTGGGCGACGTTTTCGAGGCCTCCAGAGGACAGATGACTGGCGGCAGCGAGCTCGAGAGCAGTTGGCAGATTGGAAGAGGCGCGGCCGAGCAGTCCCTGCGGGAGCAGATTCAGATGATGCCTATCTCCAGGCCTACTCCCAGGCATACGGCAGCCGAGTCTATCAGAGCGCTCGCGGATAGGTATGCTTTTAATTTATTTGCACTTCCATTATAAAACCTGGTTATTCAATATGTGACCAACATGTGTTATTGCAGTTTGACACAGAGGGGAGACTGGCCATGGCACAGGGACTCCTTGACTCCACAATCCGGCAGCGTGAGGATCTCCAGCATACCGTTGATGAGTTGGTAAGAACCTGTAATTTAGAATGATTTGGATTTGAATTTTAATTAATGGTAATGCTTTCTTTTCAGCGCGAGGACCTGGAGGTAGTCCGATCCTCGCACGGCGCGTCATCCTCTACTCAGCCAGTCTGCGACCACACCGAGCTAGAGAGCCAGCTCGCCAGTGCAGTGGCTCGGGCAGAGGCAGCCGAGGCCTCCCCTTAGGAGAGAGAGAGTAAGCAATCTTGTTCTTTTAATCTTAGTCTTGGAGATTTATCAATTATCAATTATTGATCAAGATTTTGGATGCAGGAACAGGAGCTGCGCGTGGCAGAAGCAGAGCTGAGGCACCGAGATGTAGGGGAGCTTCCCTGAGATGTGATAGAGCTACGCGCCCTTCTTGGCATGGAGAGGAGCGAGCGACAGAGGGAGAGGGAGGAGCGAGACAGAGAGCGAGTAGAGCGTGAGCTGGAGAGAGTACAGTTGATTACCAGATTGGGAATGGCTGAGCAGCGTGCGAAGGACGCGGAGGATCGTTATTAACGAGGGCGTGAGCGGGCCCAGCACGAGGGATACTCCCGAGCTTACTCGAGTAATGATTATTTAGTTACCTCCTCCGAGCACCAGAGGAGGGAAGATGCTGAGAGGGGAGCACAGGGTGCCAGGGTTTCAGCTTCTCGGGGACAGATGGCTCCTCCTAGGTCTTCGCGGGGAGGACAGAAGGAGGCTGAGAGTTCACGTAGAGGGGGAGACCAGGAGGGTCGAGGGGAGAGCTCGAGAGATTGCTGTATCCACTCTTATTTTGTACTCTTTTGATATGTTATAGTAGAATGAGACAGTCTTTGATACTTGTTGCACTTCTTGTGATTTGTTCTTTATTTTACGTGCCTCTATAAAAGGATGCCATCAGAAATGTAATTTGATTTTTTTGGATTTTTTTTTGAAAATACGCAAATTTTTATAAGTTTTTGAAAAGAATTTTTTTTTTGGAATTTTGTTTTAGAAATATATGAATTTTTTTGGAATTTTTGACAATGTTCAATTTTTTAGAATTTTAGCAATATTCAAATTTTTATGTGGAATTTTTGGCAATATTCAAATTTTTAGAATTTTAGCAATATTCAAATTTTTATGGAGTTTTTGGCAATATTCAAATTTTTATGGAGTTTTTGGCTTAGACCGTTGCTAATGCTGCATCAATGGATGTTTTAAACCACTGGCTAGGGGTTCTTGTTCCTTCCCCTTTTGCTTAAAACTGCCGAAAGCTGGGCGTGCATTGGAGGTGGCGCCCTATAACTGACTGCCCTTGATTAACGGTGCCCCTACCAAGGCCATACTCGAGAAACATTCAGTCTTAGAGGGAGAAGAGAAGAATAATTGGAGATAAACTTTATGCAGGATGGGAGATGTCGGGACTTGAATTCCTTCCAAGGTGTTTCCCCTCAAAGAGGTAGTCTGTTGTGCCGGGGCTTTGTGCCTTTAATTTTTAGACCCTTGACATGCATACGACCAGGGTTTTCCCTGCGGGGACTTTGCCACTCTTGACATGCCATAATTCACAATTTTACTTTTATCGAAATTTTGACTTGATTTTCATAATAGCCCTTTTGGCAAGATGTATATCATGAAAACTCATATGAAAACTCATATTGATTTTGGGTCAAGACTGCCCCTATTTGAGACTCCTCTCGTATTGGGGAATACCCTGATTGGGTCATCTCATCCGTCGACCTCTTGCCCCTGCATTCGGCCGAGTAAAGAAGAGAAAAGACTTTCAGATATACTCATGGCATGGCCGAAGTAGCAACGGTGTCTTACCAAAGGAGCCGGCTAAGGACGCCGTGAAGTGTGTGGAATGCCCAGCTAAGGGTTGCCCTTAACAAGCAGGGAGAGAATGTTGAATTCCCAGCGCGGGGTTCTTATTAACCAATGGTGCTGCAAAAGCAGGCCTAAAGACTCTTTTGAGAATGATTTAATTAAACAAAAGCCTAAGATAAAGGTCTAAAACACAACTTTTAATCTTGTTAAGAAGCACTTCATTTTGAAAATCATGCGTGAAGCAATGAGATAATGATGCATAAAAATGCATACTTACGCCAATATGTTACCTTGCAACTTTTATTGGAACAGCTGCCAGATGCGATGTTGATCATTGTGGGATTTGTCCTCTTAAAGGGTTTAAAGTGGCTTAACAAGAAGGAGTGATGCTCAGACCAGACTCAGACGAATAAGGAGAAAAGGAAGAGAGATAAGGGCTAGAACTCCCTCACTAAGGTGTAGAGACCCTGATTACATGGAACAGCCTACAAGAGAAGCAGAAAATTAAGAAGAGGAGTGAGGACTAAAGCCTCGGAAACAGTGGGAGAAAGGGCAGATGCCCAAGGCAGTGGATGTGGAAAAAGTTGGGTCGGACCCATGATCAGGAGGAATTAGGAGAAGAAATTGATAGATGGAAAGAGGCGGGTCCGGTGGGTCCAGAGATAGAGGAGGAGAATCATGATAGGAGGAATCCGGAGGCTCCGGAGGGATAAAATATCGAGGGACGTGGTGCCCTGGGAAGAAATAGGGAAAAAGATGATGGAAAAGGAAGAAGAAAATGAAGGATGTGATGTCCTGGAATAGTAGAAAGATGAATCGGAAGAAAGATGGAGGGTCCGGAGGTTCCGGAGGAATGGAATTAGAAGGGTCAGGATGCCCCGAAAGAAGATAGAAAGAACAAGATGGAAAATCCGGAGGTTCCGGAGGGGGAAGATACCATGGGACGTGATGCCCAAGGAGAAGAGATAAGAACTCCAGAAAATCTGGACGTGAGGGTATGTAGGGGTGAATTGCCCAAAGAGCAAGATCCAGAGGTTCCGGAGGGAGAAGATACCATGGGACGCGAAGCCCAAGGTTAAGAGAAAGATCTGGAGGTTCCGGAATAGTGGAATCAGAAGGGGCGTCATGCCCTAAGAGGTGGGATAAAACACCTGGAGGCTCCAGGGAAATAGCAAGAAAGGGGACGCGATGCCCCGGGGAGAGTGGATTAGAAGAGGATGAAGATGAATAAGATGGGAAATGCGGAAGATCCGGAGGTTCCGAAAGGCGGGGAAGATACGGGTCCGGAAACCCGGGAAAGAAGAAGTGCAAATGTATGCGAATGCAATGCAACAGATGCGATTAATGCATGGATGCAACAGAATGCATGAGATGCAAAGAATATGTAGAACATGAAGGGCGAAAGGATGAGATCCTCCTCCTTACCCTTGGAGTGGCCCATGAAGAAGATGTGATAGACAAGAATGTGGATGAAATAGTGGAAAGCCCTTTGGCACCAAGATAACCGCTCCTCCATGGCAGTGAAAGTGTATAGCCAATTGGCCCAATGGATAAAGCAAGAGCCCATGACGAAGCTTCAATGGTGAATGACAACTCCCTTGAAGAGTGAAAAGTAATAGTGTGAGAGAGTTGAATAGTTGGGATAGGAAGCATTGTATTGCCCAGGGGTTGTGGCGTATATGGAGTGTTGAATAGAATAGGCATTCGCCCCTTGTATGGAAGAAAAGGTTCAAGATTTGAAAGTTGGAACAAGGGGTGCCCTTCCCGGCCTTTGGGCACAAGCCTACATGGCATCAAAGCTTGACATTCTCTCTTAGTGAGCAGTGGCGGCGACTTGGCCTCTTCGACCATGCTTGGCACAACAACCCGGATCGGCATCCGGCATACAAACTCTTGCATCTTGAATAGCATGGCCATGGCCAAATCTTTCTTTCCCGGCTCTTGATCATCTTCGGCACAAGTAATTACAGAAGGACGCCCGTTCCGAGTAGTAAAGGGGGGTGAAGCGGAGGTGGAAGGTTCCATGGATGGTGGAGGTGAAAGGGTGAGTGGAAGCAAAGGTTCAAACACGTCGAGCTTCTCCCTTTGCTCGGAAGCAGTCGGGGTTGGCTCGAGTGCAAAAAAGGGTGAACCTTGCTCAGGACTAGCCACAGGTAAGGGTAAAGGGTTAAGTAATGGGGTAGGGGTCATAGGCATAGTTGACGGCTGAGGTGGCGAACAAAGAGGAGGTGTAATGGAAGGTTTGGCGGAGACTGGCGTAATAGAGGGTAATAGAGGTTCGGTGGAGGCCGGTGGAGTGGAGGCTGAGAACGGAGAAGGTTTAGTGTGTTGAAAATGCCGGATGGGGCGAGAGGTGTTAGGGATAGGAGACATGTCTTGGTGCAACGACATGGGTGATTGGAGTATTGACCCATCGTCGTAACACCAATTAGTCTCATAAACGGGGAATGTATTGGGGACAGTGGCTTCGTCCTGAGCAGGGGGTTCATCAAGCGGTAGTGGAGGGAGAGGGAAGCGAAGGAAACTCGGAAGGGGTGCCTGCATGGCTTCATCATTGTGCGCCTCAGATTCTTCAATTGCCGGTTCTTCATCAGCCGTTGTAGACACGTCAAAATTGACGCTATGTTGATCAAATCTCATGTCACTATGTTGACGCATCAAAGTGAACTTCAATATATTCATAATATGAAGTTTTTCTATTTTTGTGTGTTTTTTGATTTGTTCTTGCATTTTTGTGATTCGCGACCTAAGGAGGGGCGTGTTTTTAATAGCGACCTAACATGGGGCATGTTCAAAGAAAGGACGACCAAATGTCAGGGCGTCAATTCCTGGTATTATCCGGTTTCAAAATAAATTCAAAATAAATTCAAATTATTGACTAACGTCCTTCCTCAGGGCGTGGTTTCAATTAACGCCTTCATCTCAGGCGTGTTCTCACAGTTTCCAAATAAAGTAAGTTTTATTACCAAAATTTAATCCAAGAAGTGACGCCCTTGGCAATGGTCGTGTTTTGAGTAACGTCTTGATGTAGGTTGTAGACACGCCATTCCTGACGTCTCCCGAGAAAGTCTCATATTACTATACAACGCCCCGCAACGGCTTACGCATTTTGAATCGCTCGAGTGCTTCCTTTTCTTGAGTCTTCTTCCGCCCTTTTCGGCATCCGGAATCGTCTCGTCACGGCATTCGGACGGCATCAACACCAGTCAGACGTATCAGGAGGTTCCGGAACCAAGAAGGGTGTCTGCCGGACGGCCGCCAACGCTTGAACTGAGGACCCGCGTGGGTCTTAATGGGGGCGTCCAGGCCCCTGGACGCCCCCATTCTTTTAATTTAATTTATTTTTATTTTTCAAAACCCAAAACACAAATAAAAAATAATATATTAATGGAGGCGTCCAGGCCCCTGGACGCCTCCATAAAAACAAATATAATATATATATATATATGCTAGTTGGCATAAAAAGACAAAACAAAATAAAAAATTATACATTAATGGAGGCGTCCAGGCCCCTGGACGCCTCCATAAAAACAAGCATAAAAAATATATAATGCCAGCTTTGGCATAAAAAGACAAAATAAAAAAAATATATATATATTAATGGAGGCGTCCAGGCCCCTGGACGCCTCCATCAACTCCCTCACAGGCGCCGCCCACCGAACGACGGTTTGTCGTGTGTGAAAAAAGCCAAATTATGGAGACGTCCAAGCAGCTGGACGCGTCCATTTCTAAATCACGAGGCGCCGCTCACAAAACCACGCGTTGTGCCAAACCGCGTGCGGCCGTCGGTGGTGTTCGGTGGACCTGTTAGGGGCGTCCGGAGCCCTGGACGCCTCCACAAAAATATTTCGAAAAAATTAATAAAAATAGAATAAAATATTAGTTCGGCCCTGTTGGAGGTGTCCAGGGTCCTGGACGCCTCCACCCTCCGGAGCCCTATAAATAGAGGCCCACCCCCTCAGTTCTGGGGGAGCTTCGAAGAGATCCGATAGGCTGCCGGAGCCCAGAGGCTACCGGAGTCATTTTCTAACCCGTGGGGTCTTTTGTAGGTGGAGGTTCTGCCGGCTTCTCGGGTGCCCACGCTCACGAGAGGAAGGTCGTCTTCATCCACCGCGCTTCCACGCCATCCCTACGCTGCCGGAGCTCCGCTGGATTTCACCATCGGCACATCCAATAAGCTAATCCTTTCCTTTTCTTCTTAGTTCTTTTACATTCATCATCTCGCATCATCTATCCCCCTTCATAAGGGCGCCTCTTCTTATATACTTCTTGCATCCATCATCTCATTTTCCTCCTACTCGAGTTCGAGAGGGGTTTAAAAGACAACACCAACCAGGTGTGTGTCTTGCCATCATTTCGTTATTTTTATCGCAAGGATTTGAATACTACACCTTCATCTTTCTAATCCACTCGTTACTTATTTGTCGTTGTTTTGCAAGGGTACCCAAGAAAAGCCCTCTCCGTCGGCCGGCCGAAGGGGGAGGAAGAGGCAACCCGCCATCTCCCGCTCTTGAGGTAGGCGCGATCACTTTCTTTATTTTGGGGTTTTTTGGCCTCTGGCGATCACATCTTGTTCTCGAGGCCGCGGCGAGTCACTTCCCCAATGGCCGTTTAAATTCCCGTTCTTATACTTTCTTTAAATTCTGTTGTATTCTGCTCATATTCTCGAGGCCGCGGCGAGTCACTTCCCCAATGGCCGTTTAAATTCCCGTTCTTATATGTTATATTCTTATCTATTCATATTCTCGAGGCCGCGGCGAGTCACTTCCCCAATGGCCGTTTAAATTCCCGTTCTTATATATTATATTCTTATCTATTCATGTTCTCGAGGCCGCGGCGAGTCACTTCCCCAATGGCCGTGTTGGGAGAATGTTGTGCTCAAGTTGGGCATGTGTGGAACGTGAGTGTTTCTATTATTTTGATGATATCCAACTATGACTCAACTAATGATTGGTTCTATTGTTTTGATGTGATTCCAACTATGACTCATTTCTAGTGCTTTGATGATGTATGTCCTTAGAGTCATTTTGCTATTTATTATGCTTTTGCTATGCATTTGATAAAATCCATTTGCATACATTTCAGGTCATCATATTGCCAATTCAACATATCAAGAATGGCTTGCAACGCTTAACCAATTGGTCGCACATAAATCAAGATAGATCCAAAGGCGCCAAGATCACTCAAGATGCAAAGTGGAAAGGAAGTGCAACAAATCACTCAAGACTCAAGATGCAAGTGCAAAAGATCACTCAAGATACAAAGTGGAAGCTCAGCAAGATAGAAGCTCAACAAGATAAGCCATATGTCAAAGGTGAAAGCTCGTTGAGCTAAGCCAAAAGAAATGGAGTGAAGATGTCAAGGTGAAAGCTAAGGAAGAAGAACTCTTGTCATGTGATAAACCATTGGATGGTGAATGACTGGAATGAAGTTGGCACGATGAAAGGAACGCGTCCAAGAAAGGAAGCAAGCTTCTACAAGGTCCGAGCATTCATCCAAGATGATCAAGGTTCAAACACTTGGTTTACATGTTCCAAATCCAAGGTCAATGCACAAAGAAGTATAGCCAAGAGAATCCAAAGCTAAAGACTGTGTTGATACGTTCAAAACTATTAAGGGAGATGCCACGGACATGAATGGGCTGCAAAAGAAGTCAAGCGGCGGAGTTAGATCGGCTAACGGACCAACCCGGGGTGAAACCGGTTCTGCCCAGCTGGCGGTCGACCGCCAGCACAGGGGCGGTCGACCGCCCCAGCCAGGGACCGCCCAGCTGCAGTTCTGGCAGCTGGCGGTCGACCGCTAGCCAGTAGCGGTCGACCGCTAGTCCCAGGGATTGCCCGTTTACAGGTTTCTCAGTGTAGGTCGACCGCCAAGAGCTGTAGGTCGACCGCCAGCCCCGAGCCAACCATGTTTGACCTCGAAATCAACCTCGTGGCTAGCCCCTTTCCATGGTTTTGTTTAATCAAACCTCACCTAACTTCCCATGATTTGTGGATCTGGTCTGGGGCTTGTTTATAGACCATTCAAAGTCTATAAAACCATTACAAGAGGGTTAGAAACCCTAGTTGATGGAGTTGATGAAGTGAATCAAGGGAGGCCATTTCGAGAGCACTGTAGCACCTCCGTGAACAGTGTTTCGAGCAGAACATCTTCATCCTTCCAAGGTGATTCAAGGTGAGATCTGAACCCAAGCAACCCCCAATCAAGCAAGAAGTATTCAAGGCTTGCAATGGTGATCAAAGCTACATCCATACACCTCTTCATCAACTCAAGGAGATTCAAAGAAGATCAAAGCTACATCCAACAATCTCTCCATCAACTCAAGGTGATTCAAGCTCATATCTCAATCCAGCATCCTCCAAGAAAGAGTAGAAGCAAGTAAGGCTAAGAGGGAAGATCAAAGGAGGCTTCAAAGGGGTGTTCAAAGCAAGAGGAGTTCGAGTTACTGTTCATGTGAACAGTACTCCGTGAAGAACATCTTCATCTAATCCAAGGTATTCAAGCTCATATGAAGAAGGAAGCACGGATCAAGGTAGCATCTATTCATTTCTTCATCCAATCAAAGAGATCAAAGAGAGAAGATCAAGAGAGGAGATTGGAAGAACAGTTACTGTTCACATGAACAGTACTCCGTGAAGAACAATCATCCATTCAAGGGTGATTACAAGAAGATTGATTTGCAAGAAGAAGAGATCCCTACTGCTGATCAACAAAGCATATCGATACAAGGGCCAATTCCTTCTCACTCAATCTCTTATTTTAATTCCTTCACATCTGTTTTACTTTCAATATTGTTAAACATTGAAGTTGTGATTCGTCCCTACCAGGTGGTTAGTAGGAAGGCAATTGGACGGTGTTCCAATTTGCGGTTGACGTCCCTACCGGTGGTTAGTAGGAAGGCAATCGGGAGTTCTCCGATCAGCGGTGTAGCCGTCCCTGCCGGCTTTGTGTGTAGGAAGATAGAAAGAGAGTTTTCTCTGTTCTGTGGTTTGGGGCGTGTCCCCGGGTCAAGCTGTGAGTCAGCAAGGAAGCCTCACCGGGTTTTGGTGAGGGGTGGACGTAGGTTGCGGGGTTGCAACTGAACCACCTTAAAAACCCCTGTATTGTGGGTTGTTTATTGTGTGTGATTGATCTATATCTTCTAACCCCATTCGCAGGTTCGTGTGCTTCCACACTTGGTTATATTGCTCACACACATATGCACTTTGAGTGATCAACATAGCATACACACACACACACACGGTTGTTGCAAGCTATTGCATGTTCATCTATGTGTTATGCTTTGTAATTCACTTAAAGAAGTGTGGACGTTTCATAGCTTGTAATTCAAGTCTTTTCATTTGAGCCACTCTACTTAATTCCGCTGTGCATTGTGCCTAAGTGATTCATTCACTTTATAAGAGTGGTTTAAGCTTCCGCTAGCTAAGAGTTTTTAAATAGGCCAAAGCTTTTGATAGGATCTATTCAACCCCCCCCTTCTAGATCCGTTTACACCTCACGGGACCCAACAAGTGGTATCAGAGCTAAGCTCTGTCATTCCCAGATCCAACGATCTGCAGGGAAAGATCCCGGTGTTTATTATTTAGATGGATTCACATGCTACACTTGCTTCGATGGTTTCTCCACCCATTTATGATGGTTCAGATTTTTCTACATGGGTTGGAAGAATGTTCATCTATGTTAGTTCCATAGATCCACATTTGTGGACTCTTATATATAATGGTCCTCATGAGCTGCCATCAAATTCAATTGATTGGTTAGCCGAACATGAGACCAAACACAATGATAATCATCTTGCATATAACTTAATTACATCTGCAGTTGATCTAAGACTAACTCATCTTGTGTCTTCTTGCAGCACAGCCAAGCAAGTGTTGGACAAGTTGGTGAAAATCCATGAAGGAAAAGAACAAGAACAAGAATGCTTCATGGCCGACCGTGCAGAAGAGTCAAGCAAACCATCCTCATCAATGGTAAATTCTGATTCCGAGGAATTCACTTTTGAAGAACTTATGGAATCCTATGATGAGTTGTTTACACAATACAAAAAGGCAATATCAGAAAATAAAAAGTTGAAAAAGGATCTCAAGAAAAATAACCAACATGAAAGCTTGATTTGTAAAAAGTGTTCTACGTTTGAAGAGCTCTCTTTTGATCTAGACACACATAAACAAAGCATTGCATGTCTAAGAGATGAAAATGAAAATCTTCATGATGAAATCACTAGGTTGGAAGAAATTGTAATAAAACTTCAAAACCAACCTAAGGCAATCTCTAATGATCAAACTATGGCCGATGAGCTTATTCATGATGAGAGGTTGATTGAAGAAAATAAAAATTCTGTTTCATGCTCTGCTAATTTTGCATGTGAAAAATGTTCATTCTTGAGAAACATAAATGCTGGTCTCCATGATGATCTTGAATGGCAACAAACTTTGATTGATTCTCTAAAGGAAGAGAATAAAGAGTTGTTGGAAAAGAAAATTGAATGTGAAAAAGTTGAAGAATAATTGTATGAAAAATTGGCTGCACATGAAAAAGGCAAATCTATCATTGATGATCACTCCGAAACATTGCATGCTTTAGAACAACAAAGTCAAAATCTTAAAGCTGTAAATACCATGCTCAATGAGCAATTGGAAGCATGTGAAGAGGGTCTTAATGAGTCTAAACAGCATATTTCTTCACTTGAAAATGAAATTCAAGGTTTGAATGATTTCCTGTCAATGTTTGCCCAAATCCAAGATTTTGGCTCACCGGAAGCCACCACTTCATGTGGTCACCAAAAAGGGCATACTGCTCGAAAGAAAAGTAAAATTCAGCATTCTCATCCAAACATGCACCATAACATGCTCAATGCTAAATATCATGTTTTCCACAAAAAGAATGTCCGTTGTTATTATTGTGGTAGATATGGTCACACTGTGCATGATTGTTTTATCTTGAGAAATGATGAGCTTAGAGCAGGACAACAAGTGAAAGAACAAGGAAAGAAAGAAAGACACCACCCTCATACCATGAAAGGTAAGAATCATGCTCGCCCACAAAAGTATAGGCCACATGCACATGCACATGAACATAAAAAGGATAATCAATCTTTTGTGCGTGGTTTCTACTGTGGTAAAAATGGGCATGAGATGTATGGTTGCCATACAATGAGGGAAGATGATTTGATTGTCTTGAAAAAGATGAGTCAAGATGCTAAACCTGTTGCTAACCCACAAGGACCCAAACAAGCTTGGGTACCTAAAAATTCCAAATAAGAATTTTGGGTGCAGGATGCCTTGGAGCTGAACAAATGAATGGTCAGGTAAATAAATGCTCAAGGCACAGGTATGTACATAAACCTTTTAATTTCAATCATCTTGCATGTTTAGTCCTAACATGTAGATAGTGCATCATAAGTCTGCCAAATGTCATTAAATTCTGCAAATTGAATTGCTCTTTGAAATGCAAAACCCCCATGGTGTGAGATGAACTTTTGAGCTAGATAATTTGCTCACACCATACTTGATTTCAGCTATTTAACTCATGAAAAACTTGTTATGCTGATGAAGTTGATGTGATGATGAGTTGTTTGCTACCTGATATCAGCCACTTATAATTCTTGGACTTTGGTTTTGATGATGCGTACCATGGCTGCATTTTCAACTCATTATTCATGTTAGCACTGCTCAAAGGGGGAGTCTATTGGCATCATCATCATCATATTGCATTCAGTTCAAAATCTATTGTGAATGATTTGTATTTGCATCATCTCATAATCACACATACCTTAATGCACATCATGTTTAGAAGATAAATGATAATGCACAATCATCATGCAACATCTTCATTGCATTATGCACTCACATAATTCTTATGTCGCATAGTTCATTGCCAACCCTTGCATGTATTCAGGGGGAGTCAACATCAACCTAGCTTGAATCATTTTACATCATAACATTCTTGCATGGCCATGGTATATCAAATGTTGATGTATGGACAGGCAGGTAATGCTTATCTGGAAGCACTCAATATGCGTGAGGTTTCACCTCCGCCAAGTACCATGCGTCACTATCGTATATAGGCCATATAGCTAGGGGGAGTTGTTTTCTTAAGGCATTCGTGCATATGTTTCATATTCATTATGTTGCATTTAATAAGTGTACAACCATGAGTCGGGTCATAGCATTCATGCATATTCTTCATCTTCATTCTGTTGACATCATGGCATAGAATGCATCTTCTCAGGGGGAGCTTGTTCATAATGAAAATCCAGTCAAAATTCTGCCGGTCGACCTCATTCTTTTGACAGGTCGACCCCACAGCTTTATCCACCTGATAACTTTATCTCTTGCATTCCAGTCTGAGCTCAGTGCATAACCTCAGGGGGAGTGTTCACCATTAATTCTCAAGTTTCCACTCATATGTAACACTCTCTTTCTATATCAAACCATTGCATCATATTGCTTAATCCTTTTGTGGTTCAACTTGGATTCAAAGTGCCTTGAACTTCTTGGAGGATTCCCTATCTTTTATTGAGGTAGTTTATCAGAGTAAATCTTCAAGAAGAATTTTCTTTTATAGAGTCTTGTGATTGCCTTGAACATGAATGACTTTGGTTTAACATTAATGATTTTTGAGTCTTGAAGTTTAATGGTCTTAAAAATGTTTGTGGTCGGGCTTAATAGACTTAAACTAGTTACTCATGTTTTGAATTGTTATGCCGTCTTGAATCTGAAAGTTTTTTTTAAGGCATCCTTGATTGAGAAACTTCAGCTAAGTATTATTTTTAAACATTTGTTGAATCTGTATATTTCAAAAAGTGGCTATACTTAAAGTAAGCTCAAGGCAGAGCAATGGCACTGTTGCTGAGAAATATATCTCCTCATCAAAGAAAATTAGGTTCGATATGTCATGAGGTGACTATGCTATCTCTGTTCTAAGTGAAGCAAAATCGTGAGCTACACTGAGTAACTGGGGGTGCTTGCGTCTGGTAAACGTGCACACTCACGTCAAAAGGTGATTGCTACACTTGACTGCTCGTAAAATAATGACAATCATCTTTCATATGATTTCAAAAAGAAAAATCTGAATGTGTAGCACTCATGAATCAAATCTAAGTCATCTAAGTGTTTAGCCTCAATACTTATTGTGGTCACTCTCAAGGGAACCAGTGAAAATGAATGAGTAAGATAAGAGAAGGTTAATCTGATTTTGACATGAATTTCTGGTTCACTTCTATTAAACTTGCATGCAAATGTCTTCATGTGATTCTACTGAGTAGGCCAGAACTCATTAGCATTAAACCAATTTGAACGTCAGAGCTAGTTCATTTGGGTTCTATAACTGAAAATTCTGAAATATCCATAACTCTGATCTATGAACTCGGTTTCAGATTAAAGAACCTCCATTCGTTCTTGAGAAGTCATATCTTGATGCTCCTTATTGTTTGCCTTCATCTGTCACATCTACATAAATCATTCAGGCTGCCATGATTACATCACCATTTGTGTCCTTTCACAGCACACAACAAGTGGTATCATTTGTGTCCTTTCAAGTGGCATCCAAAATCATTTGTGTCCTCTGTCCAGTGATATCACATTGCTTTCTCATTCATTGGCATGCGGCATAAGTTCTAGCATCATTGGCATCATGTTGTCATGCATTAGGGTGGCATGCATGTCTTGACTTCATACAATTGTAGCTTGCATCAAAATTTGATCATTTCCATGCATTGCATAGAAAATCCAAACAAAATCTGAATATTGGAAAACCTCTAAAAATTGAAAAATCTGAAATCAAAATTACTTTATGGCTGCCTTATCTATCTCTTCTTGTGGACCATGTTGGCATACTTTATCTCATTCCTTGGTCTCACAAATGCAAAAGGGGAAAAGATTTGATCCCTTCTTGCTGATGGCAAAGGGGGAGAAGATTTTGATGAGCCATTTCAAAGATTTTGGTATTCTTTATGTGGAGTTGATTTGGTTGAGCCATATGACTATTTTTAATGAGCCCCATATGACTGTTTTTAATGAGCCATAGTGTTCTTGAATGTTCTTGAATCTTTTTATGACTCATAGTTGCCATCATCAAAAAGGGGGAGAATATTGGGAGAATGTTGTGCTCAAGTTGGGCATGTGTGGAACGTGAGTGTTTCTATTGTTTTGATGATATCCAACTATGACTCAACTAATGATTAGTTCTATTGTTTTGATGTGATTCCAACTATGACTCAACTATGACTCATTTCTAGTGCTTTGATGATGTATGTCCTTAGAGTCATTTTGCTATTTATTATGCTTTTGCTATGCATTTGATAAAATCCATTTGCATACATTTCAGGTCATCATATTGCCAATTCAACATATCAAGAATGGCTTGCAACGCTTAACCAATTGGCCGCACATAAATCAAGATAGATCCAAAGGCGCCAAGATCACTCAAGATGCAAAGTGGAAAGGAAGTGCAACAAATCACTCAAGACTCAAGATGCAAGTGCAAAAGATCACTCAAGATACAAAGTGGAAGCTCAGCAAGATAGAAGCTCAACAAGATAAGCCATATGTCAAAGGTGAAAGCTCGTTGAGCTAAGCCAAAAGAAATGGAGTGAAGATGTCAAGGTGAAAGCTAAGGAAGAAGAACTCTTGTCATGTGATAAACCATTGGATAGTGAATGACTGGAATGAAGTTGGCACGATGAAAGGAACGCGTCCAAGAAAGGAAGCAAGCTTCTACAAGGTCCGAGCATTCATCCAAGATGATCAAGGTTCAAACACTTGGTTTACATGTTCCAAATCCAAGGTCAATGCACAAAGAAGTATAGCTAAGAGAATCCAAAGCTAAAGACTGTGTTGATACGTTCAAGACTATTAAGGGAGATGCCACGGACATGAATGGGCTGCAAAAGAAGTCAAGCGGCGGAGTTAGATCGGCTAACGGACCAACCCGGGGTGAAACCGGTTCTGCCCAGCTGGCGGTCGACCGCCAGCACAGGGGCGGTCGACCGCCCCAGCCAGGGACCGCCCAGCTGCAGTTCTGGCAGCTGGCGGTCGACCGCTAGTCCCGGGGATTGCCCGTTTACAGGTTTCTCAGTGTAGGTCGACCGCCAAGAGCTGTAGGTCGACCGCCAGCCCCGAGCCAACCATGTTTGACCTCGAAATCAACCTCGTGGCCAGCCCCTTTCCATGGTTTTGTTTAATCAAACCTCACCTAACTTCCCATGATTTGTGGATCTGGTCTGGGGCTTGTTTATAGACCATTCAAAGTCTATAAAACCATTACAAGAGGGTTAGAAACCCTACTTGATGGAGTTGATGAAGTGAATCAAGGGAGGCCATTTCGAGAGCACTGTAGCACCTCCGTGAACAGTGTTTCGAGCAGAACATCTTCATCCTTCCAAGGTGATTCAAGGTGAGATCTGAAGCCAAGCAACCCCCAATCAAGCAAGAAGCATTCAAGGCTTGCAAAGGTGATCAAAGCTACATCCATACACCTCTTCATCAACTCAAGGAGATTCAAAGAAGATCAAAGCTACATCCAACAATCTCTCCATCAACTCAAGGTGATTCAAGCTCATATCTCAATCCAGCATCCTCCAAGAAAGAGTAGAAGCAAGTAAGGCTAAGAGGGAAGATCAAAGGAGGCTTCAAAGGGGTGTTCAAAGCAAGAGGAGTTCGAGTTACTGTTCACATGAACAGTACTCCGTGAAGAACATCTTCATCCAATCCAAGGTATTCAAGCTCATATCAAAGAAATCATCTTCCAAGATCTGTGAAGAAGGAAGCACAGATCAAGGTAGCATCTATTCATTTCTTCATCCAATCAAAGAGATCAAAGAGAGAAGATCAAGAGAGGAGATTGGAAGAACAGTTACTGTTCACATGAACAGTACTCCGTGAAGAACAATCATCCATTCAAGGGTGATTACAAGAAGATTGATTTGCAAGAAGAAGAGATCCCTGCTGCTGATCAACAAAGCATATCGATACAAGGGCCAATTCCTTCTCACTCAATCTCTTGTTTTAATTCCTTCACATCTGTTTTACTTTCAATATTGTTAAACATTGAAGTTGTGATTCGTCCCTACCAGGTGGTTAGTAGGAAGGCAATTGGAGGGTGTTCCAATTTGCGGTTGACGTCCCTACCGGTGGTTAGTAGGAACGCAATCGGGAGTTCTCCGATCTGCGGTGTAGCCGTCCCTGCCGGCTTTGTGTGTAGGAAGACAGAAAGAGAGTTTTCTCTGTTCTGTGGTTTGGGGCGTGTCCCCGGGTCAAGCTGTGAGTCAGCAAGGAAGCCTCACCGGGTTTTGGTGAGGGGTGGACGTAGGTTGCGGGGTTGCAACTGAACCACCTTAAAAACCCCTGTGTTGTGGGTTGTTTATTGTGTGTGATTGATCTATATCTTCTAACCCCATTCGCAGGTTCGTGTGCTTCCACACTTGGTTATATTGCTCACACACATATGCACTTTGAGTGATCAACATAACATACACACACACACACACGGTTGTTGCAAGCTATTGCATGTTCATCTATGTGTTATGCTTTGTAATTCACTTAAAGAAGTGTGGACGTTTCATAGCTTGTAATTCAAGTCTTTTCATTTGAGCCACTCTACTTAATTCCGTTGTGCATTGTGCCTAAGTGATTCATTCACTTTATAAGAGTGGTTTAAGCTTCCGCTAGCTAAGAGTTTTTAAATAGGCCAAAGCTTTTGATAGGATCTATTCAACCCCCCCTTCTAGATCCGTTTACACCTCACGGGACCCAACAGGCCGTTTAAATTTCCGCTCTTTATATTCTCCTTATATTCTGTTATATTCTTATCTGCTCATATTCTCGAGGCCACGGCGAGTCACTTCCCCAATGGCCGTTTCAATTCTTGCTATTTAATTTCTGCACCATTCCCGTCCCCCCGAGGTCGCGGCGAGTCACTTCCCGCTATGGCCGTTTAACCCCCATATCTTGCTATATTACATTTGTCCCGCTCGCCCCGTCGGAGCAATCTCCCGTGGTGGCCCCTTCTCTTTTCTCTTATTTCTGTGTTGCAGCAAACAAAAAGAAGGAGCCCGCGCGCTCCGCGTCCTCTTCGCACCCCGAACCGCGTGACGTCGCTCACAGATTGGCGATCACGGTGGGACCTCTACTGCTTCCTTTTGGCTACCCTTGCAAGTTCGGCACCATCCGTACCTCTCCACCTTGGCGCCCGCGCGCGCCCCCGTTGTGCTCACGGCAGCACTGTCAGTTTTGATTGGTTGTTTGTTTATTATATGTCTGTTATTTCTGTTGTTTTCCCACTCCATATCTCTATCAGCATTTCATTGCATGTATCCATCCCTCTTTTCTATCATTTTTTCATTTTTTTGAGGATCACCCTTTCCCGGTGAAGGAAGGACTCTCCGTTTGAGAATTCCTCTCAACGGACTAGAATCTCCTCCACTGGGACCTCCGTAAGTCCCCGACATCGAAGAATCTCCTCTTCGTTCACTGGGCTGGTTGTACCATTGAAGTTCCCCGAAGTTAGTCATTTCATTCGTGGTGAGACGAGAGACCCTAGCTGACACGGCGGTGAAACAAAAATAAACTAGGGTCCCCTTTTTGTGTGAACTTCGGATCTCGCTAAAAAAAACACAAAAAAATCATCAAAATCAAAACACAAAAAAGGCGTAAAGGCATTCACTTGTTTGATAATCTGTGCTACCTGCTTGCTAGTGTATGTTTTTGCGTTCTGGGAAAACTGTGAGCATGGCTCACGAGTCTTTTGAGGAAAACCACCCTAGTCATGGTTTGTCAGCCGACCCGCGAGTCTATGCTATGGACTCGGGTCCTTCTCATGAGCTCTCGCATGAGGTGCAGGTTATTGCCGGGGATACGTCCCCACCACAGGATATCTCTTCCTTACTGGGCGTCCTCGCCAACACGGAGCTTACCTCTGAACAGCTCCGGGCCTTCCAGGCCATTCTGAAGGGGAAATATGTTTCCCCCACGCCCCAGGAATCAAGTCCGGCCATCGCACCTCTCCAAGAGTCCGTGCAGGCCATTCCATCTCCTTCATTGGCACAAGCCATCCAGTCTCCCTCGCTTCAAGGACAAGCGAGCCAACAACCACCCTCATTCCAGTTCCCATCACAATCTCAAACTCCCGTTGTTCCCCACACACCGCTTCAGCCAGGGCCAACTGTCAGCGGTCCGACAGCTCCCTCTCATTCCGGGTTCCCCCCTCAAGTCTCCGGGAGAGAGTTTCTCCCCCAGTGGCAAGTGCCACCTTCACCTCCAGAGGAGCTCGCCCAATCGCTCCTCAATAGGTTCAATCGCATGGATGAGTAGTTTCAAAATCTGAGAAGGATGGTGGACGTGAAAGCCACCCCGGAGGTTGCTTTGCCAATCCTTCCCGTCATTCATCTTCCTCCCTCCGAAATGCCCACGTACCGCAGATACAATGGTACCGGCAATCCCTTCATTCACCTCAAGGATTTCATGTATGAATCCTCCTATTGGCAAAACGATCAGAGGTCCCTGGCATACCTCTTTCGGAGATCATTGGATGGTCCCGCGCTAGAGTGGTTCTATTCCTTGGAGCCCCGCGAGGCCGAGAATTTTGAAATAGTCCAGAGAAGGTTCTTGCATAAATATAGGGATAGGGTCGGTCCCTCACTCTCCATTACCAACCTAGTGGTCGAAAAGATGAAGCCCGATGAGGATTTTGTCCGCTATGCTGATAGATGGAGGTCTCTGGCGGAAAGAATAAGGGACACCCTCTCCGAGCCCGAATAAGTGAAGATGATTGTGTCTAATGCAACCCCACAGTTCAGACACGTCCTGGCCATGAATAAACTTACTACAATGGAGGAACTCTATGAAAGGGCCCGGTACATCCAAACACAATTAAAAGACTCCCCCATTATGAACATGTTTGAGTCGTCGAAGCCCAAAGTAGTCAGAAAGACAGGCGCTGGTGTCCCGGGCGGAGCCACAGAAGGGGTCGTGACAAATGAGCAAGTGGGTGCGGTCAACAATGCCAACTATGCAGTCAACCCAAGGCCTCCACAAATGCCCCGACTTCCCCTCCAACCAGGTCCTTTCCCTCTTCATCC
Organism: Amorphophallus konjac; assembly: GCA_022559845.1. NCBI lineage: Eukaryota > Viridiplantae > Streptophyta > Magnoliopsida > Alismatales > Araceae > Amorphophallus > Amorphophallus konjac. The sequence goes on from CM040125.1 coordinate 31,278,760, forward strand.
TCCACCCCAAAATAATCCACCCCAGGATAATATGCCTCCATTACGTCAACCCCAGCAACAACAACCACAACCTCAGCAACAACAACCACCACTTCAGTACAACCAAGTTCCACCCCCGGGGAACTATGGTCCCCAATAGCAACAAAGGAGGCCGCTCGGTCCCAAGAGAGCCTACTATCCACCATTGCCAGAAACCTTAGCAGACATTTTTAATGCCCTCATGGTATCAAACCAACTCGCCCTACCTAGAGAAAGGCCCGTGTGGCCCCCAAATGTTGATACCTCCAAATACTGCGTCTATCACAGGCAGCCAGGACACACAGTAGGTTACTGCTTCCATTTCAAAGATTACATCCACGATATGAATGATGAACATCAAATAGATTGGGATGAAATGAGACGATACGTCGCCGCTCTTAAGGCTAGGAGACCTCCTCATAGGCCACAGCAGCAGTTACAACAGCAGCAGCAGCAACCACAACAACAACAACAGCCTCAGCAGGCCCCACAACAACAGCCCGACATGGGCATAATCCAGAATCCATTACCGGAGCACCAACAGCCCAATCATCAGGTTAACCCCATCTCCTCCTTCCCGGAAGTCGGGAGAGAGCAGGTGTGGCACCAGGAAAGTACCTCTATTCTTTCTTCCTCCAACCCCATCGTAATGCAACCCCCTCGTCTTGCCCGGGTAGCACCCCTCTCTCATCAACCGGCGTCAGTATCGCCTTCACCATTTCCACTACCATTACGCCCTCTCATCCGTACCCCGATCTCCTATCAACCGACACTCTCCACTACGCCTTCACACCCTCTCATCTTCTCTCACTCCCCCACTTTACCATCCACCTCTACCATATTTACCCCTACGCCTTCTAAACCCCTTATCATCCGTCAACCATACATAACCCCGTCTTTCTTCACCGTATCACCACTAATGCCTTCAAAACCACTCATTACTCATCGCCCACCTCAAAATCATTGCCCACTTCAAGCCCTACCCACTTCTACTTCGTCTCCACCTCCACCTTCCAGACCCCTTATCCTTCATAATCCGCGCAATATCCCCTCTACCTCCACCATGCCCCCACCTAACAAACCCCTCATCAGAATCCCTGCTCCCGTCATCACCCCTGCTTCATCGACCATTCCTCCACCACTACCCCTCAAACCTCTGTTAAAACCCACTGCTACCCCCACAGAGGTACAAAAGCCGCAGGCAATGGTGCTCCGGAGTGGAAGGATTTTCCACAGGGTTTTCCCCCACAACAGTCAGAATCTTGAGCAATCTCAGCCAGAGAAGGATGATGGAGAACAACCAGAAAGAGCTATCCCTGGAACACAATATGATCTATTAAAATATTTGGACAAGACGCCTGCTCGGATCTCCATCCTGGAGCTTCTTCAAAGATCCACATCCCACCAGGCAGCCTTAATGGAGTACCTTCAAAGAGTCATGGTTAATGAAGACCTCCCCGTGGAGAAGATTTCGACCGTCCTGACCCCAACAGACACACAACCGGCCATCATGTTCCACAACTACGAGCTCGCTCCCAAGGAAGCTCGGAAATATGCATTGTGCATTTCAGTAAAAATTAATGGGATATCCATAAACCCGTGTCTTGTGGACACATGGGCGTCCATAAATGTGATCTCCATGAGCACTCTTCAGTTGTGTGGGGTCGACGAGGAACAAATAAGACCTTCCTCGATCACGGTCACGGCTTATGACAATAGCAAAAGGTCGCCACAGGGGATGATTATTCTGAAGGCAGAACTAGGCCCCATGTCAATTCCCACGGAATTCCATGTCCTCGACATGGACCCCACATTCAAGGCTATACTGGGTCACCCTTACATCGAAGCCATGGACGCTGTGCCTTCCACCAACCATCAGTGCTTGAAGTTTCCTTACAATGGGAGAATTATTAAAGTGGTCAGTACACCTGTCCTTCACACAGTGGATGCTATCAACACCTCTCTGCCCTCTGTGTGGCCCTCTCATCGGCCCATATTGTCATTGTTGGACGTGCGTGATCTATCTCACGTTCCACTAGCACCAAAGGAGCCGGTCAGGACAACCGCAACATCATGTCTCCCTTTTCACTCCAAAGGTTGGGAGATTATGAGGAACATCGGCTATCAACAGGGTAAAGGTCTGGGCGTACAATTACAGGGTATGCTCAAATCGCCAAAGGAAATTAGGCCGAACCGTAGGTTTGGCCTAGGCTTCAAAGGACCGTTCAAGGCGGATTGGAAGCCCCTCACATAGATTCTATCAAACCACTTCAACAGAGGGCCCGTTGTTCAGATGGGAGATTACCCACGAGAAGCATATGGGGGATCACATGCTGTATATTTGGCTGAAGAATGTCCGAGGATCACCAAAAGAGGCAAGATCAAAGATCCGAAATGCGAGTGGAACAAATGGTTCGACATACGGGACATTTCCGTTGCACTGGAAAGGATGTTCTCGTCTCCGCAGCCTGAAGGACCACCATTGATCTCCGAAATACCAGAGAATATTACCACTCTTGCCAAGGTTCCAAACTATCCTCATCCTCGCCAGAAGGACTCTGTCATCGACGGATCTTCATCCATCCTCAACATTGCCATCGATGGCTCATTAGCCGCCATCTTCTCCATCCACTCGTCTCAGCCTTTGCTGATATCTTCTTCCTGGGCCAGACAATTGTCTGATGATCTTCCCAGATCCCCTTCTCTATTTACATACCTACGCGGGCTTTTCAACCCACGCCAGGTCTTCAACCATGATCTGCTCTATGAGCCTCACAATCCTCTAGCCATAACCACTTTTCTCTCTCCTCCAATCTCTTTTCACTGCTCTGTCATTAAAAATGAAAACAAAAAAAAACATCAATTTTCAAACTCCCCAACAACACATCTTCGTTGAGGAAACCTCCTACATCTCCCACGGGTGCGTACCGCCTTGCGGACCACCCGTCCAAGGTCCGATGAGCGACCTTTTCTACCCCTCCTCTGAGGGGTCTTCTCCTGTACATTCTACACCATCCTCTTCGTCTTCCTCTTCTTCTGTAAATATTGTCAGTCAATCTAGGAATGATAGGCCAAGGGTAGTACCTAGGAAGAAATCCAAGGGTAGGCAGATCCCTCGTCGATTCCTTCTGGATTTAGCCGCCAGGTGTCAAGCCCTCCTTGCCATCCCCCAGTTGCTAGAAAATCCCATCCGACTATCGGAAATAGAATGTGAGGGCGACTGTGCATTTGATGAAGGGTATGGAGTCTACGAGATCACGGATGAAGAATGCCCCACTGAAGATGAGGGTGAAGAATATGAGGATGCGGCGGGCGCATATGCAAGTGGAATGAGGAGATTCGACGAGCCGTCAACCGCCGTAGAAGAATCCACCAAAGAAGTCAACTTGGGAACTGAGGAAGACCCTAGGATCATCCTCATAAGTGACAACCTACCACCCTCTGAAGAAGAGGTATTAATTGAGGTTCTCAAGGAATATAAGGACACGTTTGCATGGAGCTACGAGGATATGCCGGGTCTGGATTCAACCTTGGTCGAACACCGTTTAACCCTAAAACCAGGGTCCGTCTCGGTAAAATAAAGGTTAAGGCGTTTCCACCCTCAAATGGCTTTGAAAATGAAAGAAGAGGTCGACAAGCTCCACAAAGTCAAGTTCATTAGAGTCGTTCTTTATCCTCAATGGGTGGCGAACATTGTCCCGATCATGAAGAAAGATGGGAAAGTCAAGATTTGCATCGACTTCCGGGACCTTAACCGCGCGTGTCCAAAGGATGATTTTCCCTTGCCTCACATTAATGTGTTGATCGATAACACGGCAGGCTACGAGACCCTCTTGTTCATGGATGGATTTTCAGGATATAATCAAATTCGTTTGGCAGAAGAGGATCAGGAGAAGACGTCATTCACTACCCCTTGGGGAACATACTGTTACGTGGTCATGCCGTTTGGGTTAAAGAATGCTGGAGCTACTTACCAAAGAGCGATGATGGCCATATTTCATGACATGATGCACATATATCTGGAAGTGTATGTGGATGACTTATTGGTGAAATCAAGGACCAGGATGGAACATCCAGAAGTTTTGGCTAAGGTCTTGCAGAGGTCAAGGGAGTTCCAACTGAAAATGAACCCGAAGAAGTGTGTGTTTGGTGTGTCGTTAGGTAAATTGCTGGGGTTCATTGTGAGCAAAAGAGGGATCGAGATAGATCCCGACAAAGCTAAGGCTATCAGGGATATGCCGCCTCCCAAGAATTTGAGGGAAGTCTGAGGTTTAATCGGGAGGTTGCAGTTTATTCGTCGGTTTGTGTCTCAACATTCACAAAGGTGTAGACCTCTCTACGAGTTGACCAAGCCAGGAGTAGAATTCCACTGGAATTCTAAATGTCAGAAAGCTTTTGAAGGGTTGAAGGAATATCTGGCTAGTCCACCCGTTCTCATTCCACCCAAACCAGAAAAACCTCTGATCCTTTACGTCTCAGTCTTGGATGACTCCGTGGGAGCCGTCCTCGCACAAGCTGATGAAGAAGGCAAGGAACGGGCAACCTATTACTTGTCCAAACTTCTCAATCCCTGTGAGCAGAAGTACACCGTCATGGAGAAAACCTGTGCTGCCCTCGTTTGGGTAGTGCAGAAATTGAAGCACTACTTCTTGGCTCATGAGGTCCACTTGATTGCTCGAATGAATCCTATCAAATTCCTTCTGGAGAAAGCCGTCCTTACGGATAGGCTAGCACGCTGGCAAAGTTTTCTCTCTCAGTTCGACATCACCTACATCCAGCAAAAGGTGATTAAAGGCTATGTCATAGCCGAGCATCTCGCTCACCATCCTCTTCCCAAGTTCGATCCCGTCCAATCAGAGTTTTCAGATGAGGAACTAATGTCCGTCAACCAATCAGATGAGCCAACGTGGACGCTATATTTTGATGGAGCTCTGAATTCTCAAGGGAGAGGAATCGGCGTCGCCCTCCTGTCGCCTGAAGGCCTCACATTCCCATTGGCATACCAACTCAAATTTCCAGTCACCAACAATATAGCCGAATATGAAGCTCTTCTAGCTGGCCTAGAACTCGCTCATTCTTTTCGTATCACTGAGTTGCGAGTCGTAGGTGATAGTCAACTCATCCTTCGCCAGGTGCTCACTAAATATCGCACTCGCGATCCCAAACTCAAGCCATACCAAGAACTCACTGCTGCCTTTGCCAAACTGTTCACAAAACTGATCTTTGTTCATGTCCCTCGTCATCAGAATATTCTCGCCGATGCCCTCGCCTCATTGGCATCATCCATAAGGTTCCCTCTAGGAAGATGGTTTAAGTCCATTTCCATCTACAAACTTCACGCCCCTGCAATCGACGATGCTTCCTACGTAAACATCAAAGACAGGATAGTAAGAAAGATCCTGCAGGAAGATATCCTTGAGAAGAGGGAGATCATGTTGGCAGAGGCCGAAGAAGAACTGGCTGATGAAGAGAAACCGTGGTTCTATGAAATTGTCAAATACTGCCAAGATCAGTCTTATCCTGAAGGGGCCACCACAGAGGACAAGAAAGCCATAAGAAGGGTGGCTCAGAAACATACATTGGTTGGAGGTCTACTCTATAGGAGGAGCCTTACTGGTATTCTATTAAGATGTCTTGGTGACGATGAGGTTTGGAAATGTGTAGAGGAGACACACTCGGGCGTATGCGGTGGCCACGTGAATAGTCAGATGCTCGCCAAGAAGATCATTCGCCAAGGCTTTTATTGGCCCACTATGGAAGAAGATTGTGCTATCTATGTCCGTAGGTGTGTCAAGTGTCAACTTCACGTCGATAAAATCCATTCACCATCTTCCTCACTTCATCCAATATCTTCCCCGTGGCCTTTCTCCATGTGGGCATTCGACATCATTGGTCTCCTAGGTGGTCCCAATTCCCTCACCAAGCAGAAATCTTTCATCCTTACTACGACGGAATACTTCACCAAATGGGCTGAAGCCGAATCTTACGTGGAAATCAAGGCGTCAACAGTCTGCAAGTTCATCATGAAAAACATCCTCGCCAGATTCGGCGTCCCAAGCACAATCGTCACCGACAATGGGCCACAGTTCATTTCTCAGGACCTACAGGACCTCTGCAAAAGGTACGCAATTGTATTGCATCACTCATCACCTTATTACCCACAAGGTAACGGCCAAGCGGAGGCCACCAATAAAACATTGCTCAAAATCATCAAAAAAACCTGCGAGTCTAGTAAGTTTTCAGACTGGCCAGAAAAACTTATCGAAGCCCTATGGACCTATCGCACTTCAATCCGTACCCCCACCGGGCAGACTCCATTTGCCCTTACTTATGGTATGGAAGCGGTAGTCCCGTACGAGACTCTGATCCCTTCTCTCAGGGTACAATTGGACGAGGAATTTCCCCTCGACGATCGTCGTAATTCACTCCTCGCCCAGTTGGAACTCTTGGATGAGAAGCGGCTGGCCGCTGCCGAACACGCGCGTGTGTATCAAAATAGACTCGCTCGCTTTTACCAAAAGAAAGTCATTGAGAGAAAATTCAAAGTCGGTGAGATGGTCGTAAAAAGAATTTTTGTCAAACCTGGAGGTCCGCGTTCTAAGCTCCAACCCAATTGGGAAGGACCATTTGTAATTCAAGCCGTGTACCCTGGCAGCGCCTACAAGCTAATCAACGCCGAAGGGACCGAGTTATCCCACCCTTAGAATGGGCTGTATCTTAAGAAATACTACCCTTAGCACAAAACAAAAAAAATGATGAAAAGATAAAAAAACATCAAAAACAAAGAAATACCGAAAACCACTAAAAATATGAAAAATTCAAAATGCCGATGCTTGGCAGTCACCATGTAGTTAAGTTCCTGCATCTAACCTTCATGTTAGGATAGGGCCCATTAAGGCTTGGTAGTCACCGGGTCTTGGTTTGCCAGAACCGTGGAGATCCCTGTCCGGCCACGTCGGCCTATGCTCACTCGAAGGAAGATAACATGTGCTCACTTATGTATTTTATTCAAAAAAGTCGGTAGCATCACCTACGGTGAAGCGTCACCTAGAAGATCTCCGGAAGCTGTAATCTTTATTCTTTTCTCTTCGACCAAATGAGACAGTCGGCGCCCTTAAAACGCTGAGCATGAGAAACCGAAACTCAAACCCCAAAGGCAAGAGTAGGATCCATTTCCTCGAGCATCGATCAGAGCACGAGAAGAGGGCAGTGTCCCCGCAGGCATACAAAAAGGGAGCCCACAAACGTCAAACGACTATATCTCCCTCACAAATAGAAATACAAAATCAAAATCAAGAGAAAAGCCTGGTCGTGACCGTGTCTGTTGCGATAAACGGAACCCCTCAAAGCAAAAGTCTGAATCCACAAAAGGGGCCGTGGAATGTAAATGCTCGAGATTTGGTCCGAAGTTGTCCGAAAGGAAAGAGTTAATGGGCCCTTATTCGCTCGCCGGGTTAACGGTTTTGCTGATCCTCTCAGGAGGTTTATCCCCCACGCTCTTCCTTCTTCCTCTAAAGATGAAGGTTCGATGGAGTTTCTGAAAGGTGAAAACTGCCCAGGGTCTGCGACCTTATTTTAATATACACATTTGGTTGCCTACTTTGAAAAGCAAAAGCTATCGCTGCGAAGGAGTCTCCGTGTTTCTGGCTGGTCAAGACCCCTGTTTACCACCTTGATGTCTTCTTGTTTAACCTCGGCTTAGGCCAATGCAAGCGCGTCACCTATGGGTGCGACGGCGTCTGATTCTGGGTCAGCGTCGCGCGGTTGGTCGTTAGGGTTCCAGGGTGTTCCATCATATACCATCTAGAGTTGTGAGGAAATAGACCCGGGTCGGGCAAATCATTTACCTCGAACACCTTTTGGGTGAATCCCTGTGGTCGGAAGCGACTGGGAGCCTAAGTATGGCATGATGGTATTGTCATCAGGGTAAGTCTTAGTCGGCGGGATCATCATTCGAGGGGTCTAGAGGCCCAAATCAACCTAGATGTGCACTTAGGATACCTGGAAGGTTAGTAAGAAACCCCTGTTCTCATGTAGGTTAGGTGCCATTTGGGTGCTTGCCGGGCGTTAGCAACAAAAAAAATTAAAATGATAAAAATAACAAAAAAATGGAAAAGAGAAAATGTACATATTTGCAAACAAAAAAATCTTTTTTATGATAAAACAAAAGAAATGCCAAATATAAAAAAGAAAACAAATCAATTTTACATTTTACGTGCAGCATCTCACTTTTTTTAAATACCGCTTGCATTCGTGTACTTGCCTATCGCATTTATCATCACCGCATCTTTCCCTTGCCTTCGTTAAATAAAGGCTTGGCCCCTTGACCAGTTATCAAGGACAGTCACAGTGACCATTTACTTATTGAGCAAGGGGCCAAGTCAGAACAGAAATTCTGATTTGTTTGTTTCAGTGATATGTGCAGGGATTCAGGCAACAGAAGCAAAGGTGAAAAATAAACAAACCGAACCTTGTATTTTATTCCAAAAACCAAAAAAATTACATCAAGTTCTGCCCTCTCTCTCTGCATTACTCGTCCCACTACTCTCCGGGCACAACGCTCTCAAAGGTGCTACCCAACTACGAAAAGCGGTACTCCTACCGCTCTGTACTCCTCTTCCTATTCCCACATCCCGACGTTGATCTACGGAAGCAGCAGAGAAGCTACCAACACGAAAGCCACGCTCTCGTGCTCTTCGGTAGCGCTCCTCACCATCTCTCAGCCACTGTTCAGCAAGACCAAGGCTGATTCGGAGTTCGAATAGTTGGACCTCGATGGCCCTTCGTTCCTCCCTTTCAGTCAATCTGTTGGCTCTTTCTCTCTCTGCGTCTCTTTCTTTCTCTGCACGTTCTCTCTCGCGGTCTTCCATCTCCAACTGGAGAGTGATCCTCAGTTCCACAGCATCTCTAGAGGATTCGTCATCAGGATGACGCCGCAGTTCCCTCTTCAGTTCTGCTATTCTAGCCTCCTTCTGCGCAGCTTGGGCAAGCGCTTCTTCCGTCTCCTTTTCCTGTCGAGTGTACCATCTCAGATACGCGATAAGGCGTAAACAAAGAGAACTCAACACTGAAACTTTTACCTGTATACGGAGCATCTCTTCTGCCTCCGCAGCATGCTGCGTGGCATGAGCAAGTTGCTCATGAAGCAAGTCAAGTTCTGAGGTGGGAATCCATAAGCTGGAAGAGGCACCACCTACTCCCATCGCTGGGGAAGCCGCGCCAATCTGGGCATGCTACGACCGCGTGAATTAGCAGCCAACATCTGGAATCTGGGGTTTTAATTAGGAACGTACTGTACATCTACCAAGGCGCTCGTAGCTCCGCGGGCATTACCCAACTGTTGTTCCATCTCTGCCAAGCGAGTTCGTAAATTCGCTATCATGGCATCCCGGACATCCTGCAGCCTTACGAGTCAGTATTTTCACCAGAAAACCAAGAAAAGGAGAAAGAAGAAAAGAAAAAAAGGTGAAACCTACCTCCACAAGTCCCCGGGGTTGGAATCGCTCTGCGTACTTTATCCTATATAGACGCAAGTAGTCCTTGCTATCCCGCGCCTGTGATTCTACAATCGTGCGATCCCGTTGCCAGTCCACATACTGTTCGGGGAATCGCACGTGCCAGCCAATGCAGGTCGCCGGTCCCTGCGTCTTTCTCCCGACACGAGGTGGCACAGCTGAATCCACCCATTCTTGAGCCAGTCCTAAAGTCCTCATAACTAATCGTAGCCGAAGCGGCTCGATTTCATTCAGGTAGTGCATCCACAGTTCCCGTCCGAACCGGGCACGACTTGCTAGAACCCACGGCTGGTCGGCATCGACCATGTTTGAGTAGGGTCTCCAGTTTACCATCGCTGCAGGGAACTCCTATAGCTCCCGCCTTAGCACCATCAGTTGGTAGGTTAGGGGTGCCGCACTTATGATGGGTTCCCACCGCCTGGCTAGCGGCACCATCGCGGGTCGCCAATGCCGAGCTCTCCCCATAGGGAGGTAATAATAGCTCCACAGCTGCTCGGCACAGGTCATCAGAACCTTGCAAAAACATAAAAAAATACAAAACAAGCAAAACCAAAAAAATACCTGGATGAATGGTGTGAAACCACTCACAGTCATCTCACGATCCGTTTCTTGGAATAGGCCTGCAAACAAGTGTGCCAGCATGGCGGCTCCCCAGGCATAATACCCTACTCTTTCAAGGTCTGACAGTAGCTCCAGGAACCGACATTGGATATCGTCCCCTTTCGAGCTCAGTACCAATCTCCCCAAAAGGAAGAGGAGAAATCTCCTCAAATCTATGTTGCATCTTTCCCAGTCGCCGAAATCTGTGCAGTACACGGCACGGCATCCTATTTCCATCCTTTCCATGAACTCTTCTGAGGATTCATCGTCCCGCCGACGAGTGTCGGTGAGCCCTAATGCATCCATGAGGGATGCCCTAGCTACCGACCTATTTTTCCGACCATCTAGGTCTAAACCCAGTAACTTCTGGGCACCTTCTCGGTAGTCCGCGTAAGTGACTCCGGTCACTGCCTCGCCATCCACCTTGAGACTCGTAATCCGGACCACATCCTCCAAGCTGGGCACCATGTGCCCCCAGGGCATCAGGAATGCCCGACTCACTGGGTCCCATCTCTCACACAAGGCTTGGATCAGGACCAGGTCGAGCTGGATCGGCTCGATCCGAAGAAAGGTGCCAAAACCCATCACGTCTAGCCTGGCCTTCTGAAAATCCGGGAGACCTCGGTATGCTGCCACTACCAACTCCCATGAGATCTGTGATTTCATCACACTCTACGCATGCAGGGAATGGAGAGGAGGTTTGGTCAGAAAGAAAGGAAGAAAAAAGAATGGAAAAAAGGGCAAGAAAACTTGGCTTACGAGTTGTGATTGGGCCCTTTCGCTAAAGTGTCCTTCGAGGTCCGAAAGCCTCCTGGAACTACTACCACTAGACCTGCTTCTCTTCGAGGAGTGGGAAGATTCGCCCTCCATCCAACTCTCGGAATTTTGAACTCCTCCTCTCCCGTGAAAACTTGTGCTCCTCGAGTTAGCTCTCGATATACCTGGGAGATAAAAGGGACAAGAATTTATAGAAATGGAAGGAGTGCGGGCCAAGATTGCCTCCATCACCTGTTAATGATAGCCCTCGCAATGAGGCACCTGCCATGCGGTCCCGTGTGTCACTTCACCGCTCGCACAGGGTGATTGATTGGACGAAGAATATGACGACTAGCCCCCTATGTTGTCTAGGGAAACCCTTTCATGTTTTGAAGGACGTCCGTAAAATTTGACACAACATCCGGGAAAAGGGGCTAGGGCCGTCATTATTGACTTCGACGGCAGATTCCCGTGGGAAATGGTCACAACAAGACGCGATTCTCTGCTTGGGGTGGAGTCTCGGCAGACCCATCACATGGGAACAGTGCAAAGGAGAGGAAGTGTAGGGAAGAAGGAATGCACAAGAGAACAAACGAGCAGCAGGAAATTAAATCACTCCATTCATAATTCTACATAAGCTGTCATAAATACTACAATTATAGAGAGGGGGCGGGTCCACTAGCTCGCCAACTGTTGCCATCATCTTCATGCTCGTCCCTCTAGGCGTCCCTCTCTTCTCCCTCGAGGTGAGGGTCCCTCAGAAGCCTCCGAGATCCTCGTGCAGCAGCACCTGCCTCGCCTCTTGGCGCCTGCTCCGCAGTAGTGACTCGCTGCTCCTCCCCTGGCGTGGCGAAGAAGCTGCTAGCAGCAAAGCGGCTGGACTGGCGGAGTCGCTCCCCGAACTCTCGCGCTCTCTCGTAGCGCGTCTCCATCCCTCCTAGCCTCTGCACGACGGCCTGAAGGCCCAGCTGGAGCTCCCTCACTTGGGCCTCCAAGGCCCTTCTCTCGGTCTGATCCCGCTGTCGCTCGGACCTTCTCTTGGCTTTCTCTCTCTCTGCCTCTCTCCTCATCATCTGCAGAAGAACCCTTAACTCCAGGATGTCTGGAGAAGGTCTCTCCTGACCACGATGCCACAGCTTCGTTACAGTCGCCACCCAGGCATCACGCTCCTCTTCCGCCCGGGTCGCCCGAGCCACCGCATCGGCAAGTTGCTCCCGGAGGGAGGCAATCTCGAGAAAAGGGGCCGAGGAACTAGAAGATGCGCCACCAATCATCCCCGCCGTCATTGTCTGCTGGGCACGCTGGAACAAAATAAACAACGGCCGTCAGTGAAACTCCAAATCTGAAGATAAAAGTGCGGCACGTAACTTACCAGGAGCGACAGCTCATGTTGAGCGACGGCCAGCTGCCGCCTAACCTCTGACAGTTGGGCGCGCGAGCCGCCGATGCCACGCGTGTCCCCAGCTTGGGGAAGCCCCGCATAACTCTCTCTCTGCCGCCGCAGGAAGTCGGCGCTGTCCTGCACCAATACACTCCCTTGCTGTCCAGGGAGACGTACGTGCCAGTCCTCGAGCCTCGCCTTGCCGCGACTCTCCCTCCTGACGCGGCTCGGCTCGTCCGCACTCGCCCACTCATCGGCCAGGCCCGGGGTCCTCGCCATGTCCTGCACCAAGAAAGGGGTCCCACATCAGTCAAAAAGAACGCGTCCCCTGTCTAGGACGCATCCATCATTTAAGTGCAACACTCGCCGAACCCTTTCCCCCCTCGCACGGCTTGCTTCAAAACTCAAAATGGATCAAAGAGGGGGAAAACCAAGCACCTACCAGACCGTGTTCACCTCCCTCCGCGACATCGGGCCCCTCGGGTCCCTCGGGGGCCCGAAGCGGCCCTTCCTCCTCCATAGACGTCGTTTCGTGCTCTGGCGCGTCCCTCCTTGGGCGAGGGGTCCCGCGTACCTCTCCACCTTCGCCGTGGTCCAGACCGCCGAACTCCATCGATCGAGGGGAAGAAGACAAAGACGGGCGAGCAAGTTTCGGCGGAAGGCGGGCTCGTTTGCGGGTAAGGCACGGAGAAGAAAGGCCACCCGTCGCTTTAAATTTGAATTTGAGGATTAAGACGCGTCCTCGCGCTTGGACGCGCCCAAAAGAAAGCGAAAAAAAAAGGGAACAAAAAAACCCTCCATGCAAAGTAGTTCCCTCCTGTCCAGGGCAAAGTCCCGTGAAGCGTGAACAACGTGGTGTGAAAGAAAGTGCAGGAAGGAAAAGGGCACACGACAAAAGGAACCACACGAAATCCATTTCATACAAACAGTCAAAAGTACATCATACAGTGAGGACGGTGGGGTGTACAAACAACTCTCTAACTCTCACCACCACCCTCCTGGTCATCTCTCTCCTCCCTCCTCTGACGGGGATCCCTAGGGGGCCTCTGCGACCTCTGCGAACCCTGAGAAGCCGTGCTCGCCTCTCCAGGTGGCACCATGCCAGCCTCCAAGGTGCGGCGACGCTGCTCGGCCGAAGAAACTAGAAAGCTGCCCACAGAAAAGGAACCGGACTGACGAAGTCGCGCCCCGCGCTCCTTCGCCCTCTGATACCGCTCCTCACTCTCCCGAAGTTTCCCCTCCGCCGTGCCAAGACTCAGCCGGAGCTCCGACACCTGGGCCACCAGAGCTCTCCTCTCGTCCCAATCTCGATATCGCTCTGCCATCCTGTACTCCCTTTCTTTCTCTATGGTCTCCCTATCCCTCTCCCTCTCTCTCTCCACGGTCTCCCTATCCCTCTCCCTCTCCTCTCTCTCCCTCATCGCCTCTCTCCTCGACAGCTCGAGGGCGATCCGCAGATCCACTACGTCGCGAGGAAGCTCCTCAGCCTCCCGTCGCCGCTCCTCCTCTAGCTCCGCAATCCGGGCGTCACGCTCTGCCACCCAGGCATCGCGCTCCTGCTCAGCACGAACAGCACGGGCCAGGGCCTCCCGAATCTCGGCCACCTGTCAAAGCACGCATGCACCGTAAGAGAACAGTGATAGAAGGAAAGCAGCTAGAAGAGGGTCAGGGCCAAGCAAGCACTCACTCGAGCCTCGCGGTCACGCTCGGCCTCCTCAGCCCGAGCCACCGCATACGCCAGCTGCTCCTGGAGGGCAGAAACCTCCGGAGGAGGGCCCCGCGAACTGGAACCCGCTCCACCAGCCGTCCCGGCTGCCGCTGTCTGGTGGGCCCGCTGAAACACGGGGCAAACGTCAGTCAAAGGCTAAGCATCAAAAATCTAGGTCACAAAAAAAATGCATTGCATAGACTCACCAGGATCTCCAACTCCTGTCGGATGGCCACTAACTGCCGCCTGGCGTCTGCCAGCTGGGCCCGCAGGTCGGCAATCATGTTGTCACGAGCATCCTGCATTGCACATAAGTTACTGCCACATGCATATACATATAGAAGGGTGAAGCAGTTTCATTTCACTTACCCCTGCCATACCACCCAAGGAGAGGCGGTCCCCGTACGTAGCTCGATATCGTCTCATGTAATCTGTGCTGTCCTGTACATGGGATACCACTGGGACCCCGCCCTGCTGCCAGTCCTGGTACTGTGCTGGGAAGCGCGTACGCCAGTCCACAATCTTCGCCTTCCCCTTGGTCTTCCGCCCGATGCGGGCCGGCTCTTCTACATCAACCCACTCCTGGGCTAGCCCCAACGTCCTCATAACCAGCCTCAGCCGAAGCGGCTCGATCTCGTTCAGGCAATGGACCCACACGTCCCGCCTGAAACGAGGAAGACCCGCTACAACCCAAGGCTGGCCAGCGTCGCCCATGCCCAGGTAGGGTCTCCACACCACCTACATCATCATACATACATCATATTAGTTGCCATTCAGTCACATAAGAAAACACAAAAAACCATACGCATCATACCATGGCCTCGGGATACTCGCTCAGCTCCCGACGAAGTGACGCCAGCTGGTAGCCGTGGGGTGCTGCAACCACGACCGGCCTCCACCGCCGCGCCAGAGGCACGGCCCTCCTGTTCCCATGCCTAGCCCTCCCCATCGGGAAATAGTAATAGCTCCACACCTGCATCCATCATACATCATTAGTACAATAATTGCATATTTAACTGTGGGAATGCATAAATAAAATGTTTACCTGAGAAAAGGTGCGAAGCCACTGACTGTCGTCTCCTTCTCCGAAGTCTGGGAGAGATCAGCAATCAAATGGGCAAGCAGAGCCGCCCCCCACGCGTAGTGCCCCACTCTGTCAAGGTCCGCCAGAATCCCGAGGAAGCGGCAGTGGATGCCATCCCCCTTCGTCCCCAGCAGAAGGCGGCCCAGGAAGAAGAAAAGAAACCTCCGGAGGTCTAGATCCACCAGCTCCCGCTCGCTCGGGTCCTGGGTGAAAGCTGCACGGGCATCTCCCTCCAGTCGTGCCAGAAACTCCGCTCCAGTCTCGCTGACCCGCTGGCGCGGGTCGACGAATCCGAGCGCCTCCATGATCTCCACTCGGCCGACTACCCTGCTGTCCCTGTCAGTCACGCTCGTCTCTAACCACAGCAGGTCCAGGGCACTCTCTCGGTAGTCGGGGTAGGTGACCCCGCTGACCGCCTCTCCGTCAACTCGTAACCCAGTGATCCGAGCCACGTCCTCTAGTGTCGGCACCATGTGCCCCCAGGGCATCAGAAACGCCCGGCTCGGCGCGTGCCACCGCTCCCTCAATGCCTGGATAAGAGGAAGGTCGAGCCGGAAGGGCTCGATCCTAAGGAAAGCTCCAAAGCCCATGGCGTCCACACGCGCCCTCTGGAAGTCCGGCAGCCCACGGTATGCTGCCACCACTAGGGACCAGCTGATCCGTCCTTTCATCACACCCTGCACACCACAAAACCAATAAAAAATACATCAGCATCATGAATAATATTAAGCAATAACACTATATATTCTACTTATTTATTTTATGTTATCTTATCTTTAAAACATTTTAGGATTTTTATGGAGGCGTCCAGTACATTGGACGCCTCCTCTCTATTTTCCTTATTTTCTTTATAGAAAAACCCAAAACAAAAAAATATATTAATAATATATATATTATTATGGAGGCGTCCCAGGTCCTGGACGCCTCCTTATTTTTAATCCTATTTTATTATTTACGTAAATAAACAAATAAACAAAAAGAAAAAGAAAATGTGGAGGCGTCCAGGGCCCTGGACGCCTCCTTTCCCTCACTCCCCGGCCTTCTCTCACAGCCTCTCGCCCGTCCGTTTAGCCTATTGAACCACAGAGTGAGAGTTCCGAAGGGCTTACCGGGTCGTGATCGTCCTCTCCCACGTCGCCAGCGCCCGCAGCGGCCTCCGCGGCCAGAAGAGGCACCTCCATCTCCTCCTCCGCAGCAATCTCCTCTGCTGCGGCCTCCTCGGCATCATCCCTCAGCCTCCTCGGACGACGAGCCCGTCGTTTCCGCTTATCTCCACCCTGGCTCGATCCTTCTCGCTCCATTGGGACTAAGAATGGGTCGTCTGGGGTGACGGGGTCGTCAGAATGAACAATACAAGTGAGCAGGGGGTGAGGCCCCCCATATATATAGAAACCACTCTGATTGGGGCGTCCAGGCGCCTGGACGCCCCCACCTTTTTTTTATTTTTTTCAAAATTCAAAAATTAGGGGCGTCCAGGCGCCTGGACGCCCCCAAAACAAAAAAAACCAAAAAAAATAATAAATAAAAATTTGGGGCATCCAGGACCCTGGACGCCCCCAAAATAAAAACCAAAAAATAATAAATAAAAAAATTAGGGGCGTCCAGGACCCTGGACGCCCCCAAAACAAAAACTTAAAAAAAAATTATAAATAAAAAATTAGGGGCGTCCAGGCCCCTGGACGCCCCCATAATAAAAATTTCAAAAAAATATATAATAAAAGAAAAAAAAAGAGATAAGCGTATGTATATAATCCAAACAAAAGAAAAAGAAAAAGAAAAATCACAAAAAAGATAATAATAATTAAGGGGACAATGGTCCAAAACATCCATGCCAGATTTTATTCCATCAGAAAAGCAGAGTGAACTACATCAGGGGCTTAGGCGCCTTGGGCCTTAACTTCCCCAGTTCGGTTACATAAGCCCTCCACAGCTCACATTCTTCCCCCACGTGCGCTAAGGCCTTTCCCGCAACACTTGTCTTCCAGGGTGCTTTGACGGCCTTCGCTTCCTTCGCATCCGCTTCAGTACCCAACTCTCTCTTCTTCAAAGGAACGATGCCAGTCGATAGTGGGAACGAATGGCGTGGAATGCCGACCTGGAGGCAGCATCGATGCGCGTTATAAAGGACAAACTCGGTCGCGCCGATCAGTTGAAGATCAACTTCGGGGGAAGGCCTCATGAGGAGATCAAGCGAAAGCAAACATGCCGGTGCGCAAGTAAAGAAGCCTTGTGTCACGGTGCGGAAGTGAGACCGCCAGTCTTCACGTTTCTTCAGCCACGGAACGCGGTTCACTACAGTACCACCGAACCCTAACACGTCGGCTATGTGATGAAGAGGGCTTTGTTGGAAGAGCTTCGAAGCGGTTGGCATTCCCTCACGGTGATCAAACTTGAAATGCAAATCCATCCAGCAACTCAGGACAAGTGCGCAACCAAAAGGAGGCTTACCCATGCTCGAGGCAGTAAGGCCACTATACAGGTAGGCGAGGACAGCGGGTCCCACCCTCTTTCCACGCCAGATCCCGCAGATAGCACTCAGTTGGTCTTCCTCCACCATGTTGTCGGTATAAGGAAACAAGAGAGCACCCGCCAGACAAATGGTGAACCCCTTCATGATTCCCTCCAAATAGTCATCGTCTGGTGACCCTCTCAGGGCGTCCATGACCCACTCCGCAAGCTTTTGGAGATCGATCCCCTTTTGAGTACGGACCTTTCTGGCTGCGTCGGGCGGCATGAAGCTTCCAAGGACGCTTTCGGAAGTCCCCCGTGTCAGCATCCGCATAGCCTTCACCTTCCCGTCACTCTTGAATTTCTTCAATCCGAGCAGAAGTTCCACCTCCTCGAGGAGGATGGTCACCTCGAAGGTCGGGAAGATAAAAGTGTGGGTCTGGGGATGCCAGATCTCCACTAGTGCGCCCATAGCCGCCCAGTCCATACGAATCTTCTCATAGTGTTTGGCGTGAATAAGGAGCCCCTGCAGATGCCACTTCGAGAGTATGGCCCTCATGCCGATGGAGATGTTGGAAGTTAGCTTTGAAAGCCATGGCAGTTTGGAAAACTTCCTCGGGCCTGGGAAGAGTGGATATGGCTGGAAGAGAAAAGAAAGAAGAAGAAAGGAAGGTAGTAAGAAGAAGGTTCACGTGGAGAAATTTGAAATGAATCAGCTTACCATATGCGACATGATCGTCCCACTCAAATGACCCTCGAGGTCGGAGAGTCGCCTGATCTCGCTGCTAGGCCTGCTCCTCTTCATAACGCGGGAAGACTCCCCTTCCATCCTGAAAATCTCTAGATTCTCCTCTCTTTCCTCTCCTGAGCTTCCAAAACCCACCTTGGTGCTTTTGAATGAACTAGCCTAAGGGGAGTTCTTATAGGAAGGGAAGATCGCTACAGGACGGAACATGTCACATCGGTGGTCATTGTCAAGATTTTGTCTGGATCTCCTTTGTACTGTGGTGCGATTCTGCTGTGATTCTGCTACTTTCTGATGTTGCTAACCTTTGCTAGTCTGTGCAGGTTTTACTAACGGACGTCTTTGTCCTGTCTCCTGTCCCACCTTTCAATGGTTGGTCTCACCATGTCATGCATCATAGTATACGATACCTACGCTACTAGAACATGTCAAGGACCTTGCGGCCCGAACAAATCTGGGATTTGAGTTCCCCTTCAACAAAAACAGTGATGATCCCGGAAGAATTTGGGTTGTACGGATAGGCCGTTAACTTGTGGTAGCATGGGGACGACGGTTCCATTCAGTGAGTTGGTGCGCGGATAAACGGGCCCCAGCCCAGTGTCGGCTCACCGGATCGGTATCCTGACCCGTTCTTAACAAGTTGACAATATTATCCTTGGCTATTTTCTATTTTAGTTTGTTTTAAATTTTTATTTTAACCCAGCATGCATTCATATAGGACTTTGATTTATTGCGGAAGATCATTCAAGTGATTCGATTGTGAAAGCCGTTGTGTTTCAATTCCTACAAATATGAGATATTCCACTCCAAATGAAATAACTGAGTTTCCTTGAAACGGCCCTACGCTGCTCTTCCAAAAGTGACCCTTGTTTGGACAGACCCTCAGATATTTCTTTACTTTTTACCTTGTTTGACCCACCTTGGCTGCAGCACTTCCACATTGGCTGGTAACCGCTCCCAAAGGTGAAACCTGCAGGTTTATGACCCAGGTACTTCCACACCGAGAAGTTGGTCTCCTTTATTTTTCGTGCCTGAGTGCACATTTCACCCTCCTTTATTTGATCTCCGTCCAAGCAACCGTCAAGACTTGAAAGACCTCCTTCAAGGTCGCCTCATTGAAACTTCAGGAAAAATTCAAACAGTACGTCAGAAGCGTGTCTCATCACACCTTGGCATCAACTTATCACTCCGCTCCCACTTCATTTCACTCCACTTCGATACCATTCCACTACGTGTCGCTCCCTTGCAAAGCAGACGCCAAGGCGGGGCAGCTGTAGACACGCCATTCCTGACGTCTCCCGAGAAAGTCTCATATTACTATACAACGCCCCGCAACGGCTTACGCATTTTGAATCGCTCGAGTGCTTCCTTTTCTTGAGTCTTCTTCCGCCCTTTTCGGCATCCGGAATCGTCTCGTCACGGCATTCGGACGGCATCAACACCAGTCAGACGCATCAGGAGGTTCCGGAACCAAGAAGGGTGTCTGCCGGGCGGCCGCCAACGCTTGAACTGAGGACCCGGGTGGGTCTTAATGGGGGCGTCCAGGCCCCTGGACGCCCCCATTCTTTTAATTTATTTATTTTATTTTCAAAACCCAAAACACAAATAAAAAATAATATATTAATGGAGGCGTCCAGGCCCCTGGACGCCTCCATAAAAACAAATATAAATATATATATATATATATATGCCAGTTGGCATAAAAAGATAAAACAAAATAAAAAATTATACATTAATGGAGGCGTCCAGGCCCCTGGACGCCTCCATAAAAACAAGCATAAAAAATATATAATGCCAGCTTTGGCATAAAAAGACAAAATAAATAAAAAAATAATATATTAATGGAGGCGTCCAGGCCCCTGGACGCCTCCATCAACTCCCTCACGGGCGCCGCCCACCGAACGACGGTTTGTCGTGTGTGAAAAAAGCCAAATTATGGAGACGTCCAGGCAGCTGGACGCGCCCATTTCTGAATCACGAGGCGCCGCTCACAAAACCACGCGTTGTGCCAAACCGCGTGCGGCCGTCGGTGGTGTTCGGTGGACCTGTTAGGGGCGTCCGGAGCCCTGGACGCCTCCACAAAAATATTCAAAAAAATTAATAAAAATAGAATAAAATATTAGTTCGGCCCTGATGGAGGTGTCCAGGGTCCTGGACGCCTCCACCCTCCGGAGCCCTATAAATAGAGGCCCACCCCCTCAGTTCTGGGGAGCTTCGAAGAGATCCGATAGGCTGCCGGAGCCCAGAGGCTACCGGAGTCATTTTCTAACCCGTGGGGTCTTTTGTAGGTGGAGGTTCTGCCGGCTTCTCGGGTGCCCACGCTCGCGAGAGGAAGGTCGTCTTCATCCACCGCGCTTCCACGCCATCCCTACGCTGCCGGAGCTCCGCCGGATTTCACCATCGGCACATCCAATAAGCCAATCCTTTCCTTTTCTTCTTAGTTCTTTTGCATTCATCATCTCGCATCATCTATCCCCCTTCATAAGGGCGCCTCTTCTTATATACTTCTTGCATCCATCATCTCATTTTCCTCC
Source organism: Amorphophallus konjac (assembly GCA_022559845.1). Classification (NCBI taxonomy): domain Eukaryota; kingdom Viridiplantae; phylum Streptophyta; class Magnoliopsida; order Alismatales; family Araceae; genus Amorphophallus; species Amorphophallus konjac. Next base: position 31,299,549 of record CM040125.1, read on the forward strand.
TACTCGAGTCCGAGAGGGGTTTAAAAGACAACACCAACCAGGTGTGTGTCTTGCCATCATTTCGTTATTTTTATCGCAAGGATTTGAATACTACACCTTCATCTTTCTAATCCACTCGTTACTTGTTTGTCTTTGTTTTGCAAGGGTATCCAAGGAAAGCCCTCTCCGTCGGCCGGCCGAAGGGGGAGGAAGAGCAACCCGCCATCTCCCGCTCTTGAGGTAGGCGCGATCACTTTCTTTATTTTGGGGTCTTTCGGCCCCTGGCGATCACATCTTGTTCTCGAGGCCGCGGCGAGTCACTTCCCCAATGGCCGTTTAAATTCCCGTTCTTATACTTTCTTTATATTCTGTTGTATTCTGCTCATATTCTCGAGGCCGCGGCGAGTCACTTCCCCAATGGCCGTTTAAATTCCCGTTCTTATATGTTATATTCTTATCTATTCATATTCTCGAGGCCGCGGCGAGTCACTTCCCCAATGGCCGTTTAAATTCCCGTTCTTATATATTATATTCTTATCTATTCATGTTCTCGAGGCCGCGGCGAGTCACTTCCCCAATGGCCGTTTCAATTCCCGCTCTTTATATTCTCCTTATATTCTGTTATATTCTTATCTGCTCATATTCTCAAGGCCGCGGCGAGTCACTTCCCCAATGGCCGTTTCAATTCTTGCTATTTAATTTCTGCACCATTCCCGTCCCCCCGAGGTCGCGGTGAGTCACTTCCCGCTATGGCCGTTTAACCCCTATATCTTGCTATATTACATTTGTCCCGCTCGCCCCGCCGGAGCAATCTCCCGTGGTGGCCCCTTCTCTTTTCTGTTATTTCTGTGTTGCAGCAAATAAAAAGAAGGAGCCCGCGCGCTCCGCGTCCTCTTCGCACCCCGAACCGCGTGACGTCGCTCACATAGGTCGTCAATTTATGATTTGACGCCCTTCGCAAGGTCATGTTTCACCTTTCGAGTCCTGCTTAAACTCAACTTTCCTGGAGAGTTCCCTGCCTCCGTTGGTCTCCTTGCTCGAATTGGAGTTAGAACCCTGCCTTCTTTGATCATTGCCTATCCTTATCTTCCCGAATTTGAGCTTATCTTCGATTGAAATCCTATAAAAGGATGCTCTGGTCGATCTAGGCAGAGGTTGACGGGTCAGAGAGTTTACAGGTTTACGATTAGAGGTTTACGAGTTACAGAGCTTCATCTTCCTCCTGTGCGATTGTTTAGAAAAGGCTCTGCTTCCTCTGCTTCCGATCAACTGCGTCCATCTTGTTTCCCTTTACTGTCGTCAGGGACAGCAGGGTTCTTTTATTCTGTTGTTGCTTTGTCTTCATAAACCGTTCATTATCACTGTGTTGTTGTTTTTTTTTTTTTGCATTAGCTTCATCACGTCCACTGTGTTTTTCTTTTCTTTTACGTTTGCATTAGCTGCATCACATCTCCTCCCTCCCTATTTTCTTTAGGGGTTTTAAAACAAAAGGAGGTGCGCATATTTTTATCCTCTTCATCCTATTTTCTATTTGAGAGTTGATACTACACACTTTTGGCTGATCCACTTCTCTTGGCTTGTTTTATTGTCTTTTTTTGCAAGGTAATCAATAAAGGAAAACCCCCTTCATCGGCCGGCCGGTTGAAGGAGGAGGAGGAATTCACAATTCATCCCGCGTTCTATTTTCCACCAGGTATTTGTGATCTTCTTTGTTTCTTCTTGAGGTAACCCCTCCGGCGATCACCCTCCTTAGTAGCACCACGTGCTTCTTTCCCTCATTATTATATCATCTCCTCCCTTATTTTTGTTATGCCTTCTCATATTTAAATCTCTTCTTCGTGTGTGGATTTATCACAATCTACAAATTGGCGATCACGGTGGGACCTCCACTGTTTTTCTTTTGATTACCATCTCCTATTGGCACCCACGTGTGCCCTTTCCTATTGGCACCCACGTGTGCCCTTTCCCCTTTGGCACCCACGTGTGCCCTTTCCCCTCGGTACCCTCGGTACCCCTCCTTTTGTGCCCCACGGGCACCCTCCATCGTGCACGCTGCACACTCCCGGGACCAGCCAGTTTGTGATTGATTGATTATTTTCCTGAATTAACGCCTCACCCAGAGGCGCTTTTTCTTTTCACACCTTAGTTTAGGGCGTCTATTTTCTGTGCTGCGTCTTCCCATAAGGCGTCTTTTATCATATCTGCTGTCTTCTTGTTTTGTTTGATAATTCACGCCCTAACTTTGGGCGTCTTTTTTATTTTTCAGCGCCTCACACCAAGGCGCGTGTTTCCTCGACCGTGTGCACCACTGGTATTTGACGCCCTTTCGTAGAGGCGTCCTTTCATATTACGCGCCTCACACCAAGGCGCGTGTTTTGCACTATATGTGGGCCACCACAGTGATTCACGACAGCGACCCTGTCGTCTCTTTGGTTTATAGCGACCTGCCCCAGGTCGTCTCTTTCCTCCGTTTTTACAGAAACCTGCTTCCTGTTGCTGTCTATGATTGTTGGATTGATTATTGCATTGCTTGCCTATATTGCTGTGATCTTATCATCTTGTTTTGCATATTGTGGCATTTGGTTGAGAGACCTCCTCTCTCTACACTAGGATTCCACACACCTCTCTTGTAATCGGGACTACCCTCCATTGAGCATTCCGTCTCTTTGGACCGGAAATCCCTTTTCCAAGACCTCCGTAAGTCCCCGCACCCGTGGATTCCCTCACGGACGCCGGGCTGGTTGTACCCTTGAAGTACCCGGAGTATAGAGAACCTATCGTTAGTGAGGAGAGAGAAAGAATCTAGTTGACCCGGAAGTTACACTTGGATCAACTAGGTTTCACATTGCAAACGGAAGTGAACTATTCAACAATTTAATCCACTCTAATCTCAAGCATAACACTAAAACCTTGCGTTCATCTCAACTTGGTTGCATACACTTGCTTGGATTAATTTATTTAGACTTGTTTGGATTGAGTGGTTGTTTGTTTGATACTGCCTGTATAAAGCCGTCTCTCCTCTTAAACATGCAACTCCGTTCAGGAAAAATCATCAACATGGCAGGCTACGGGTATTCTTATGATGATGAGGATGAGAATGTTTTTGGTCAATATGAGACCCCCCCCAGGATTCCATCTATTATGAGGGAAATTACCCTCCTCCTTAGTCCCATCATCCTCAAATCCATGTGGTTGATACCACTCCTCAAGAGGCTGTGCCCTCTTCCCAAACTTTACCCTCCAACACCTCGGGGAATTCTTCTCCATCCCTCAATGTCACGGATTTAATTAATGCTTTATCTCAATTAGACGATTCCCAACGGCAGGCTATTCAGGCCGCTTTGAAAGGGAAGTCTGTTCCCTCTTCATCCTCCAATCCCCCTCCGGCCGAGAGTGGCCATCACCTCACTAATGACCAGGCGGTCTTGCACAAACCCCCCTCTCGTCCACCAATGCCCGGTGTGGCCATGCCGGCCCAACAGGCGAGCTATTCAGCGGTTAGGCCTCAGTTCCAACCTCCCCGAATTCTGCGGACACCTATACCACATTCTTTTACTCAAAATCCGGCCCCAGCCGAGTCCGACACTAATATGCTATTACTCCAGAAATTGGCCAGCATGGAGGAGCAACTAAAGAAGGTCACCACGGCTAAGAATGCCCCGGAAATTTCGCTCCCTACATTGCCCGTCTTCCACTTACCACCATCTGAAATGCCGAACTTCCGGCGATATAATGGGACTGGTAATCCTTTTATTCATTTGAAGGACTTCAGGTACAAGACCTCCTTCTGGCAAGACAACAAGGCCTCTTTGGCCTACTTATTCAGGAGATCTCTGGAGGGGCCAGCCCTTGAATGGTTCTATTCACTGGATTCCGCTGATGCCGGCGACTTCGATATTGTTTAAAGGAAGTTCTTGCAAAAATACAGAGACCGGGTCGGACCATCCCTTTCGCTCACAGATCTGGTCGTGGAAAAGATGAAGCCCGAGGAGGACTTCATAATGTTTGCTGATAGATGGCGGTCTATGGCCGAAAAGTTGAAAGATACACTGTCTGAACCGGAACAAGTCAAGATGATAATTTCCAATGCCACTCCTCAGTTCCGGCACATACTGGCCATGAATCGGTTAACCACCATGGAGGAGCTCTATGAGAGAGCTCGTTATATCTAGACACAGATGAAGGATTCGCCCATTATGGGCATGTTTGAGCCGAAGTCACGGCTATTCAAGAAAACCACAACTGTCAACAACAGCGGGCCCACGACAGAGGGCACTATTGCAAATGAGCAGGTTGGCGTAGTTGGCCACCCCCATCAAGCTAACCCACGTCCTAACCTTCCTCCACCACAAAGCCCCCATTTCAACTCCACCCCACAACGCCAATTCACACCCCAACATTCCTTTGCTTCACCACCAAACCAAGCGCCCCGCGCTAATCCTCCAGCTCCGCAACAGTACCACCAGGTACCACCACCTATCAACTATGGCCAACAACAACAACGGAGACCACCACTTGGCCCCAAAAGGGACCACTACCCTCCATTACCAGAAAGTCTCCCGGATATTTTCAATGCCTTAATGGCCGCTAATTTGCTCATATTACCAAGGGAAAGAACAGCATGGCCCGCTAATGTTGACACATCCCGTTACTGCGCTTTCCATCGTGCACCTGGTCATAACCTTGATCGTTGCTTCCACTTCAGAGATTACATTTATGACCTAAATGACCAAGGTGACATCAATTGGGATGAGATGAGACAATTCATCGCCACCATGAAAGAAAGAAGGTCTCCTCGGCAGCAACAAGCTCAGCAGCCATAGCAGCCAGCTCCACAGCAGCCACAACAAGCTCCAGCGCCTCAGCACGATATGGGGATTGTCCACAATCCACTGCCGGAGCACCCGCCAAACCAGCACGTAAACCCTATCACGTCTCTCTATGAGGTGGAGAGAGGGCAGGGATGGCATGAAGAAAACGCCTCTGTCGGGGCACTTTATCATAATCAAAATCAACATCCGCGTCTCTTGCGCACCCCTTCTTCTTCTCCTACCCCTCAAGTGGGCCGATCTCTTCTGCGCCCCGTTAATTCACCTCCTACCACCAATTCTCCAACCTCGCCGGTTCGCCCCCTTCTTACACGCTTATCACCTCTACAGCCTACGCCACAACAAAACCCATCCACCACCAACCCTTCGCCACTGCCATCTAGGCCACTCCTCATCCCCCCATCACCAATGCCCACTGCACCCGCCACCACTACTCCTTCACCGGCAAGGATCCCCCCACCATCGGTTCCGCCACCTTTCGTACCCAGAACCCTTCTCATTCCACCCCCCACCAATTCCCCCCGCATTCGGGTATCCCTTTCTAGCTCTACGCCTCTTACCAGGTCACCAGCACCCTCTACAGGGATTCCCTCTGCGGGAACTCCCACTCCACCACTTCTTAACACCAACACACCTTCTTCTTCTTCTAATCCCCCTCCCACACTTGTACCGACAAAGGCACGTCAAGGCGTGGCGCCGCTCCGCAGTGGACGGATGTTCCACCGTATTTTTCCACAGAGAGAGCTAGAACCCGTGCAGGGGCCGCAAGAGCAAGAACAAGAACAAGAGTCAGTGCCAGGCACTCAGTATGATTTACTAAAACACTTGGACCGAACACCAGCAAGGATTTCAATCCTGGAACTAATTAAAAGGTCAACCACTCATCAGCTAGCTTTGAAAGAATATCTACAAAAGGTGATGGTCAATGAGGATATTCCAGTTGAGCAGATAGTCACAGTTTTAATCCCGCTAGCAGTCAGCCGGCAATTACTTTCCATGAACATGAACTGGCGCCACTCCCATCAAGAAAGTACGCTCTATGCATCACAGTTGACATTCATAAGGTGGCTGTTAAGCAATGTCTGGTGGACACTGGGGCATCCATCAATGTGTTGCCACCTAGCACCTTGAAGTTGTGTGGCATCCCGGAAAGCCAAATTCGACCGTCCACTATCACAGTCACTGCCTATGATAACACGAAGAAACCTTCTCTAGGCATGATTACGTTAAAAGTAAGTTTGGGTCCTGCCGCCATCACAGCAGATTTTCATATCCTGGATATGGATCTGACATTTAATGGCATTCTGGGATGCCCCTATATTCAGCAACTCGATGCGGTGCCCTCTACAAATCACCAATGCCTTAAATTCCCACACAAGGGCCGCATTATTAAAGTTACCAGTATGCCGATTCTGCCAGAGGAAGATATTCATGTGGCTTCATCAGTTCCATCCATGTGGCCGGCCAACAAGCCACTATTATCTGTGTTGGACGTCCCTTGTCCACGACCAATGCCAGAAAAAGTCACAACAGTTGCTATGACACCCCTGCCTCCCAAGGGGAAAAAGAAGAAAATAATGATGAACACCTCTGGCTGGAACATCTTAATGAAAATGGGGTATCAAAATGGCAAAGGTCTGGGTGCCAATTGTCAAGGTAGGATTAGGCCTGTTAAACCTCAGAAACTGATTACACGAGGTGGCCTAGGTTACAAAGGACCAGGCAAAAACAAAGATGAACCATGGGCATTTATGACATCCACATTAAAAATAGATCACCAACCGCTCACTTGGACATTGAAGACACATTTTGTCACGGCTGGCTTTCAGAATAGTGAGCAAACTACAATAATCACTTCCATATTAGACTATCAGGATGTTCATGCTAGACAGTTTGCTCATCATATTGCCCCGTTGGCCACATACAAAGCCATGGAGTCCTTAAGGCCTGACAAAAGAAGAAAAATGGATGATCCAGAATGTGACTTGTACAGGTGGTTCGATATGCAGGATATTACTATTTCTTTGAGCCGCCTCTTCATGCCGACTGACCCGGAATGGCCGCCACTTATTCATGAATTGATTGAGATGCCAGCTGCAATTACAGATAAGAGGCAGCCGCTGAGTGACTACACTGATACTGGAGAGCCAGATGTTCCGTTTGAAGAAGGATTCACTGTGGATAGGCTGTGTGCCAGCCTCTTTTCTCTCACTTCCAGGCATCCATCGGTGCTTGCTTCTCTATATTCTCATCAGTTTGGTTGCGTGCCAAGACCACCTCCGATTATAATCAATTTATCTCCAGATTCAATCCAAGTTTCTCTCACAATTCCTTCTTCGCTCCTCGAGCGATTTTCTAAACTCTCCATCACGCCCCCTCGCGGGCCATCACTGATTCAATCTTTCTCTAATCTGGCAATTTCCATTCCTCCTGCTATCCTCCCTTCACACTGCTTTCTTCTCAAAACAGAAAATAAAAATGAAGAAAAAGACAAAAATGAAAAAAAAAAGCCAAATTCCCAAATTTCCAATCCTCTATTTCTGTTGAGGGGACCTCCTATTTCTCTTCTGAGTGCGTCCCGACCCAGGGGCCGCTCCTTCAAGATTCATTGCTAAATCTTTTCTCCCCCTCTGGTGAGGGGACTTCCTCTGTATTACCTCCTGTATCCACTTTTTCACCTCCTTCCCTTCCTTTTTCTGATCAAGCTAGCTGCTCCTGCTCTTCTTCTAATAAAATTCAAGGGGTAGACTCACGTAAGAAATCCAAGGGTAAGCAGATTCCTCGTAGGTTTCTGTTGGAGTTAGCTATCAGATGCCAGGCTTGTTTAGCCCTTCCTGAATTTATAGAGAATCCAATCATCCTACCAGAGCTGGAATATGAGGATGCTGTTGTTTCTTATGAGGGTTTGGGTGTCTATGAAATTATGAATGACGAAGACCCTATTGAAGAGGGGGATGAAAGTTATGAAGAATATGAGGACGAGGCTGATGCTTTTGCTAGTGGCATTAGACGATTCGACAAACCATCAGCCTCCGTAGAAGAGCCTACCAAAGAAATTAATTTGGGTACCGAGGAAGACCCTAGGATTGTCCTCATAAGTAAAAATTTGTCGCCCTCCGAAGAGGAGGCGCTCATTTTGGTCCTGCAAGAATACAAGGACACGTTCGCATGGAGTTATGAAGATATGCCTGGTTTAGACCCCGCGCTCGTTGAACATCGCCTTACACTTAAGCCAGGGTCTGTGCCGGTCAAGCAACGGTTGAGGCGTTTCCACCCTAATATGGCTTTAAAGATGAAAGAAGAGGTCGACAAGCTCCATAAGGCTATATTTGTTAGAGTGGTCCTCTACCCCAATTGGGTGGCTAACATCGTCCCAGTTATGAAGAAAGATGGAAAAGTTCGGATTTGCATAGACTTCCGGGATCGCAACCGCGCGTGTCCTACTTCCCCCTCCCTCATATTGATGTTTTGATTGATAACACGGCAGGATTCGAGACTCTCTCTTTCATGGATGGCTTCTCGGGTTACAATCAAATTCGTCTGGCTGAAGAAGATCAAGAGAAGACATCATTCACTACACCACGGGGGACTTATTGTTATGTGGTCATGCCTTTTGGACTTAAGAATGCTGGAGCCACCTATCAGAGGGCTATGATGGCGATTTTTCATGACATGATTCATATCTATATCGAGGTGTATGTGGACGACCTGGTTGTGAAATCAAAGACAAGGATTGAACATCCTGGGGTTCCAGCTAAGGTCTTGCAAAGATCACGAGAGTATCAGTTGAAGATGAACCCCAAGAAGTGTGTGTTTGGCGTTTCTTCAGGGAAGTTGCTCGGTTTCATTGTTAGCAAGAGGGGAATTGAAGTTGACCCCAACAAGGCAAAGGCCATTAGAGATATGCCTCCTCCCAAGAATTTGAAGGAAGTTCGAGGATTGATCGGGAGGTTGCAATTCATTCGCCGCTTCGTCTCCCAGCATTCACAAAGATGTAGGCCGTTTTACGAGCTTACTAAGCCGGGAGTCAAGTTTAATTGGGATGACAAGTGTCAGGCAGCCGTTGACGGATTGAAGGATTATTTGGCCAATCCTCCTGTCCTGAGGCCGCCGATTCCAGGCAAACCACTTATTCTCTATGTTTCTGTCCTGGATGACTCTGTAGGTGCTGTCTTAGCTCAAGTGGACGAAGAAGGTAAGGAGAGGGCAGCATACTATTTGTCTAAACTTCTTAACCCCTGTGAACAGAGGTATTCCGCCATGGAGAAAACTTGCGCTGCTTTAGTCTGGGTAGTTCAAAAGTTAAAGCATTATTTCCTAGCTCACGAGGTTCACCTCATTGCTCGCATGAATCCGATTAAATTCCTCCTTGAAAAATCTGTCCTCACTGATCGATTAGCACGCTGGCAAAGCTTCCTCTCTCAGTTTGATATCACTTACATTCAACAAAAAGCTATCAAAGGTTACGCCATTGCCGAACATCTTGCTCACCACCCTCTACCGCGTTTTGATCCTGTCAATTCGGAGTTTCCAGATGAAGAACTAATGTCCTTTAATCAACCCCACGATCCTATGTGGACATTACATTTTGATGGAGCTCTAAATTCTCAAGGAAGAGGGATCGGCATGGTTCTTTTAACACCAGAAGGGGTCACCATCCCATTTGCTGCTCGGCTCACTTTTCCCGCCACCAATAATATAGCTGAGTATGAAGCTCTTTTGGCCGGTCTTCAAACCGCTCATCGATATGGTGTCACCCATTTGAGGATTGTGGGTGACAGTCAGCTCATTCTGCGCCAGGTGTTGGTCAAATGCCGCACTATCAATCCTAAGCTCAAACCCTACCAGGAACTTGCTTCAGCTTATGCCAAACTCTTCACCAAATTGATCTTCGTCCATGTTCCTCGTAGCCAAAATATCTTGGCCGACGCCCTTGCTTCTTTGGCCTCTGCTTTAGTCTTCCCTCCTGAGCGTGATTTTCATGTTCCTCTAATTCATCAGCGTGACACGCCAGCTATTAAGGATCGTGCATTCCTCGATGTCAGGGATAAGGTGCTTGAAAAGATTAAGCAAAAGGAATCTCTTAAAGGCAAAGAGGTCATGCTTTTAGACTGGGAAGAAGAATTGGCTGACGAAGAGAAGCCTTGGTATTATGAGATTGCCAGATATTGCAATGATCAGTCCTATCCCGAGGAAGCCACCGCAGAAGAAAAGAAAGCAATTAGAAGAGTGGCTCAACGTTATGTTTTGGTTGGAGGTGTGCTCTATAGGAGAGGGCTCACCGGTGTTTTATTAATATGCCTCGATGATGATGAATCATGGAAAGTTATGGAAGAGGCGCATTCTAGAGTGTGTGGTGGTCATGTGAATAGCCAGATGCTAGCTAAGAAGATCCTTAGGCTAGGTTTCTATTGGCCAACTCTAGAAGAAGATTGTTCCATCTATGTTCGAAGGTGTGTTAAGTGTCAACTGCACGCCGACAAGATTCATTCTCCCGCTTCTTCACTTCACCCTACATCCTCCCCATGGCCTTTCTCCATGTGGGCTTTTGATATCATTGGACCTCTTGGTGATTCGAACCTCCTGACCAAGCAAAAATCATTCATCCTCACGGCAACGGAGTACTTCACCAAGTGGGCGGAAGCAGAAGCTTACGTGGAGATCAAAGCAGCAACCGTCTGCAAGTTTATAATGAAGAACATCATCGCGAGGTTCGGCATCCCAAGCACCATCGTCACCGACAATGGACCTCAATTTATCTCTCAAGAAATCAAGGATCACTGCAACAGGTATAATATTGCATTGCATCATTCTTCTCCCTATTATCCGCAGGGCAATGGCCAAGCAGAGGCAACTAACAAAACTTTGATAAAAATTGTCAAAAAGACGTGTGAGGCTAATAAATTTTCGGATTGGCCAGACAAGCTAGTTGAAGCTCTCTGGGCCTACCGAACTTCCATTCGAACCCCCACTGGGCAAACCCCTTTCGCCCTTACTTATGGGATGGAGGCAGTAGTCCCTTATGAGATTCTCATTCCCTCTCTACGAGTACAATTGGATAAGGAATTTTTTATGGATGAACGTCGTAATTCACTCCTCGCCCAATTGGAACTCCTAGATGAGAAGCGTCTGGTCGTCGCTGAGCATGCGCGCATTTATCAAAACAGGCTCTCGCGTTTTTATCAAAAGAAAGTAATTGAGAGAAAATTTAAAATCGGCGAGATGGTAATTAAGAGGATTTTCGTAAAGCCGGGTGGCCCTCGCTCAAAACTCCAACCCAATTGGGAAGGACCGTTTGTTATAAAAGACGTTTTTCCAGGCAATGCTTATAAATTGATTAATGCTGAAGGAGAAGAGTTAACTCACCCTTGGAATGGTTTGTATCTTAAGAAATACTACCCTTGATTCAAAATCCAAATAAAATAAAAATTGTTTCAAAAATCCAAAACAAAGTGGAATATTTCCAAAACCAAAAAAATATATATAGAAATTCCAAAAAGCAAACCAAAAAAAAATAGAAGAGATCAAAATTGGTGCCATGGCATACGAAGGATCAAGGTCCGAAAGGTCAAAATTCAGAATTCATTCATCAGTCTTGCTAACTTAAAAGGGGGTTGACTCCCGCACGCACTACACGCTTTATTCTTGAACTCAAGCAGTGCAAAATCGATGGAAAGTCAAAAACCTGACTAAAGTGAAAGGCAATACCCGTTCTTTTCTTCTTCGGCCCATAAGGGAGGAAGGGAGACCTCGAGGTAGACATGCCAAGCCTATCCGCCGCCCTAGTAGGTGGAAGTCAGGGCCCAAAAGGGAGCAAATGCCATAAGCCCAAGTACAATTAGGTTTTTATTCATCAATGCAAATCAATTCCAAAGTGAAAGTCAAGTTGTGAAAAGAAAAGCATGTCAGAGTCCCCGCAAGGAAAACCTTGGGCGTATGCGTGCAATATAAAAGGGGCAAAAGGCAACAAATTTCCCTACGCCAAAGACCGAACCCCAACAGGCATAGGGTAAGGGAGGTAACTTTGCCTTGAGCATCTCAGAATCCCTTATGGGCTTCCCTTATATTTTCTTCCATCCTTTCTATGTGGTAAGTCACGAACTGGCAGGATGGTCAAGACGGACTAAAGAAATTGCACTGTGCGAAATCTCGAATACAAGTCAATTATGACCACGTCCACTCCCTTTTAATTACTCAAGAAAGGTTAATGAATTTTAGATGGTGACCGTGTAGGACCCGTGGTCTTGATAGCCTTGACAACCTTTTTGCAGAATAATTAAATTAACGCCTTTGGCTAAGGCGCTTTTTATAGAATTAACGTTCTAGATTAGGTCATCTCTTTCTGAATAACGTCTCTGATCTGGTCGTTACTTTTTCAAAAATCAGATTTTCTTTTCAAATTCACGCCATCTTATAGGGCGTCTTTATGCGAATCACGACCTACTCTAAGGCGCGTTTTTCAGGAAAAATAACAAAAAAAATATATAACGAGTGAAAAAAGAAAAAAAGAAAAAAAATGCATTTCTTCACGATGTATGCTTGCATGGGCATCTTTTATTTTTGGTTGGCATATGCGTGCTTGCATGATGCATCTCCCCGCTATCAGTTATTTTATTTTTCCTTATTTGATCAGAGGCTTGGCCCCTTGACCCCTCATTAAGGTCAAAATATTGCTACCCCTTGCTTATTGGGGAAGGGGCCAAGTCGAACAGATGAATTCACCTGTTTGTTCAAGGTATGGATTACAGTTGCAGAAACAGGGCACAGTAAAGCAAACACGAAGAACGTGGAAAGCGGAAAGTATACAAATACAAGACCACAACTACACGAAGTGCTCAGGTAACAAAGAAATCTCAATCATATATATATATACATCATGAATGTCTATCATGTACAAGTGTGAGGGTGGAGGAGTACAAGTAAGTCGCTCAGCTCTCGCCTCCACCCTCCTCTCTCCTACTCTCAACCTCCTCCTCGCCGTCCCGAGCTGGCGCTGGTGGAGGAGGCATGGGCCCCCGTGAAGAAGCTGGAACCCGAACCTGAACCCCTGCCTCGCTCCTCTCTCGGAGGGAAGAGCCCACCACAAAAGTGGAGCTGGTGAAGGAGTATCCCGTAGCCCGTGCTCGCTCGCGCCCTCGCTGGAGACGCTCCTCAGACACTCGTAGCCGCTCCTGAGAAAGGATCAACTGAGTCCTCGAGTCTGCCAGCTCTCGCTCGCGTGCTGCTACCTGCTCCTGGTACCGAGCACGCTCCGCCTGGTACTCCTCCGGCTCACGAGCAGGCTCCTCGCGCTCCCGGGCACGCTCCCGTCGCTCCAGCTCAAGAGCCACTCGCAGCTCGGCCACGTCCTGAGGAAGCTCCTCTCATCGCCTCAGGGACCTCTCAAGCTCTGAGATCCGCTGATCACGGATCGCCAACTCGGTACGTACCGCCTGAAGCTGAGTCATCTGCAAACAGGTAAACAAATCATCAATTCCACAATTAAATGCAATGATCTAGCAATTCAAGCAATACATGATTTAAACCACTCACCTGTGTGCTCGTCACGCGGAAGCCCTCATCAACGCAGATAAGAGCGGCTCGAAGCTCCTCAGTCTGTAAAATGAATTTTCATCAGTGCACAATTATATAATCAATATTTGAATGAGGATCTGTGTTTTGGAATTTACCCGTGAAGCGAGATCGCGCTCTGCGGCCTTTGCTCGTGCGACTGCTCCGGCTAGCTGCTCTGCCAGTGCAGTCACCTCTGCACTGGGCCCTCTCGAGCTGGAGGCCTCTCCTGGGTCTCTCCTCACTGCTCCCTGCTGGGCACGCTGCATTCATTGAGATCGTCAGTGGCTAATCATCAATAACTCAACAAAGAGAGATATACATATGCATATAAGAATAATTTAAACACTCACCAGGGTCTCTAGGTCAGCCCGTGTGGCGGCCAGCTGGTCCTCCAAGCTGTGTAGGTGGGCCTGGGCATCCATCGCCGCTATGTCCCGCGCATCCTGCATTCATTACATATTAGTCACATGATAGAAAGCATTTGCATTTAATTTAGAAATAATTGCATTCATACATACCCCTAGGACCCTCATCTGGGGTCGGCCGGCGTAAACCTCCCAGTAGCGCCGGAGGTACTCGGAGCTGTCAGTCGCCCGGGAGGTGACTCTGGTCCCGCCTCGCTGCCAGTCGGCGTACTATTCCTCGAACCGCACCCTCCAGTCGGTCGCCTTCGTACGACCGCGTGTCTTCTTCCCGATGTCCCGCGGCTCGCCTACCTCTACCCACTCCTGGTGGAGGCCTAGTGTCCTCATCACCAACCTAAGCCGTAACGGCTCGATCTCGCTCAGGCAGTGAACCCAAAGCTCATGCTCAAAACGAGGACGACCCGCTACGACCCACGGCTGGCCCTCGTCCGTCATCCCCTCATAGGGTCTCCACTGAACCTGCATTCATAAACATACATGTCATTCCATCATCATCATAATAAATTCAAAATAAATGCAAAAGGAAGATGCATAACATTCATTCATACCAGTAAGGGAGGGAAGTCGCGGAACTCTCTCCGCAGCACCCACAACTCGTAGCCGAGTGGGGCTCCAAACACTATCGGCAGCCAGCGCCGTGCTAGAGGGAAAGCTCCCTCACCTCCAGGCCGTGGGTCAGCGCGCCCCATCGGCATGTATAGATGGCTCCAAACCTGCATCCATGCATCATATTAGTGAAGCATTCACCAGCATGATAAAAATAAAAGAAAAGAAAAAATGAAAAATGCATACCTGAAGAAAAGGTGAGAAGCCACTGACGGTCGTCTCTCGACCTGTCCCCGTGGACAAGTCGGCCATCATGTGCGCCAGCAGCGCCGCTCCCCAGGCGTAGCTGCCAACTGCCTCCAGGTCCTCGAGTATCCCCAGGAATCGGCAGTTGATGACGTCACCCTTTGTCCCGAGCAATAGCCTCCCCAGTAGCAGTAGCAGGAACCTCCTCAAGTCTCGGTCCGCTCTCTCCCTATCAGCCGGGTCCTGGCAGTAGACCGCCCTAGCCCCGTCTATCAACCTCTGCGAGAACTGCTCTAAGGTCTCCCCGGACCTGTGCCTAGCATTCCCTAAGCCCATCACTGTAGTAAGGTCGGTGCGGAAGATAGTCCTACACTCGCTAGGCGTCTCGTAGACCATCTCTAGCCCTAGCAGCCTCTGGGCGAACTCAGTATAGTCGGGGTAGGTGATCCCGCTCACAGCCTCACCGTCTACCCTCAACCCAGTGATCCTAGCCACATCCTCTAGGGTAGGAATAATGTGCCCCCATGGCATCAAGAATGTCCGGCTAGTCCTGTCCCATCTCTCCCGTAGAACCTGGATAAGTGGTAGGTCTGGCCTAACTGGCTCTATGCTAAGGAAGACCCCAAACCCCATAGCATCTACCCCCGCTCTCTGAAACTCGGGGAGGCCGTAGTATGCTGCCCGGACCATAACCCAGGAGATCCGTGTCCACATCAATCCCTGCATGTAAAGAAAAGAATTTTCACTTAATTATGTTGATTATTCATGCTGAATCTCATTTTGATTGCCTTGGATTATATTGATGTTTGATTTAATTAACGACCATCCTCAGGTCGTGGTTTGTTAAATTAGCGCCCCTGAGGAGGGCGTGGTTCTAAATGTGCTTTGAATTTGCGACATATCCTAGGTCGCTGTTCATCTAAGAAACGCCTCTGTGTTGGGCGTGGTTTTATGGTTAAATTCTGAATTCCTAAAAAATATTTCAAGTCACGCCCTTGGGTGGGGCGTTTTCCAAAATAGGTCCGTTAATTTAATCAGTAATTAATGAATGGAAGACCTCTGGTTTGGTCGTCTGTTGTTGAATTAACGCCCTAGTGGGGGGCGTTGTTTTCAAGTTTTTCAGAAAATAAAAATAAAAAAAATGGCATGCGAAACAAATTCATGGAAAAATATTTGAAATAATTAAAGCATGGGAATTAACGGAAATTAACACCATGATATCAAAAATGATAAATTTAAATGGGCGACATGCTTTAGGGCGTGTTCTCATGGGGTTAATTATTCTTCAGGAAAATAATTTAATTAACGCCCTTGGGTTGGGCGTGTCATGTTTAAAACGTGACGCCCATGAGGGCGTCTTCTTTCTGGGTTGCAGGGTTTATACCCGAGGGCTATGGAAATTATAAAAAAAAATGGAAATAAAAATAAAAAAAATGGAATTAGGGTCAGGGGCCTACCTTCTTGTGCTTGGGTTCCTGTGGCTGAGGTCGTGGTTGGCGAGGCCGTCGGAGCTGGCCGGCACGGGGAGGAGCCGCCGCCATGGGCGGTGGCTCATCGCCATCTTCTTCTTCTCTTTCTTCACCGTCCTCGCCTTCTTCTCCCTCTTCATTTTCTCCCTCTTCTCCGGCATCTTCTTCACCTCCTTCGTTGGCCTCTTGGCCCCCTTCAGCTTCGTCGCCGGCCGCCACCGCCGGTGCGTCTTCAACCGCCGCCACGGCGTCGTCTTCCTCACCGTGGGCATCATCGCCCAGGTCAACGACTTCGGGGGCAGCCACCCTCTGCCGCTTCAAGCCTCCGCCGGCCATAGCTTAGGGTGTAGAAGGGTGTAGAAGGGAGAGAGAAGGGAGAGAGGGAGGGAGTTTCTCGGTTAGGGTTGCAGAAGAAAGAGAGAAAGAGGGGAAATGGACGGAGGAAGAAGAAGAAAGGAGGGAAAGTTAAGTCGAACGGTCAAAAAGAATTAATGACTTAAGAAAGGCCGCGTCTTGTGGAATCAACGACTGACATAAAGGTGTTTCTTAATAATTGATGACATTTCTTAAGGCGTTATTTTTGTTTGCATGGGGAATGATAACCATCGTCAGACGCATTTAATGGCAATTGATTGATTTGATGGGAATAATCATTACTATTTTTGAGTAACGACTACGATTGAGGCGTTATTTATATTAAACGTGGCTGTCCTGAGGGCGTTATTTTTGGAATTTCAACGAATATATTTTGGAATATGAATCGTATTAACGCCTTGCCCTAGGATGTTTTTCAGTTAACGCCCATTAGTGAAGGCGTCAAATTTGTGAACTGGAATGTTGAAGACGACCTGTGATGAAGGCGTCCTTTTATGAATTCACGGCGTTGCTTGAGGCGTTATTTGCAACAGAATCAGAACGTTGGAAGAATTGATCAGAAACACAGTAAGATGGCTTAATAAAGGAAATATCATTGAGTTATTGGAAGGAAAAGATTACAATGCTTAATGAGTCATTTTGGGCCTCAATTTTCTAAGAGCTATTACATAAGATTTCCATTCATCTCTGTCTTCTTCCAAGCTCTCTACAGGTTGATGAGCCTTGTTGATTTTCCACAAAGCTTGAATAGTTGTGCACTCTTCTCCATCTTCATTGCTGCCAAGGTCCCGTCTCTTGATAGGAGGGATGTAGCAACCCTGATAAAATATTAATAATAATAAAGATTTTAAAAATAAATCAAATAACTAGATAAATAAAACAATATAAAATAACGTCTCGGATAAAGGCGCTATTTAAATTATAAACGCCTCTAGTTAAGGCGTGACTCAAGAAGTGACGCCCTCACAACACGGCGTCAAATTCCAACGTCAAAAAGGGTAAGAGCAAGAAACGCCCCTATCTTGGGCGTGTTTTAAAACAAGGAACGCCCTAACGAAAGGCGCTTTTAAGAAACGACCTGAACCAGGTCGTCAATTCAAGAATCGACGACCTGACCAAAGTCGTTAATTCCATTCGAGTTCCGTTCGACATGGGAGCTTATCCAGGGAAGGATTATGTTAATCAATTAAGTATTTAATAGGGCAAGGACTCTATATTGGAAGCATTACTTCCACTAGAACTCTAACCCTAATTGGACCCCCTAAATCCCTATAAATAATCTTCTACTCGAACCCTAGAATCTATTTGGACGACCTACTGCTGCTACGGTACGTGAAGAACATCTGTTCTTCTTATTATGTTTTCTGCTTCGGTTACATGAAGAACTAATGGTTCTTCATCTTCTTTTCCTCTAATACAGGTTAAGGGAGTTCTGCATACGAGAAAGAACAAGGTATTGTTCTTTTCCTTCCCCTCTGGTCAGACACGAGGAAGAAATTAATATTGGTTTCTTCTGTAGGATCTGCATCTTTTGATTTATGGAAGAACGAAGGTTTTCCTAATTTCCTGAAGAAACAAAGGTTCTTCTTCTGCGTCCTCTTCATCAAAGCCATCAGCCAGTAGCTGCCATCTTTAGAGTCTGTTATAAACAGAGCATCGATCCTCTTCCCAAAACTTTCACGGTTCAATCTTCAAAGTCTCAAGGTAGGTTTTCTCAAGTTATGGTAGCCCAAACAAAATTAATGCAAGATATACATATATATAAGCATGACATGCATATGGTTTATTATAGTTTTGAATACGTTTCTGCAATATTTTGAAAGAGACGCCCCTATCAAGGGCGCTAATTTACAAGACACGACCCTGCCCAGGTCGTCAATTTCATATTTGACGCCTTGTACACAGGCGTTAATTTCATGTAAATGTTAATCACCTATCTTAAGACCTGATTATCCATGAAATTACATGAAATCAATAATTGTTAATGGTTAAAATTCAATAAACATGAAACATCAAATCTAATATACTGCATCTGAACTCCTGCCAATTTTTCTGTCATGACTATATGATTGTTATCCTTGATTATCGTGCAAATCTTGCTGATCATGTAAATTCCTGGTATTTCTTGAATTCACGACTTGGACAAGGTCGTTTTCCATGTGTTAACGCCCCATTACAGGGCGTGAATTGAAAAGAAACGCCCCTTACTAGGGCGCGTATCTGTTAAAATCCTGGAATACATATTCTGAAAAAAAAATTGAATTAAATGGTAAACGCTCCTTCCCCGGGCGCGTTTTTGATAAATAAATATGTTCTGTAAAATATTGTAAATAAAAAGACGCCTGCTACTGTAGTCGTCTCATTGCAAAGAAACGCCTCTGACCAGGGCGCGTTTTAGATAAATTACTGAATTATTGAAAATTCTGCAAAATGGAAACATATGTAAACGCCCTTCTGTTAGGCGTTAATTACTTGATAAACGACTCTGCTTAAGTCGTTACTTTACTGTAAAACTAATTTTCCACTGTTTCTGTTAACCGATGGTTTCATATGTTATATAATATATATATCGGCACTATTCTCCACTCCGTGAGTATAGTCCCACGTTTCACGATTGTTTTATCGGTCACACTCAACTCTCATTGACATATAAGCTCTCCATTGGACATTCCGTTCCTTTGGACTAGCGAGTTAGTCATAGAGACCTCCGTAAGACTCCTCGTACCTTGGATTCCCTCAAGGTCGACTGAGCTGGTTGTACCCTAAAAACCCATTACACGATCTTTACCATGTCAATCTAAAGAAACATGGTATACCGGCCCTTATGATTATACAAAGAGTATATCATGAGAATTTCTTAATGGAATGATGATATCATGCCATATCATGTTGTCCTTGTAAAAATCTCAATTCTATGATAAGGATGAGGGTATCTTACCTTTGATATACTGTTCATGTGGACCTCAATTCTATATAAAGAATGTCCATATTGATTTGTCATGGTACCCAAGTTAAGGGAACCATATTCGACCTAGTTTCATCGATAATCATAATTATACCGTTATTATCGCCATTCTATGTCCTTTGTCATATTTTGGACTCTATTCTGTCAAAGTTGTCATACGTGTCTACAAGCTTGTTAATTGAAATTCTATATTGGCTATATAAATAAGAATGGATGTCAAAACACATGATAAATGCCTACGCATATAGGGCCCGATCTGGTCCTGGGAGGAGCACCCGAAAGTACTTGTGCCCATGGGAGTTAAAATGATAAGGTATCTGGTATTATACCGAGTACTTGACTTGCTTGATTGGACATTCCACATTCATATCTTGTACTTAAATCGTACTTGACTTGACATGAAATGCGTGGCCCAAAAAAGGGTAATTTACTTGCTTGATACATGATAGCCAAAATTCTTGACATGACTTGTTAAATGTACTTGCTTGAATATCTTGAGTATCTTGTTGAAAGTTCATGATTAGTTCATCTTATTCTTTGATATTACATTCTCTCTATCTTATCGTTTATGCGAGCATGCATAGCCTTATTGCATTCATGAAAGATGTAATTACTTAAACCCCTTGCTAGTACTTGAGATATAATTTCCTACTGAGCGTTCGCTCATTCCGTTTGTCCCTTTTTACTTTTCAGGTAAGTCCGACGACGATGGAAGTCAATCGGATGGGAATGGTCAAGAGTGAAAGTGATAGAGCTGCTCAAGTGTGATCTAGTCTTTTCTATAGTTTCTTGAGTCGAATATGTATTCTTTTTCTTTTTATTAAACAGAGTATTGGATTTGTAATAGTCTATCCATTATGAAATAAAGGATTGGGTTATCTTGCTATTTTGCGCATCTCTGTCTTTGTGTCGAATATACGACCACTCGGATTGACATGATTGATATAAACTCGTCACGCGTCTCCGGGTATCTTCCGCACTCGGGGCGTGACAGTTTTTGTGGTATCAGAGCCTAAGGTATTCAATTCCTAGGAAAAACCCAAGTCCAAGGATAAGTTGAAAGTTTAACCAAGTGAGATTGGGTAGAACCAAGGGTTATGAGTCAATGAGTCTTTTAATAAGATCACAGTGATATAATACTAACGTAGCCATTGTAATTGTAGGATAATGGCTGCCGAACGTGCTCAATGGCGCAACATGCAGCGTACCCTCCAAGGGATAACTCAAGTGCTACAACAGGTAGCACAAGGTGGTGCTCCACGAACTGGAAGCTTACACCAAGCATTTAAGAGTATGAATCCCCCGAAGTTCATAGGATCGACCGATCCGGACGATGCCGAGCTTTGGGTTCGGGAAACCGAACGCATATTCCGTGTCATGCAATGCACGGATCAGGATAAAGTTCTATTAGCTACATTCCAGTTAGAGAAAGATGCTAGATGCTGGTGGGAGTCTATTGAAGCAACCATCGATCCTACTCAAGTAACATGGGAAGAATTTGTGGAATACTTCAATGCTAAATATTTCTCGGACCGAGTCCAAGAAAAGAAGGCTGCAGAATTCGCTGCATTAAAGCAACGATCTTTATCATTAGCAGATTATGAAGCTCAATTCTCCAGGTTGTCTAGATATGCTAAGCATCTTATTAGCACGGAGAAGATGAAAGCCCGTAGATTTCTTAATGGGCTTAGGCCCCACTATATTACTCAACTGGCGCCTATGGACATCCAAGTTTATTCTGAAATAGTGCGCCGAGCACAATTACTTGAAGATGCCACAGAACTATCTGATAGGATCCGTGAAAAAGACAAGAAGGAGCAAGTCACAGGTTCGGGTTCTTTTAAACCCAACTTTAAGAAGAGGCCCAATAATGGAGGTTCATCCTCTCAAGATTCCAAGTTCAAGAAATCCAAGCCCTTCTCTATCACCACTACCCCTTCAAATGTAGTGTGTAAGCATTGTGACAAGGCTGGTCACAAGACAGAAGAATGCTGGAGGAAGTTAGGAGCATGTCTCCGTTGTGGAAGCCGTGAGCATCGGATTCCCGAGTGTCCATTAATGAATGACCAAGCCGGTGATGGTAAACGCCCGGTGACAAAGAACGCTCGACTTCATGCAATAAAGGAGACCGAGCAAGAAGAAGGTGGACTGGTAGAAGGTACATTAACAGTTTGTTCCAAAAGTGCTTATGTCTTATTTGATACGGGTGCATCACATTCCATTATTTCTAAGAAGTTTACCGACCCGTTACCGTTAGAACCAGAATAGATAAAAATAGTTCTAACTACTCCTCTTGGAAGTGAAAATGATATTACTCATCACTACCAAAACTGTGAGGTAATGGTTCAAGGTAGGAATTTACCTATAGATCTCATATGCCTTGATCTAAAGGAGTATGATGTTATACTGGGAGCGGATTGGTTATCCAAATACCAGGCAACGGTTGATTGCCGCAATAGCCGAATTGCTTTCAAAGATTTTCCAGAATTAGTCTTTACTCGCCCCAAGAGTCGGAGCAATTCCCCTCTTATCTCGGCTCTTCGAGCAAGCAAGCTCGTCAGGAAAGGATGTGTATCCTTCCTTACTTTTGTCACTGTTAAAGAAGCTAAGGAAACCAAGATAGAAGACATTCAGGTAGTGCAAGAATTTCCAGACGTATTTTCGGAAGATTTGCCGGGATTACCCCCTTAAAGAGAAGTGGCCTTCACCATTGACTTAGTCCCTGGTGCTGGTCCAGTTTCAAAGGCACCCTATAGAATGTCCCCTGCGGAACTCAAAGAGTTGAAGGAGCAGTTGATGGAACTAATTCGAAAAGGGTTTATTAGACCAAGTACTTCCCCGTGGGGAGCACCAGTCTTATTTGTGAAGAAGAAGGACGGATCCATGAGATTGTGCATCGACTATCGACAGTTGAATCATCTCACTATCAAGAACAAGTATCCACTGCCGAGAATCGATGAGTTATTTGATCAGATTTTAGGATCCAAATATTTTTCCAAGATTGATCTCAGGTCGGGATATCATCAGTTAAGAATCAAGGATGATGACATTCATAAGACTGCATTCAGAAGCAGGTATGGCCATTACGAATTTGTTGTTATGCCTTTTGGACTAACAAATGCCCCTGCTGCCTTTATGCAGTTAATGAATAGCATATTCAGGCCTTACTTGGATCAATTCATAGTAGTCTTCATTGATGATATATTGATATATTCCAAGACTAAGGAAGAACATGAAAAGCATTTGAGGATTGCATTGCAAGTCTTGAGGACAAATCAATTATATGCAAAACTCAGCAAGTGTGAATTCTGGCTTGAAGAAGTGGCTTTTCTAGGACATGTGGTTTCAAAAGATGGATTATCTGTAGACCCGTCAAAGGTTGAAGCTGTGAGAAATTGGGAAAGACCCACTAATGCAAGCGAGATCAGAAGTTTCTTAGGTCTTGCAGGATATTATCGGCGATTCATCAAAGACTTCTCCAAGATCGTCGTGCCCCTTACAAGGTTAACTCGCAAGGAGATCCGATATGAATGGAGTGAGGAATGTGAAAGAAGTTTCCAAACTCTCAAAGATCATCTCACTACAGCTCCGGTGTTAGCTCTACCAATAGAAGGAGAGAAATTTGAGGTTTACACTGATGCTTCTGGCATTGGGCTCGGATGTGTCCTAATGCAACAAGAAAAGGTCATAGTATACTCTTCACGTCAACTGAAGAAGCATGAGGAGAATTACCCCGTCCATGACTTAGAACTGGCCGCGGTGGTATTTGCACTGAAGATATGGAGACACTATCTCTATGGAGTACAGTTCACTGTATACTCCGATCACAAGAGTCTCAAATATCTATTTTCACAGAAAGAGCTAAACATGAGACAAAGACGCTGGCTAGAATACCTCAAGGACTTCGACTTCCATATACAATACCATCCCGGAAAGGGTAATTATGTTGCTGATGCCCTTAGTCGAAAGCCGAGAGCAATGATAGCCAATTGTATGATACAAGAATGGAGGTTGCTAGAACAATTCTCCGAGCTCAATATAAGCTTGGACACAGAATCCAAATTGGTCACATTATCTCATGTAAGCATACAGTCAGATTTATTATCTGAGATACAAGCACTTCAGGATGATGATCCTATATTAGTGGAAATCAAAGACAAATTAGAAGGACAATCTGATTTTCAACTAACTTCTGATGGAAGATTATTGTTCAAAGATAGAACTTGTATACCAGATTGTCCAGAATTTAAGAAGAAGATCTTAGATGAAACTCACAGATCAATGTACACTATTCATCCAAGCTCAACCAAAATGTATCAAGATGTAAAAAGGAACTTTTGGTGGCCCAACATGAAAAGAGAAATAGCGGACTATGTATCACGCTGTCTCACATGCCAACAGGTCAAGGCGGAACACCAAAAGCCTGCTGGAAAACTACATCCTCTAGATATTCCTAAGTGGAAGTGGGAGGATATTGGTATGGATTTCATCATGGGTCTATCTAAATCAAAAGGAGGACATGATGGAATATGGGTTATTATTGATCGATTGACTAAATCGGCGCATTTCTTGCCAATAAAAAGCCGATGGTCAATTGATGTACTAGCTGCACTATACGTCAAGGAAATAGTCAGGTTACATGGAATTCCTGTCTCAATCGTGTCTGATAGAGATCCCCGTTTCACTTCTCATTTTTGGAAGGGATTACAACATTCGTTGGGAACAAGGCTCAACTTTAGTACTGCTTTTCACCCACAAACGGATGGTCAGACCGAGAGAGCTAATCAGGTGGTTAAAGATATGCTTAGAGCATGCATTATTGACTTTGGAGGAAACTGGCATGGCCACTTGCCTCTAGTGGAATTTGCATATAATAATAGCTACCAAGCTAGTATCCAAATGGCACCTTTCGAAGCTTTATATGGAAGGAGTTGCCGATCACCCTTATGTTGGAACGAAGTTGGTGAAAAATAACTATTAGGTCCAGACATGGTAAGGGATACAACTGAGAAGATACAAGTAATCAGAGAAAGATTGCAAGTTGCTCAGACCAGACAAAAGGCTTATGCTGATACAAGGAGAAGAGATCTTGAATTCCAGGTTGGAGATCATGTATTTCTTAAAATATCGCCTGGACGTGGCATACGAAGATTTGGTGTTAAGGGCAAGCTTACGCCAAGATTCATCGGACCATTTGAGATACTCGAAAGAGTTGGCGAGGTTGCTTATCGCATCGCGTTGCCTCCTCAATTGTCCGAAGTGCATAATGTGTTTCACATATCTATGTTGAAGAAGTATGTGCATGATCCATCGCATATTATTGAACATGGAGATCTGGTGATCCAGAAAGATCTCACATATGAACAGAAGCCTATGAAGATCTTAGATCGTGAAATACGAGCTCTAAGGAATAAGGTTATTCCCATGCTTAAGGTACAATGGAATAAGAATACTGAACACGAAGCAACATGGGTGACCGAGGAATCTATGAAGAAACGATTTCCCGAGTTATTCTAAGAGGTATATGATCTACACTCTCCACGTATATACATATTATGCAATTAAATTTGGGGACCAAATTCTTTTAAGTGGGGGAGGGTGTATCAACCCTGATAAAATATTAATAATAATAAAGATTTTAAAAATAAATCAAATAACTAGATAAATAAAACAATATAAAATAACGCCTCGGATAAAGGCGCTATTTAAATTATAAACGCCTCTAGTTAAGGCGTGACTCAAGAAGTGACGCCCTCACAACACGGCGTCAAATTCCAACGTCAAAAAGGGTAAGACCAAGAAGCGCCCCTATCTTGGGCGTGTTTTAAAACAAGGAACGCCCTAACGAAAGGCGCTTCTTAAGAAACGACCTGAACCAGGTCGTCAATTCAAGAATCGACGACCTGACCAAAGTCGTTAATTCCATTCGAGTTCCGTTCGACACGGGAGCTTATCCAGGGAAGGATTATGTTAATCTATTAAGTATTTAATAGGGCAAGGACTCTATATTGGAAGCATTACTTCCACTAGAACTCTAACCCTAATTAGAACCCCTAAATCCCTATAAATAATCTTCTGCTCGAACCCTAGAATCTATTTGGACGACCTACTGCTGCTACGGTACGTGAAGAACATCTGTTCTTCTTATTATGTTTTCTGCTTCGGTTACATGAAGAACTAATGGTTCTTCATCTTCTTTTCCTCTAATACAGGTTAAGGGAGTTCTGCATACGAGAAAGAACAAGGTATTGTTCTTTTCCTTCCCCTCTGGTCAGACACGAGGAAGAAATTAATATTGGTTTCTTCTGTAGGATCTGCATCTTTTGATTTATGGAAGAACGAAGGTTTTCCTAATTTCCTGAAGAAACAAAGGTTCTTCTTCTGCGTCCTCTTCATCAAAGCCATCAGCCAGTAGCTGCCATCTTTAGAGTCTGTTATAAACAGAGCATCGATCCTCTTCCCAAAACTTTCACGGTTCAATCTTCAAAGTCTCAAGGTAGGTTTTCTCAAGTTATGGTAGCCCAAACAAAATTAATGCAAGATATACATATATATAAGCATGACATGCATATGGTTTATTATAGTTTTGAATACGTTTCTGCAATATTTTGAAAGAGACGCCCCTATCAAGGGCGCTAATTTACAAGACACGACCCTGCCCAGGTCGTCAATTTCATATTTGACGCCTTGTACACAGGCGTTAATTTCATGTAAATGTTAATCACCTATCTTAAGACCTGATTATCCATGAAATTACATGAAATCAATAATTGTTAACGGTTAAAATTCAATAAACATGAAACATCAAATCTAATATACTGCATCTGAACTCCTGCCAATTTTTCTGTCATGACTATATGATTGTTATCCTTGATTATCGTGCAAATCTTGCTGATCATGTAAATTCCTGGTATTGCTTGAATTCACGACTTGGACAAGGTCGTTTTCCATGTGTTAACGCCCCATCACAGGGCGTGAATTGAAAAGAAACGCCCCTTACTAGGGCGCGTATCTGTTAAAATCCTGAATACATATTCTGAAAAAAAAATTGAATTAAATGGTAAACGCCCCTTCCCCGGGCGCGTTTTTGATAAATAAATATGTTCTATAAAATATTGTAAATAAAAAGACGCCTGCTACTGTAGTCGTCTCATTACAAAGAAACGCCTCTGACCAGGGCGCGTTTTAGATAAATTACTGAATTATTGAAAATTCTGCAAAATGGAAACATATGTAAACGCCCTTCTGTTAGGCGTTAATTACTTGATAAACGACTCTGCTTAAGTCGTTACTTTACTGTAAAACTAATTTTCCACTGTTTCTGTTAACTGATGGTTTCATATGTTATATAATATACATATCGGCACTATTCTCCACTCCGTGAGTATAGTCCCACGTTTCACGATTGTTTTATCGGTCACACTCAACTCTCATTGACATACAAGCTCTCCATTGGACATTCCGTTCCTTTGGACTAGCGAGTTAGTCATAGAGACCTCCGTAAGACTCCTCGTACCTTGGATTCCCTCAAGGTCGACTGAGCTGGTTGTACCCTAAAAACCCATTACACGATCTTTGCCATGTCAATCTAAAGAAACATGGTATACCGGCCCTTATGATTATACAAAGAGTATATCATGAGAATTTCTTAATGGAATGATGATATCATGCCATATCATGTTGTCCTTGTAAAAACCTCAATTCTATGATAAGAATGAGGGTATCTTACCTTTGATATACTGTTCATGTGGACCTCAATTCTATATAAAGAATGCCCATATTGATTTGTCATGGTACCCAAGTTAAGGGAACCATATTCGACCTAGTTTCATCGATAATCGTAATTATACCGTTATTATCGCCATTCTATGTCCTTTGTCATATTTTGGACTCTATTCTGTTAAAGTTGTCATACGTGTCTACAAGCTTGTTAATTGAAATTCTATATTGGCTATATAAACAAGAGTGGATGTCAAAACACATGATAAATGCCTGCGCATATAGGGCCCTATCTGGTCCTAGGAGGAGCACCCGAAAGTACTTGTGCCCATGGGAGTTAAAATGATAAGGTATCTGGCATTATACCGAGTACTTGACTTGCTTGATTGGACATTCCACACTCATATCTTGTACTTAAATCGTACTTGACTTGACATGAAATGCGTGGCCCAAAAAAGGGTAATTTACTTGCTTGATACATGATAGCTAAAATTCTTGACATGACTTGTTAAATGTACTTGCTTGAATATCTTGAGTATCTTGTTGAAAGTTCATGATTAGTTCATCTTATTCTTTGATATTACATTCTCTCTATCTTATCATTTATGCGAGCATGCATAGCCTTATTGCATTCATGAAAGATGTAATTACTTAAACCCCTTGCTAGTACTTGAGATATAATTTCCTACTGAGCGTTCGCTCATTCCGTTTGTCCCTTTTTACTTTTCAGGTAAGTCCGACGACGATGGAAGTCAATCGGATGGGAATGGTCAAGAGTGAAAGTGATAGAGCTGCTCAAGTGTGATCTAGTCTTTTCTATAGTTTCTTGAGTCGAATATGTATTCTTTTCCTTTTTATTAAACAGAGTATTGGATTTGTAATAGTCTATCCATTATGAAATAAAGGATTGGGTTATCTTGCTATTTTGCGCATCTCTGTCTTTGTGTCGAATACACGACCACTCGGATTGACATGATTGATATAAACTCGTCACGCGTCTCCGGATATCTTCCACACTCGGGGCGTGACAAGGGAGGTGTGATGGGTCCTCGAATATTTGCCGTGGAAGCCCGAGTTGAATGAGGCATCGATATGAATTGTACAAGACGAATTCTGAAGCGCCTATGAGACGAAGGTCCGTCCCGGGAGAAAATCTTGCACGGAGCTCTTGAGTCTTGAGTATTCCCGGGGCGCAGGTGAAGAGATTCTTTGGCATTACTTTGAGGTGCTCTCTCCATTCCGCTCTCTTCTTGATTTGGGGAATCCGGTTCGTCACTCTATTGCTTATCCCAAGTGAACCGGTCATATAAGAGAGTGGACTTTTTGAGAAGATTCTCGAGGATTGTTGGGCTTCGTTACATGGATCGAACTTGAAGTGGAAATCTACCCAACTAGAGAGTGCTAGCATGCATCCGTAGATGGGCCTTCCCATCACCGCCGAGGTAAGCCCGCTATAGAGATAGGCTAGAATCGCCGGTCCCACTCTATCTCCTTCCCATAGGCTCACTACGGCGCTTAACTGTGCCTCTTCTAGAAAGTCCTCCGTGGATGGGAATAGGAGTGCTCCCGCCAAGCACACCACGAAAGCCTTTGCTACCCGCTCTATCTCTTCATCTTCTTTAGCTTGATCCGCTCTCTTGTACACCCATGAGGCGAGCTTTAGAAGATTGATTCCTTTAGTGGCCTTGATTTGATTCACTAGGTTGGGGCTAGATATCAAGCTTGTTAGTAACTCATGAGAGGCAATTGGTTTTGGCATGATGGCCACCTTTTCCTCATCTCCTTGCTTCGTTCTCTTTAAGCCTAAGATTATCTCCAATTCTTCTAATAAGATCGTGGCTTCAAAAGTAGAGAAGAGAAAGGTATGGGTGGAAGGATGCCATATCTCTACGAGCCCCTATAGCTGCCCAGTCAAGATGAATCTGATCATAATGTTTGGCATGGGTGACTAGACCCAGAAGATGCCATCTTGTTAAGTACACTCTCATATCTGAAGAAAATTTGGAGAGTATGAGAGGGAGCCACTTGATTTTTATGAATCTCCTTGCTCCTGGGACATTTGGGAAGTCCTGTAGAAGAAAAAAAAAGGAAGAACAATTCAGGAAGTAGAATGAATATGCATACAGAAGAGAGTACAATGTTTCAGTAAAGACAAGAGAAGACAAAATAAGACAAGAACAGAAGGTTTTTCTCTTTACCTGGTTCATGGAAATTCTACTGCTAATATGCCCGTTAATATCGATCAACCTGGGAGTGGAGGACTTGGACCTCTTGATCGCCCTCTCCATCTTCGATTTGCAGAAGAAGCTCGGACGGTTGCGATGCCTGCAGAAGAACAGACAGAAGAAGTAGCAGAACAGAGCTCGAAGGTTGCTTTGATTGATTGGAATTGCCTTTCCTTTATAGGAGTCTGGGGAGTCTCGAGGCTGTTCGGAGTTAGCAAGTTGACTGCCATTAGGACTGGGGTTAGTTTGCGAATCGGAAACGGAAGTTCGTGCTTAATTAACGCCTTCTGTTAGGGCGTCAATTTTTGAATTGACGACCTGACTGAGGTCGTGTTTTGTGTAACGCCCTTTCCAGGGTTGTTTTCTTCTTGAACCCTTGGTGAATTTAACGCCTCAGGGAAATGCGTGTTTTTCATTTTTGACGCCTTCCTTATAAGGCGCCTTCCATGTTTTGACGACGTTCTTTGCAGGTGTGAATTTGTGAACTTATGAATTTCCTTCCTTCCGTGCTTTGATGAACTTAAGTGTTGTTATTTCGTTAGGATTTTATCTTATTAAGCACTTATGATGATGTTATACTTTGAATTGAGGATTATTTATATTGAAATTTTGAGAGAACTAATAAAATTTTGAGTGCAGAAGATTGCAGTTTTCGAGGTGTCCGGACTAATGTGGAGGTAACATCATGTTGTTCTTGTAAGCATTATTACTATATGGTATCTACGCTATTATAGCATATCAAGGACCTTGTGGTTCTGATGAACCTGGAATTTGAGTTCCCCTCATCAAAAATAGTGATAATTCCAGGAAAGTTTTGATCACACGGATAGGCCGTTGAGTCGTTAAAGTTCTGGGACGATGGTTCCACTTTTCTGAATTGATGCGTGGATAAACAGGCTTCGACTTAGTGTCAGTTCAGAGACTTGGATTCTTGACCAAATCTAGATGGCTTAGCAATATTATCCTTGGTTATTTTCTATCTGTTATTTTGTTTTATCTTTTTCCCTTTTAGCCCAGCATGCATCATGTAGGACTTTGAATTTCATGCTGAAAATTTTCATATTATGGCAATAATGAAGGTCACTCGCTCTTGATTGAGTTGACATGAGATATTCCATTCTAAATTGAGTACTTTATTCTTTTTGAAGCCGCTCAGGCTGATTACTTGAAAATGTCCCTTTGCTGGGTCTCCATCTCAATTCCCTTTATTTTTCTGCAAATCCACCTTGGTTGTAGCACGTCCACGTTGGCTGGTAACCGCTCTCCAATGGTGTCTCCTTATCGTGCCATGCGCACATTTTTGCTTGTTTAGTTTAATCTCCTTTATCTAGCAAATCGATACTTCCTTGGAATCACCCGGAGTTGTTTCACTTTGAATCTTGGAAAGATTTCTAAAGTTTAGTGTCTGAGACGTGTCACATCACACCTTGGCATCTACTTATCAGTTCACTCCACTTCATTCCGTTTGTTGCGCTCTCACTCCATTTCGTCTCACTCCCTTGCAAAGCAGACGCCAAGGCGGGGCAGCTGTAGACACGCCAAAATTGACGCTATGTTGATCAAATCTCATGTCACTATGTTGACGCACCAAAGTGAACTTCAATATATTCATAATATGAAGTTTTTCTATTTTTGTGTGTTTTTTGATTTGTTCTTGCATTTTTGTGATTCGCGACCTAAGGAGGGGCGTGTTTTTAATAGCGACCTAACATGGGACGTGTTCAAAGAAAGGACGACCAAATGTCAGGGCGTCAATTCTTGGTATTATCCGATTTCAAAATAAATTCAAAATAAATTCAAATTATTGATTAACGTCCTTCCTCAGGGCGTGGTTTCAATTAACGCCTTCATCTCAGGCGTGTTCTCACAGTTTCCAAATAAAGTAAGTTTTATTACCAAAATTTAATCCAAGAAGTGACGCCCTTGGTAATGGTCGTGTTTTGAGTAACGTCTTGATGTAGGTCGTCAATTTGTGATTTGACGCCCTTCGCAAGGTCATGTTTCACCTTTCGAGTCCTGCTTAAACTCAACTTTCCTGGAGAGTTCCCTGCCTCCGTTGGTCTCCTTGCTCGAATTGGAGTTAGAACCCTGCCTTCTTTGATCATTGCCTATCCTTATCTTCCCGAATTTGAGCTTATCTTCGATTGAAATCCTATAAAAGGATGCTCTGGTCGATCTAGGCAGAGGTTGACGGGTCAGAGAGTTTACAGGTTTACGATTAGAGGATTACGAGTTACAGAGCTTCATCTTCCTCCTGTGCGATTGTTTAGAAAAGGCTCTGCTTCCGATCAACCGCGTCCATCTTGTTTCCCTTTACTGTCGTCAGGGACAGCAGGGTTCTTTTATTCTATTGTTGCTTTGTCTTCATAAACCGTTCATTATCACTGTGTCGTTTTCTTTTTTTTTTTTGCATTAGCTTCATCACGTCCACTGTGTTTTTCTTTTCTTTTACGTTTGCATTAGCTACATCACATCTCCTCCCTCCCTATTTTCTTTAGGGGTTTTAAAACAAAAGGAGGTGCGCATGTTTTTATCCTCTTCATCCTATTTTCTATTTGAGAGTTGATACTACACACTTTTGGCTGATCCACTTCTCTTGGCTTATTTTATTGTCTTTTTTTGCAAGGTAATCAATAAAGGAAAACCCCCTTCATCGGCCGGCCGGTTGAAGGAGGAGGAGGAATTCACAATCCATCCCGCGTTCTATTTTCCACCATGTATTCGCGATCTTCTTTATTTCTTCTTGAGGTAACCCCTCTGGCGATCACCCTCCTTAGTAGCACCACGTGCTTCTTTCCCTTATTATTATCTCATCTCCTCCCTTATTTTTGTTATGCCTTCTCATATTTAAATCTCTTCTTCGTGTGTGGATTTATCACAATCTACACCGGTTCAAGTGGACACCGTAGTGGAGGCGTATATGTGGGTGGAGGAGTGTAATGGTATTATGAATGTGGAGATGGAGGGCCATATGAATGAATGGGGTGAATGGGTGGAGGGCGGACAATGTCCAGTTGAACGTTGAAATCTGTCTGCTCTTGCTTGCTTGAAATGCCGATGCCGTAATCGTCTCTCCTGTCCTTCCAATCTTTCTCCATCTTTGTAATGTCGTTCAGAGCAACGTGGAGGGGATTGACTGGGATAGGAGGAGCGGGCCGTGGGCTCGTAACCCTCTTTAATTGTTCCTCCAACGAAGTGACTTTGTCGAGAAGAGTTTGTTGGGGAGGTGAGACTTGAGCAACCGAGGGTTGGCAGGGCCTTGAAGGAGGGGCCGCATAAAGAGGCCGTGGAATGGGATTGGGATGACCCATAGAAGAACCCGGATGGGCCGGATTGCAAGGAATAAATGGGCCTTGGGGCCGTGGTGGAGGAGGAATAGAAGGAGGCGGGTATTGGATCACCTGAGGAGAAGGAGATGGGTAATGGGCTGCCCGAGTAGGAATGTGAATAGAAGAGGGAAGTGGGTGATGGGCCACCCGAGTAGGATTGGAAGGAGGATGAGATGAATGAGATGCACCCTCAACAGCGGCCTTAAGGGCTTGAATTTGTTGAGGGGTGAGATGATCTAATGCATGCAAGATTTGGGAGACCTTCTCATCGTTAGGAGGAGACGGTCACGTAGGAGTAGTGGCTCGCGATTGAATCGAGGGGCCATGAAATTGGACATTGCCCATGGGCCGGGCATGACCATAAGAATGAGGTCGTGGTCCCTTGAAAATATGATGTGAATTATAATGTTGAGCTTGAGGAGTATATGATGTGCTAGGTTGTGCATCCTCATTAAGATTAAACATGTTATTTTGTCTATCAAGGTAAGCTATTATGCAATCAAAGTTCGAACAAAACAATTTACAAAGAAGCACACAAGTTGGAATGATTACCGTTGATTTCTTTTATTTGAACCTTGGTGAATTAATGATTTTTAACAAATTGATGTGATCACTCAAGTGATGAACCTAGTTTCAAATGTGATTTTCTCCGGTGCCAACTAGGAACACTCTCTCACCATGTATAGGCCAACTAAACTCGGGACTTCAAAGGTACAACCTGCCCGGCGTCCGTGAGGGAATCCACGGGTGCGGGGACTTACGGAGGTCTTGGAAAAGGAATTTCCAGTCCAAAGAGACGGAATGCTCAATGGAGGGTTGTTCCAATTCCAAGAAGGGTGTGTGGAATCCTAGTGTAGAGAGAGGAGGTCTCTCAAACCAAATGCAAAGATGAATGCCATGCTATGCAAGAACATCTAAACTAGAACTGATAAATAAATTAAAATATGTAAGTACACAGCAAGAAATATACAAGATGCCACCAGAGATGAACCCCAACAGAAGGTGTACCTGAGAATACCTTCAGGTGATGAACGCGCTATATGTCCCCAGCGCGATCTACAGAAAGCGCTATGGACACATAGCGCGATAAGCGACAGTGGGGAAGGGCTCAAAAAAATCAAATAAACACACACACTGATGTATTGACAAGCAGGCAACTAGAAGCACGAACGTGGTAGCACAAAGGGTCCCACCGTGATCGCCAATTTGTAGATCATGAATTTATGATTACCCCCTTAAAATTGATGATTTGTTATTTAGCAAGATAATCTAGCAAGATAAAAGCGCTAAAGTCGATGATAAAAAAAGGGGTGAAACATGCATTAATAAGATCCGTGATCGCCACTGAGGCCAGAAACATGCCGAGTAATAAAAATATTAAGATGGGGACATGTTACATACCTCAGAAATTCACGAGGGCCAACTATAGGCCGGGATATGAACACGCTATATCGTCCTAGCGCGTTCTTCAGGTCGCGCTAGGAACATACAACGCGATATCAGACAGGAAGCGGGCTTGTTCGGATTTGTTCCTTCCTTGCTCCAAGGCCGGCCAAGGTGCAAGGGCTCCACGTATTAGTCTTCTAGTGCATGAAAAGGGCCCCTAAATACTCCCTTGGATGTGCGAGAAGCGAGGATCTATTGATCTGGCACGAAGAACTTCCTCCTCCTCATTAATATCTCGAGTGGCATCCCCCGAGAACGACGGCCAAAGGGTTCAATTTATAGAAAAGAGGTCAAAAAGCACCCTAGGTCGGAGTTCAATTCAATCTGACGATTTGGCGGCTCAAATTGAGGTAATCTTGCCGATTAATGAGGGGGAAAGGTTCCTGCTAGGTTTAGAAACCTTCCTGGATAAGAGACACAATCAGAAGCTTACCAAATAAGGACTCTGAGTCGAAAGAAGGGAGTCTAGTTCGGAAAGGGCTCTGCCTGATAACGCGCTATACTTCCATAGCGCATTCATGAAGAACGCGCTATGACGATATAACGCGATAATTAAAGGCCCACGAAATGATTTTAAAAAGGAGAAATATCCTTTGGGCAGCAATTTAATCAAATGTTAAGTGAGAATAACATCCAAAGTGGATGCTACAATGATCAAACGTCAAGCAATAACAACTGCTCAAATGATAACTTCAATTAGATCCACCACGCGCTATGAACAAGAAAGCGATAAGAGCGGATAGCGCGGGAATGCCAAACTCGAGACGAGATCCAAGGTATGGAATTGAAATGTTGGGCCAAGAATGGGGAGAAATCCCAGAAAATCAACCAATTAAGGATCAATCGAGGCATTAACTAGGAGAACAAAGAAAATGCTCAATTTATTGGCCAAAATTGGGTGTCTACAGGGTGGAGGTCGGCGAAGATCCTGACTTCCTTCCCCTCGCAAGGGTATTTAATGCATTGGTGTAGGGTGGAGGGCACCACTCTATTCTGGTGTAACCGGGGCCGTCCCAGCAACACCTTGTAGGAAGTGTTGGAGTTGATGACGTGGAACTAGACCTTGGTGGTGAAATCATCGAAAGTTAAGTTGAATTCTGCGACCCCCATGGGGACCTCACATTTCTGGTTAAAACCAGCAATCTTGACATTTTTGACCTCAACCAGGTGTACGTCAAGTAGTACTTTTGGTACACCCGGTAGGGGAGTATATTCACTGCTGCCCCTGGGTCGGTCAGGACCCTGTTGATAGGCTGGCCGTTCAACTGCCCTTTCATGTAGAGGGATCTGTTATGGCTGCAGGTGGGCAGGAGCATGTCATCTTATGTGAAAGCCACGGCCACCTCAGGTGATATCTCTACTAGGCAGGCTTCAAGATGTGCTGGCGTCTGGAGCACGGCAATGATGGCTTGCCGTGTTTCTTCGTCCAAAGACAGCATCTCCCACACGGTAAACCGGGTCGGGATCTTCTTGAGGTGTTTGACTATTCGGTCGGTAGCCCGCACCTTGAGTAATTTCATCTCTTCGGGCTTGTTGCGCCTGCCCCCACCCTGGAGCTGGGGTGTCAGGTCAGGGGATGCCAGCTTTGTGGGCTCTGTTGCAGCCTGCTGATCCGGCAGGGCCTGCTGGGCTTCCTCCGTCCCCCGCATGAATTCGGCGAGGCTTGGGATGTCACTGTTGTCCGCTTCTGGCTGAGGAAGAGTTTCCGCCGGTAGAGCTTGAGAGCTGCTTACTTTTTCGGTCGAAGGAGACCCCTGGGAGCGCGTCTTCCCGCCTTCTCGGGCTAACAGGAATTCGGCGAATGAAGGGGTGCCTCGGCTCCTACCCCCTACGGGATAGAGACCCGCCGGAGGAGGGATCTCGGTGCCTCAGACCTCAGGGTCGGGAACCTGGTATGGTTGTTCCCCCCTGAGCATGATGTTAAGGTTATCCTGAGGAGGGCGCCCCCACTTCCTTCCCGACCTGGTGGCATGTTGGGAAGTGGAGACTTCAGCTTGATTCACCTCTGGCGGCTCATGGGGTGGCTCTTCTTCTGTTTCCTCCAGGGAAAGGGCAGTGTCGAATAACGCCGAGAGGGTGTTGCAGGCGACGACGACCTCCTTCTTCTTCTTGCCCCTGGGTCTTCTCTTCTTCTTCTTCTTTCCTGCTGCGGTGGATGGCTGCTCTTGGAGAAGTTCAGCCCACAGGGGAGGCTCTTTGTCTGCTTCAGCTTCTGCCCCTAGAGCCAGTTCGAGTGATTTGAACTCCTCCCATGGGACATACGCCTTCAGCTCCACGGGCTGGATTTCGGGCTGCTCATAATCTTCAAGCCCATCAATAATAGCCTGGAGTCTTTGGACCGCCGGACTGGTCTTCTGACGCATCCGCAGCGGGACATAGCTCTTTTTGTTATGAGTGGGCCGCCTCATGACCAGCCGAGGGGCCGTGTCGTGGCGAACTGGGCTTGCCGGGGGCGGTGCAGGCAGGGGTGTCACATCCCTGAGATGAACTCCGGGGCTGGGTCGAGGGACGTGTGCTCTTCTATTCTTTCTAGTTGCAGTCTGCCAACCTCCTTGATCCTGAGCCGGGGTCATGATGAAGGTCTCATAAGTGGCACGGGCGCATGCCTCCGCCCACTCCTCAGGCAACTCCTGGTATAGCGAGACCATGTTGACAGTGGAGGTTATGCTGG
The DNA here is from genome assembly GCA_022559845.1 of Amorphophallus konjac. Taxonomy (NCBI): domain Eukaryota; kingdom Viridiplantae; phylum Streptophyta; class Magnoliopsida; order Alismatales; family Araceae; genus Amorphophallus; species Amorphophallus konjac. The sequence continues at coordinate 31,336,326 of CM040125.1, forward strand.
GCAACTCATGCGGTTGCGGGGGGTCTACTCTATGCTCCCCCATGTCCAGCTCCCCATTCTTGATTAAGGACTCGATAACATCCTTGAAGACATAGCAGTCTTCAATGGTATGCCCGAGAACTCGGTGGTACGGGCAGAAGCGCGGGTCGTCCTTTTTCTTTAGGTCGCCGGGCCTTTTCGGCTCTGGCAGTATAATTTTTTTGTAGCTGGTTGCCCATTCGAACAGGAGCTTAGACTTGTCCCGGGCAAAGGAATACAACTTACTTCTCATCTTCTCCCTTAGTGAGGGGCCCTCCCGCCGTTCTGTGGTTCTGGGCGGAGGAAGGTCGGCAGCCCCCTTGGCTTTCTCTTTCTATTTTTCGAAAGCCTGGAAATCTAATGTGTGCACCTCAGGGGGAGCTGGCTTCTTCTCGGCCTGCCTGGCTCTTTGGCTTGACATGGCCGGGGTGGAGGAGTATCAGGCCAAAAATGCCTCGATCTCTGCTACCACATTGTTCAGGCGGTCAAATGTCTTGACCTCGGTGCCAATCATCCTTTCCAGGATCTCCTTTTTCAAGTTCTGTTTGCATATCTGCACCGCATCCTCCTGGTGTGGGGGACGCCTGCACCTCATGCTGAGGTTCCTCCATCTCTTAATATAGTCGAGGGCCGACTCGTCATTCTTCTGTCTTGTGGCGTAAAGTTCCGCCACGGTGACCTCCCGTTCTGCAACATAGAATCTTTCTTTGAACTTCTTTTGCATGTCGGGCCAGTCGGTGACAGACCCGGGCGGCAGGCCGGAGTACCACTCAAAGGCAAGCCTGGTGAGTGTCGAGCTGAAGAACTTCAGGAGGTAGGCCTCATTAGTAGCCAAGTCCCCCATGAGGTTCACATAATAAGCAATGTGCTCCCTGGGGGACCCTTGCCCGTTGAACTTTTCGAACTTGGGCGGCTTGGTGACGCCGACCGACAACTTCTTCGCAGCATGGTGAGCCGGGTAGGGCACCCGGTAGACGTCGAACGGCGTCTGATCCCCGTCACCTCTCTCGGCCAGTTTCATGTCTATCATCTGTTCCAGCATCAACCGGCTAACTGTTGCCGGGTCGACCGAACTCGGATAAAAATGGGCGGGCTACGCACTCGGGGTGGCTACCACGGTCGCCTGGGGGGCCATGAGGGACCCTTGGGAAAGTAAGGCCTGTGGCGGGGCTGGTGCGGTGCAGTGTGCCTGCTGCAGGGACGCGTCCCCGAGAGGGTTGAGGGCTACTGGAAGGGCTGCTTCTGAAAATTGCCCCATGTCCCTAGGCGCTTCGGGTAAAACCTCGGTCTGCCAGGACATCGGGGGCGGTGTGTTCCATTCATTCAATTGCTTTTTAAGTGACTCAATTTCTTGCTGGAACCGCTGCATCATGAGCAGCATTGCAAGGTCAGCTGTGGGGAGACTGGGCATGCCCCCTATTTCTTCGGCCGGGGTATCCTCGGATGATGTAGAGGGTCCGCCGCTCGTGTCGCCGGTGGTGACCACATTGGCCGTGAGGGCCGCAAGGGGCTCTTCAGGTAAAGTCCCTTCGACGCCTGTGGGTGTCGCGTTGCCTGCCGCTCTCCCTCTTCTAGTAAGGGGTCTCGGCCTGGCGGCAAGTCTGGCCATTTCTTCCGGATCGGCAGGCACGGCCCCATACCGACCGTGAACTCCTGCCATATGGCAGGTGAAGGTGTGCCATCTTTTGTTTCTCTTCGTTGCCTTCCTGGACGATTTCCCCGGGAACACCAGCCTGTCGAAGACCGATCGTCGGGGCGGCGCTTCCTCCCGAACAGGGGACTGGCGCGGCTCCTCCGAGCGGTTCCTCGTTTCTGCGCTGGGCGCGGGCCGGGCTCCTTCTTCCTGGAAAGCGGAGGCCATTGCCCCCAGCAGTCTCTGGCGGCCGGCGGGGGTGCTACCCGGGCCTCGGAGGTAATTCCTCATAGCCTGCTCGATCCCTTCCCACTCCTGGTCAGGGAGAGTAGCCTGCGGTTGCATGTCGATGATAACGGCAGGAGGAGAGTAGGCCCTGGGTGCCGGGCGGGCGGCGTTGTGTCGGCGCCCGCGGTGACGGCGGCGAGCTTTCTCGGGCAGCACCGGGGTGACGGGTGCTAGTCGGCAAGCCGAGGTCGTGAGCTCGACCCTTTCATTTCTTCTAGCCCTCCTCGGGCGGAAAGTGCTAGGCCCCGCCTGGGCGGGTGCAATAGGTTGGCCCTCCTTGGGGACCCAGACCTGCTTCAGTCTGGCCGGCCTGTGAACTGGCGCAGTCTTTGGTGATGCGGCCACAGCAGCGGGCGTCATCTTCTCTTTCAACTTCTCCAGTCCTTGAAAGGAGTTGTGGACTGGGACAGTCGGGACGACACGGTCCGGTGTCACCTGGGACCTCTGCCCGTCCAGGCGGACTCGGAGGGCCCCAACAGTCATAGTCTTTCCAGAGTTGGAGGTGCGGCGTCCAGAGCTGGCGCCGGCGTTGCTCCTCCGGAGCCTTCTTCGGTAGGCTGCCGACCCTTGGTGGGATGGGCCGGTGGTTTGGTGCACGTGGTGCACGTTGCAGCTTAGCGTCGTTGCTGGGACGCCATTGTTGTTCTTGGCCACAGCTCGGCCGGTGACAACTTCAGTGGCCCTTGGAGCAAGAGCGTTGATCTGGGACTCCTCAGGCGCCTTTACCTCGAGGATGTTGGCAAAAGCCACCCCCAAGAAGTTGGGGAAGCCCACAGTGGGAGGGAAGCTCTCGAAGTTGAGGGGGACCGCCAGGTAGCCACCTCGGACATGGTTCTCCACGACTTGAGGGCTGCAGGTGATAGCCATCGTCGGCACCATGCTACAATTTCCTTTCTCCTGCATTTGAGAAGGTAACGTAATTAGTATTACAAGAAGGGGGCCGTAGGGCCCCTAATTCCGGCAAAGAGATGAAGGGTGGATCGGTCCCACCGGGTGTGCCAGACTTGTGGACGCACTTTTCGCTCGACGGATCCTCGTCGGGACGTTGGTTGGTTTATTAAGTGCGTGGGCGTGCCAGTCACCGAAGTGACAATTTATTCGGGCTCCGAAGAGCCCGCGGTGCGCTCGATCTGACTTCGTCAGACGATTGTGTGGTTCGTGTCGGGACCAGATCCCGTCGTGCCATAAAGGTCGCGATGTCATTTACATCCCCCATACGAGGGAATACCCTTGATTAGTTGCCGAAATTAGGGGCTCTGCGGCCGAAAAGAATAATACTAATTACGCGAGAAAGAGACATGAGAAAATCACACCAAAGTACGCATTAGGATGCGAGCCACTGGCCATGTCGGTCACTCGTGGACCTTTTCATATTCGGACACGGGTCCGTGATGGAAACGCGACAGGAAAACTAGGGCGAATCCGTCCAAATGTCTGCCGCATGCACGGCGATTTTAATGATGGCTCGAAAGGGATCCGGAGCGAGAAACGAATCCGGTCTTGATTGGAATGTCGGCCCGAGACCAGGTCGGGGCCTGGCCATATCAGAATGATTCCCAAGACTCGGGCCCGACCTGAGAGGGCGGCATCACTGTTCCTTCTGCGTCGAGTCACGGAGAGATCGGGGGGCTGCAATGTAGAATTATTAATACCTTACAATGTTTTATCATTATTGTTCTTATCACCCCGTTGCTTATTCCTTTTTCCACATCTGTTCCGGGTGATCTCCCTCGTCTTGCTCACTGCTATTATTGCCCTTTTTAATTATTATTATTATTGCCACTCATTTCATTCGTCATCATTTTTTATATGGATATATTCAGGTTTATTTATTCATCATGACTTTTATTAGTTTGTCGGTGCTGCCATTAGATGCTTGTATGTATGTATATATATGTGTATTCATGTATTATATATATATATATATTTCTTATATATTTTTTTTGGGGAGAGTTGACCCTTGGCGGGTTGAAAGAGCGGCTAAAAAAAAGGGTGCACCGCTGAAGGGAGGTGGGCAGAAGAGTGTGCCGGCGAAGGGCTGGAGCTGGGTGCCGCTGAAGGGCCAAAGGTGGTGTACCGGCGAAGGAGGGCAGAGGTGTGCCGGCGAAGGGCTGGAGCTGTGTGCCGCTGAAGGGCTTAAGGAGGGTGTACCGGTGGAAGTTTTAAGGCAGTGTACCGCTGGGGGGGGAGCCTGAAGAGTGCATCGGCGAAGAAAAGGGGGGATAACATAAAGTCTGTACATTCATCAGCCCCAAAGTTTGTACATTGTCTATTCAACTAGCATATCAAGTCTATACATCCTTCAGGTCAAAGTATGTATGTTGCCTATTGACTGCAGCTCGAAGTCTATACACTGGCTGCTCAAAGTCTGTACATTGGCCAATTCAAAGTCTATACATTGCCCTTTGGCTGCAGTTCAAAGTCTATACACTGGGCAACTCAAAGTCTATACATTGTTCATCGGCTGCAGCTCAGAGTCTATACATTGCAGCTCAGAGTCCGTACATCGGCCAGCCCAAAGTCTATACATCTGCCAGGCCAGAGTATGTACATCCTTCAGCTCAAAGTCCGTACATTGCCTATTGACTGCAGCTCAAAGTCTGTACATTGGCTGCTCAAAGTCTATACATTACATCTTAAAGTCTGTACACTCCAGCTCAAAGTCTGCACGTTGCGACATGAAGTCTGTACATTGGCCACGAAGTCTATACACTACGGCACAAAGTCTGTACATTGTAGTATGAAATCTGCACATACTAACATGAAGTTTGTATATCGCCCATCTCAAAGTCTGTACGCTGCAGCACAAAGTCTGAACGTCGCCGCATGAAGTCTATACATTGGCTGGCCCAAAGTCTGTACACTGCAGCACAAAGTCTGTACGTCGCAGCATGAAGTCTATACATTGGCTGGCCCAAAGTCTGTACGCTGCAGCACAAAGTCTGTACGTTGCAGCATGAAGTCTATACATTGGCTGGCCCAAAGTCTATACGTTGCATCACAAAGTCTGTACATTGCAGCATGAAGTCTATACATTGGGTTCCACTGAGACGGTGGGTGAGGGTGTACCGCTGAAGGCTCTCTGGAGTGTGCCGTTGGAGGTTGGGAAGGGCGTACCGCTGAAGGCCAAAAAGGGGCGTACCGCTGGGGGTTAGGAGGGTGTACCGCTGGAGGCCAAAAGGGGCGTTCCGCTGGGGGTTAAAAGGGGTGTACCGGTGAAGGATAAAACAGAGGGTGGTGGGAGTGTAACGGTGAAGGTTGGAACAAGGGTGGAGGTGAAGGCCCACTCTTCTGTTATTTGTTTTAAGGCTTTTCTTTTCTTCCTTTATTAATTTCTATGCAATTTTATATAAGCTTCTCCTTTTCCTTGCTTTATTCCGTTCGGCCTCTTCTCGCAGATCGGACGTCCAGGCTGCCAGGTTGTTAATTGGTCCGGTTCTCGTCATGGTGCCGGCAGCGGCTTAATCAATTGGAAGGTTCCATCATTAATCGTTCCATGTGTTTGTTGCTTCCTTGTGCCTTTTAATATATATTTATCATTTTCTGACAAAAATTCGGCAGCATCTCCCCTTGACCCGGGCTTAAGGGAGATAAAGGGAACGCGCCCACACGGAGTGGCGGAACCCAACAACTGGAGGTGGGCACCCAGAGGCAGCAACACCTTTATAAAACCTCGGAAAACATGGGGAAAACCGTGAACGGAAGACCTATAATACTAGACAGAATGGGCTGGGGGTTGGCGGCTAAAGGTGTACCGCTGGGGGCCAGAAAGTGTGCCGCTGAGGGCCTAAAAGGTATGCAGCTGAGGGCCAAAAGGGTGTACCGGCCAAGGGCCAACGGGGTGTGCCGCTGAGGGCCAAGAGGTGCGTACCGGTAGAGGAAAGCCCCGGGATAGACTGCTGGCGGCTAGGTGTTCTAGGAGAGAAGGAGGGTTTTCCGCCCCTCAGGCAGGTTGGCATAGCTACTGGCCATAGGGGAGGGCAAAGAACCCGAAAGGCCAAGGATCATACGGGAGCGATCGTATTGACATGGAGACCCCAAAAGCATCGGAGAAATAGAGAGATGGGGGAAGAAACGGACAACACATCATACACCGTGAAAACGGGCATAAACCAACAAAATAACAAAGAAACCCAAAGAGGGTGATTTTCATTCATGGGAAGCAAGGGGCCGTAGCCACCCATGTACATTGCCGAGCATGCCCGAGTTAAGGCTACGGGCAATGAAGAAAAGCAAAATACAAGATGAAGGGAGGAAGAAAACAGGGAAAACCACGGAAGGGAAAGTGTTGGGGATTGAAGCGGGGACAAGCGTCCACCGCTCGTTCCCCCGCACCTTCCCCTGTTACATTCAGCCCTCCTTCTTTCTTACTCTCTCTTCTGCCCGGTGGCCGTCGGAGGAGACTCACGCCGGAGCCCTTCTGCTTCTCCCTCCTCTTCTCTTCCTCTCTTGTGTATGTCTCTCCCTCTGTCTGTGTGTGTGTTCCTCTCCAGCCTTTCCCGTCTCCTCTTCCTTCTGCCCCCCCTCCTCTTTTTTTCTGTCGAAGCGGACCTCCTTTATACTCACAGCGGCGGGAGCCTTTGAGCACGGTAGTCGGAGGCGGGAAGCAGCCGATCATGATGGGGTTCGACTTCCCCTGTCCTGGCTATCAGGGGAGTAGCCTGCGTGGCCCAATACTTGGCTGACACCTCGGACCGACCACTGCGCGCCGAAGATGCGTAGGGCATGGGCAGCACGTCGTTTGGCCGTTGAAAAAGCCCCCCGCGCTGTGCCGGTGGCGAGCTGAACAAGCGTGCCGTGGTAAAGGGCAAAAGTCGTGCCGCTGGAAGTTGCCCAAACGTACCGTTGAAGGGGGCAAACTGCGTGCCGTTGAAGGCCCATGGGGGTGTGCCGCTGAAGACCCCCCCAGGGGGTGTGCCGCTGAAGACCCCCAAGGGGGTGTGCCGCTGAAGCCCCATGGGGGCGTGCCGCTGAAGACCCCCCCAAGGGGGTGTGCCGCTGAAGCCCCATGGGGGCGTGCCGCTGAAGACCCCCCCAAGGGGGGTGTGCTGCTGAAGACCCCCCCAAGGGGGGGTGTACCGCTAAAGAACCCCCCAAGGGGGTGTGCCGCTGAAGCCCCATGGGGGCGTGCCGCTGAACACCCCTGGGGGTGTGCCGCTGAACACCCTTGGGGGTGTGCCGCTGAGGCTAGCATGGACAGTTTTGGGCCGCGGGTTGCAGCCCGTTTAATCTCTTCGAGGCCCTTGACTCGTGGGTCTCTCGGTGGTTGATTCCTCTTCACTGTCGTGACTCCTGGAGACGGCTTCACGGCAGTGTTCATCTTCGGGGAATCTAAATGATCAGTCTCTCCCGGGCTGCTTCAATCGATGATGTTGTTGATGCTGGGCCGAGTGGGATATCGTGGGTGTGCGATTTTCGGTGTCCACAGGGTGATAAATGGATAACAGAAGTGTGAGCGACGTCACGTGGCGAGGAGAGAGTGGTTTCTTCTTTTGACGCGTGCATTACAGGATGGTATACAGGAAAGGAAGTGGAGAATACGACCTGAAGGAAACACTCTAGTGGAACACGGAGAGACTAGACTTATCCAATTTTAGGTACGGGGCAGAGATAGGGATCTAAAGATCCTTTCACGCAAGCGAACTACCTTCTCAGCAGGCGTAGCCTATTGTTCCGAGAGCAGCTTTTAATATACCGGGTACTGGGATAGAATATACTGGGACTCTAGGGGACGAAGGAATGCAAGATGTTGACACGAATAGCAACGAAGATATGAGTGGCGTCACAAGAACGAAGAGTGGTGGTGGATGCGAGTTGGGTGGTGAAACGCGGGGGAAAATACCCGGCGAGGGCTATCTCCACTGGGTGCAGGAACAAAGGAATAGACAAAATGAGGACACGAAATTATAGCGGGATGTCACTCACCGCGATATCTTATAGAAGTAAACCACCGCGAGACATTAGTCTCCACGGGGTTTTTATAGTAATATAAATAGTAATACTATAAGTATGTACAGTAAACCACCGCGAGATATTATTCTCCGCGGGATCTTAATAAAAATATAAATAATAGAAATGTAAATGGGATTAAATAAACCACCGCGAGATGTCGCTCTCCGCGAGATTTTAAAGCGATGATAGGGGTGTGCTGCAATTAAACGGTCATGGTGAAGTGACTCACCGCGGCCTTATTGGATTAGAGTTAGGGGTTAGGGTTAGAGTTAGAGTACAAAAATTAAATTGCTGAAATAAAAAGCGGTAGCGGGAAGTGACTCACTGCAACCAGTTAGAGTTAGAGTTAATGTATAGAAATTAAATTGCTAAAATAAAAGGCGGTAGCAGGACGTGACTCACCGTAACCAGTTAGAGTTAGAGTTAATATACATAAATTAAATTGCTGAAATAAAAAGCGGTAGCGGGAAGTGACTCACCGCAACCAGTTAGAGTTAATGTACAGAAATTAAATTGCTGAAATAAAAAGTAGTAGCGGGAAATAACTCACCGCAGCCAGTTAGAGTTAAAGTTAAGGACCGCCGCGGGAAATAATCCTCTGCGTGGATGAGGACAGGAACACAAGAGCAACCACGGCAGGAAATGACTCTCCACGAGTGTTATAGGAACAAAAGAAAAGTAAGAAGAAGCGCGCATTTGATGTTGTGATCGCCAAGGGCTGGGGGCCCCAAATTGAAAGGATCGCCTTCGCCTCAGACAGGGGAGATGATGTGGACTCCTTCTTCCTCTTCTTTCGACAGGCCGAAGAAGAGGGCCTTCTGGTTGGTTACCCTTGCAAAAAGAACAAATAAGAAACAGCCACTGAAGCAGACCGACGGCAGTGTAGTATCAATCCCTTTGAAAAAGATGCTGAAAGCATGAACAACACGCACCTGGTTGGTACTTTTTAAAACCCCTTTTGGATCTAAAGGGTGGGAGAATGAGATGATAATGAAACAAATGTGAAGAAGTTTCACAAACGGGGCCTTCTCAAGGAGAGAGGTGTAGTGCAGATGATGAATGATTCATGCAAAAAAACTAACAGACTAAAAAATAAAAAGGGGAGAAAGAGCTTATTGGGGAAGGCCGGTGACGGGCTTCGAAATGGGCTTCGATAGCTGCGTGAGCATGTCGCGCGACAGAAGGGACCTCCTCGTATACGCGACCACCCGGAACACTCGAAAATTCGACAGGACCAACCTTTCTTTCACGGATTCAAGAACAGTTGATATATCTTATATATATCTAAATATATATATATATATATATATATGGAGATATACAAGATATCTATCTATTAATATATATATATATATAATGAAAATAGAGAAAAATAAAATAAACAAATAAAATAAAATATTTAAAAGAGAGAGAGAGAGAGAGAACTCCTTCCTTTTTTTAGATTTTAATTTTAGAGGAAAAAGGTGTAAAAATAAAAAAATTAAAATAGAATAGAATGAAGATCAAAGTAATATATATATATATATATATATATATATAAGAAAGAGAGAGAGAGAGAGAAATGGAGATAGAAAGAGACAGCGAGAGAGGGAGAGAAAAGAGAGAGAAAGAGAGAGACGGGAGAGAGAAGAGAGAGAGAAGGAGAGAGATGGGAGAGAGATTGAGAGAGGGAGAGGGGAGCAGCGGCGATGGTGGGCGGTGGCCGGCGGTGAGGACGGAGACGGGCGACGAGGTGCAGATGGCGGCCGGAGTGCACCGACGTGGGGATGCTCGCGGTGGCGTGGGGGCGGGCGACGTGGAGAGGGAGGTGGCAACGGCGAGGGCAGCAGGAGCTTCGCGGTGACAACGGCAGCGAGGGAGAGAGGGAGAAGGTTGCCGGTGGCGTGGGCACGAGGTGAGGTCGTCGGCGTGAGCGACGGTGTGAGGGGCGAAGGTGGCCGGCGGTGGGTCCGCCGCGGCGTGGGGAGACGCTGGCGGTAAGGGGGGCTGGTGCTGCAGGTGGAGGGGTTCACGGGACTGTGGCGAGGTGGGTTGGGGTGCAGGTGCACTGGTGGCCGGAGGTGGGTGTGCAGTGAAGGGAGTGGCCGGCGGTGGGTTCGCCGTGGCGTGGCCAGAGGTGAAAGGGAAGAGGAGGGGGTCGCTGGTTAGAGAGAGGGGGTAGGTCGCGAGGGGTCTCGGCGGTTGTGTGGGTGACCGGAGGGAGTGGAGATGGACGATGGCAGTCGACGGTGTGAGAGGAAGTGAGAGAAAGAGATAGAGAGAAGGTGGGGGGCACTATTAGCAGGCGGCGGTGTAGGGGGTGCTGCGGTCGACGGTGAGGTGGCTGTGAGGGAGAGGGTGAGAGGTGGAGGACGGGAGTTGGTCGCCGACGGTGGAGGTGATGCCCATGCGTGAGGGTGCAGTGGGAGATGAGAGGGCGGTGTCGACGTGAAGAGAAGGTGGAGGTGGGAGTGAAGCCCGCGGCGAGGAGGGTGCAAGTGGTGGCGTGGGGAGGGAGAGGAGGTCGGCATAGTGGAGGATGAGGGTGTAGGTGGAGATGGGTCGTCGGCGGCGGCGTGGCTAGGGTGATCGGAGGTGAGGTCGCCGACGTGAGAGGGGTAGAGGGTGAGAGGGAAGACAGGCTGCTAGGTTACGATGGGAGAGGGGGAGAGTGAGGGAGGGTGAGCACGCCGGGGGGTATGAGACTGCGGTGGTGGAGCTGGGTAGGGTGAAGGAGAGACATGGTGGGAGTGGGAGTGGCGTGAGGGGGTGAGAGGGAAGAGAGCGGAGGGGGAAGGTGGTGGCATGGACGTGACTGCGGTGGGAGAGAAAAGAGAGGGAGAGCGGTGCGTGAGAGGGTGGCGGTGTCTAGCAGAGGGTGAGAGAGGGAATGAGAGATGAGAGAGTGGGAGAGAAAGAAAGTGAGAGAGATAGAGAGGGTGGCGACGGGTCTCGCGTGTGGGGGCGTGGGAGAGAAAGAGAGGGTGAGGGAGATGGCTTGCGTTGGAGATGCAACGGCGGGGTGCTCGCCGGCGGAGGGGAGGTGGGGCGGCAGCGGTGAACGCCGGCGGCGGGTGGCTGGGAGGTGGTAGCAGAGGGTGAGAGAGGGAATGAGAGATGAGAGAGTGGGATGGGGAGTGCGGAGAGAATGAGTGGGATGGGGAGTGTCGGGTGAGAGACGACAGTGGGGAGATGGATGAGTGTGGAGAGATGTGCGTGGGGAAGGGAGAGAGAGAGCGGGATGCGTGAGAGAGAGATAAGGTGGGGGAGAGTGATGTGGGGAAGTTGGGGGACATGAGAGTGAGTAATCCATGGGTTGAAAGAGAAAGAGAGAGAGTGTGGTGGGTTCTCTCTCACGTGGGTGAGAGAGATGGATAATATATATATATTCTTTTTTTGATTTGTTATTATATATATATTATGTATTTTTGTTTTATTTTGTTTTGTTTTATTTATTCTTATTATCATTATTTTTATTATATTATATTTGTTTTGTTATTATTTTTTTGTATTTATATTTTGTATTATTTTTTTGATTTTTTGTATTTTAACTAAATAATAATAATAATATAAATCACCCACCTAAGTCAAGTGGGTAAACCACTTTGAGACATTACAATATAATTACTGGCGTGAATGTGAAACTAGCGTGTCTACAAGAAGTCACGATATGTTTTGAAGCGAAACAAAGGCGACGCCTAGCGAGCGATAAGGGTGACAAATAGATGTTGTGAGTGGCAAATAGCGGTTAGTAGTGAAACATAACTCTGAAATGGTGACAGATAGCTCATGGTAGTGAAACTCGAAGAAACTCAAGTTCGTTTAAAGGGTTTAATCGTGTATGGGTTTTCTAACTCTACCAACACGGATATGAAGCTCTCCTAGTCATCAAACGACATTGATTAAACTCATCGAAACGTTTATATTATTTTTCTATCATTTTTCACAATTAGGTGATTTTATATTATTGTTATAGTGTTACATTTATTAATTATCAAGTTTATATTTTTGTCAATTTTATAATTATTTTATTATTATACTGGTACATTTATTAATTATAATTTTTATGGTTTTTATCATTTTCACAATTATTTTACTATTATTATGATGTTACATTTATTATTTATCATTTTTTATATTTTTATCATTTTTATGATTATTTTATTATTATTTTGCCGTTATATTTATTAATTATCATTTTTATGGTTTTTATCATTTTCATAATTATTTAACTATTATTATGATGTTACATTTATTAATTATCATTTTATATGGTTTTTATCTTTATCATAATTATTTTATTATTATTATATTGATATATTTGTAAATTTTTAATTTTTATGATTTTTTGGCATTTTTATTTATTTTATTATAATTATACTATTATATTTATTAATTATCACTGTTAGATAGAAAGAAGAACAACTTTTGAAGTTTTGGAGCCAATAAGTCAAATAATAAGCCAAAATCAAGCGCGACGGCTAACATTGCATAGAGGTGACAAATAGTCATCAGTGGTGAGAAAAAGATTTCAAGGCTGACAAATGTCTCCTAAGGGTGATAAATGGATAACAGAAGTCACGATATATTTTGAAGCGAAACAAAGACGACGGCTGGCGAGCGATAAGGGTGACAAATAGATGTTGTGAGTGACAAATAGTCATTAACAGTGACAAATAACTCTGTAACGCTGACAAATAGCTCATGGCAGCGAAACTCGAAGAAACTCAAGTTCGTTTGAAGGGTTTAATCGTGTATGGGTTTCCTAACTCTACCAACACGGATCTGAAGCTTTCCTAGTCATCAAACGACACTGATTAAACTCATGTAAGATCAAGAAACGAGATTTACCTCTAGTTCTACTAATTTACGGTGGGATCAAGCCAAGTCGTTGACAATGAGTAAAATATGAGGTACATTATTTCCATATCCAGAACAACCTAGCATAGTATACTTCCTTACCTACAACAACAGTAATAACAAAGTAACTAATATGAAGAGGAGCAACGCAACTAGAGTACATAATAGAAAAATAACAATACAAGGCAGATTTGACATTTGTGTAGTCTGCTGGTGTAGTGCCTGGTTCCTTGAATCATAGTCAGGCCCGGGCCTTTCCTGTACTTGAGGATGATCAACATATGTATGGCTGCTATTGCCAACCCCATTTATAGCAGCATGTGCTTCCTCTACCGAGTGCAAACCCTTATAACGAGCTCCAGGGTATCCATTGACTTTGACAAAGCATTCGGGCCAACTATAATATACACCGGGTTCGCGACCAACCCACACTACATCACATTTATATCTTCCCATTTTCTGAACCTCAATTCCCTACACTTTCAGAATAAAAAAATGACAATTTGGTTGGCAGGATTAATAAAAATAGAATGTTCATTAAAAAAATTAATGTACATCAGACATTGCAATTTGGTTGGCAACTGTAGGGTCACGACCGGGATTGGTGTGTCGATTTAACACATCGCTGCAATGTAGGTGGTAACACAGCCCCTCGGGAGTAGAAAAAAGGGGAACGTGGGGAACCCTAGCCGAACGATCGTCGTTCGATCGGAGCATATTGCAGAGGTGATTGGACAAGGGAAGGTGTAGGCGTAATTAGGTTCCCCAACCACCCTTCTGACCTTGCAATCTACCGTGACGGTCGCCGTTGACATTGGCCTAGGGAACGCACATCCACTGTGACGGTGAAGGCAACAAGCTACACCAAGACTGGTGCAGTGAAGGTCACGAGGGCAACAAAGAAAAGGGAAGCAGCAGCGAGAGTGCGAGGGCGAAGCACGGTGTCGAGGGTTTCACGAGTGGAAATCCTTTTCGACGTATTCATGGGAAAACCGGTGTTACATAACCTACATGAGGTAGCTCGGTTTATACCGCGGTTTGGCGACAGGTGAGTGGCGACGACGAGTATAAGGGTGACAAATAGTTGCCTAGTACTGACAAATACCCGATAGCAGTGACAAATAGCTGCCTAAATCTGAAAAATAACTGGCAGCGCTAAAATTGTGAAAACCTAGGAACGATGACGCATGAAGCAAAGGCATTGGATAAGGGTGAAAAATACCCTATTAGTGGCGACAACTAGATCTGCAGAGTAGACAAATACACTGGTAAGGGTGAAAAATAGATCCTAGAGCTAACAAATGAAAAGCAGAAGGAGCTGAAAGGATGAGTCAAGTTCACAGGAGGACAAAAATGCTCTCCTGTGTATCAAGAGTTTCTACAGTAATCAGAAGAACAACGAAGGGACTTGGTCAATGCCAAGATAGTGAATGTTGACTGGTCAAGGTCAACGTCAGTCAAAAAAGTCTCCAGCCAAGCTCAACTTTTTGTTGACTATAGTCATGAATTCTCAGCCAAAGTCAAAGGTCAATGAATAGAGTAGTCACCACTATGCTCCCCAGATATTATCAAAGCCAAGCACGTAATGGAGAGAAGAGAAGGCAACGGCTGGTCATGTAGTCATGTGGTAAGAGTGATAAATATGCAGTAAGGGTGACAAATGCCACTTTCATGATAACAAATGCACAACTAGCGGTGAAGAAAATGTAGAAGGCGACGGCCAAGGCATTACGGTGACAAATGGGCTAAGGCGACGGCTATTGAACCTAAGAGTGACAAATAGCTTGTATGATTGACAAATGGACGATAAGTGTGTAAAATAGCCAGTAAGGCTGACAAATGGGCTGAAATAATTGAATCACAGGTTCGGTGTGTCTGGCGCATGCTCATGATCGAGGCCAACCTTTGCACGTGACCTGAGGCTACCCTGTCAGAGGTATATTCTCTCTCACGGGAGATGGATATTTCCATATTTCAACCTGAACCTCTATTATTCAACCTTTGACGCCTCTTTTACATCCGTAAGGCCTATTTTTCACCATTGGCCACCTATTTCTCACCCTTAAAGCATAGCCACAACCATTTTCATCTAGCGGGTGACTTGGGTTTTTCTCTTCAGCGGTCTGAACTGGAGTCGGCTCCAAGGTCGACTCTAGTCGACACTTGTGCAAGTAAAGCCTTCATCTTTTCACACTTCAGCCCAATTCCTTAACCAGACTTGAAGTTATCTTCAGAAAACTCATTGATATTCATGAATTAACATTATGAAGCACATATTAATAGCATTAAAACATATAAAACTCTGAAGATCAAAATGTATGAAAAAAGAAATATCAATCAACACAGGTATGTCACATTCTGAGGTTTGAGGCATGAAATTGTTTAAGATCTTCTATTTCCAAAGTTAATGAGTTGGGCCCCAAACCGGGCTCTAATCATATTACAATCACCCTCATTAAATATCTATGATGTCTCCCTCTTCATTGACAATTCATCAACATATTTCAGTACATAAATGGCACAGTTGAGGCTTCCATCTGCCTGTTGGGGACATTCATTATCGAATACAATATCCCATTTCTCAACTCCCTTGAATGTCCCATATTCCTTCAGGCACCCCCGTACAACTTCAGCCTTCAAAAGAAATATAGCGATTTATTAAGGAATAATTAAAAGACACATTATAAATATCTTTAATACAGGTACATGGATAAGAAAAAGTACCCATTTTCTTGTAGTGGCATCATGGATGGCCATGCCTCTCATGGAATTGTATGAGACAAAGCGGCGATTCTCCGTGTCAACAACAAATAGATGCCAGTGATTTACAGAGTGTAACACGAAGAATAAATATTTGTTATTCTGCAGTTCTGATAATTCAACATTCTCGTAGGCGTAGTGCAGCAATTCATTGGATTTTTCAGAGCTGGCCATTGTCCCGCCGTTGATGTGATTCACTAAAATGGTGGGGAAATAAACTCACTGATGAAAGATGTCAGATTCATTGCATCATGAGTGGAGGAGGTACATCATGGCATCGATCACCTATAAATTAACAATCACGATTCTACTAGCAGTAGAAACACAAGTTCAGGATAGGGCGAGGCGTAAAATTGCACAATTAATGAAAGAAAGTACCGTATCATCTATCATTCGGTCGTATAATAGATCAATGACATGACAACGTTTAAAAATAATCACGTTCTGTAATTCAAATATGGGGCCACTATATTGGATAAAAATTTTCATGGTAGTCAGAGTAAGATGAATCAGGATAATTACAGAAACTATAAAAGGATAACTTACTCAATATCCCCCGAGGCACAACCATCAATGAATTCATTCACAATATTGTTCTCTTTTGCCTCCAGCCGGCCTTTGCAGATCCAATCAGTACTTTGTAGGATCTTTTTGATCTGGTCGGCTTCATCTCCCTTCTACATTTATGCCAATATAACAATCTTAGATTCTATACTGTAAGAAGTAGGATCAAACTCATACTCACCTTCTTCTTCCCCCGTACTATTTTCTTTGCAGGTGCCCTTGGTCTCTGTTGGCCCAGATAGCAATATACACGGACAAGAAGGGGGGGTTGAATTGTCCCCCACACGAAATTATAGATTTTAAAACATAACTTGCAGATTTAATGAGATTGATGTAAATGAGCTAAACGAGTTGAACAGAAATAAATCTAGTTCACTCAATCTCTCCGAGCACACTCGAATGTGTTGGAATAGGAAAAAGTACAAGCAAGCAACCACAGGACACGGGGATTTTAAGGTGGTTCGGGACCACGACGGGCTCCCTACGTCCACCCCTCACCGAACCGGTGAGGCTTCACTTGCTTCACAACGAAGCACACGGAGAATATACTCCAACACACACGGAGACTACGTCACCACAACGATCCAACAGTGGGATCAGTCCACACACACACACCGCAACACTTGCGGCAATATATGATCACAACCGTACGCAGACGGTTCACCACACACAGAGTTAAAGTTCAGAAATAAAGGATATGTTCAATACATGCTCATAAACCATGAGTAAATGACTGGAATAGATGGGAAAAGAGTGAAGAAATGAATCCCCATTTGTAGCAAGGGCTGAAAACGATCTTCTTTGATTTCCGGTTCGAAGGGAGGTCGGATGACGGCGATTCAAGCTTCCTCTTGATCCTCTCGTCGATCCGCTCTTCCTTCTCTTCTTCCACAATCTCCAGAAATGCCTTGTTGGAGATGAAATCCTCCTTGCAATAGCCCGTCCTTCCTTTCCCCCCTTTCTTCACCTACAAGATAAGAGAAAGATAGCACATTAGGGTTCTCTCTTGTGAAATTCGGAGTTCACAACAATATATATAGAGGGGTGGGGAAAAGACACATATAACCCTCCCAAAGTGTGTTAGAAACACCTAAACATGATTAGTAACTAATGGGGGGTGTTTTGGTAAAGTTTGATAGGGTTTAGAGTGAGTTCCAAATGGGTTCGCAAAACCCGTGCCGGAATGGGTCGACCCCATGGGTCAACCCCTGGACAACCAGAGGACGGCCAGACACAAAATCACAACCCAGAACCCAGGGGTCGACCCCATGGGTTGACCCATGGCAGTGGGTCGACCCATGGGGTCGACCCATGCACCTGCATGCTAGAAAATGCTTTCTGTCCATCCAGACACTCAATGGGTCGACCCCATGGGTCGACCCCTGCAGAGAGGGTTTACAAAACATCAGATTTAGCCAAGTTTAAGCATCAAAAATACATCTAAAAATCATGATATGATTATCATACATTTAACAAAGTATATGGACCTTTCAAACCAAATTTCAACAAGTTTCATGAGAATCATATAAGCACATTTGGAAAACTCAAATATCTCATCTTAGTGATGCAAGAAACCCATTCAAGGCAATAACATCTTATGGAAGATGTTCTTGAAAACAACCCACACAAAAAGCCATGTGAAGACAAGTTAAAACCAAAACTTCTCAAAGTTCTCATTCAAATCAAGCATAAGAAATGGTTAGATATTACCATCGTTCACTTGACATGAGAGGGTTTAAAAACCATCCGTGAACCTGTAGAAACACAAACATCAAGTTAGTTTATGTATCAAAAATTGAGTTCTCCTTAACTTGATTCTTCCACATGAAACTCCATAACTTTACACATTCAAATGCACATGAAATATACTCATGACTGTAGAGACTTGCTAAGAAGAATGTTCAGACTTTGTGTATGCATGAAACTGAATGTATAGGCTTTGCATGCATGAGACTGAATGTATATACTTTGCATGCATGAAACAACCGAATGACTGTATGGACTTGGAAAGCTTGAAGGCACAAGACACTTGGCCAATGTACAGAGTTGGAAGCTTGAAGGCCAATGTACATACTTTGAAAGCTTGAAGGCACAAGACACTTGGCCAATGTACAGACTTGGCTTGAAGGCCAATGTATAGACTTGGAAGATTGAAGGCCAATGTATAGACTTGGAAGATTGAAGGCCAATGTATAGACTTCAAGTGCAGCAGGCAAAACAATGTATAGACTTTCAGTAGAAGAATGTGCAGACTTTCCTTGTGCAAGAGAGCAATGTATAGACTTTGTGTTCATGAAACAAACAACCGAATGACTGTATAGACTTGCAAAGAGGAATGTACAGACTTTGCAAGCTTGAAGCAATGTATAGACTTTGATGCCCAACGATAATGTATAGACTTAGTGCAATGCAGAGGCTGTACAGACTTCAAATGTAAAGACTTTGAACGTGTGTGCTGGCAATGTATAGACTTTGGCACACAATGCAACAAGACTCTGGACGATGTATAGACTTTACGTTCAATATGCAACAGAGTGTATAGACTTTGGAAATAAATGAAGCATTTCAGAGCAACTCAAAATAAACATTCATGTGAGGCATAATCAGTTCATAAACATGAATAAGCATGAATTATAAATGCAGTTCAGAGCATGTAAAATCATGGGAAACAAGATATCACGCATTTGTCAGTTCATTAAGAACACCAACATAATGTTTCCATGAAGTCACCAATGTGAACATCTACATTAAGGATGTGTGCATGAAGGACCATTGTGTTTGAACCACCTGCAAAACAAGATATTACAGTGTTAGCTTGTTTATTGTGCAGACGCCATTGAAGCAAAAAACACACAATATATTAGAATCATTAAAACCATTGTCAGAGACAACAAGGGGGTGCACAGAACCCAACCGTCTCTTGACGGGCTTCTCGTCCCGTTGATGAAGGGACTGAGAAAAGACACCTGGATGACGGTCACCATGGCCATTGGTCGCCTCCACCTGAGCTTGGATATCACCTTGCACATCCTCTTCAGGGGCTGCCTTACATGGCACAGTATCATCCGTACTTTCATGAAGGGTCCTTGGAGCTGGGACATCGGCGGCAATGTCCACCAAAGTTTGACAGATATTTTCCTCAACATTTTTAGCCCCCTGCACTTCCTCTCCAGGGGGTGCCTACGGTGGCATGGCATCATCCGTCACCTGTTCGATAGGCCTAGGAGGTGCTGTATCAGCGACAATGTGAGCCCCTTGCACCCTACTCAGAAAGAAGGCCCTCATTTCCTCAAGTAGCCACTGCTGGATCTTCAATGTAGCGGCAATATCATGTAGCACAGGCATGTATGGAGCTGATGAGGACGTCTCCTCATCACTGGGTCGGGTCATCATCTGACCACCGTACACCATGTCAAGTTCAACACGCTCAACATGGAGCGCTTCGATCACCTGCATTTCAAACAACATCACTTCGGTTATTCATTAATGTTGAATGACAAAGAAGAAGTTAATTTTAGTACTCATAATATCTGTTGGTCTCGCAGGGATCCAATTGAGAATTTTAATTTCCTATCTACAAATGGCCCCCACCTAAATAGTCAAAAAAATGCCACCTGCCTTAGTGGCTGCCGCACCCACGTATGCTCAAAAAACCAGACCTATAATATGAAATGGCTCAAGTTATTTTACAATGCAATAGAATTAGTGATTGAGACATTATTACACAAAAAAATAAAAAAAACTTACAGCAAGTGCGGCAGAACAACCAAATATAAATGAATGGGCCTGGGATGCATCTCCGGCTCTTCTCTTAGCATGGTCAATTGTACCTGACCATCGTTTCTGGACCACCGACACTAATTCCTCAAACTTGTTGCACGGCGGCTACCCAATTATAATATGAAACTCTATCAATGTCATCTAAGCATGACAGCATCTGTTGTGGACAAGAATGCGTCGACCGTGGGCATAGGAAAGTGGACAGTAGGAGTAGAATCCACAGTCGAACAGTGTCGGCCACATCCTGCTCTTCATCGGACCCAACAATTTGCTGGATGAAAGAGCACACTTTCTTCCAATCAAATGTTGCTGCAAATCCAAATCTATGCTGCAACTTCAACTTCTGTTTTGCGAATCCATAACGCTGAACCGGCTGACCGGAGCAAGGTAATCCTAAAATTACGCCCACATCTTCCATACTGAATGCGACCTCCTTACTACCCATACGGAAGTAATTTCCTCCACTATGGGCGCAAATAATCTCTTCCAATAGTGTCATGGTAAAGGTGAGGGGAGAAGCATTGTCAACATATGGACCAAAGGGTGTGGTCCTCATCAATGACTTGTGTCATTCCCAAAATGCCATCTGATCCCTATCCTTCATCTACATGTCCATAGAACACCGGGCCGAGATGACCTTTGTGTTCACTAGATTCAAAATAAAGTGTAAACAAGATATTCAGTTAATTGACTGGTCAAGAAATATAAAAAATATTAAGATTAAGACAAGGGTGACAAATGGTTAGACAACGGAGTTTAGGTGTGGAAAATAGTTGCTTAAGGGTGACAAATGTATGAAATTCAGTGACAAGTAAGTCTTTATTGTTGTGTAGTGGACAGCGGATCTAGAGGGGAGGGGTGAATAGATCAGCCCCACTTTTCGCAATGCGGCCCTCTATATAGCTAGTTAGAATGAATTGCCGCGGAATAGAAACTAGCTTCCAAGAACGCTATGATTCACTTAGCAAGATAAGCAAGATATATAATAATTCGATTCTAAGCATGCATCTAGAACGCATCAATCACACAGGCAAACCACACTAGACAGGATTTTTAAGGTGGTTCGGACTGAATCCTCAGCCCTACGTCCACCCCTCACCAAAACCTGGTGAGGCTTCACTTGTGCAGCGCACCAAACCGCAAATCGGAAAACACCGATTGCCTTCCTACTCACCACCTGGTAGGGATGTCAACCGCAAGTTGGAACAACCTCCAATTGCCTTCCTACTAACCACCGGTAGGGATGAATCACACTTTCAATGTTTAAACAATAATGAAAAATAAAACAAATGTGAATGAGCTAAGACAAGAGATTGAGTTATGAGTGAAAATGAATTGGCCCTTGTATGAAATGTTGATCACCAGCAAGGCTCCTCTTGGCTTCAACTCAATCTTCTTGATTCACCCTTGATTGGATGAATGTTCTTCACGGAGTACTGTTCACGTGAATAGTACCTCTTCCTTCAATTCTTCTCTCTTGATCTTCTCTTTGAATTTCTTTGAATGAATGAAGGAGATGATGAAGCTACCTTAAACCTTGATTGCTTCTTTAGCTTCTAGGAGTTTGAATGCTTGAAATATCACCTTGAATGAGGTGGAAAGAACTTGAATGGATGAAGATGATTTCCTTTGAAGAACTTGAATCAAACCAGCTTCCTTGGATCACTTTGATAGCCTTGCTTTGATGTAATCTTCCTTGAGGTTTGCTGGCTTTGATTTGAGCTCGATTCCCCTTTGATTGGATGAAGAACACCTTCACAAACTACTGTTCACGTGAACAGTAGCTCGTCTCCAAGCTCTCTTGCAACCTCCCTTGCAACCACCCTAGATCTCACAAGAAGCCCCTTGAAGCATTAGGGTTTCTAACCCTCTTACAAGAGTTTTATAGACCTTGAATGGTCTATGGACACCCCCTAGACCAGATCCACAATTTGTGGGGGATTAGGTGTCTTTAGGATTAAACAAATCAATGTTGAATGGCCCTTTTCGAAGTTGGAAACAAAGTCAACAATTGATGGCTCGGGACTGGCGGTCGACCGGAATTCATGGGGCGGTCGACCGGAATCTGTAAAATCTCCAACTTGTCGGTTCTGGGAAAACCGGTCGACCGGAAAAGTAGGGGCGGTCGATCGAAATCTGTAATTCCTGGAGTGTTTCGTTTCTGGAAGAACCGGTCGACCGGAAAGGCAGGGGCGGTCGACCGAAACCTGTAAAACGTGGAATTCTTAGGCTCTGGCAAATCTGGTCGACCGGCCAAGGTGTGTAGGTCGATCGGAAACACCTATACCTGCAAAAATGAAGTGTTAGACCAATGAAACATGTTCATAAGTCAAGATATTCATGTCCTCATCAATTTCATGTATTTTGGGATTGAAATCAACATAGAATATGCTTTGAGTATTTCTAAATTTTGTTCCGGGGGCTTCGCCCCCAGAAACCCCTGCAAGGGGCACTGCCCCCTTGACCCCCGCGACCTGACCGGGCAGGTCGATCCCCGCGACCTGACCGCGCAGGTCGATCCGCGTGCGAGGGCGCAACATTCAGCGTTCACGTTCACGTTCACCATTTCCACTTGATTCCTTGTCCATTCATTGGCGCACCTGTCATAAACAAAAATATCACGTATGTCAATCACATGAAGGTGAAAAACATCAATGACTAATAGTGTTTAGCCATTATCAAAATCAAGAATACATTAGAACTCATATGACCATAGAATGATGTCGAATGACCCAAGTGACCATATGAACTCAAGTGACCATAGGGGCACAACATTTATGAGTGACAAATAGGTAGATAAGTGTGACAAATAAATAGGTCGATAAGGGGGGCAAATAGGTATGTAAGGGAGATAAGGAACCCCCTACCTTTAACTTGTCATTATGAAGTGGAGGCCTTAGAAACCCTAGGTTCCTCAGACATTTCTCCTTCGGCCGTAGGAACCGTAGCTTCCTGAGATGCAAGTGGGACTTCCAGTTTACGGCGGACGAAGCGTTACACGAGTGTCTCCTTCGGCTCCATGGCTGTCAATGATGAAAGAGTAGTTACAATTGGGGATGACTGCGCAGCAAATTACGGAGAGCTCGCAAATGGCTTATAGGGGAGACAAATAGCACCGCGAGGAAGAGGAGATGCTCAGCACGATGGAGAGATGAACCGCCTTTTGGTAGGTTTGTTAAGAGCCAAGACATGGCGGGAAGGGTAAATAAGGAATTGGGAATTTTTAATTTCGAGGTCCAGTTCGGCATCATCATTTCTGTTGATGTGTCGCGGCTTTCAAGGCAGTTTGAGATTAAGCGCGACGGCTTCTGGACTTTAGTGGTGACAATTACGTGAGTATAGGTGACAAATGCTCAACTGGAGTAACAAATAACTTCACATTGGTAACAAATGACAAGGAAGCTGAAGGTAAAGAAGAATAGAAGAAAGAGGAACTCTAGGAGAGAGAGAGACGTGGTCACTAGAAGACAAAGGACTTACACATCCTCACCAGAAGACAAATGTGAACAGTGATCCCAAGGATAAGGAAGAACAAGCGAGGGCTGACCATCGTCGTCAAAGTCAACGCGAGGACAAGGAAGGCTCCAGTCAACTTGTAATATGTTGACTCAAGTCACCAATACTCTAGGTAAAGTCAATAGTCAAAGTCAAGTCTTTTCAACTTCTGAAGTCTAGTCAAATGAGTGTCAAGCTTTGGCCAGCGATAGTGGACACAGAAAACTTAAAAAGTTTGTTAAGAACAACATAAGAAGACTAAAGGTAACAAATACTCTCCTAAGGGTGTCAAATGAAGCTTCAGTGGTGAATAAATGATTTATAAGGGTGACAAATGGATTTAAGGTGACAGTTCCAGCTTTGAGTGTGAAAAGAGTCCAAGGTGACGGCTTCAGAAAATAAGGCAAACAAATATCTTCATAGGACTGACAAATATAAGTTAAGGCCGATAAATAGAACATCCAGGGTGAGAAATGTTGAACGGTAATGAAAGAAGCGCTCTTGTCCCCAGTTCTCACACCAATGTTGAAACAACGGGGAAAATTTTCAAGGCAGCGATGACAAATTAAATGTTAAGGGTGAAAAATGAGTTAGCGCGACAGCTTCAGTGTAACAGGGAAAATGCTAAGGCTACGACTATCAGCCGTAAGGGTGACAAATAGATGTCTAGCGGTGACAAATAGTCTTGAAGGGTATAAAATGGGTTCACAATGGTGAATAATGGCTCAGCACATGAGACGTTCAAGCGGTGGACTTGACTAAGTTCGTTAGTAAGTGTATCGCTGTAAACCGTGAGGTGTCGGGTTCAAAATAGTGTTCTGTCGTGTTTTCATTTAATTTTTTGAATAAGTTAAATTAAAAAAATTTATGGAAAACTTAACGTTGAAGCTGAGATTCGTACCTTGAGAAACCCGCTCAAATGGCGGAACACTTAACCAAATGAGATAACATGTGATTTCCGTTAGTTCATTCCATTATATATATATATATATATATATATATATATATATATATATATATATATATATATATATATATATATATTATAGTTTTCCGTATTGGTACGCCGTCCCATCTCGAGTCATGGCCAAGACGGCCGATTCAACAGGGACGGCCACACCTTCCCCGAATGATGTGCACGTGACTCAAGGAGGTTGGCACAAGATCCGAGTGCTTCCACGTGGCATTCCCCGCCAGGAGCCCTAGCTCCCGAAAAATCATTATAGATGTGTCGGTAATTTCACAACACATGAGTTTGAGGGGGCACTGAACAGTAAGGAAATGGTCAACATGTGACCGATACGTCTCTGAATACCTTTTCGCACCCGATGTGTGGCTTTCAAGGCTTTTCAACATGCTCTCTTCTTTTATAGGAATCGACTTATCGGCCATGCAGCTCCATTGCATGGCGATTAATCAAACGTTTTCCCCTCTTATCGCCGTGATCGACCTTTTTGGCACGACGGGTCTCCAGTCCCGACCCGATGCCCACCATCGTCTGCTTAGTGATTAGAAGGAGCACACCTTGGGTTAGTCTAGACCATCCCAGTCTTGGAACCTGAACACATTGTCACACACATGAGTGGCACGCCCTCACACGGTAAAACTGATAAAAGATACAATGATATTTTATTATTATCCTAAGTGCTTCCAACATGCCCCCGCGAGGAGCCGTAGCTCCCCATCATCGGTGCCGCTGCTCTCTCAGCTCCCACTCTGACATTCATGGGTTTCGGTGGGTTTCCGTGGATGGGTCCCATGTTTCATTTCATAAAAAAAGTTGAAGCTGGTTCGGTTCGATCCGGTTGGACCGTTCAATGGAACCGGTTTGTACCGTGACACCATCATAATAATGATACATGGTCCGACCCGATTCTATAACCCAAAACAATAAGAAATAAGATATAATGATCAAAATAAATAAACATAGGTGTATAATTATTAGTCATGATTATGTAACTATACAAGTAACAAAATGACAATAACATGGTTAAATAAACTGACCTTAAAATTTTGTAATATTTCATTGGTCTTTACTCTTCACAATTGACATCTATACTCCTTTAAACAATTAAACTTCAAATATATCTAAAATAAAATGATAAATAACAAAAAATCAATAATAATAAGATAATTTTCTTCACTCGGACTACATGCTCCCCTGGCACCAAGGATGCTCTTCTAAGGCTATGGATGCTTCCATGAGACTGCATGTGTTCTCCTAAAGGGTTGACATATGCTTTGCGCTGAACCCTGGTCATGCATGCTCCCCTGAGACAACAAATGCTCTCCTGAGGTCGTGGATGCTCATCAGAGACTGCTTGTGCTTCGCCAAAGGGTTGACATCAAATTGCATTGAACCCTTGACTGCATGCTCCCCTTTCACCATGGATGCTCTTCTGAGGTCGTGGATGCTCCCCTGAAACTGCATGTGCTCCCTTAAAGGGTTGACATATGCTTTGCCTTGAACCGCTGGTCATGCATGCTCCCCTGAGACATCAAATGCTCTCCTGAGGCCGTGGATGGTCCCCGGAGACTGCATGCATGTGCTCCCCCTGATCGTTGACATCAAATTACCTCGAACCCGGACTGCATGCTCCCTTGTCACCAAGGATGCTCTCCTGAGGCCGTGGATGCTCCCCTGAGACTATATGTGCTACCCTAAAAGGTTGACATATGCTCATGATCAAATCAATAATAATAAGATAATTTTATTCACACATAAATATAATTTTAAATATGTACATATCTAAATATTTAATATTTTTATATTTATTTAGTTTATTTTAAAAGGTGAATCAGGTCGGACCGATGCAGACCGGTTCACTGGTCAAACCGCGGTTCATCCGGTTCACCCGATCCCTTAATATTAGACCCGAATGGCCTTAATCAGATCGGCCGGTCCGGTTCTGATAACACTCCTAAATAATAAATAATATTTTTCTTTTATTAGATGTAATGATATTTTATATTGAGAGATTTTTTATCCTATTAGAAGAAATGAATAAATGGGAAAATCACGAATGAAATACGTGAAAACAATGGCGAAAATGGAAATAAATAGAGAAAAGAAAGAGAAAAAATAGCACCAAATTAAAATATGGCGCCAAATAAAAAGAGACAAGAATTAGAAAAAACATCCGCTCTCCTCTCCTGCGGAGCTACCCAGGGACGCCAGTGAGGGGCGAGTGTAGGCGGCACCGGCAGCGAGGGCGCAGCAGCGGCCGGGAGCTCCGACAGCGGCGGTGATCAAATTCTTTCCGGCGGATAGCCCCCACCGCAAGTATTCCCCTCTCTCCCTACTCCCGCACTCTGTCACTCTCACTCTTACACACAGACACACGCACGGCTCGGCTCTGTCACCCTCCCCCTCTCATTCTCATTCTTACTCACACACACACACACATAGGGAGGGGGAGGGGCTTCCCTCCCTCTCCCTGCTCCCGCCCTCTCTCACTCTCACTGTCACACACACAGACACATGGGGGTAATATGTACTCAAGAGTTGCATAGAGATTACTTTTAAGAAAGCAAACTGCTCCTTTGAGAATTTTAACCTTCATGCCTGATCTCCAAGATGAACCTTTCGTCCTTATCACCTAGTGTACTCTTACAACATCAGATGAAATTCCAAGCCCCTTTTTTTATTGGGAGGGTGGGATGAGGGATGGGGATGTAAATGTGTGTACGTAAATGTGGATATGACCCTTTTTTCCATTTTTGCCCGTTCAAGACTTTTGTTATGATATATGTGTTTAGTATGCTTGGATGTGAATTAAATTGTTAGACATGTGTGGATGCCGATATGAATATGTATGTGAATGTGGATATGATTTTTTTTCCAGAAGCCGATTTCGATGTCAATGTGGGTGTGTGAATATGGAAGTGAAAGTGGATGTGGATATGGATGTATATGTGAATAAATAGGATGTAAAAATGTGGAAAATAGTCAATTTTTAGGGGATATGTTGTCAAAAAAATTTTTAGAAGTTTAATATGACATATTGATATGATTTGATTAATTTTTTAGGTAAATATAGCTAGACTTGATCGTTCATGGATGAATCGCAGAGTAGTTGACAGAGTGGTGTCGGAGGAGTTTAAGGATGGAGTTGATACTTTTATTCAGTTTGTATTGGGGCATTAAACAGCAATGGACCAGCGTGGTAACATCTGATGTCTTTGTTTACTTTGTAAAAATAAGAGATATCTTTCGCTATGGGATGTGCAAGATCATTTATACAGGAAAGGGTTCACGAAAGGTTATACGAATTGGGTGTGTCATGGTGAGGACTTCTGGTCATATGAGCCCGCCAATGTTGCAGGCACAAGTAGCTATGAAGACATGGTAATCGATGCTGCTTGCCCTAACTTTAATGTACGTTTTGAACACGTGTACAACGAAGAACCACCAAATAAGATGACTGGAAGATTTTTTCAGTTACTTCAGGTTGCTGATGAACCGTTGTGGGATGGTTATGAAAATCACACTCGGTTGTCAGCTGTCTCACAGTTGTTGAATTTAAAATCTGAATTTCACCTTAGTGAGAG
Organism: Amorphophallus konjac; assembly: GCA_022559845.1. Lineage (NCBI taxonomy): Eukaryota > Viridiplantae > Streptophyta > Magnoliopsida > Alismatales > Araceae > Amorphophallus > Amorphophallus konjac. The sequence goes on from CM040125.1 coordinate 31,364,206, forward strand.
TTATTTTGACCGTATGCTCCTCCTTATCAAGAGTATGCTGCCTCGAGATGAGAAGCTGCCTGAAAATTTTTACCGTGTAAAGAAGATGGTCAATGAGTTAGGGCTTGGATACCAAAAAATAGATGCATGCCCTAATCACTGTATGCTATATTATGAAGAAAATGTAGATAAATGATCAATGGATATCTGTCATCATGATAGATTTAAACCTAAGAGAGGGGACAATTCAAAGCAGAAGTATGTGCCTTACAAGTCACTGCGATACTTCCATCTCACGCCCAGATTGCAACGGATGTATATGTCGTCAAAGACAGCTCGGTATATGATATGGCACACGGAAAGAGTATGTTGTGCAGATGATATAATGAGTCATCCCGCCGATGGTGAAGCTTGGGCTCATTTCAATCGTACCTATACTGCTTTTGCTCACGAGCCACGGAATGTTAGGTTGGGTTTATGCACAGACGACTTCAACCCATTTGGACGTTCAGTGGCATCTTACTCATGTTGGCCAGTGTTCCTGTCACCATACAACCTTCCGCCGGGCATGTGCATGAAGTGAGAGAACCTTTTCTTGACTTTGGTGATTCCAGGACCAAAAAATCAAGGAAAAAATTTGGACATATATCTCAGGCCACTGATTGATGAGTTGAAAAAATTATGGAATGATGGAGTTGTTACTTATGATATGTATAGAAAATAAATTTTCACTATGAAGGCTGCATTGATGTGGACAATAAGTGACTTCCATGCATATGGAATGTTATCTGGCTGGAGCACACACGGGAGGTTGGCCTGTCCTTACTGTATGGCTCATACCAAATCATTTTTTCTGAAAAATGATAAGAAATCATGCTAGTTCGATTGTCATCGATGGTTTCTACCAATTGACCATCCTTTCCGAAGGCAAAGGGACTCATTTATTAAGAACACAGTTGAAATAGATGAAGCAGACTTGGAACGGATGTCTGGTTGACAAATGGCGGCACAAGTGCAAGACTTACCAGATATAGTGCAATTGTCGGGTAGTACACGACATCTTCGTGGATTTGGAGAGGATCACAACTGGGTGAAGAAAAGTATCTTCTAGGAATTGCCTTACTAGTCAGCCCTTTGGATATGGAACAACCTAGACATCATGCATGTTGAGAAGAATGTCTTTGATAATATGTTCAACACCATCATGAATGTGAAAGCCAAAACAAATGACAATGCCAAGGCGTGAGTGGACTTGAAGATACTTTGCAACAAGAGTTGGAATTGCGGCAGGTATGGGGCAAAGTTGTGCAACCTAAAGTAGCTTATGTGTTGAAAGACACACAGATCAATGAACTATGCCAGTGGCTGATGCAATTAAGATTCCCTGATGGATATGTGTCTAACATAGCCCGTTGTGTGAATGTCAATGAGGGAAAAATATATGGATTGAAAAGTCATGACTGCCATATGATCATGGAGAGACTTCTGCCCATTGCATTTCGTGACATATTGCCAAAGCCTATATGGGGAGCATTGACTGAGTTGAGTCAATTTTTCAGGATTCTATGTGCATCAGAACTCAAACTTGGGGACGTGCAAACTATAGAATAGAGTGTCGTCACAACGGTATGTATGTTGGAGAAGATATTTCCCCCTACGTTCTTCGATTCCATGGAGCACCTGATTATCCATTTGCAATACGAGGCCAAAGTTGGAGGACCGATACAATTTCGATGGATGTATCCATTTGAGAGGTAATCATTATGTATTTACTGGTTATTTGACAGTAGTTACATGTGTATGACATTTTGTCATATGATTTGTTGTTATTGGTGTATGCATGACCTGAAAATGAAGGTTCACACCAACAAGGCTAGAGTAGAGGGTTCGATTACCGGGGCATATATTATTGAGAAAATTTTAAACTTCTGTTCGATGTACTTCAAACCCAAAATTCAAACTCGCCACAATCGACCTCCATGTAATGATGATAGAGGAGAGGTGGGTGCGTCCGACCGGTTGTCCATATTTAAGTTTCAAGGACGTGCATTCGGATGTTGTTCGAACCGCATATTAGAGGACAGAGAGTTGTTGGCCGCAGAGATATATGTTCTCTTGAATTGTGCTGAGATTGAACCTTATGTTGAGTGAGTCCTCAACTCCAAAATAAGTCTGCGATGAATAGCGGCGTATGCGTAAAAGGTAGTACATACAATGAAAATGATCTTGATTACTATGGTATTCTTGAGGAGGTCATAGAATTACAGTATGTCGGACAAGACAACCATATATTCCTTTTTAAGTGTCATTGATTTGATCCTGATTCAGTTCGAAATGACGCAATATATGGGATTGTCGATGTCAAACATAGATCCAAATTGAATATCTATGAGCCGTTCATTTTGGCCGCACAAGCCCAGCAAATGTATTATTCAAGTTATTCATCGTCCAAGAATAAAGATTGGTGGGCAGTCTGTAGGGTAAAACCAAGGCTTCTGCCTAATCATGAGTTAGATCTGATCGAAGCTATCTCTGAGGATTCTAGTGCCGAATTTTTTCAATCAGACGAAGGTGACACTGCAGAGTTGGTTGCTTCTCATCTTCATCTGATCGAATCTGCCGAGCCACTTCTGTTGTCTATAGAGGATGAAGTAGAAGAAGTAGATTCAACTGAGCTAAATGAAGCAATTGTTGGGCAGGAGGAGTCCTCTGAGGAGGATGAGTATGAATGTAGTGAGAATAAGGAAGATCACGAAGATGACAATGAGTTCGATATATCTTCAACATATGAAGATGAAATAGATACTGATTGAATATTTTGTAAGAAATTTAACATATATACACTTTGTATCATTATTACTGACCACCTGTCCTCGTAATTAGTTGTGGACTAATATGCACTACTTTAATTTTTTGTCAATAATTAGATGGTACGAGGTCGTACCGGGACTTCGAGGAGACGTGGTTCCGGGAGGGTGTCTACTGGTATGTTTATTTAAATTCTTAGATAAATGAGTAGTGAATATGCACTTTATTTTGCTCACGATATTTTATGTCTCCGCACCAACTACACAGAGTGCACTGCCCCCACCAACAACTGCGGGTATGTTTATTTAAATTCTTAGATAAATCAGTAGTGAATATGCACTTTATTTTGCTCATGATATTTTATGTTCGATTGGCACCAAGTACATAGATTACACCGCCCCCCCACCACATGCTGCGGCTATGTTTATTTAAATTCTTAGATAAATGTGTAGTGAATATGCACTTTGTTTTGCTCACGATATTTTATGTCTCCGCACCAGCTACATATAGTGCACCGCCCCAACCACCACATGCATGCTGCGGGTATGTTTATTTAAATTCTTAGATAAATGAGTAGTGAATATGCACTTTGTTTTGCTCATGATATTTTATGTCTCCACACCAGCTACACAGAGTGCACCGCCCCCACCAATAACTGCGGGTATGTTTATTTAAATTCTTAGATAAATGAGCAGTGAATATGCACTTTGTTTTACTCAAGATAGTGTTGTGTCCCTGTGTTTTGATGCTTTCAAAACCATGAGTCATGAATACTCTTCATGTGGATAGTCAATGTGTTTTGTTGATGTAGAATCATGCATGGAGCTATAATGATTGTGTGTGTGTAGTTTACGTCTAAATTGCACAAAGAACAGGTTGACAGTTGCACATAGAATAGACTAAAATTAAGGTAGTTATTTTCTTAAGAACTGAAGAAAAGTCAACGTGGTCAACGAACTCAATCCCCTTCATTGGAGCTAAGACAGTGGTCAACCCAAATCACTGCAGTCAAAGTCTTATAGGGTGTTTGGGAGGAATTTTTTTCTTAAGACTATTTCTCCTTCAAAAAATATTTCACTATGATTTTTGTCACAAGTTATAAATTTATAAATTGTAGATCTTGACATGTTTGATAAAATCAAAATAATATTTAAGAGAGTATGGAGTTTCCTTATTAGGAGGTGGTTGAAGAGAGAGAGAGATAAGTGGTGATGGGAGGGAGAGAAAGAGGGGTGACGTATGTGTGTGAGAGAGAAAGGTGGTTATGGGAGAGAGAGCTCTTTTGAAAAAAAATTAAGGAAAGATTTGTTTTTTATTTGGAGAAGTTTAATGAAGAGTTAACTCCCTCCCAAAAATTTAGAAAAGGAAAACCAAACGGGATTAGAGAGTCCACTACAAGAAAAATCGCGGATAGCGACCGACCTAGCGGTCGCTATTCAGTCGTAGATCGGTCGCAAATCTGCATTGCGACCGAACAGAGACTATCTAGCGACCGAACATGTCGGTCGCTATATACTAGTCGCTATATAGCGACCGACGTAATTCGGTCGCAGTATCAGTCGTTACCAGAGACCGATTATTATCGGTCGCCTGATCGGTCGCTCATAATTCGGTCGCTATTCAGTCTCTATTCGGTCGCTACATTTGTTGTATTTTAAAAAATAAAATTAACCTATCGGATTTATTCGGTGGCTAATCGGTCGCCAGTCGGTCGCCAAGTATAATTATTTAATAAAAGAAATATAACGTATAGTCGCTATTCGGTCGCAATTCAGTCTCCATGCGGTCGCTAATTTTGCATTATTTTTTTTTTAAAAATTTATTTAAACTGATAAATAAATTACCTGATAAATAACAAATTCATAACATAAATATAAAATCAACTACACAGACAACAATATCGACAAATCTCAAATTCATCACATACAAGCACCTGATAAATAACAATTTCATAAAACAATAATAAATCAACTACACGGATCACAATCTCCACGAACCTCAAATTACACACAATTAAAATAAAATCACAAATTAATCATACATCCATAATAATAAAATGACAACATACACAACTAAAATAAAATCACAAATCCTCCACATATGTCTCATCCTGGTCGTCGTCTCGTCCAACATCATCCTGGTCGTCGTCTCGTCCAACATCTCGCGACGGATGATCCTGTATATCATTTAAAAAAATTATAATCAAATCCTTAATAAAGAAATCAAGCATTAACAAGACTTAATAAAGAAATCAAGCATTAACAAGAGTATGCCAATAGTTTAAGCCAGCTCATTTTCATATATATAAATACACACACACAATATAAGTTCAAATTTCATCTTGTATTTTAAAAATGAAGTTTGAGCGCCGAGCTCAAACCGGGCATCCGATTTGGATTCCGTCAGTTCTGACAAGTCACTTTCATCTCCCCGGTCGTATTGGAATGATCGGCACGGCCATCCGACCGGTATTTCGAATTTTAGACCCCCGGACCCGTCCTAACAGTTCATTTGAACTAAGTGTATTTTAAAAATGAAGTTTGAGCGCCGAGCTCAAACCGGGCATCCGATTTGGATTCCGTCAGTTCTGACAAGTCACTTTCATCTCCCCGGTCGTATTGGAATGATCGGCACGGCCATCCGACCGGTATTTCAGATTTTAGAACCAAATGACCCGTCCTAACAGTTCATTTGAACTAAGTGTATTTTAAAAATGAAGTTTGAGCGCCGAGCTCAAACCGGGCATCCGATTTGGATTCCGTCAGTTCTGACAAGTCACTTTCATCTCCCCGGTCGTATTGGAATGATCGGCACGGCCATCCGACCGGTATTTCGAATTTTAGACCCCCGGACCCGTCCTAACAGTTCATTTGAACTAAGTGTATTTTAAAAATGAAGTTTGAGCGCCGAGCTCAAACCGGGCATCCGATTTGGATTCCGTCAGTTCTGACAAGTCACTTTCATCTCCCCGGTCGTATTGGAATGATCGGCACGGCCATCCGACCGGTATTTCGAATTTTAGACCCCCGGACCCGTCCTAACAGTTCATTTGAACTAAGTGTATTTTAAAAATGAAGTTTGAGCGCCGAGCTCAAACCGGGCATCCGATTTGGATTCCGTCAGTTCTGACAAGTCACTTTCATCTCCCCGGTCGTATTGGAATGATCGGCACGGCCATCCGACCGGTATTTCGAATTTTAGACCCCCGGACCCGTCCTAACAGTTCATTTGAACTAAGTGTATTTTAAAAATGAAGTTTGAGCGCCGAGCTCAAACCGGGCATCCGATTTGGATTCCGTCAGTTCTGACAAGTCACTTTCATCTCCCCGGTCGTATTGGAATGATCGGCACGGCCATCCGACCGGTATTTCGAATTTTAGACCCCCGGACCCGTCCTAACAGTTCATTTGAACTAAGTGTATTTTAAAAATGAAGTTTGAGCGCCGAGCTCAAACCGGGCATCCGATTTGGATTCCGTCAGTTCTGACAAGTCACTTTCATCTCCCCGGTCGTATTGGAATGATCGGCACGGCCATCCGACCGGTATTTCGAATTTTAGACCCCCGGACCCGTCCTAACAGTTCATTTGAACTAAGTGTATTTTAAAAATGAAGTTTGAGCGCCGAGCTCAAACCGGGCATCCGATTTGGATTCCGTCAGTTCTGACAAGTCACTTTCATCTCCCCGGTCGTATTGGAATGACCGGCACGGCCATCCGACCGGTATTTCAGATTTTAGACCCCCGGACCCGTCCTAACAGTTCATTTGAAATAAGTGTATTTTAAAAATGAAGTTTGAGCTCCGAGCTCAAACCGGGCATCCGATTTGGATTCCGTCAGTTCTGACAAGTCACTTTCATCTCCCCGGTCGTATTGGAATGATCGGCACGGCCATCCGACCGGTATTTCGAATTTTAGACCCCCGGACCCGTCCTAACAGTTCATTTGAACTAAGTGTATTTTAAAAATGAAGTTTGAGCGCCGAGCTCAAACCGGGCATCCGATTTGGATTCCGTCAGTTCTGACAAGTCACTTTCATCTCCCCGGTCGTATTGGAATGATCGGCACGGCCATCCGACCGGTATTTCGAATTTTAGACCCCCGGACCCGTCCTAACAGTTCATTTGAACTAAGTGTATTTTAAAAATGAAGTTTGAGCGCCGAGCTCAAACCGGGCATCCGATTTGGATTCCGTCAGTTCTGACAAGTCACTTTCATCTCCCCGGTCGTATTGGAATGATCGGCACGGCCATCCGACCGGTATTTCGAATTTTAGAACCAAATGCCCCGTCCTAACAGTTCATTTGAACTAAGTGTATTTTAAAAATGAAGTTTGAGCGCCGAGCTCAAACCGGGCATCCGATTTGGATTCCGTCAGTTCTGACAAGTCACTTTCATCTCCCCGGTCGTATTGGAATGACCGGCACGGCCATCCGACCGGTATTTCAGATTTTAGACCCCCGGACCCGTCCTAACAGTTCATTTGAAATAAGTGTATTTTAAAAATGAAGTTTGAGCTCCGAGCTCAAACCGGGCATCCGATTTGGATTCCGTCAGTTCTGACAAGTCACTTTCATCTCCCCGGTCGTATTGGAATGACCGGCACGGCCATCCGACCGGTATTTCAGATTTTAGAACCAAATGCATAAGTTGCTGCTTCTCGCTGCCTCCATTCAGGTTTGTTAATGTTTTCTTCTATGAATGGCATAACAAGAGGCACAATGTCATCTCCCACGGTCCGTGCAACCAAACCCAAGCATGTTCCTCCAGCCATTGCAAGATTCCAAACTCCTTCATCCTGATCTTGGTCGTCTTCTTGCTTAAGGAGTGTCTCCAACAGCATAGGGACAAGCGCAGGTAGTGCCTGCTTGATAAAATAAAAGCAAGGGGTGTCAGAATCAGCAGAAAAATCCCCTCCATATTCATCTAAGATGTCAATCTCTTCATCGCATATTGAGCTCCAGAATTCAATAGCTTGTAGTGAGAAATACTTGTAGTGAGAAATACTTGTGGTACATACATTCCAACTTGAAATCAATGTTACATTAGCATTAAAAGAGATCGAATCACACTGCTTACCAAGGTTTACCAGATCGTGTGGGATCATGCCATCACAGAACTGGAATGTCTACACAGGTGCAATATGTATTTTTGGATATGGATACGGGTATATGCGTCACAAGTATGGATTTATCTACGGATATTCGTATCCGTCTACAAAATATGAGTCTACATCTACATCTAAGGGAATGTGAGATTTACGAGAAGTGAAAAAAGAGAGGTCCAATCAATATTTTTTTAAAAAATAATTTTTATATGTTATAAAAATATCTTTACAATTTTAGTAAGAATGTCAAACTCGGCTTACCTGGCTCACATTTAATCCTCGAGGGATGTGAGCCCGGAGTTTTATGGCGGCGGTACAAAAAGGAGTGGCTTGATGCGTAGGGTGAGACTCGAACTCGGGTGACCCGGTAATCGCTCAGCTCTCCGTACCACTCCGCTAGATTCTCCGTTACCAAAAAAAGAATGTCAAACTCACGGAGCTAACAAGGACGGCAATGAGTTGAATTCACGATAAAATCGTAGGTCTAACATGCACAATGAATTATTAATAGCATGATCGGATCGAATATGAGTTTGGATTGACTAAATACATATTTTATCGAAATATGAAATGGATATTTTAAGTCTATCTGAATTCTAATCTATATCTATTTATTCAGATATTATTATTAGTTCCACGACGAATTAAGTGACGTGAGTAATCAAATTTTCAGATATTTTTGATATCTCTACCCTCCACCATCTGGTCCATCTCCCCTCCCCCGCAGCCAGAACCAACCGCCATCATTTGCCGTCGCTCCACCCCAGTCGTCCGTCCCTGCCTCTGCAGGCCGTAGCCGAAGAACAACGGCTGTGTAGTAAATTTGAACTGGGGGAAATAGGCCATCCTGCACGTCTCGCGTCGCCGCCGCCGGCGCACACGCGGTGGTCCACCACCACGCTGCCCGCTCGCGGCGGTCCACCAACAGGTGGACTGGTGGGTTCATATAAATTGAGATGAGTAACGCTTGGTGCATTGCACAGAGCATTACTCAATAGAGATAACTTGCGATGACATCCCATTGAGTCAATCACACTGAGGCGTGCAGAGCGCGTGCTGCACACAACGGCACCGGATGCAGCAAGCATTTCACACGCAAGAAAGTAGGGGTGAGCATTATTCGGGTTCAACCTGAAAATCAAATCGAATCGAACGATTTAGTTCGGTTTGATTTTGGTTAAAATTTAAAAAATTTTAGTTTGGATTCAAACCAAATCGTATTAAAAAATATGCTTAGAAAGTTAGAATATGTGCAAAGTATTTTGAACAGGTGTAATGCTCAGTGCTTATGAAAAATTTAAGTAACGTGGGTCTCAAGTTATCTTTATTTATCGTAAAAATACATCTCCATATGAATGTCTAAAAAAATTAAAAAAGAAAATTATATCAAGTGAATTGTGTTAGACCTAATTATTCAAAAATTGGTCATTTTTGTTTTAAATTGTTTTGACCGTCGTATCGAGATGTGCTTTGTACAGCGAGTTAAAGTGAATTGCATCTCACGTTATAAAAAAAAAATTGTTCGCTTGATGCACACCACGGGTGTATAATTACACGCGAGTGTGCATTAAGTATTACTACCATACAAATATTTTTTTTTGAATTTTTTTTGTAACACAAAAACATAAAGAATTATTTTAAACAAATACTCAAATGAATTATACATGAAAGTATACATACCTACTACCGGTGGTAGCGGTGCATCCCTCGGTGGTAACGGTGCAGAGGTCGTGGGTCCTGTGAAAATAAGAATCAGATAACACAAAAACATAAAGAATTATTTTCAACAAATACTACAATGCATTATACATGAAAGTATACATACCTACTACCGGTGGTAGCGGTGCAGAGGTCGGTCGTAACGGTGTAGAGGTCGTGGGTCCTGTGAAAATAATAATCAGATAACACAAATACATAATGAATTATTTTCAACAAATACTACAATGCATTATGAAGGGAAAGTATACATACCTACTACCGGTGGTGAAACGGAAGTAAATCTCCTCCCGCTACCCTCTCCCCTCCCACCTCTGGGAGTCCCACGCCGTCCTCGAACCATATCTTCAACTGGTAATAAAATACATGCATATTCATCAAATAGTGAAAGAAAGAAAGTTACAGAGTATTAAAATTCCCAGATAAAATTGTATACCATTAATCAAACATTCTCCATTTCTTCTTCAGATGTTGGAGATATAACAAATTCAGCATTCACATCTTCATTATCAGATTCATTTTGATCACTAATATATTCCTCCTCTTCGGAGTCCCCCAACTGTATTTCTGGTTGTTCTGGATCGACTTCCTCCACTTCATTCTCTTTAGATAAACATAGCAGTAACATGTGAAATTGGCAATACATGTACACAATGAAAACAGGAATTTTATTTTAACATCCAACATAAAGACAACACTTTCACTAGCTATTTAGCAGAAATAAAATATAGCATGATACTTTTTAGCTTAAAGACAACACTGTCACTAGCTATGCAGAAATCAAGTAAAGAAATTGATGGTATCATTACTGAATAAGACAATAATAAAACACACTTTACTTTTCATCCAACAATACCCTAACTATTAAAATTAACAAAACACATAACCGACTAAATAACACTAAACTAAAAATAAACCTTAATTTAATTACGAAAATACAAGAAAATAACACTAAACTCAAAGTGCATGTTTTTCTTTCTGAATCAATAACCGCACTTCTTTCTTCTAACCACTTTCTTCCTAAAATAATGAATGGGGCAGCCATTGACCCAATGTCACACCAAGCTCCATCATCATACGTGACTGTTTTGAACTTCTTAGAGAACTCCACAAATACACGGTCACCCTCAATAACAATTTCTCCGGTCTTAGCAAGTGACTTAACAATGTCAGGTGAAATCCAATTCTTATCTTCCGACTCATGTACATCAAACCAGGAATCAATCATCTAAATACACTCTTACTTCAAAATGGGATAAGTAAAGTTGGTTCTAGATTGCAGCTTCCAGTTCCATGGTTATCAAAACTGGCATGGATATGCACTCTGCCGTATTGGAACTGATTGTTGCTAAAAAATGTAAAAGGAGATCCAGTTTACTCCATCTTGATATTCCCTCATGCATTTAAGTTCATAGACGAATCAGGTTCATAAGAAGCATATAGAGAATTACCTTGGCACATTTCCAAGCATGTTGATCACCATTCCCATCTTCAGATATTTTTGTTCCTCCACTTGGATTCCCAGGATGCCTAAAGTATGCTGCCACAGATGAAGTACAAACTCGACAGCACGGAATTGTTCACAGTGTCGAACCGGTAGTACACCTCGTCAGTGTCGTTGTGGAAGCTGAACCTGAACATGTCGTAGGTCTTCATCTCCGGGATGCCGCTGAAGCCCTGCCCGATCCACGGCCCCGACCTCCACAGCCGCGTCCTCCCCTGCACCAGGAAGATCTGGGGGTCGCCGCGCAGCTCCATTTCCATGGAGTACTGACCCGTCCCCGGGTCGTCCGCGCTCTTCCAGGACGTGATTGTTGCGACCCTCCCCGCCCGCAGGTCCCAACCTATCTTCATCCCCGGCAGCAGAGAATCCGTCGGGTAGTCGAAGCTCTGCCAGGCGTAGCTCTTGGTGGAGGCGCCCCCGCCGGAGCCGATCACCACGAAGTTGGCGTTGTCCAATAGCCTGGCAACAGGATTAGCCAGGCCCGTCGCCGCGCCCGTCGACCAGTACACTTCTCCCCTGGAATCGGAGAGGACGAAGCTGCCGTTGCCGTTTAAGGAGAGGACGCCGGTGGTGCTGTTAAGAGGGCGGTCCCGGTTGGCCACCCAGATGACGGTCTGGACGGAGATGGTGTTGTACCAGATGCCGAGGTACCGCAGCTTGGGGCTCCTGGGGGAGAAGAAGCCCAGCTTGAAGCTGCCGCCGGCCGAGACGAGGGAGTCGCGGTCGCCGACCGTGTCTCCGGGAGCCATGTTGTCTGCGGCAGTGGAGACGGAGAGCAGGGTGGAGAGGATGGTGAGGAGAAATGGCCATCTGGTCTTGAGCCTCCTCATGATTTCCCGGCAGAGATCATACGCAGGGTGGGAGGGAGATGTTGCCGTGTCCCCCATTTGATTCCCCCATGCTAGCATATATATACTCCTCACGATATTTTTGTTCCTCCACGGCGACTCGACGCGAGCGGCGCGGCGACGGGCTCCGGCGGAGGGGGGCTCGGGCGGGAGGCAGCACGGGGAGGGGGGCTCCGGCGGAGGAGGGGGGCTCGGGCGGGAGGGCTCGGGCGGAGGGGGGGCTCCGGCGGAGGGGGCTCGGGCGGGAGCGGGGAGGGGGGCTAGGGCGGAGAGGGGGCCGCAGGGGAAGGGGGCTCGGGAGGGGGGGCTCGGGCGGGAGGGGGGGGGGCTCGGGCGGGAGGGCTCGGGCGGGCGGGGGTCGTAGTAGGAAGTATAACGGCATCAGCGACCGACTGGAGACCGAAGTTAATTCGGTCGCAATAATAGCGACCGATTAGCGACCAATATATATGCGGTCGCTGAAACGGTCTCGGATATGCGACCGATTATTTCGGTCTCAGAATTGGTCTCTATTTGGGACCGACTAGCGACCGATTAAATCGGTCGCTAATTCGGTCGCTATAGCCACTTTTTCTTGTAGTGGTCTCTTACTCTTATTTTTAAATTTGAGAGAAAAAAGAGAGAAATAATAGCAACCAAACACCCTATTAGTTCTTTAGAAATGGGTCACAAATCTGTTAACATTCATACAAGGGAAGGCATGAAGATAAGGTAGACAAATGACTCATTAGTGGTGACAAATATGCAAGTAAGGCTGAAAAATAGGTCTCTACGAGTGAAAAATAGGTTGTAGCGTTGAATATTTGTGAAGTGTTGAAGCTACATGTTAAGGCAGACAAATGCACACGTAAGGCTGACAAATAGACTTCTATGGGTGACATATACCCTCTTAAGGGTGAAAAATAGCAGAAGAAGCTAAGGCTGACAAATGCACACATAAGGCTGACAAATAGACTTCTATGGGTGACATATACACTCTTAAGGGTGAAAAATAGGTCTCAACGGAGACATTAGCGACGGCTCTCAAGGCTATGTTAATTGTAACAGGGCGACGGCTTCTGGGTTAATAGTGGTGACAAATGGGTCTTCAAGGGAGAAAAATAACTGTTATCTGTCATTAATAGCTCGAGAAGAGTTATCAAATGTAGAAAGAAGGGAAATGGAGGCTGTGGCAGCAAGGGTAAATGCGTGGAAAGAAACAAGGCAGAGTTGACGCATGAAGATGTGGCGTCGATGCAGCAAGGAAGCAAGGTAGAGAAAGGAGCTGTGGCGATGGCTAAAGGGAAGCTAAGGAGGACAAATAGCTCCCTAAGGCAGACAAATAGCTGGTTAAGGGTATAAAACACCCGATAGGAGTAACAAATAGGTCGCCAATGCAGAAAAGGGTCAGACACGTGAGGAACACGAGGGATCTCTTCACACCTTCAACTGTCACATGCCCCAAGGTTGAAAAGGCAAATCATATGGCACGTGATCCAGTTTAAGCTTTTCTTTTATATCGCTTTCAGATCTGTTCAACAGAAGAGCCGCATGATGTTTATCTCACTTTCCTTTTGTGGGTATTGAGTGCTTGTTGTTTGACATTTGTTCTGTGCAAAGCATTACTCTTATATTGTTGTTACATCTGTCCGCAAGAGTGCTACTTAACTTTAATTTCATTGCCCTCTAGTGTTCATTGAGTGCTTAAGTGTTCGACGTATGTTCTATGCAAACTCTTGTTAACATATTCTTCATTCTGTTTTAAGATTGGGTAGCGCCAGATTTTTTATTTTAATTTGGGCACAGTTTTTAATCGGGGGATATATTCACCCCCCCTATATCCTATCCTTCCGCACATCACTTAGACAAATGAGTAGTGAATATGCACTTTGTTTTGCTCACAATATTTTGTCTCCGCACCAGCTACATAGAGTGCACCGCCCCCACCACGTGCTGTGGGTATATTTATTTAAATTCTTAGATAAATGAGTAGTGAATATGCACTTTATTTTGCTCACAATATTTTATGCTTACAGGTTATTATGCCTCTACATCAGGTATACAGATTACACGGCTTCCATCACATTCTACTGCTACGTTTATTTAAATTCTTAGTTAAATGATGAAAATTCTATATGTTTACTTGTTGAATAAATTCTTTTTTTAATAATGACCTAAATTCTGATTAACTACTTATATTTTACTTGTAACAGGTACGTCGGGCACACCACCTGCGATAGTTGGCATGCGCTCGTCCGGCCACCCGGGCACACAACCGGCAGACGATGTTGTTAGCCATCACGAGGGCGAGCAGGTGGTGTTGCAAGAGGGACGCAAGCCATGTTAGGTCTCTGGGTAAATATTTAAAATTTTGAATTATGTTCGTTATCTATCCATCAACTATATAATTGTTGGCTATCATTTTAACATCTATAATTGCAGGGATAAATTAGAGCCCAGTGACGCTTCTCGTTTTATTACCAACATTATTGAGCGACATGTAACTGGCCCATATAAGTCATTTCGATAGTTTCCTCAGGATATCCACGATCGATTGTACGACGAGTTCCTGGTATATAATTTAATCTTTTAAATTACATATTTCCTAAATCTATAATTTCAATTGACTAACTTATGAAATTTGAATTTTTGACAGCAAGGATATCAGTTTGTGAGGTGAGCTGTCGCCTCACGAGCTCGATGTGCATGGGAGGCCACATGAACTATAAATTATAAGCATCAATTACACAGTTGTCGGGACTGTGCCAAGGCTCTAGCAGGGGGGAGCAAGGACCGTGGCCTTTGGAAGGCACACAGCCTCGCATGGATGAGGAGGGAGCACTAGGAGGACCTCTATGATAGATGGGCCGAGCCTAATTGGATGGCCAAATCCGCAAAAGCCAAAGTCACACGTGCGTTACATCCAGACGTGCATCTCCATACTTTTGGATCCATTTCCTTCGTGACCCAGAAGGAGAGATTGGTAATTAATCATCTTAACTTTATCATATTTTATTTCTTTTATGTCCCTACTTATTCTCTATAACATGTATAATAGGAAAAGAAGAGGGGTGCTACGGTCTCGTACCGCGATTTATTTACTACAGTTCACCAAAAGAAGGGGACTGATCAGTATGTGAGTGAGAGAGCTCGCTCAGTAGTGGTAAAATTATATACATACACATTTATTTTCTATTTCTATTTTTAAATATGATTGATTAATATGACATTTATAATATTTTTTATTCAATTTGCAGGAGTCATATGACAGGCATGTGACTGAAAAGTACGGGGACGAGGAGACGCAGCGGCTGCAAATAGATCCTGAGGCATGGGTAGCAGCAGCCGGCCCACCGAAGAAAGGACGAGTACACGGTTTTGGGCAAAGCTTGGACACCAGCCCGATTCTAGCATCTTCTCCGGGCTCAACTTCGTCCTACCCCGGTAGCAGTTCCTTTTCTACTCTCTCGATCGGCGATTCTACGAGCCATATTACGTCCATCGTCCAACGTTACGTAGACGGCATCGAGGAACGCATCGAGGCATGCATTACTCGGGCGGTTGCTACCCTCCTCTCCCAGGCGGGGATTGTGACTCAGGGAGCACCCTCGAGCACAGCACAGACCTCTCACATGAGCATTTAATTCAACTTTAAATTTCGTAGACGTTAGAGTTATAACATTACTACCTAGTTCAAAGAATTCAGCTTCGAGAGTCAAATAAATCATCTTCATGTTATCTACTTTCAAATTTAGAAAATCAAAAACATATTTAACTATATTTATTATTAATTATTTTTATTTAAATATATTTATTATTAATATTTTATGATGTAGGATCCTTCGGCAACGGTGATGGTGGAGATGCTACGAATGACGAATGAGAATGATGCAGCAGATATCTCTTAATTTTTTTAATGATATTGTGAAAAAATGACACATTTCAATTAATGTAATTGTAACTTTTTTTATTCATTGAGTTATGTGTTGTGGACGTTCTTTATTATAATAATGTTCGACGGATTTTATCCTATTGTGTGTTGTATATGTTGTTTATTGTGTGTTTTATGTTGAGTTTTGTAGATTGTGTGGTGTATAATTGTAGCTTTAAACAGGTTTTTAAAATTTTAAAATATATAAAAAAATGTGGAAAAACTTTTCGATGGAATTTCGACCAACAAACATTTGGTCGGAACTAATTTGACCCACTTATTTCTGACGTATTACTTTTCCAGCGTAAATACGTTGAAAGGTAAACATGTAGTTTCGACCAACTAAAGGTCGTCGGTGTAGACGCCTAATTTCGGACATCCCGTGGATCCCCAATGGACCTTCGTGTGAATGATGCTTAATTGTTGCACTTGGCTTATCTATGTCCTGAGTTTTAAATCCCAGCCCGTAGCCTTAAGGCTATTGGGCCTCATCCATTTAGGGGCCCAAGGACCATGGTCTGGGCGGCCAAAGAGTTGGCCGCCCCCAGTCCTGGGCAGCCAGACCGCTGGCCACCCTCCCCAGCTAGGTGGCCAGAGAGCTGGTCGCCCTCCCCTTCAAGAAGGCCAAGTCGTTGGCCGCCCTCCTAGTTTTACTTGGTCAGCGAACGTGACTCGGTTCGTGAGCACGTTGTCCCCCTCATTTTCCACGATTTTCCCCACGATCCCAAGCCTCCGATAGGGAAAAACAAAACCACCAATTTCCAAGTGATTGAGGACGACAACGAGGAAGAGAGGGGAAAGGGGGAAAGAGAGATTTTTTTTTGGGGGGGGTGTTCATTTTCATTTTTCCTTTCAGGTCTCAGAAGAGGAGATCCAGGGGAGAGAAGGATTCGGCGGAGTCTTCCCTGGAGAGTGAGAAGAGAGCCACGCCGGTCGTCTTCCTCCCGTGCCTTTGATCTGGTTTGAATTTCAGAACTCTTATTCCCCACTTCTTGCATCACGGTTTCCTGGTATGTACATCGCATATGCATATAGTATAATCCCTTTAGCTCCTACGTCTAGAGGTTTCCTTCCAAAACAAACGGGGAGGTGGGTGGTCGAAAGTCTCGGCCATCCCTCCTTCCCACCACCCCCAGGTAATCTTACCGCCATCATTCCCATTTTTCTAGTTCTCATTAGAGTAGATGCTACATTTATCACTTTGTTAATGGCTTCTTTCTTTCTTTCTCTTTGAGCTACGTTGTTTAACAGGACTTCAGTACAAGGGACATAGCAGCGCTCCGCGTCTTTGGCCGGCCGAGGATGAGGAAGAGAGACCCCATCTTCTCCCTATTGGATCATCTCCCCGCGATCATCATCCCTGTGAGGTTTAGGTAAACACCTCTGGCGATCATGATTTTCTAATGCTTTTATTTGTTCCTCTGTAGGTACCCAGGCCCGGGAAGGTTGAGGAGATCATTACACGGGGTGTCCATCTCCAAATCAACCCCACCACCAATCATATCATCCAGCACACTCCCGGACGCCTACAAGCAAAGTGGCGATCACGGTGGGACCCTCCATTGCCTACTGTAAGTTCTTGATGTCTGAAGTCCAAGAATAGTTGAGCCATGTGTTTACAATAGTTTAGTTTACGTAGCTCTGTTTCTGCATCTTCTGAAAGTTAGACAGAAGGAGGCCAAACCCCTGGCCGCCTAAGCCTCTGGGCGACCAACCCAGTGGCCGCCTAGGCCATCTCCTGGGCGACCAGGACTCTGGCCACCATGGGCCCCAGACGACCCTCGGTTTGGCCACCCTTCCCTTGGCCAGAAGGCCAACTCTCTGGCCACCTTTACCCCTTGTGCGTCGCTCGACCTGGCTGCCCAGGTCTGTAAATGGCCAGTCATTTGGCCGCCCACTGTTCTCCTCCTGTGATTTCCTTACAACAGCTTCCTTTCATTGTTGTTTTGTTTGTGTGTTGTGGGGTTAATCATTGCATGTTAAACGTGGTTGGGTTTAGGAAGAGCCGACATCACCCCTTTGTAGGAACCCTTCCTGTTGGAATTGAGCCCTTCACCTAAGGATTCCCACTCGGGTGAAATTGGTTCGGTCCAATTAGGAACCTCCATGAGTCCTCGCAAACCGTGGATTCCCACACGGTCGCCAGGCAGGTTGTACCATCGGAAGTACCTATAGCTCATCCTGGGTTTTAAGTGAGGTTTCAATTAAGTTCCCCAGAGTTCACCTTTCGCCCACTTAGTTTCCTTCTATCCTCCGAGTGAACACAAAAAAAAGAAAAAATGAAAATTCTAGGACGTTGCTTGTGGTCATCTCCTTTGGTGTACTTGGAAACACTTACCTCTCCCCCTAAACTTTCATTTCTTCTCTTTTCTAAACCAATTGAAATTGGTTTAAGATGGAGAGAGTTTTCACAAATCTGGGTTATGAGGAGGAATTCCCTCCCCAATATGAATCTGGGATTAGGGGCAATCCTCTATTTTCAATAGAGGATGATTATTCGGATGCCTTTATAGACATGTTTTCTACCTCGCCAAATGAGGCCATCCACGCCGATTCGGCTTCCTCACCGAGTGATCATGACCGCGGTAGCCCGAGGGATCCTACACTCTCTCCGCACGAAGATCAAGAGTTGATCAACGTGCTATCCCGCTACACTTCCGTAGAATTGGCCTCAATGGCTTCCCGTGGGAAGGCTCCGGCCATCCCACACATGTCTCCCCATATCACACCTCCTCGCGCTCAAACCCCCTTCCAAGGGTCCACGAGCTGACCCGCTCCCGAGAGTCCACTCCAATTCGGCTATTCAATGGCTCCGCAAAGGGTCTCTTCACCCCCAATTCCACCAACCACGGGTATCCTGTTGAAAAGTATGGATCCATCATTCCGGCAAGAGATTCAAAGCTACATTTGGCAGGCAGTGGCCGAGAGTATGCCAAACTCGCGCCCCCACTCGCTAGCCCAATACTACAAACTCCCTAATGCTTATTTCCCGCCTAGTTTCAAGGCTCCTAAGTATAGAGATATGATGGTACCACCGACCCCCATCACCATCTGTCAGGTTTCCTCATGGATTCCCATCAATGGCTCTACGATCGGGTCCTATTGGTCCATCTATTTCAAAAATCTCTTGAGGGCGAGGCCCTACGTTGGTTTTCCTCCCTACCAGCTCCTGATCTCATCAACTTTGATATAGTCTACGAGCGATTCCTCGCTCACTTTGGTCATATGTCTTCCATTTCTCCTACGTTATTTGACCTAGTCATGGAGAAAATGAAGCCCGGCGAGGACTTCATTAACTTTACAAATCGTTGGAGAGTCATGGCTTCTAGGACCGAGGTTCCCATCCTCGAGTCTCAGGTCGTCACCATGTTGGTGAACAACACCACTCCTCAGCTTAGGGCCATCTTAATGCTTAGCGAGCTCCACACCTTTCATCAACTCTATAATCAAGCTCGGATAGTTCAGGCCCAGGTAAGGGATTCCACCTTGCCTCCTTTCTTTGAGCCTCGCACAAAGAGTAGGAAGACCCCAGCCGTCCCCACCATCGAGGGTGTCACGGTAAATGAGCAAGTCAATGCAGTTAGTCAACCTTTCAAGTCTAATAATCGCCAAGTCTCCCATCCAGCTCAGGCTAGTGCAAACCAGGGGCAAAGCAATCCCAAGCCTTATGCCAACGTCCCTCCACCTCAAAGTTACAACCACACTGGGCCAAAAAGGGCTTCTTATCCTCTGTTGCCTGAAACTTTAGGTGACATCTTCTTTGCCCTTATGTCCTCCGAATCCATTCAGCTTCCCCCTCAACGAGATCGGGTCCATCCCAATGCCGACACCTCCAAGTATTGCCCATATCACCGAACTCCCGGGCATGACATATTCAACTGCTTCCAATTCCGAGATTGGGTACATGACATGAACGACGAGGGGAGAATCAACTGGGCGGATGTGAAGCTAGCCATTGCCAACCTCATGAAGCCCAACTGGGACCTTGGTATCGTGCAAAACCCATTGCCAACTCATCAGCCAAACAAAGATCCCTCGAGCTCGAGGCAGAATGAGCGGGTGAACACCGTAATTGGAATGGAACCAAGGGTGCTTAAAAGGACCCAGATGTGGGGTGTTGTGGACGCGCTTTTTTTTTTAAAGCTTATCGGCTTATTCATTTTATTTATTATTTGGCGTGCCAGTCACCGAAGTGACAATTTTATTGTGCGCTCGATCTGACATGGTCAGTCGATTGTGAGTGATCGTGTCTGGACTAGAAGTCCGTCATACCATGAACGTTATGACGTTAATTACGTCCTTCTAAGGAAGGACAACCCTTGATTAAACGCTAAAAGTAGGAGGTCTCGTAAGGCGAGCAGATGTTCACATGCTTAATTTTAAACTTCCTGCCAGGGCCAGGGTGGCGGGTAAGATAATAACATCAACCACAGAAAACAGACTAGATCGTGTGATTGGCAGTTCAAAACAGTTATACTCGGTGGGAACAAGGCGATAGAAGATGTCCACCACGGAAAGGCAGAGCCATGACTATGATATAGGTTTAAAGCTTCGATCGGTATTTTGACAGCCTTTCCTCTTAATCTGGGTTACGCCCAGGGGGAAATAGGCTATCACCCACGGAATGCCGGGATGAAAGCCGAGAGATAGAGAGGCGAACCTCCCAACCCGTATACAAATGGGCTATAAGGCAATGTATGATTTTCCCTTTGGAACGCTAGCGGAATTCATGCAGTGGCAGAATCCCCCCGAGCAAAAGGGTTATTCGTAAATCCGTTGCAGTAAGGTGAAACATAGGGGTTATGACTCCCCTTCAATTTTATCCCCGGGACATGTCGGGTAATCCACGGATATTCCTTTGTGGGTTCGTTTTGGGTATTGGAATTCATTGGATGGTAGATCGGGCTCTCGGCACACTCTGAATGGGCACAGGCTCTCGGCACGACCCAAAATGGGAGGGCCAGGGCTTCCGGCGCCAATAGCAAGCAGGCCGGGGGTTCCCGGCGCCAAAACGAGAGGGCTTGGGTTCCCGGCGCGACAAAGAGAAGCAAAAGGGGAGCCCTTCGGCGCAGGCTTCCCGGCGCAAGGAAGAAATGCTAGAAGGGGGGTTCTCGGCGCGCTAAACCAAAGAGGAGGGGGCCTCCCGGTGCGACCAACATGCCAGGTTCCCGGCGCGAAGGGCAGAAGGCTTCCCGGCGCGGAGGATGCAGAGAGGGCTCCCGGCGCGCAGGGAAGAAGACCAAGGCGTAGGGGCTCCCGGCGCGCGGGGATGAAAGGGGGAGGAGTTGTTCCTGGGGGCTCTCGGCGCCTGAAGAAGTGGCGCCGGGAACTATTCACCCGGTTTACTGTAGGCTGAGCCGAGAGCTGTAAGGGCGCCGGGACCAGAACAGAGCTTACGGTACTCTGTTTTGGGTTTCTGATTGATTCAGGCCAAGGGGAAGGATTTCTTTGGGGTCAAAAATAGGTCAGGGCATCAAAGTTGAACTAGATTAGGCTTGGGCTTCATAGGAACATCAGGATCGAGGAGGAATTTGGGAAGGCCAAGGCGTAGAGAATCCCTGTCACCGGTGACATACATAGTCCTGGGGACAGCTTAATGTCGGCTTTCGTGGTCCTGGGAGAATTTTGACAGCATCTCCCCTGGACTCAGCATTTGCCTGGGAATGATAGACGATCACCCACGGAATGCCGGGGTGAAAGCCAAATAGAGGGGTAATGGACCCCTGACCATGTACGTGCCTGCAGCACTGTTTCGATATCCCTTTAGAGGTCAACGAAGCTTATGCAGTGGCGGAGCTCCATTGCCTTGGAAGGTTATAAAAGCCGATCAAGTCCGGAAAACCTCGTAGAAAAGGGGAGGGTTATCCCCATTAATTGTCACCCCTGAGGTGCATATGATGGCCCAAGGCATCCCTTGACATAACAAGAGTATTTATGGGGTTTCTTCAGTGGTAGCAAGGGCCTTACGACTTGAGGTTTACAGACTGGCCAAGAGGCAGGCTTCTCGGCGTCAATGGCAAGGATACCAGAGAGTTCCCGGCACGGGCTTCCCGGAAGGCTAATAAGGTGGCCAAAGGGGCTCTCGGCACGGGGTCTTCCCGGTGTGAAGACAGATCGGCCCCCCGGCGCGATGGTGAGAAGTGGAATGGGTGGCTCCCGGCGCGCCCGGGAGATGGGGTCTCGGCGCAAGAAGGCTTGCGCCGAGGGCTGTTCATCAGTTTCACTGTTGGCGGGGCCGAGAGCTATGAGGGCGCCGGGATAAGAAACAGAGCTTATGGTACTCTGTTCTTGAATCTGTTGGGGATTCAGGGGTTTCTTGACGATTCAGGCCAAGGTAAATAGGTCCTGTGAGGTCAAGTGAATCAATTCATCGGGTTTCAACTGGATTTGGCTTAGGTTTCAAAGAAAGTCCAAGATCGGAGAGGAAACTGGGAGGGGAAAATCAGGATACAGAGAACCCGTGTCACCATTGCTGTGCAGAGTCCGGGGATAGCTTGATGTCGTCTTTCATCATCCTGAGAGCCAAGAGATGGCTGTCTCTGGACCCAGGGATGATTTTGACAGTGCCAATAGGCAAAACCATAGCGTCTAGAATTATAGAATCTCACTAGCAGCGGCCATTGAAAGCATTGCCAATATCGATAGCAGACTGCCCCCAGAAGCCAAGAGATAATCTGTCTCTGGTCCTGGGGCAAGCCTGGGAGATTCTATGCAGGCGACACCGAACGGCCAGGAACATCGGTATAACTAGAGATACACTCATTCTGCTGAAGACAATTGAGTCCGAAGACCCATCAGAGAATCAGGCGCGCTTAAGTCGAGCGAAGAAAATGAAAACATGTAAAGGAAAGACATGGCAGCATACGGAGAGATAGCTGGCAGATGTTTCAATCACCCAACGCCCAAATGGGCCATTGGAGCATTTCATATCATTAGATCACCCCAGAACTCACATCAATCGCACGGAGGGAATGAGGGAGAGGGAGATGAGTAGACATCGGGATATCCCGGTTACATCAAAAAATAAAATCGAGATAAACTCGGCAGGATTACATGAATAGGAAAATAAAACCATGGGGGGAGGGCGGAGCATTGACTCCTCTCCCTCCCCGGATGCCCACCTGGAGCTTCTTCCCTGGGGAATCGGTCTCTTCTCTCTTTCTTTTTCAGCGGAGGAGGCTCTCTCTCTCTCTCTGGCTTCTTCTCTTTTCTTTCTTTTTGATCGATGGTCTGGCTTCCGATCCTCCGATCCCCTTTTCTTTCAAAGGGGGTATGTTTATATAGGTCTCATCCTTCTGTGCTCTCGGCAGTCGGTGTGGCCAACTTGCTTGCCACAGCTCCCGACGCATCCAGCGGCCCTTCGTTGAGGTTCCCGGCGCCATTCTCAGAAGCCCAATCGGCCGGCCCATTTGGTGCTTTTAGGCCTCACACTTGCCTTGGCTTCCCTTAGTCATTTTGTATTGACTTTTATCAGAACCGAAAGAGGCCCCTTTAGTAGTGACACAGCTTTGTTGAGATCATCTCGAGGTTCCATCAGTGAACGAACTGGGGTTTAATCAGTATTGCCGTCTGAATGGCGACAAAACCGGGTATGTTTCATCGGCATTGTCATCCGAACGGTGACAAGACTGGACATCAGCTTCCGTCTGACAGACTTCGTCCGGGTGTGTAATCTGTGGAGAGGATTGCTCTTCTGTTCTGACTTTGTAGGAGCCCTGACAATCTTTATCTGTCGGTGCCGGCTTCATCTTTATCTCATATTACATCCCTCAGTAAGCTGACATCTGGCTTACCCTGACATATCATCCGTGGATTCTTGGACGAAGCAGTAGTACAACTCTTCTTAAAGGGCTGGGAGGTCTCATCAGTCAAGTGACTGCGGGTTCATCGACGCTGCCGTCTGAATGACATCGGCACCGGGCATCAGCTTTGGCCGACAAAGGCTTTAGCCGGGTGCATGGTTGACGAGCTTCATCATTGATCTTCCACTGTTGGTCAGACCCTCTTTTCAATTGTGCTTCCACCCTTGTTCATTTTCAAGGTGTCAACAAATGCCCCCCACCTGCGGGCAGCGTAAGCGCAGAATAAGCGACACGGGGTCTGCAGGTGTCTTTCATCATTCGAGGGTATATTCCTCAGTTTTATCCTTGACATTGTCCTTCAGCTTGATCATGTTGCTGTAGTAACATTCTGCATATCCATCTTTCACTTTCATGTTTTCGTCTCTGCATTTTCTGACTTCATTATCACCGTTTAGAGATTTTAGGCATTGCCTTGGACTTCTCGACATGGCGCTCTCGGCGCGACCGTTGTCGGCGCGGCCATCTCGGCAGGGGCTTCTCGGCGCGCTCACGCTCGCCAGGCTTCCCGGGGCGAGGGCTTTTCGGCGGCTGCTTCTCGGCGCGCCCATTTCCTTAGGGGTTCTCGGCGCATGCCGCTCTCGGAGCGCCTTTTGGCCGACGGGAGCTCTCGGCCGGGGAGTTCTCGACGCGCATTTGGCCGCGCCGAGAGCCCCTCGGCTTCGGGCCCTACTTAAGGCGCCGAGAGCCCTTTTCTTCCTCATTCTCTCCTCTTCTTTCTCTTTCTTCAATTCGGCGGTGGCGGTGGGCTGTGGGCTTCCCCCCCCCCCCGAGAGCGTCATCCCCCCCCCTTTTGCCGATTTTTGGGGTAGGTCCGCTATATATATATGGGATTGAGTCCCATTTTATGCTCGGGATCACTCCCTCTTGGTGGGTGACTCCCTATTCTTTTTGGGCATACTCCGGACAAGAGGAGATGCTGCCGAAATTTTTGAGAATTTGTTTGTCTTATTGTTTCATGCCCATTCATCTTTCTGATGCTTCTTTTCTTGTCTTTTTCTGACTGCAGGTGCTGACATGGCTTCCAGTTCTGCTGTTGCATCTTCCGGAGCCGTTGGAACAAGTTCATCGGCTCAGCCGGACATATCTCGGGCCAAAGTCAACTGGTTGAATGTATACAGCCTGAGCTTTGGCTATGACCAGATTGCTAGTGTCGACGAATCTTCCGATTCTGAAACTGACACCGTGTCGACTGCTGAAGTTTATTCTTCCCTAGAGGGTGCTGAATTCAGGAGAGCTGCTGACTACCGCCCGGACTTGCCGAAGGATCGTCATTTGCTGCCGTTTGTTCGGACTTTCACCATACGCAGAATGCGGGATGTTATTATTGCCCGTTCCGTGGAAGCGGCAATACTTGCCGATAGAGACAGCATGAAGGGTTCTGTCTATCGAGCCCGAGCCATATATCTCCCAGGTGAACAGAGGGACTGGAATGCTGTGCTGGGCATCTCCGATTTAGAACCCGAGAAGAAGATGCTAACCCGGGCCCCAGAATTCACCCCTGCAAGGTGGGATCATACCACCGGCCGTGTCCATCGAGAGAAGACTTCATTCGGACTCTTTTTGGCGCCTGCGAAGTGGGGTTATAGAGACGAGCCATTTGTTCTTAACTGCCTGGCCGTTCAGTTTAAATATCAGCTGGCTGCCGGCTGGTTTGGAGATGCCAAGTTGACAGACGCCCATCTTTTTAGGGTTGGAGCAGTGGAGTTTACAGAATATGTTTTGAAGGAGTATGCCCCTCTATTGGTTAGAGCTGGGGTATACCATAGTGTATTTGCCTCCAGGTTCCGCTATCCCGTCTCTCGGGGATTGTGTTGCGGTATGCTTGAAGTGTTCTGCCCGCAGTTCAATACATTCTATACAGCAGAAGGCGAGACATCCCTCGACCTCTGGAGTTTATCGCAGCTTTCTGGCCTACCCATGGACGGAGAGCCATATGAGGAGGTCTGCCTGGATGATTCCATCAAGGACGCCTCTAATGGAGAGGGCCGCTATTCTTTCGGTTATGCATACCGGTACCTGATTAAAGCTTACCGGTCCATCTGTTTGGCCTACAGTAGGGGGTCCTCCAAAGGCTATCAAGCCAGGGAAAAGAGCAGCCGACTGAGAGTCCGTGTGGGGCAGTGGATACAATATTTCTTCGGGGGTCCCTTGAGGTACGCAGACTTTCCTTCCGTAGGGCTGACTTCCGGTAAACAGGTCAGGGCCCCCCGTTACAAGTCAGCACTGCCAGCTTCATTGCGCCGGACAGACGCGGATGGCCCGAACCCAGCAGGGGTTGATCCCATCACCCATTGTGCGGCCTATTTGACTTTCTGGCTATGCACTTTCGCTCTCCCTCAAGGGGACGAGACGATTATTAGACCCGAGGCTATATATCCGGCCTGCCAGATGGCTTGGGGGATGCGATTGTCTTTGTGCCCAGTGGCTCTGTGTTTAATTTACAAATCCGTGGGGGACTTGCATATTCATCGGACCCCCCGCTCTTCGAGGACCGTGGGTCCCTTTCATTTCTTCAATGCCTGGGTTTGCAGCATTTTCCCTGAGCTGGCCCCGAGAACTTTACAGTCAGACACACTGCTCCCTCGTATGATTGAGTTCGCTAGCGCTGAACCTGGTCCTTTCTCAGAACAGCTGTTCAAGATGAGGGGTAGGCTAATAAGAGTGCCTGTAGACGCACCTGGCAGCATTCACTTTTGGAGCTTGGCAGCAGGTTCAGCTCCCTTGGTGGACCCTCAGAGGGAGTGCAAAATGGAGGAGGTGGAGGTTTATGTCCATCCTGTTTCGGGGGTCGCCGCCACCCGGCCTCTTTTAGAACCAGAATTGGTGAGGTGGGCCATGGCCATACGGCCCAGTGTATTAGTTTTCAGGAAGGGGGGCCTGCTCATTTTGGAGCCCTATTATCCCTTCCGCTTTGGCAGAAATTTTGGTTACGACCAGCATATCCCTCCATCGGCTGCTCAGTTTCCTCTGGAGAGCTGGGCCAAGCACGGGTCTAGTATTGCCGGCGACGGTCGGATATGGTGGGATTTCTTTCATCGTCGGGAAGACACAACTTTCAGGGTCCCGACCGTCTCCAATCGTCTCCCTCGGGTCTCATCAGACTATATCAAGTGGTGGAACATACGCACCAATTTTTATAAGGATGGCAGAGGCGCTTTCTGGGATGTGGCCGAGCGCTCCTTTTTGAAGCGGCAATCAGGGCCTGTATTTGATATTGACGAGGTCCATCTGAGGAGGCTTTATTCCCAGCACCAGAGGGAGGCAGAGGCTTATATCGCTGCCCGCCGGTCTTTGAAGGAGGCGGGTGCGGAACTACCCACTCCTGTCTTTTCTGAAGTTGATGTAGACACTTTCACCAGAGACTTGAGACAGCTGGGCCACATAGGGGACACTCATTTGGAGGTGCAGTATCCATTTCCCTCGGAGGAACCACTCTCGAAGGCTACTTCTTGGAGGGGTCCGGCAGACAGATTTCATCCTTACAGGGCCTTTGTGCGGAGGGAGGACCGCACCCAGTCATATTATCAGCACACCTCCTGGCTTTTTGTACTGTTAAATGTCCACGGGCTGACAGTGGAGAGCCCGGTAGCTGTCATTCTAAATAAGCAGCTTTTTGTTTCTTTCCATTATGTTGACGCCTGGTGCATAGATTACCTCGGCCTATTTCATTGCCTTGATTTCCATGGCCATAAGGACTTGGCCGCCCTGACGGAGAAGTGTCAGACTATTGGCGATGTATGCTGGCTTGTGAAGGAGGCCGCCTCCCGATCAAAGGAGGTAGCTTATATGTATTGGCCGCTTTCCACATTTTATGACGGCCCAGCAGGTGTGCTCCTTGTTTGTTTGATCATGGCTTCTTTCTTCTTATTGTCATGTTTTGCATATGTTGACTATGACTGTCTTTCTCGTGTCTCGCACAGATAGACCAGACATAAAGCGGCAGGGGCTTTACAGGAAGATAATTGCTCAAGCTGAGAAACCTGCCCACTTTGAAATTCCTGAAGCAGCACCTACGACCACTCCCCTGCCTCCGGGCAAGAAGAGGAAGCCTTCTGTGGTGAAGGCTGCTGTTGCCAAGGCCAAGAAGGCCAAGGTTGCTCGGACCCGGAAGTCGGCTTCGACTGCGAAGGAAGCTGGAACCCCTCTTCCGGATATCCCTTCATTTGACGCATTCGCATCTCAGAGGGAGGCCGCACAGGCATCTGCCGAAGGTGACGGTGATAGCTTGTAGCTGGAACTTCCTTTGTCGTCTTGACCAATCTCCTAGGGAGTTCTTTGAGGCTGAGCTTCTTTTTATCTGATACAGCCCGGGAGCAGGTTGAAGCGCCTGTGGAGACGGACACAAGACTGCCTTCTCCCACCCCGGTTGGCGAGGAGGAGGGTAAATGTGCTTTTTCCATTTGTTTCATACTTCCGTTGTTTTCTTTGCTATACTTCTCAGAAGTTTTCTTTTCTTGTAGCAGTGGCAGTCGGGGGGCAAGCCGAGGCCATGATGATGACAGAAGAGCTGCCTCGACCACAGGAGGGTCACAAGACTTGGCCAAAGCAGAGTACTATTCCGGCCAGACGCATAATCACTCGATCTACATCCCGCCATGCTTTAGAGGTACCGGCCCAGCATATAGCTAGTGTGGAGATATCTTCGGGCAGCTCCCAGGTCGCCTCCCATGAGGAGGAAGTAGAGTTCAGCGACAGCGAAGGAGAAGGTATTGCCAAGTCAGAAGCCCCTCCTGCACTTGCGAAAGGTGTTCCGTCTCTTCGACCCACCGAACTATCAGTGTTATCCCCTGAGGAAGAATTCCAGGAGGAGTTTGCCGGGCTCGATACTGAGATTGACATAACTCCACCACTCGCCATTTCGGCCACGGAGCTTTCTTCTCTTTCGCCCCATTTTAAGGGTGCGGACCCTGCTTCAAAGGTGGGTTGTTCTTCATGTATGCTGCTTCATTTGTTTCTTTTAGTCAGTGCTAAAGGTCACTTTGCTTTGGTCTCAGAGTATTGTTGCTGCTACCT
Source organism: Amorphophallus konjac (assembly GCA_022559845.1). Lineage (NCBI taxonomy): Eukaryota > Viridiplantae > Streptophyta > Magnoliopsida > Alismatales > Araceae > Amorphophallus > Amorphophallus konjac. The sequence continues at coordinate 31,392,952 of CM040125.1, forward strand.
TGGCCACCTCCACATCCTTCATGGACATTTCCCTTGTAGATTTGGCTATTGTTCCTTTTCTGCCTTTGACCTGCACGGGGGCTCCTGAGATCATTCGCCCTATGCCAGTGCGAATACAGTCCTCGACAGACTTGGCATCATTAGACTTGGGGGCTGCAGAAGAAAGTGTCATCCCTGCCAGGGCTTCAGATCTTAGAGCCGAAGTAGATCCGGCCAGGAGCTCCGCTTTTATACCGGCCGCAGTAATGTCAATCGCGCCCGAGTTAGCGATTCCTGCCATAGTGGCTGCAGAGTCCGAATTCCTGCCTACACAGTCTAAGGCACCTCCGTCCCCATCACCAGAAAGAGCAGCTGAAGGTGCAGCCTCCATTGCAGAGATAACCCCATTATTCATTGATTCTCCTCCCGCGGATGTTCAAGGTGTAGCTCCCGAGGCAGCAGCAGAGGAGGAGTCTTCAGCTCAGCAGGGGAGTACAGAGAGATATTGGCTAGCTCTTTCGGCAGATTTGCCTTCTTCGTCCTCCCAAGCAGGCATTGGACTATGGGCAGATATTGACGGAGAGGTGACTTTTGAAGTCGTCGCATCTGCTTCCTTTGGCTTTTCTCCTGACAGCTTCGTCTGGCAGCATCTGGACATGTTACGCCAGCTAGTAGAGTCTCAGCCTGGCTTGACATATCTACAGCTGAAGGAAATTGCCAATCGCCTCACCGCTGGCTTGCAAGCCATGGGCTGCCCTTTGGACATATGGGCTCAGCGGGTCTTGCTTTTGTTGAAATTCGTGCATCGGAGAGACTTCCTAGCACGGATCATGGTTGACAGGCTGACGGCGTTGAAGTTGCAGAGGTCGGAATGCAAATCCGAGGTGGAAAAGCTGACGCTGACACTTGATGAACGCCAGGCCGAGCTACAGAGCATTATTCAGCGGGAGGAGGCTATCCAGAAGCGGGTAGCCGTTTTGGAGGTGAAACTCACTGAACTTCGGGCCGAGCTGCAGCAATTATCTTCTATTCGGCCACAGTCCACCGAGGAGGTGGCTTTACTGGAGGGTCGGGTGACGTCTTTCCAGGACCTGTCCATGAGGCTTCAGGAGGAGGAAGCGCGCCTTCATGAGTTAGGAGCCGCCCCCTATGTTGGTCTTCTGGCCTTTGAAGATATCTTTCGGCGGCCATGAATTACCTTCACTTTCTTTTCTTTTCTTTCTTCTCTTCCCATCTTTTTGTTTGTGACACAGCGTCCCCTCGGGGCCCCTTATGTACTCACTTCGTAATGAAAAGAGATCTTTTGGCTTCATGTGTATCCATCTTTTTTACCATGTGGTTTCATCACTTCGGGGAAGTGGGGTAGTGGTTTTAACAACCCCTCATGTGAATGGTTCGCCTCTAGCAGGAGAGCGTCCACCCCTTCAGAGAAAGGATGGGGAACTCGCTCCACCGCGTGACGGGCATCCGAAGAGGTGCTTAAACCTGATTGTGTTGGTATCAGCAAACGTCCCTCTTGGCAATATGTGCTATGAGGGAGACACTTTGCAGGAATGTGAAAGAAGGGGTTTCATCAGAATAGACGGAAAGTCTAGACTGGGTAGAGGTTATGGCAGGTGGGACATTTGAAGGGGGCATAATTTTCGTCAGAACAGACGTAGGGTCTGAACAGGACAGGGTTTTATCATTGATCGGGCGAAATGCCAGTCGATCAATAGTTGGTTTCATCATCGATATTGGGTTTATATCGATGCAAGGAGATTTCATAAGTTTCATCAGAATAGATGAAAGGTCTAAACTGGACAAGGTTTCATCATTGATCGGGCAGGATGCCAATCGACCAACGGTTGGCTTCATCATCAATATTGGGTTTATATCGATGCAAAGGGATTTATAAGTTTCATCAGAATAGACGAAAGGTCTAAACTGGACAAGGTTTCATCATTGATCGGGCAAAATACCAGTCGATCAATAGTTGGTTTCATCGCCGATATTGGGTTTATATCGATGCAAGGAGATTTCATAAGTTTCATCAGAATAGACGAAAGGTCTAAACTGGACAAGGTTTCATCATTGGTCGGGCAGGATGCCAATCGATCAACGGTTGGCTTCATCATCAATATTGGGTTTATATCGATGCAAGGAGATTTCATAAGTTTCATCAGAATAGACGAAAGGTCTAAACTGGACAAGGTTTCATCATTGGTCGGGCAGGATGCCAATCGATCAACGGTTGGCTTCATCATCAATATTGGGTTTATATCGATGCAAAGGGATTTATAAGTTTCATCAGAATAGACGAAAGGTCTAAACTGGACAAGGTTTCATCATTGATCGGGCAGGATGCCCATCGATCGACGGTAGGACGTTTGAAAGTGGGTATGTAGGTTTCATCAGGGTAGACGTAAGGTCCACCCCGGGAAGGCTTTATCATCGGTGGGGCATAGAGCCAGATGGCCGACGGAAGGCTTCATCAGTGAAGGGGAGATAAAGGTAGCATGCCGGTCGGCATGGAACTTTTAAATTATCACATTACTGACCCAAGTGCCCTTTCGGGTTTTCACCGGAGCCAGCCCCCTCTTGCTTTTGCCCACGCGCCCTTTCGGGTTTTCACGTGGCGGGGTACCCGATTTTGCCTGCGGTGCCCTTTCGGGTTTTCACCACAGCTGGGTTTTTGGCCATTTTTGCCCTTATCCGGGATGTCCGAACAAGTCTGGCGGGGTATCTCTATTTTTAACCCCATTTTTTTTTATACGCATGTTTCCTGAATTGGGACTTCAGCACGGATCGGGTGATGTGCTGCTTCATTGGTGCACGCTCTTATCATCGGTATTGGGTATATACCGATGCAAGGATTTTATAGGTTTCATCAGGGTAGACGTAAGGTCTACACTGGGCTGGTTTTATCATTGATCGGGCAGGGTGCCGATCGACCAATGGTAGGTTTCATCACGGCGGGACGTAAAGGGATATGCAAATTTGATAGGACGGGTTTCTTCGTTGCTCGGGCAGGATGCCCATCGATCAAAGGTGGGTTTCATCATCGGTATTGAGTTTATACCAATGCAAGGATCTTATGAGTCTTCATCAGAATAGACGTAAGGTCTATCCTGGGCTGGTTTTATTGCTGATCGGGCAGGGTGCCAATCGATCAACAACAGGTTTCATCATCGGTATTGGGTTTATACCAATGCAAAGGTTTCATGGGTTTCATCGGGATAGACGTAAGGTCTAAGCCGGATAGGTTTCATTGCTGCTCGGGCGAGTGTGCCCATTAATCAGCAGCAGATTTCATCATGGTGGGACATAGCGAGACACGCAGCTCTAGTCGGAACAGATGTAAGGTCTAGACCGAACAGGTTTCTTCGCCGATCGGACAGGGTGCCCTGTCGACCAAAGATGGGTTTCATCATCGGTATTGGGTTTATACCAATGCAAGGATATCATGGATTTCATCAGGATAGACGTAGGGTCTAAACTGGATAGGTTTTATCGCTGATCGGGCAATGTGCCAATCGATCAAAGCAGGTTTCATCATCGGTATTGGGTTTATACCAATGCAAGGATATCATGGATTTCATCAGGATAGACGTAGGGTCTAAACTGGATAGGTTTTATCGCTGATCGGGCAATGTGCCAATCGATCAAAGCACGTTTCATCATCGGTATTGGGTTTATACCAATGCCGGGATTTCAATAGGTTTCATCGGGATAGACGTAAGGTCTAAGCCGGATAGGTTTCATCATTGACCGAGCAGTGCGCCAATCGATCAAAGCAGGTTTCACCATGGTGGGATTTTGGCAAGGTATGAGGGTTTTATCAGGACAGACGTAGGGTTTGAACTAGGTGGGTTTGATCATTGATCGGACGAGGTGCCGGCCGATCGACGAGAAGTTTATGACGGGAGGTGAGGTTTCTTTAGCATCACCATATTACTGGCCCAAGCGCCCTTTCGGGTTTTCACCAGAGCCAGCCCCCTCTTGCTTTTACCCACGCGCCCTTCCGGGTTTTCATGTGGCGGGGTACCCGATTTTGCCTGCAGTGCCCTTTCGGGTTTTCACCACAGCTGGGTTTTAGCCTTTTTTTGCCCTTGCTCGGAAAACCTGAACAAGACCGGCATGGTATCTCTATTTTTAACCCCATTTTTATTTATTTTCATTCTTTTATTCTCTCTTCCCCTCTTTTGGGAGGGTAACAAGTCAGACTGTCATTAGATCATGATAAGGGATGGCTCGGCTAGGGCGGAGTGCCGCTATACCAAGGAAACGGGTAGCTCGGTTAAGGCGGAGTGCCGCTAGACCAAGGAAATGGGTAGCTCAGTTAGGGCGGAGTGCCGCTAGACCAAGGAAATGGGTAGCTCGGTTAGGGCAGAGTGCCGCTAGACCAAGGGAGCAGGGTAGCTCGGTTAGGGCGGAGTGCCGCTAGACCGAGGAAGAAGGGTAGCTTGGTTAGGGCGGAGTGCCGCTAGACCAAGGAAATGGGTAGCTTGGTTAGGGCGGAGTGCCGCTAGACCAAGGAAATGGGTAGCTTGGTTAGGGCGGAGTGCCACTGGACCAAGGCAATGGGTAGCTTGGTTAGGGCGGAGTGCTGCTAGACCAAGGAAATGGGTAGCTTTTAGCCTGATTACTCGGGGAATATTGGTTGGGCGGCATGATACAGCTTTAGGTGTCTACCGTTGAGTGGTGAGAATTGGATTTCCCCTCGATGGTTAACGACCATGTAGGCCCCTCCTTCGTAGACCCTATATATCACATAAGGACCTTCCCAATTAGGATTCAGCTTCCCTTTTGGGTTGGACGCCATAACTTCTCTTTTCTTGACCATGACGAGGTCACCTTTCTTAAATTCTCGTCCTTTTACGAGTTTGTTGAATGCAGTGGCCATGCGGGCCTGGTACATCTGGATATTCTTCTGAGCTTGGAGGCGCTTCCCTTCCAATTCAGCCAATTCTTGTAATCTTCTTTCTGCATTGGTTTGTTCGCCACGGGCCAGGTCATATTGGACTGCCACCCTGAGTGACGGGACTTCCAGCTCCAGCGGAACTACTGCCTCTGAGTCGTATACCAGTGAGTATGGCGAGCACCCTGTAGGTGTCTTGAAGACAGTGCGGTATGCCCATAGAGCTTCATACATCTTTTCTTCCCAGTCCTTCTTATTAGAACTGACGACTTTAGCCAACAAGGTGGATAACGTTTTGTTGAAGGCTTCTGCCAATCCATTTGCCTGTGGATTGTAAGGAGTGGAAGTCCTCCACTCGATCTTATACTTCTCGGCGAGCCGATAGATCTTTTGATTTCTGAAATGACTTCCATTATCAGATATTATTCGGCTAGGGATCCCAAACCGGAAGATAATGTTTTGTTTGATGAATCTGGCAACCAGCTCACCAGTCACTTCTCGTAATGCTATAGCTTCCGCCCATCGGGAGAAGTAATCTGTTATTGCCAGTATGTACTTATGTCCGGCTGAGGAGGTTGGTAGTGGGCCGACTACATCGGTTCCCCATTGTGCAAACGGCCAGCTAGGGATTGTAGGGTGCAGAACGGCAGGTGGCCTTCTAGGCACAGCAGCATGCTCCTGACATTTCTGACATGACTTCGCAAACTTGCAGCAATCTTCAAACATAGTGGGCCAATAGTAGCCCAGCTTCTTGATTTCTATCTTCATCTTAGGGCCAGCTTGGTGAGCACCTGCCGTCCCAGCATGTATTTCTTTCATTGCTTGCCAAGCTTCCTCAGTGGACAGGCAGCGGAGCAAAATCTTCTTGCGTGCATCTGCCATTATTCGGAACAGAGTTCCATTTCTGAATTCATAAGAATCTTTGATTCTTAGAAGTTTCATCTTTTCTTCTCTTTTCTGTGGCAACTGTTGGTGTAAAAACCATTGTAGCAGGTGCTGTCTCCAATCAGATGCCTGTTCTGTACTGATCGTGGCGACTTCATTTTCTTCGGGGCAGCCTTCTAGCATGCTGGGGACTTGCCGTCGATTTATAACAATAATGTTCAGTGTCTCATCTGGTGGGACTGCTATTGAGCTGGCTAGCTTTGCCAATGCATCAGCCTGGGCATTATGTGCACGGCCCACATGCTTGAGCTCAATATGATAGAATTTCGCCATGAGGCGCACATCTTTTTGGTGGTAGGGGTTCAACTCCGGCTTTCGCACTTCGAACTCACCTTGGATTTGCTTTATTATCAACATTGAATCCCCGAATACCTGAAGCATCTAGATGCCCATGTTGAGGCTGATGTGCAACCCGATTATCAGAGCTTCATACTCGGCTTCATTATTAGTGTAGGGCTTGTTTATAGAACAGGAAGTATGCACAACCTCCCCCTCTGGCGATCTTAGCACAATACCGGCTCCGGCCCGTATTCTGGTCTTTCCATCAGAGTCCGTCTCTGTTCTAGATGCTCCATCAAAGAATAGCTGCCACATAGTTGACTGAGCCTGGCAGGCTTCTAGTGTCTCATCATCGGGTAACTCAGTCCCCAACATATCATTCTCTGGCACAGGATGTTCTGCGAAGAAATCGGCCACAGCCTATCCTTTTATTGCCCTCTGGGGTATATACGTGATATCGAATTAAATCAGAATTACTGCCCATTTGCCCAACCGGCCTTTCAGTACTGGTTGAGTCAGTATATATTTGAGTGGATCTGCTGCAGATATCAATCTGATTTCATGTGACAGCATGTAGCGCCGGAGCTTTTTAACGGCAAAGACTAGTGCCAAGCATGTCTTTTCTATATAGCTGTAGCTTTCTTCTGTTCTGATCAGCCTCCTACTCAGGTAATATAGAGCCTGCTCTTTGCCTTCTTCATTTATCTGTGCTAGCATTGCCCCCAGGGAACAGTGTGTGGCTGCAATGTACAGTATCAGGGGTTTGCCCTTAATAGGTGCCCCCAGCACTGGAGGGGTTTTGAGATATTCTTTCAGCTTCTCAAAGGCCTCCTGACAGCCATCGTCCCAGAGGAACGGCACATATTTCATCATGAGCTTGTGAAAAGGGTGGCATCTCCCCGACAGATTTGATATGAATCGTCGGATATAGGCCAAACGCCCTTGCAGAGATCTCAGCTCGTGGAGATTCCTTGGTGGAGGGAGCTCCTGGATAGCTTTAATCTTGGATGGGTCGATCTCAATGCCCCTATGACGGACAACGAACCCAAGGAATTTTCCACTGGACACGCCGAAGGCACATTTCATAGGATTCATCTTGAGTTCATATCTGCGCAGCCTCTGGAACACTATCCTCAGATCTTGCAGATGATCTTCTCTTCTGATGGTTTTCACCACCAGGTCATCGATGTAGCACTCCACTTTCTTGAAGAGTAAATCATCAAAGATCTTTGTCATAGCTCTTTGATAAGTAGCGCCGGCATTCTTGAGGCCGAACGGCATCCTTTTGTAGTGAAATATCCCCTTCGGGGTGCGGAATGTAGTATGCACTCTATCTTCTTCAGCAATCCAGATCTGGTTGTATCCGGATGACCCATCCATGAATGACAGGGCTTCATGGCCCGTGGTTGCATCGATCATTACTTCAGTGATTGGCACTGGGAAATCATCTTTCGGGCAAGCCTTATTTAGGTCCCTGAAATCTACACATATTCTGATCTGCCCATTTTTCTTCTTCACGGGCACTATATTGGCCAGCCATGTAGTATATTGGTTCTCTTCAACAAAGCCCACATCGATCAGCTTGTCGACCTCTTTGTAGATTTGATTTATCAGTTCGGGGCGCATTCTCCTGGAAGGCTGCTTCACAGGGCTTGCCTCTGGGTTTATCGCCAATCGGTGTTGTGCCACATCAGAACTTAGTCCCGGCATCTCATCATATGTCCATGCGAAGCAGTCTCAGAATTCTTTCAGAAACTGAATATACTGTTCTTTGACGGCTGGCTCCAGCAATGCACTGAGGAACGTAGGCCTTGGCTCATCTGCTGACCCCAGATTCACTTCTATTAGCTCATCGACGGTGGCCTGGCCTCCGTCCTCAACTTCGGGTGGGGCTTCTTGCAAATCAATAAAGCCTCCCGGGATATAATCTTCTTCATTTTCATGATTTTCTATTTCATCAGATTGGTCATCAGCAGATGCTGGTGCATCGTATAAGGCCAATATGGCCGGATTCTGTTCAGTCTGCCCCGAGGACATGACTGGCTCAGCGGAAAACTTTGAAGTGGAGTCTTCCGTGTTTAGAGGCTCTTCTGATGTGGGCTCCCCTGAGAGGTCATCATTATGTAGAGCTCGGAACTCTTCTAGAATGCGCCCAAACTCCAGGCACTCTTGTAGTTCTCTGGCTACTTGGTCTTCATCCGGGGTTCCGGTGTCAAATTGTGCTTCGGCCTGGAACAGATCCTCTTTGCAGGATGGATTCTCCCAGCACCAACCCTTCTTGGTCTCATCAGACGCCCTTGCCTCCGGCTGGTTATCTTGGGCTTCATTGTCTGTTATGGATTGATACATAATCTCTTCATCTTCAAAGGGGTATTGATCATACCCTACTTCTGGGGAATCTTCATTCGGGTAGAAGGCTGAGATGACATCCACCTCGGCTTCATAGTATTCTTGCAGGGTATAACCCAGTCCCGGGTGCTGTGTGATCTTCCTCAGCTCCTTGCTATCTCGAGGCGGATCCCATAACTCCTTGAATGCTTTCTTCTGAGCAGCAGGCTGTATCGATGGCATTCGCATCTTGGAGAACATTTGTGAAACCCGTTGGGTAGTATACTCCAGGCTCGTAATTGGTACCATCAGGTTTGCAGCTTCTTCAGGGGCCATGCAATCTTGATCATCTTCTTCGACTGCCTCCCCGGTGTAGAATATGATAGGGGGTTCGCCAAAGCGAGGGATTTCCATAGTCTTTAGGGGCAGCACTGTCTGGTATTCTGTGCTGGCTATGGGCTTGACTAGACCCTGAGGAACTTCCACCTGTGTGTATTTTTCTTTCATCTTTTCTTCAGTATCATCTGGGTGTATGCCGGGAGGAGTGATCCGAGCAAAATCACCAGCATAGGAGATGTGAGACACCCCATGCTTTTTAATGTAGCCCTTTGGCGGCGGCAGAGACCAATTTCTTGCTTTCATCGCCGGCTTTTCTTGGCTGACCACAGTTTCTTTTCCTTTATCCCTTTGTGACACCTCGGTGTAATAGGATGCATCGAGCATATGGCACTCGAACACTTCGAAGGGATGTAAGTCTGCAAACACCCTTTACTCTTTTCCTTCATGGCAATATTTTATGCATTGGTGTAGCGTTGATGGCACTATCTGATATTCGTGCAGCCACGGTCTTCCCAGCAGGGCCTTATATGTGGTGTTGGAGTCGATTACATAGAATCGTACCACTGTAGTGAGATCGCCTAGTGTGAGATTGAAATCAGCCACCCCGAGAGGTGTTTCACATTTCTGGTTGAATCCTGCAATCTTCATATCTCTGACCTTGGTGAGCTGCAGATCAAAGTAATATTTCTGATAGATGCGGTATGGGAGAATATTCACAGCAGCCCCTGGATCTATTAGTATTCTGCTTATCGGCTGACAGTTCAGGGAACCCCTCATATATAGCGGTCTATTATGGCCGAAATTTGGGATTAGCATATCATCCTCTGTGAATGTTACTGATGGCCCAGCATTCACCTCTGTTAAGAGTGCTTCACATTGTGCCGGGGACTGCAGGGCATCCACAATTGCTTGGCGAGCTTCTTCACTCAGAGAGAGAATTTCCCAGATGGAGAATCTGGTAGGGAGCTTCTTCAGCATTTTCATGACTCGACTGCCCACCCGGACATTAGACAGTCTCATCTCCTCTGCCCATCGGGGTCTTGGAGGTTCATGTGGTGCCTGTGGCCTTGGCTGCCCAGTCCCAATTTTATCTTCTTCATCGGTTTCCCGGGAGGCTTCTTCTGTAGCGACTGCCCCTGGTTTTGCTAGAGGGTTACCTTCTTCATCTTCTTCATGCTGTTTCTGCTTTCCAGCCGCTGTCTGCTGGCGTTTATTGCTTTTATCTGGAGCAGTATGAGCCGGTTGCTCATTTTCTAAGCTGGACAGGAACTCCAGGAATGAAGGGGCTTCATCTGCCTTCTTTTTATCCTGGTACAGACTGGCAGGGGGAGGAACCTGGACACCTCGTATCTCTGGTTCCGGGATTTGATAGGGTTGCTCCCCTCTGAACATGATATTATGGTTGGCTGGTGGTGGGTGCCCCCATCTTCTCCCAGAACGTGTTGCATGGGCCGAGGTAGAGGCTTCGGCATGGTTAGCTTCTAGCGGAGCGTTGGATGCTTCCGGCTCATCGTCCTCCCCGGGCAAGGAGAAGAGTACTGACAGAGTGTTACATTGTACTGTCGTGACCTTCTTTCCTTTCTTGGATTTGGGCCGTTTCTTCTTCTTTTGGGAATTTGACTTTGCTGGCTCCTGCCCCCAGAAGGGCTCATTTTCAGCTTCTTCTTGTTCTGCCTCTGGCTGCTCTTTAATTTTCAATTCTTCGAGCTGTTCCCAGAGTATACAGTCTTTCATCAGCAGATGCTTGGGCTTCTTCTGCTCGTACTCATCGAGCTCATTAATATATTGCTGCAGACGCCTGGCTGCAGGGCTTACTTCTTTATGTGTAGGGAGGGGAGTTTGTCTCCTCCGGTTGTGAGTAGGGATCCGGATGACTGGTCCAGTCTCAGTTGTATGCCATATTGACTTTATCGGAGGCGGCTCAGGCCTTGGTGTAACACCCCGGATAACTGCTCCGTTGGTTTTGACTGCGGGAGTCTTCTTTCTACTTTTTATGGGTATCATCTGCCATCCTTCCTGATCTTTCTGCGGGGTGAGGAAGCAAGCTTCATAGGTATTCTTGGTGCATTCTTCAACGGCCTCTTTGGGCAGCTGTTGGTAGACTGAGATCATATTGGCAGCCACTCTCCAGGGTGGAGGCTCATGTGGATGAGGCGGCTTTACCTGGTAATCTCCCAGCTGCAGCTCACCTTTCTTGACCATTCCTTCCATGATATCTTTGAAGACATAACAATCTTCAATTGCGTGCCCCAGCGCGCGGTGAAATGGACAGAACAGCGGATCATCTTTCTTTGCTGCATCGGCTGGTCTTTTGGGTTCAGGCAATGTTACCTTATTGAACTTGTATGCCCAGTTGAACAGTGCGGCCGTCTTATCCTTTGGGAAGGAATATGCCTTTCTCATCTTGTCTCTCAGAGAGACTTTATCCTTCCTTTCTGCTGTATCTGCCAGCGGGGGAGCTTCATCTGCCCCTTTCTTCCCCTTCTGCTGCTCGAAGGTTCTGAAATCGACGGTGTTGGCCTCAGAGTGTGATGGCCGTCGTTCATTGTATTTTCCCTTCGGCATAGTGAGAACATTGGCGGTCGGACGCTTGGACAAGAACGTCTCGACCTCTGCCACTATATTGTTCAGTCGGTCAAATGTTCTGACATCTGCACCGATCATCTTTTCTAGCACCTCCCTCCTGAGGCTCTGCTTGCATATCTGCACCGCATCTTCCTGATGAGGAGGCCTTCGGCATCTCATGGCTAAATTCCTCCACCTTTTGATGTAGTCCAGTGCAGTCTCATCTTGTTTCTGCCTGGTTGCATATAGCTCTGCTATCGTGATTTCCCTTTCCGTGACATGAAATCTGTCGCGGAACTTTCTTTGCATATCAGGCCAATCAACCACTGACCCGGCTGGCAGGCTTGAGTACCATTCAAAGGCCAACCCAGTGAGGGATGAGCCAAAGAACTTGAGCAGATAAGCTTCGTCGACCGCTAGGTCGCCCATGATTGTAGTGTAGTAGGCTATATGCTCCCTAGGGGAGCCTTGGCCATTAAATTTCTCAAACTTCGGCGGCTTACTGACGCCTGGGGGTAGTTTCTTAGCAGCATATTAGGGAGGATAGGGTACCCTGTACACATCATAAGTACCCGCATCACCACCGGTCTTTTCTGACAGCTTCATTTCCACAATTCTTTCAATCATCTACTTGTGGGCCACAGCTGGATCTATCTCTTCTGGGAAGAAGTGAGCTTGTTGCTGGCTGTGAGGAGTTGTCATCACAGTGGCGCGCAAGATGGGCGCGGTAGGCTGTGTTTGAGACACAGAGGGCTGAGCTGCTGTTTGCTGTGGAACAGGTTGACTCGGTGTCTTGCCCTTATCAGCTAGGAGAGGATTAGCCAGGATAGTTGTTTCTGTGGAGCTGGATGTCTGCCCCGTAGGTTCAGCTTGCTTCGAGACTGATGTAGCTTCCTGTCTCTCATTGAGCTGTCTTCGGAGAGCGCTGATCTCCTGCTGATATCTTCTGAACATCATCTGGATCATGGGATCCATAGTTGATGGGATTTGTATATCTTCAGAAGTCCCTTCAGCATCATCAACGAAGGGGTTATCTCCATCTTCTGTTGTTACCACATTAACTGTCATAGTGGTAATCCTGCGGGCTTCATCATCAATTTTCATTTTATCCTTTGCGGCCTGGCCTCTTCTTGTGACAGGACCAGGCCTAGTTGCCAGCCTGAGCAATTCATCTGGCTGAGTTGGTAGTATATCTTGCCCCCTGGCCAGTCCAGCCATGTTACAGGCGAAGATTTGCATCTTTCCTTTTCGCCTGTAGACCTTTCTTTTTATTTGGCTAGGATATCTGAGCCGGTCAAAGATCGATATTCTTTCTTTGTCTTCTTCCCCGTGCAGGTCTTCTTCATTATATCTGGCCCTGAGGCCTTCTCCATAGTCATTTGAATCGGAGGAGGAGGCTCCGATCATCATTTCTTGGAAGGTTTCTTCTTCTTCATCATCCCTGGTGCCCAAGGCACGGGATAGTCTTTGTTGACCTAGGGCAGAGCTCCCTAGGTAGTGGAAGTAGTCTTGGACTACTTGCTTTGTCTCTTCAGAGTTGTGCCTTTGCGGCTCAGGTTGGGACATCAGTCTTTCCTGGCTTCTTTGCTGATAGGCCAGTCTTGTTATCTGAGCATTCAAATGCTCGGCCTTGGAATATTTGAAGATGTCGGCCTGTCTGGCACAGGCCCTCGATCTTCTTGGGACGGCAACCATGGCTGGTTCACACATTCCCGCATCGTTATTCCGGCAGCAGTTGGCAGCAACATCATGGTTCTTTCTCTGCCATCTTCTGCCCCCGGCCCTGGGGTGGGTGACAGCAAGGTCTTCTTTCTTCTCAAGTGTCCTACCCCTCATTATGGGGCGAGCAGCAGTCAGCTTTATTTCTCCATCGTTTCTTTCATCTCTCCTACCCCAGGCTCTGGGGTGAGCAGCAATAGCATTTCCTGTTTCTTTTCCCTCTCTTCTTTGGCTTCCCGCCCTGAAGTGGGTGACAGCATCATTGGTAGCCTTCTCCTCATCTTGAGCTGGAGCCCAGCTCTGCATCTTCTTCGGTCGCCAGACCTGTTTGTATTTTGCTGGCTTGGGCGCCAGCGGCTTCCTCTCATCGGCCTCCCAGTTGGCATGCCTGGTGGCCAGAGTTTGGAATCTGTTCGTAGTGGGCACTTGCGGGACGATCACATCTGGGTTGACCTCCCTCGGGCGGCCGTTGAGGTTCGTCCGGATCCCTCCGATCATCATGGTCTTTCCGGAGTTGGAAAGACAACGGTCAGCAGTGACATACCGGCTCCTCCGGTTGGTCCTCCTCCCCTTTTGAGCAGCAGCGGGGACCATGTCCCTTTTCTGGACGTGGTGGACATAGCAGGCGACGGCCGTGGGGGCCGTCTTCTCTGGCAAGCTGTCCTTCTGGACAGTGGTCTTCATTGGGGCACTCACAACAGTGCCTTGCTCATTGTTATCGACCTTCAGAAGGTCGGTGTAGACAACGCCCAAGCAGTTGGGCAGCCCGACAGCTGGGGGAAACGAGCCGAACGCCAGTGGTACCGCCAAGTATCCCTCCTGGACATGCATGTCCACCGGTTGTTTGTTGAAGCAAACGGACATGATTCCAGCTGTCATTGTAGATTCCTGGAAATAAGGAAAGTACACAGAATCAGAAGTTTCAGGGGGGCCCGCCGGGCCTCCTACTTTAGCGTAAAGATGAAGGGAGACTAAGTCCCACCGGGCGTGCCAGACTTGTGGACACGCTTTTTTTTTTTTTAAAGCTTATCGGCTTATTCATTTTAATTGGCGTGCCAATCACCGAAGTGACAATTTTATTGTGCGCTCGATCTGACATGGTCAGTCGATTGTGAGTGATCGTGTCTGGACTAGAAGTCCGTCATACCATGAACGTTATGACGTTAATTACGTCCTTCTAAGGAAGGATAACCCTTGATTAAACGCTAAAAGTAGGAGGTCTCGTAAGGCGAGCATATGTTCACATGCTTAATTTTAAACTTCCTGCCAGGGCCAGGGAGGCGGGGAAGATAATAACATCAACCACAGAAAACAGACTAGATCGTGTGATTGGCAGTTCAAAATAGTTATACTCGGTGGGAACAAGGCGATAGAAGATGTCCACCACGGAAAGGCAGAGCCATGACTATGATATAGGTTTAAAGCTTCGATCGGTATTTTGACAGCCTTTCCTCTTAATCTGGGTTACGCCCAGGGGGAAATAGGCTATCACCCACGGAATGCCGGGATGAAAGCCGAGAGATAGAGAGGCGAACCTCCCAACCCGTATACATATGGGCTATAGGGCAATGTATGATTTTCCCTTTGGAACGCTAGCGGAATTCATGCAGTGGCAGAATCCCCCTGAGCAAAAGGGTTATTCGTAAATCCGTTGCAGTAAGGTGAAACATAGGGGTTATGACTCCCCTTCAATTTTATCCCCGGGACATGTCGAGTAATCCACGGATATTCCTTTGTGGGTTCGTTTTGGGTATTGGAATTCATTGGATGGTAGATCGGGCTCTCGGCACACTCTGAATGGGCACAGGCTCTCGGCACGACCCAAAATGGGAGGGCCAGGGCTTCCGGCGCCAATAGCAAGCAGGCCGGGGGTTCCCGGCGCCCAAACGAGAGGGCTTGGGTTCCCGGCGCGACAAAGAGAAGCAAAAGGGGAGCCCTTCGGCGCAGGCTTCCCGGCGCAAGGAAGAAATGCTAGAAGGGGGGTTCTCGG
The DNA here is from genome assembly GCA_022559845.1 of Amorphophallus konjac. Taxonomy (NCBI): domain Eukaryota; kingdom Viridiplantae; phylum Streptophyta; class Magnoliopsida; order Alismatales; family Araceae; genus Amorphophallus; species Amorphophallus konjac. Next base: position 31,407,996 of record CM040125.1, read on the forward strand.
TGCGCTAAACCAAAGAGGAGGGGGCCTCCCGGTGCGACCAACATGCCAGGTTCCCGGCGCGAAGGGCAGAAGGCTTCCCGGCGCGGAGGATGCAGAGAGGGCTCCCGACGCGCAGGGAAGAAGACCAAGGCGTAGGGGCTCCCGGCGCGCGGGGATGAAAGGGGGAGGAGTTGTTCCTGGGGGCTCTCGGCGCCTGAAGAAGTGGCGCCGGGAACTATTCACCCGGTTTACTGTAGGCTGAGCCGAGAGCTGTGAGGGCGCCGGGACCAGAACAGAGCTTACGGTACTCTGTTTTGGGTTTCTGATTGATTCAGGCCAAGAGGAAGGATTTCTTTGGGGTCAAAAATAGGTCAGGGCATCAAAGTTGAACTAGATTAGGCTTGGGCTTCATAGGAACATCAGGATCGAGGAGGAATTTGGGAAGGCCAAGGCGTAGAGAATCCCTGTCACCGGTGACATACATAGTCCTGGGGACAGCTTAATGTCGCCTTTCGTGGTCCTGGGAGAATTTTGACAGCATCTCCCCTAGACTCAGCATTTGCCAGGGAATGATAGACGATCACCCACGGAATGCCGGGGTGAAAGCCAAATAGAGGGGTATTGGACCCCTGACCATGTACGTGCCTGCAGCACTGTTTCGATATCCCTTTAGAGGTCAACGAAGCTTATGCAGTGGCGGAGCTCCATTGCCTTGGAAGGTTATAAAAGCCGATCAAGTCCGGAAAACCTCGTAGAAAAGGGGAGGGTTATCCCCATTAATTGTCACCCCTGAGGTGCATATGATGGCCCAAGGCATCCCTTGACATAACAAGAGTATTTATGGGGTTTCTTCAGTGGTAGCAAGGGCCTTACGACTTGAGGTTTACAGACTGGCCAAGAGGCAGGCTTCTCGGCGTCAATGGCAAGGATGCCAGAGAGTTCCCGGCACGGGCTTCCCAGAAGGCTAATAAGGTGGCCAAAGGGGCTCTCGGCACGGGGTCTTCTCGGCGTGAAGACAGATCGGCCCCCCGGCGCGATGGTGAGAAGTGGAATGGGTGGCTCCCGGCGCGCCCGGGAGATGGGGTCTCGGCGCAAGAAGGCTTGCGCCGAGGGCTGTTCATCAGTTTCACTGTTGGCGGGGCCGAGAGCTATGAGGGCGCCGGGATAAGAAACAGAGCTTACGGTACTCTGTTCTTGAATCTGTTGGGGATTCAGGGGTTTCTTGATGATTCAGGCCAAGGTAAATAGGTCCTGTGAGGTCAAGTGAATCAATTCATCGGGTTTCAACTGGATTTGGCTTAGGTTTCAAAGAAAGTCCAAGATCGGAGAGGAAACTAGGAGGGGAAAATCAGGATACAGAGAACCCGTGTCACCATTGCTGTGCAGAGTCCGGGGACAGCTTGATGTCATCTTTCATCATCCTGAGAGCCAAGAGATGGCTGTCTCTGGACCCAGGGATGATTTCGACAGTGCCAATAGGCAAAACCATAGCGTCTAGAATTATAGAATCTCACTAGCAGCGGCCATTGAAAGCATTGCCAATATCGATAGCAGACTGCCCCCAGAAGCCAAGAGATAATCTATCTCTGGTCCTGGGGCAAGCCTGGGAGATTCTATGCAGGCGACACCGAACGGCCAGGAACATCGGTATAACTAGAGATACACTCATTCTGCTGAAGACAATTGAGTCCGAAGACCCATCAGAGAATCAGGCGCGCTTAAGTCGAGCGAAGAAAATGAAAACATGTAAAGGAAAGACATGGCAGCATACGGAGAGATAGCTGGCAGATGTTTCAATCATCCAACACCCAAATGGGCCATTGGAGCATTTCATATCATTAGATCACCCCAGAACTCACATCAATCGCATGGAGGGAATGAGGGAGAGGGAGATGAGTAGACATCGGGATATCCCGGTTACATCAAAAAATAAAATCGAGATAAACTCGGCAGGATTACATGAATAGGAAAATAAAACCATGGGGGGAGGGCGGAGCATTGACTCCTCTCCCTCCCCGGATGCCCACCTGGAGCTTCTTCCCTGGGGAATCGGTCTCTTCTCTCTTTCTTTTTCAGCGGAGGAGGCTCTCTCTCTCTCTCTGGCTTCTTCTCTTTTCTTTCTTTTTGATCGATGGTCTGGCTTCCGATCCTCCGATCCCCTTTTCTTTCAAAGGGGGTATGTTTATATAGGTCTCATCCTTCTGTGCTCTCGGCAGTCGGTGTGGCCAACTTGCTTGCCACAGCTCCCGGCGCGTCCAGCGGCCCTTCGTTGAGGTTCCCGACGCCATTCTCAGAAGCCCAATCGGCCGGCCCATTTGGTGCTTTTAGGCCTCACACTTGCCTTGGCTTCCCTTAGTCATTTTGTATTGACTTTTATCAGAACCGAAAGAGGCCCCTTTAGTAGTGACACAGCTTTGTTGAGATCATCTCGAGGTTCCATCAGTGAACGAACTGGGGTTTAATCAGTATTGCCGTCTGAATGACGAAAAAACCGGGTATGTTTCATCGGCATTGTCATCCGAACGGTGACAAGACCGGACATCAGCTTCCGTCTGACAGACTTCGTCCGGGTGTGTAATCTGTGGAGAGGATTGCTCTTCTGTTCTGACTTTGTAGGAGCCCTGACAATCTTTATCTGTCGGTGCCGGCTTCATCTTTATCTCATATGACATCCCTCAGTAAGCTGACATCTGGCTTACCCTGACATATCATCCGTGGATTCTTGGACGAAGCAGTAGTACAGCTCTTCTTAAAGGGCTGGGAGGTCTCATCAGTCGAGTGACTGCGGCTTCATCGGCGCTGCCGTCTGAATGACATCAGCACCGGGCATCAGCTTTGGCCGACAAAGGCTTTAGCCGGGTGAATGGTTGACGAGCTTCATCATTGATCTTCCACTGTTGGTCAGACCCTCTTTTCAATTGTGCTTCCACCCTTGTTCATTTTCAAGGTGTCAACAGGTGTTGAAGGATTCCCGGGTTGGTACGAGAAGTTTGAAGTGGAGGCTAATGAACCATGGGTGGATGTCAACATGTTCACCCAATCCCGAAGTCTAATCTCATCTCCTAGTCAGTTTTCAAACACTACTCAAAAGCCACTTACTTTAATCAACCCTCCTCAGATACCTCGTCAAGAACCTCATGTCTTTTCAAAGGCTCAGTCAGTGAAGGAGCACCCTCTGGTCCTCCTTAAGCCACCTCAGCCAAAGTCAGTCCCTTCTCCTTCCCCTGTCGATTCTGAAGATGATTTAGTCTCCCTCTCATGCATCTTCGGGTCTCCAGCTCCCCTGCAACTTATCCGCTCGAAAACTATGGAGCAAGATGACCCGAAAGAGGCCTCGGTGAATGTTACTCTCCGTAATCGCATTATTCCACCATCCCAAAGGCAGTCCCAGCCAGAGGAAGGGGTCAATCCTCAGGGTCCTCCAGCGGAGTTTGACATTCTCCAACATCTAGACAGGACCCCGACTAAGGTTTCCATCTTGGAGCTCATTAAGAAGTCCCCCTTACATCAGGCCACGCTGCTTCAATTCCTCCAAAAAATCATGGTCAATGAAGACCTTCCGACAAGTGGTGTGACCGAGGCTATCATGGACCTTACATGTGGACCATCCATCTCTTTCTCCGATAAAGATTTCGCTTTGCCAGAAAGTAGGTCACTCCCGTTGTGTCTCACAATCTCTCTCAACGGAGTCAAGGTCGACTCTGCCCTCATTGACACGGGAGCATCAATCAATGTATGTCCAATGATGACCATTCGAAATATTGGCCTCCAAGAAGAAAACTTAGAGGAGGTATGCACTACCATCTCAGCTTATGACAACTCGAAGAGATATTCTAAAGGAAAGGTGACATTGCAGCTTGGTTTAGGTCCAACAGTCATGACATCCGACTTCTTTGTCCTTGATGTCGATCCTGCATACAAGGTCATTCTAGGGCGGCCATGGATTGAACAGACCCTCGGAATCCCATCAACTGCCCATCAATGCTTCAAGTTTCCTTACAATGGTAGGGTCATCAAAATCAAGAGTATTCCATTGGTTGAAACTCTTAATACTATCACTTCCGAGCAGATTCCGTTTATGACCATTCCAGATAAGGGCAAGAAACATGTCCTTTCCATAGAAGGTGCCGTAGGGCCCTCTGCCTTAAGTCTGCCAGATTCCCCCTTCCTTTCTCGGCCAATCACACATTCCAATATCCCTCCCGGTAAAGGATGGGAGATCATGGCCAGAATGGGTTTTACCATGGGTAAAGGTTTAGGTCAGCTCGACCAAGGCCCCGTGCACAGGAGAAAGCTTAAAGTGGTTAAAGGTCGGGCATGTTTGGGTTACTCTCCAGAAGAGCCATCCAAGACTACTCAAGGCAAGGGTTTGGTTTACAGTCGCTTTGTCATAGGGCCAGTTCAACCAGGAACTCGGCCGGGGCCGAGAAAAGAGTCTGAGGTCCCTCAAAGAAAAGAAATCCCACCTGATTTACCACTCGAGGAGGACTTTGGTCTCCTCTCCCGGCCCTCTTTCATCTGGATAAACCCCCTAATGAGGTTTTCCCCTCGGGCATCTTCCTCGCTTTAAACAGGCCCACGCCTGTCCTTTTTATTCCCTTCCTATTCCACACGCCGTTTCCTCCGCTCCTCATTCATCCGGTTATGGGAGAACCCGCCCATAAGGTTTGTGCATTCACCCATGACCACAAAAAAAAATGCCGATTCTCAGACGTGGGCTTGCGAGCTCACTATTGAAGAAACATCCTCCTTGGAAAATGGATCCCTCGGCCAAGGGCCGACACTTTCCACCTTAAAATCCCTTCCACAAACTCCCCTTGTGCATAGTAGGGTAAAGTCTAGATCGGGTCAAGGCTTGTACATAGCGTCCTTTCCTTTCAGTAAGTCTAGTGTTCGTCAGGTTCCTACGCGATACATTAGTCAGTTGGCTGATAAATGCGCGCAGCTCTGTCAGGTCTCTGAATTTGCATCTTCTCCCATTCCCCTAGGGGCAGTTGAGCTAGATGGATCTTCAATAGATGACAGTCTAGGGGTGTATGTCTTAGAAGAGGATGACGATACAGAAGAAGAAGAGCCATTAGAAGATGGTAATGATCCCATAGCTTCCTTCGTTGACGGAACCAAGAAATTTGACGAGCCTAATGTTTCCGTTGATGAATCTACCAAGGAAATCAACCTCGGCACCAAGGATGATCCAAAGAATATATTGATAAGTGCCAATTTGACTGATGAGGAGGAAGCTGCTCTTGTGACGGTTCTCAAAGAATTTCCCGATGCTTTTGCTTGGTCCTACGAGGACATGTCGGATCTGGACCCATCTTTGGTAGAACATTGTTTGGTCCTGAAACCCGATGCTCGTGTTGTCAAACAAAAGTTAAGGCGACTTCACCCGAAGCTCGCACTCAAGGTCAAAGAAGAAGTGGACAAGCTCCATAAAGCCAAATTTATCAAGGTAGTGCTATATCCGCAATGGGTAGCTAACATCGTCCATGTTATGAAGAAGGACGGTAGGGTCCCCATCTACATAGATTTCCGTGACCTTAATCGTGCTTGCCCAAAGGACGATTTCCCTCTTCCACACATAGACGTCCTAGTAGACAACACTATCGGCTATGAGATGCTCTCCTTCACGGATGGTTTCTCGGGGTAAAACCAGGTCCACCTAGCGGAAGAAGACCAGGAGAAGACTTCTTTTATCACTCAGTGGGGAACTTACTGCTATGTCGTCATGCCCTTCAGACTCAAGAATGCAAAGGCAACATATCAAAGGGCGATGATGGCCATCTTCCATGACATGATGCACGTTCACATGGAAGTTTACGTGGATGACATTCTGGTTAAATCCAAAACCAGGAGTGGCCATGCAGAAATCCTCCGAGCAGTTCGCCAACGGTCGCAGGAGCACCAACTCAAAATGAACCCCAAGAATGTGTATTCGGGGTTTCTTCAGGGAAGCTTTTAGGGTTCATTGTCAGCAAGAGAGGAATTGAGATCGACCCTAATAAAGCTAAGGCCATTGCCGAGATGCCTCCTCCCAAGAACATCAAAGAGGTCCGTGGTTTGATCGGGCATTTGCAATTCATTAGGAGATTTATATCTCACCATTCTCAGCGATGCAAGCCCTTCTACGACATGTTAAAAGGAGAGGCTAAATTTGATTGGAATGACAAATGTCAAAAGGCCTTCAATGATTGTTGACACCTGAAATATAACTGAGAATAAAGATGAGACCAAAGAGAAGATTGAACCATACATGAAGCTCTCATAGATGCCTGTAAAGCCAGAATTACAAAATAGTCGTCACTAAAGTTGCCACCTGGCTGAGGCCCTTCCCGGTCAAGCTGATGTCCGGTATTGTCGTCGCTCAGATAACAGTACTGATGAAGAACTGCGGTCTACTGACTGATGAGAATATCCATAAATATTCTGATAAGACTATGTCAACTCACTAATCAACCTTCACCTGTTCTGACAGGATCGAAGGACTCACAAATGAAAAGACAGGTTATGTGTCTTTGATAGTCCAGACTTGATAACGAGAGAGTTCAAGATATTAAAGCCCAAATGAGCTCACTAAGGTGGAACCGGGAAATCCTCACAAGGTCCAAAGCCCATAGGGGCGCCGGGAAGCCTCCCCAGTTGACAAGGGCGCGCCGGGAAGTCATCTTCGACGCGCCGGGAAGGGTCATGCTGAGAGGGGGGCTGCTGTGCCTATAAACCCCCCCCCCTTTGTTCATCTCGAATACAGAGGACATACAGAGACAGAGAGGGCAAGAAAAAAAGAAAGCAAGGGAGAAAAAAAAAAGAGCGAAGAGAGGCATCTCCAGATAGCCAGATAAAGAAGAGAGAAGAAAAGAAAAGCTGCTGCGAGGTCGGAAGGAAGGAGAAGGTGGGGTGCTAGGGGAGGGAGAGGAGTCAATGCTCCGCCCTCCCCTTCCCTTTATTGCCGTCGTCCCTTCCTGCTTCCCTTTCTTTTGGATGTATAAGCTTCGATTCTGTTTTCTGCTTTCGAAGTGAAGAGATCTCCCTGTTGTCGAGGAGATAGAGTATTAGTCTACTTTTCTTCCCTCCGTCCCCTTTGTTCTATGAATGATGTAAATGATGAAACAGTGAAATGCAACTCCACGGTTGTTCCGATGAAATGGTTTTGGTTGGCCCTCTTCTCCCTGTGCTCTCTCTCTCGGAATGTATGTTATCCCCCGTATACATTAAATGCTCGGATGCTTAGAATTCGAGTGATTTCTTGTGCCTATATGCATGCTTGTTTCAGATGGGAAGGAGGTGACAGAGCCCCGATCCTTACCGTGGATCTTTGGGCTTTGTCCCTCTCTCTCCCTCGACGACATCGATGATTTAAACGCTGCGAAGTCCATAGTCCTCTCGAGTTTCCTAAGCCATTGGGGCCATTACAGGGATCAGAGACAGTCATCTCTTGATCTCCTGGATGGTCGGCGATATGAATGGCATAAAGCCTGTTCCAGAGGGTTCGAACGCCTGGTGACTTCAATCCCTCGAATCCCTTCTATTCATGTGACTCCTTGATGTTAATCTGGTAACTTGGTAGAGCCCTCGGCCCCTTCCTCGTTTGCATCCCAAAACCCCCTAGCCGTTACCTGAATCCCAGGAAAAATCCCCAAAACAGAGTACCGTAGAACCCCACAAACCTCCACAAACCTTTCCGGCGCCATGAATAGCTCCCGGCGCGGCCCACGCCGGGAACCTTACGCCGAGAGCTCCCTCCTCCTTCTTTAAAGCTATGCCGAGAACCTCATGCCGAGAAACCATTCCCCCGTGCCGGGAACCTCACGCCGAGAGCCCCCTTCCTCTTTCTTTAAAGCTATGCCGAGAACCTCATGCCTAGAACCCATTCCCCCGCGCCGGGAAGCCTGCCTGTGCTCGTTATTGCTGCGCCGAGAGCCTCTCCTCCTCTGCCCAATCTTTGAGCACCCTGCCACACTAATTCGAGGGATACCTGCAGGTCACAGGGTACACCACATGGGGAACCATCCCCAACATCACACCGTGCCAGGGCCCAGTGCCTTTCTCTTTCGGTTTTCATCCCGGCACTCCGTGGATGATCACTTATTTCCCCTTGGGCATGTTCCAAGTTGAGGGGAGATGCTGCCGAAATCTAGTCCAATGTCATCAACCCCGATGAGTCAAGGGGGTGTCTCCGATACACTTCCCATCGGGCTCCATCTTCGGGGGAAACGAACCTATTTGGAGCATCCGGTCAAGTGGAAGTGTCAAAAGGGAATACCCTAATGATTAGCCAAATTCCGTCCTGCCACTGCGTGGATGGTCTTCTATCCTTACCCGGTATGGCTCAAAGTTAAAGGTTGTGCCGCCCAATTTAGTCCGTTGAAATAAATAAATCCGCCCTCCATTTGTCCTCTTCCATAAGCATGAAGCTTTTATTTCGCACATTAGTATTTTGACTGCCTTCTAAGGCCTCCTATTTTGGCATTTAATCAAGGGTTGTCCTTCTTAGGAAGGACGTAATTAACGTCATAGCCTTCATGGTATGGCGGACTTTTGGTCCCAACTCGGACTTCACAATCGACTGATCAAGTCAAGTCGAGCGCACAATGAAATCGTCACACATGTGACTGGCACACCTAATAAACCAAATTAATAAATAAATAAAAACAAAATTGAATTAGAGGAGACAAAAAATCCCGCGTCCACAAGTCTGGCACGTCCGGTGGGACCGAGTCTCCCTTCATCTCTACGCCAAAATAGGAGGCCCAGCGGGTCCCCCCCTCAAATGTCTGATTCCGTGCTTTCTCTATTTTCAGGAAACTACGATGACGGCTGCAATCATGTCTGTATGCTTTGATCAACAAGCGGTCGATGTGCATGTTCGAGAAGGCTACCTGGCGGTACCTCTTTCGTTCGGATCGATGCCGCCTGCTGTCGGGATGCCCAACTGCCTGGGCCTCATCTTCACTGACTTGCTCGAGATTGACAACCAGGAGCAAAAGACTGTTGTCGAGACATTGCCGCAAGCTACCAGCCCCAAAATGAGCCAGGTGATGCAGGACACTCCTGAGGTCGTGGCCTGCTTCGTCCATCACGATGCGAAAAGGGGCACATTCTGGCAGCCGAAGAAAATCTAGAGCTGGGTCCCAGCTCAAGAGGAAGAGAACATTGCTGATACCACTGTTGCCCGCTTCAGGGCAGGAAGCAGAAGAGAAGAAGGAAAAGACATAAGAAATGCTGTTGCTGTTCACCCCAGGGCTCGGGGTAGGAGAGATGAGAAAGAGAATGGAGGAAGAAATCTGACTACTATCCGCCCCAGGATGAGAGGCAGAAGATATGAGCAGAAGGAAGACCTCACGGTCACCCACCCCATGGCTGGGGGCAAAAGATGGGAAAAAAAGAAATATGCTGCTGCTGCCAACCGCTGCCAGGATGGGAGTAGAAGGTTCAGGGAGGAAGAGGAAATGAGAACAAGCGAACCAGTCGCTGCTGCCACTCTAAGAAGACCAAGAGCCTGTGCCAGACAGGCCGATATATTCAAATACTGCAGAGTCGAGCACTTGACTGCTCAGGTGGAGAGACTGGCTTATCAGCAGAAGAGCCAGGAAAGGTTGATGCTCCAACCAGAGCCACGAAGGCACAATCAAGAGGAGATGAAACAAGTGGCTCAAGACTACTTTCACTACCTGGGGAACTCCGCCCTCGGGCAACAAAGATTATCCCGTGCCTTGGGCACCATGGATGAAGAAGAAGAAGAAACCCTTCAAGAAGTGATGCTCGGAGTCTCCTCCTCCGATTCCAATGATTATGAAGAAGGCCACAGAGCCGGGTATGGGAAAGAAGACCTGCATAGGGAAGAAGCTAGAGAAAGAATATCAGTCTTTGACCGGCTCAAATACCCCGATCAGTTGAGAAGGAAAGTCTACAGGCAGAGGGAAAAGATGCAGATCTTTGCCTGCAATATGGCCGGGCTTGTCAAAGGGCAGGATATGTTACCGACACAGCCAGATGAACTGCTCAGACTGGCAACCAGACCAGGTCCTGTCACAAGGAGAAGTCAGGCTGCCAAAGATAAGATGAAGACTGATGATGAAGTCCGCAAGATCACCACTATGACAGTTAATGTGGTGACAGCAAAAGATGAAGATAATCCCTTCATCGATGATGCTGAAGGGACTTTAGAAGATCTACAGATCCCGTCAACCCTGGATCCCATGATCCAGATGATGTTTAGAAGATATCAACAAGAGATCAATGCTCTCAGAAGACAGCTAAATGAGAGGCATGAGGCTACACCGGTCTCCAAGCAAGCCGAGCCTGTGGGGCAGACTGCCAGCTCAACCGAAATGGCTGTTCCAGCTAATCCTCTCCCGGTTGATAAGGGCAAAGCGCCGAGCCAACCCGTTCTGCAGCAGACGGTAGCTCAGCCCTCTGTATCTCAGACGCAGCCTGCCGCGCCAGCCTTGCGCACAACTGTGATGACAACTCCTTACAGTCAGCAACAAGCTCACTTCTTCCCCGAAAACATAGATCCAACCATAGCCCAGAAGCTGATGATTGAAAAGATTATGGAGATGAAGCTGTCTGAAAAGACTGGTGATGATGCTAGTACCTACGATGTGTACAGGGTACCGTATCCTCCCCAGTATGCTGCTAAGAGACTACCGCTAGGCGTCAGTAAGCCGCCGAAGTTTGAGAAATTTAATGGCCAGGGCTCTCCCAGGGAGCACATAGCTTACTATACCACAATTATGGGTGACTTGGCAGGTGATGAAGCTTATCTGCTTAAGTTCTTCGGCTCGTCCCTCACCGGGATAGCCTTTGAATGGTATTCAAGCCTGCCGGCTGGGTCAGTGACCGATTGGCCTGATATGCAAAGAAAGTTCCGCGACAGATTTCACGTCACGGAAAGAGAAATTACAATAGCAGAACTATATGCAACCAGGTAAAAGCAAGATGAAACAGCACTGGACTACATCAAAAGGTGGAGGAACTTAGCTATGAGATGCAGAAGACCTCCTCATCAAGAAGATGCAGTGCAAATATGTAAGCAGAGCCTCAGGAGAGAGGTACTGGAAAAGATGATTGGTGCAGATGTCAGAACATTTGATCGGCTGAACAATATAGTGGCGGAGGTCGAGACGTTCCTGTCTAAGCGTCCGACGGCCAATGCTCCAACTGTGCGGAAAGGGAAATCTAATGATCGACGACCATCGCACTCTGAGGCCAACACCGTCGATTTCAGAACCTTCGAGCAACAGAAAGGGAAGAAGGGGGCAGATGAAGCTCCCCCGCCAGCAGACACAGCAGAAAGAAAAGATAAGGTCTCTCTGAGAAATAAAATGAGAAAGCCGTACTCTTTCCCGAAAGATAAGACAGCCGCACTATTCAACTGGGCATACAAGTTCAACAAGGTAACATTGCCTGAGCCAAAGAGACCCGAGGACGCGGCAAACAAAGGTGATCCACTGTTCTGTCCATATCACCGTGCGCTGGGGCACGCAATTGAAGATTGCTACGTCTTCAAAGATATTATGGAAGGCATGGTCAAAAGGGGCGAGCTACAGCTGGGAGATTACCAGGTAGAGCCACCTCGTCCACATGAGCCTCCGGCATTAAAAATGCCCGCCAATATGGTTTCGATCTACCAACAGTTGCCTAAGGAAGCCGTCGAGGAATGCACCAGGCATACTTATGAAGCTTGCTTCCTCACCCCACTAAGGGATCAGGAAGGATGGCAGATGAAACCCATAAAGAACAGAAAGAAGACTCCCGCAGCCAATACCAATGGAGCAGTTATCCGCGGTGTCACGCTAAGGCCCGAACCACCTCCAGTAAAGCCAGTATGGTGCACAACTGAGACAGGGCCAGTCATCCGGATCCCCACTCATAACCGGAGAAGACAAGTCCCCCTACCTGCACATAAGGAAGTAAGTCCTACAGCCAGGCGTTTACAGCAGTATATTAATGGGCTCGATGAATATGAACAGAAGAAGCCCAGGCACCTGCTGGTGAAATACTGTATACTCTGGGAACAGCTCGAAGAATTGAAAATTAAAGAGCAGTCAGAGGCAGAACAAGAAAAGGCTGAGACTGAACCCTTCTGGGGGCAGGGGCCGATAAAGCCAAATGCCCAGAAAAAGAAGAGACGGCCCAAGTCCAAGAAGGGAAAGGGGGTCGTGACAGTATAATGTAACACCCTGTCGGCACTCTTTACCTTGCCCGGGGAGAGTGATGAGGATGAAACATCAAATGCCCCGCTAGAGGCCAACCATGTCAAGGCCTCAACCTCAGCACATGCAACACACTCCGGAAGAAGGTGGGGGCGCCCACCACCAGCTAATCATAACATTATGTTCAGAGGGGAACAACCCTACCAGATTCCTGAACCAGAGGTGCGGGGTGTCCAAATTCCTCCCCCTGCTAGCTTATACCAGGAAGAGAAGAAGGGAGGTCAAATTCCAACATTTCTGGAATTTCAATACAGTCTGGAAAATGGGCAGTCGATACAGGCTAGGCCAGATAAAGGCAAGAGACCTCAGCAGTCGGCATCTGTAGCCTACAAGCAGAATGAGAAAGAGGAGGATAACTTTCCGATGGCACCAGGGGCCGTTGCTATAGAAGAAGCCCCCCAAGAAATCAGTCTAGAGGTTGAAGCCAGCACTGGTCAGCAGAGGCCACGGGCACCACATGAACCTCCAAGACCCCGATGGGCGGAAGAAATGAGACTGTCTAATGTCAGGGTGGGTAGCCAGATCATGAAAATACTAAAGAAGCTCCCTACCAGATTCTCCATCTGGGAGATTCTCTCTCTGAGTGAAGAGGCACGCCAAGCAATTGTTGATGCCTTGCAGTCGCCAGCTCAATATGAAGCACTCTTGACAGAAGTGAATTCTGGGCCATCAGTTACATTCACAGAGGATGACATGCTGATTCCGAATTCCTGCCATAACAGACCGTTGTATATGAGGGGCTCCCTGAATTGTCAGCCACTGAGCAGGATACTGATAGATCCCGAGGCTGCCGTGAACATTCTCCCACCACATCTACCAAAAATATTACTTTTATCTTCAGCTTACCAAGGCCAGAGACATGAAAATTGCAGGATTCAACCAGAAATGTGAGACGCCCCTTGGGGTGGCTGATTTTAACCTCACATTGGGGGATCTCACTACCGTGGTACGATTCTATGTAATCGACTCCAACACCACATATAAGGCCCTGCTGGGGAGACCGTGGCTGCATGAATATCAGATAGTGCCGTCCACGCTGCATCAGTGCATTAAATACTGCCATGAAGGAAAAGAAGAGAGGGTGTTTGCGGATCTACACCCCTTCGAAGTATTCGAGTGCCATATGCTCGATGCATCCTACTACACCGAGGTTTCGCAAAATTGCAAGGAGAGGGAGGCTGTGGTCAGCCTGAAAAAGCCGACGATGAAGGCAAGAAACTGGTCTCCCCCGCCACCAAAGGGCTATATTAAAAAGTATGAGGTATCTCACATCTCTTATGCTGGTGACTTTGCTCGGATCACCCTTCCTAGCATTCACCCGGATGATATCGATGAAGAAATGAAAGAAAAGTACACACAGGTGGAGGTTCCGAAGGGTTTAGTCAAGCCCATCGCCAGCCTAGAGTACCAGATGGTGCTACCACTGAAGACTATGGAAATCCCTCGCTTCTGCGAGCCTCCTACCATATTCTACACCGGGGAGTCAGTCGAGGAAGATGATCAAGACTGCATGGTCCTTGAAGAGGCTGCAAACCGGATGGTGCCAATTACAGGCTTGGACTATAATACCCAGCGGGTTTTGCAGATGTTCTCTAAAATGCAGATGCCATCACTACAACCTGTTGCCCAAAAGAAGGCGTTCCAGGAGCTATGGGATCCGCCCCGGGATAATAAAGAACTGAGGAAGATCACTTAGCACCCGGGATTGGGTTATACCCTTCAAGAATACTATGAAGCTAAGGTGGACGTCATCTCTGTCTCCTACCAGCATGAAGACCCTCCTGAGGTGGGATATGACAAGTACCCCTCAGAAGATGAAGAAATCATTTATCAATCCATGATGAACAATGAAGCCCTAGACAGTCAGTCGGAGACGGGGACGTCTGATGAAGCAAAGAAAGATTGGTGCTGGGAAGACCTACCTTGCAAAGAGGATCTGTTCCATGCTGAAGCAAAGTTTGATACGGGAACCCCGATCGAAGACCAAATAGCCAAAGAGCTGAGGGAATGCCTGGAGTTTGAGCGCATCCTGGAAGAAGTCCGGGCTCTACAGAATGGTGATCTCTCAAGGGAGTCTCCATCAGAAGAGCCTCTAAGGGCGGAAGACTCCATTTTTGAGTTTCTTGATGAGCCAGTCACGTCCTCGGGGCAGACTAAACAGAATCTAACAATATTGGCCGTATATGATGAGCCAGCACCCGCTGATGACCAGTATGATGAAACAGAGGGTCATGAAACTGAAGAAGATTATATCCTGGGAGGCTTCATTGACCTGCAAGAAGCCCCGCCCGAGGTCGAAGATGGAGGTCAGGCCACCGTCGATGAGCTTGTGGAAATAAATCTGGGGACCGCAGATGAGCCAAGGCCGACATTCCTCAGTGCACTGCTGGAGCCAACTGATGCGGGACGGGACCACGGACACGACAAGCTCGCGATCGTCCCTTAACGAGGGAAGCGTCGGATGTGCGCGGTTGGGAAACCGGCAATGAGCTAGGGAGGTCGGCTCTCTTTTGCGCCCGGATCGGGTCACGGGACGGCTTCGCTCTCTCTCGCAGCAGTGATATTATAAATTGAAGGCGAGCTAGGTATCCCTACACATGCTCTCTAGCAGCGGCATATAAAGCATATAAAGAATTAAGCTAATGCCAAATGTAAGGGTGAAGGCGATACCTCCACGCTCTCGGCGTGGCGAAGACGGCACCCGGCCGAAGTTCGTACTCCCGGGAACTTAGTACATTATGTTTACAGCAGTACAAATATGCCCACTCCACGCAGGGAGGTAAAGGGCGACACAAGTGGGCCCGGGAGGACCAAGTTCGGGTTGACGGGCGGTTTCGGGCAATGCTTCGGCTTCACGCGTACTCGTGCTAGTGGGGGCCCACGTGTTCACCGGAGGGGTCATGTGGGGCCTGATGACTCCTCTATTATGGAGACACCTGGAAAGCGTTCCCCTGGGATGGCGAGCTGCTGGAACGACCGCCGGACGCCGGGCGGCCCTCGGACGACGCTCGCGGGGAACTCGGCCACGAATCTGAAAATTCTGTTTGCAGGCGCGCGACTCGGATAAAACTGCTGCTGCGATCAGCCCCGTCGTCGGAATGCGACGAGATTAGCGCCGTTGGAAAGCTGACTCAGAATACTTCAACGTAGGGGTCTTAAAAAAAAATAATCAGATCTGTATTTCTGATCATGTATTTTACAAGCTTGCTGGAATCTGGCCAGAACTGCAGGGGCAGGTTCTGACTTCTCTGAAGATCGACGTTGACCGGAAAGAAGACCTCCGAATCTTGAAATAATTTCTTCATCAAAGTTGAAGGTCTCTGAGAGAGGAATCCGGGACTATTTTTGGTTTTTTTATTGGATAAGAAATGGATTTTCTGGGATGTTTTTACTAGACCTGGGTCGGATCTGGGAAACTGTGGGCAGACTATTCTTCGGAACTTGGACGAAATTTGAAAAATACCTAGAGGGTGAACCAAAAATTAAGAAAATGCCTGGTGGTAGAGAGATGTGGACAGAGATCCCAGTAAATTTGGGCGACCCAAAAAAAATCAAAATATGGTTCGAATGGGGTAAACTCAGAGCTGATGAACAGTAAACAGAACCAGGACAGATCTGGAACTTGGACTTGGACGAAAATCAAAAAATAGCTAAAGGATGAATTTTGACGTGATTTTTTTTGTGGGGATAAGGGTTCTAGAGGGGAACCAACTCTGAAATTTTGAGCTTCAGAAGATGAAGGGAGTGATAGCAGGAATTCGTAGAAGAAGGTTCTATCCTGAGTGGACAGAACACCGAAACCGTTGGCGACGACGCGTCGGCGGCGAGTCGATGGCGGAGGCGATCACCGGAGTTGCTTCAGATGCTGGAGGGGATCAAGGGGGAAGGGATTACACTCTAGAAAGGGGGCTGGAGGTAGAGGAACCAGAGAGAAGGAGGGGGAGGGGTGCAAGATCCAATGGGGGGCAAATGCCTATTTTCTCTTCATTAATTCATGCAATATGAAAAATACAAGTATATATATGCAAGGGGTCTAACCTATTCTATGCCCTTGGATCAAGGGTTGATCAATGAAGGGTTGAGATGTGGTTTGACAACCACATTAAACCCCATTAAACTACTAGGTTCGCCCCCCCCCCCCTTTAAGAGGACAATTAGCATTTGTCTTCTTTAATTAATTCTAGGTCCAAGTCCAAGGTTGGACCATGGACTAGCCACCTTGGACCCAGGAGTCCAGGTGGACCAATAAGGATGAGGGAGGGGGCCCCTGCAGGGCCTACATGCACATTTGCAAAGAAACCCAATGGCCTTTTGCAAATAAACCCACTAAGACCTACTATTGTGTACCCATATACCACAAGGGCGTACATACAAATACAAAAGGACGTAGATGCAAACACAAAGTGAGCGGGCTGACGTTGATGTCCCCATCACCAACTACCAGGGAACAGTATATACAGTTCTTGAAGGAATTCCGAGACTGCTTTGCATGGACATATGATGAAATGCCGAGACTGAGTTCCGATGTGGCACAACACCGATTGGCAATAAACCCAGAGGCTAGCCCTGTAAAGCAGCCTTCCAGGAGAATGCGCCCTGAATTAATAAATCAGATTAACAAAGAGGTTGACAAGCTAATCGATGTGGGCTTTGTTGAAGAGAACCAATATACTACATGGT
Source organism: Amorphophallus konjac (assembly GCA_022559845.1). Classification (NCBI taxonomy): domain Eukaryota; kingdom Viridiplantae; phylum Streptophyta; class Magnoliopsida; order Alismatales; family Araceae; genus Amorphophallus; species Amorphophallus konjac. The sequence goes on from CM040125.1 coordinate 31,424,870, forward strand.
TAGCCAACATAGTGCCCGTAAAGAAGAAGAATGGGCAGATCAGAATATGTGTTGATTTCCGGGACTTAATAAGGCTTGCCCGAAAGATGACTTCCCAGTGCCAATCACTGAAGTGATGATCGATGCGACTACTGGTCATGAAGCCCTGTCATTTATGGATGGGTCATCCGGATATAACCAGATCTGGATTGATGAAGAAGACAGGGTGCACACTGCGTTCCGCACTCCGAAAGGGATATTCCACTACAAAAGGATGCCGTTTGGCCTCAAGAATGCCGTCGCTACCTACCAAAGAGCTATGACCAAGATCTTTGATGATCTGCTCTTCAAGAAAGTAGAGTGCTACATTGATGATTTGGTAGTAAAAACTAAAAGAAGAGAAGACCACTTGCAAGACCTGAGGGTAGTGTTCCAGAGGCTGCACAAATATGAGCTCAAGATGAATCCTATGAAGTGCGCCTTCGGTGTGTCCAGTGGAAAATTCGTCGGGTTTATTGTCCGTCATAGGGGCATTGAAATTGACCCATCCAAGATTAAGGCTATCCAGGATCTCCCTCCACCAAGGAATCTATCCGAGCTGAGATCCCTGTAAGGGCGTCTGGCCTATATCTGACGATTTATATCAAATCTATCGGGAAGATGCCACCCCTTTCACAAGCTCATGATGAATGATGTACCATTCCTCTAGGACGATGGATGTCAGGAAGCCTTTGATAAGCTGAAAGAATATCTCAAGACCCCTCCGGTGCTGGGGGCACCAATTAAGGGCAGGCCCTTGATACTGTATATCGCAGTCATATACTGTTCCCTGGGGGCAATGCTGGCACAGATAACTGAAGAAGGCAAAGAGCAAGCCTTGTACTACCTGAGTAGGAGGCTGATCAGAACTGAAGAAAGCTACAGCTACATAGAAAAGACCTACTTGGCACTAGTCTTTGCTGTCAAGAAGCTCCGACACTATATGTTGTCACATGAAGTCAGATTGATATCTGCAGCAGATCCGCTCAAATACATATTGACTCAGCCAGTACTGAAGGGCCGGTTGGGTAAATGGGCAGTGATCCTGATGGAATTCGATATTACCTATACACCCCAGAGGGCGATAAAAGGACAGGCCGTGGCTGATTTCTTCGTAGAGCATCCTGTGCCGGAAAATGATATGCTAGGGACCGAGTTACCCGATGATGAGACACTCGAGGCCTGCCAGGCTCAGCCAGTTATGTGGCAACTATTCTTTGATGGAGCATCTAGAGCAGAGACAGACTCCGATGAAAAGACCAGAATACGGGCTGGAGCCGGTATCGTGCTAAAATCACCAGAAGAGGAGGTCGTGCATACTTCCTGTTCTATAAACAAGCCCTGCACCAATAATGAGGCCGAGTATGAAGCTCTGATAATCGGGCTATATATCAGCCTCAACATGGGTATCCAAATGCTTCAAGTATTCGGGGATTCGATGTTGATAATAAAATAGATCCAAGGGGAGTTCGAAGTGCGGAAGCCAGAACTGAATCCCTACCACCAAAAAGCTGTGCGCCTCATGGCGAAATTCTACCATGTTGAGCTCAAGCATGTGGGCCGTGGACACAATGCCCAGGCTGATGCACTGGCGAAGCTGGCCAGCTCACTAGCAGTCCCACCAAATAAGACACTGAACATTGTCATTATGAACCGGCGGCAAGTCCCCAGTAGGCTAAAAGGGTGCCCCGAAGAAGACGAGGTTGCCACCATCAGCACAGAACAAGCGTCTGATTGGAGACAGCACTTGCTGCAGTGGTTTCTACACCAACAACTGCCGCAGAAGAGAGATGAAAAGATAAAACTCCTAAGAATCAAAGATTCTTATGAACTCAGGAATGGAATTTTGTTCCGAATAATGGCAGATGCACGCAAGAAGATTCTACTCCGCTGTCTGTCCACTGAGGAAGCCTGGCAAGCGATGAAAGAAACACATGCTGGGACAGCAGGTGCCCACCAGGCTGGTCCCAAGATGAAGATAGAAATTAAGAAGCTGGGCTACTATTGGCCCACCATGTTTGAAGACTGCTGTAAATTTGCAAAATCATGCCAGAAATGCCAGGAGCATGCTACTGTGCCTAGAAGGCCTCCTACAACTCTGCACCCTACAGTTCCCAGCTGGCCATTTGCACAATGGGGAACTGATGTAGTCGGGCCACTACCGACTTCCTCGGCCAGACATAAGTACATACTGGCCATAACAGATTACTTCTCCCGATGGGCAGAGGCTATAGTATTAAGAGAAGTGACTGGTGAATTGGTCGCCAGATTCATCAAACAGAACATTATCTTCCGGTTCGGGATCCCCAGCCGAATAATATCCGACAATGGAAGTCATTTCAGAAATCAGAAGGTCTATCGGCTTGCTGAGAAGTATAAGATCGAATGGAGGACTTCTACTCCTTACAATCCACAGGCAAACGGATTGGCAGAAGCTTTTAACAAGACTCTCTGCACCTTGCTGGCCAAGGTCGTCAGTTCTAATAAGAAGGACTGGGAAGAGAAAATGTATGAAGCTCTGTGGGCATACCGCACTGTCTTCAGGACACCTACAGGGTGCTCACCATACTCGCTGGTATACGGCTCAGAGGCAGTGGTTCCGCTAGAGCTGGAAGTCCCGTCACTCAGAGTGGCAGTCCAATATGGCCTGGCCCGTGGCGAACAGACCAATGTAGAAAGAAGACTAGAAGAACTGGCCGAATTGGAAGGGAAGCGCCTCCGAGCTCAGAAGAGTATCCAAATGTATCAGGCCCGCATGGCCACTGCATTCAACAAACTCGTAAGAGGACGAGAATTCAAGAAAGGTGACCTCGTCATGGTCAAGAAAAAAGAAGTCATGGCGTCCAACCCAAAAGGAAAGCTGAATGCTAATTGGGAAGGTCCTTATGTGATACAGCGAGTCTACAAAGGAGGGGCCTACGTGGTTGTTAACCATCGAGGGGAAATCCAATTCTCATCACTCAACGGAAGACATCTGAGGCTGTATCATACAGCACAACCAACATTCCCCTAGTAATCGGGCCAAATCTACCCTTTTCTTGGTATAGTGGCGCTCCGCCCTAGCCAAGCTACACCCTTTTCCCGGTCTAGCGGCACTCCGCCCTAGCCGAGCTACCCTTCCTTGGTCTAGTGGCACTCCGCCCTAGCCAAGCTACCCTTCCTTGGACTAGTGGCACTTCGCCCTAACCAAGCTACCCTTTCCTTAGTCTAGCGGCACTCCGCCCTAGCCAAGCTACACCCTTTCTTGGTCTAGCGGCACTCCGCCCTAGCCAAGCTACCCTTTCTTGGTCTAGCGGCACTCCGCCCTAACCAAGCTACCCTTTCCTTGGTCTAGCGGCACTCCGCCCTAGCTGAGCTACCCTTCCTTGGTCTAGCGGCACTCCACCCTAACCAAGCTACCCCTTTCCTTGGTCTAGCGGCACTCTGCCCTAGCCAAGCTACCCTTTTCCCGGTCTAGCGGCACTCCGTCCTAGCCGAGCTACCCGTTCCTTGGTCTAGTGGTACTCCGCCCTAACCGAGCTACCCTTTTCCCGGTCTAGTGGCACTCCGCCCTAGCCGAGCTACCCTTTTCCCGGTCTAGCGGCACTCCGCCCTAGCCGAGCTACCCTTTTCCCGATCTAGCGGCACTCCGCCCTAGCCGAGCTACCCTTTCCTTGGTCTAGCGGCACTCCGCCCTAACCGAGCTACCCTTTCCTTGGTCTAGCGGCACTCCGCCCTAACCAAGCTACTCTTTCCTTGGCCTAGTGGCACTCCGCCCTAGCTGAGCTACCCTTTCCTTGGTCTAGTGGTACTCCGCCCTAGCCAGGCTACACCCTTTTCCCGGTCTAGCGGCACTCCGCCCTAGCCGAGCTACCCTTTCCTTGGTCTAGTGGTACTCCGCCCTAGCCAAGCTACACCCTTTCTCGGTCTAGCGGCACTCCGCCCTAGCCAAGCTACTCTTTCTTGGTCTAGTGGCACTCCGCCCAAACCAAGCTACCCTCATCTTGAGCTGGTGGCATTCCGACCTGTCACCCTCTAAAAAAAAAGAGGAAGGAAGAAGAAAGAACAAAAAGAAAGTAAAAAAAAAAATGGGGTTAAAAATAGAGATACCCCGCCAGACTTGCTCCTATATTAGGGACAAGTGCAAAAATGGCCCAAAACCCAGCTGTGGTGAAAACCCGAAAGGGCACTGCAGGCAAAATCGGGTACCCCGCCACGTGAAAACCCGAAAGGGCGCGTGGGCAAAAGCAAGAGGGGGCTGGCTCCGGCGAAAACCCGAAAGGGCGCTTGGGTCGGTAACGTGGTGATTCCAAAGAAAGGCTCACCTCCCACCATAAAACTCCTCGTCGATTGACCGGCGCCTTGCCCGATCAACGATTAAACCCATCCGGAATGGACCTTACATCTATTCTGTTGAAGCCTTCATGCATTGCTCAAGAAAAAATTCCCTCGATAATAAGCCCACCTCGGGATAGACCTTCCGTCTGTTCTGATAAAACACTTCCACTTGTTTCTGTCTAAGACCCACCACGATGAAACCTGCCCGATTTAGACCTTACGTCTATCCCGATGAAACCTATTCTACGTCTCACCGCGATGAAACCTGCTGTTGATCGATTGGCACACTGCCCGATCTATGATGAAACCTATCCAGTTTAGACCTTCCGTCTATCCTGATGAAATCCATGAACTCCTTGCATTGGTATAAATCCAATACCGATGATGAAACCCGCCATTGATCGATTGGCACCTCGCCTAATATCAATGATAAAGCCCTACCCAGTTTAGACCCTACGTCTATCCTGATGAAGCATATGAAATCCTTGCATTGGGATGAGCCAATACCAATGATGAAACCTGCTATCGATCGATTGGCACGCTGCCTGATCGATGCTAAAATCCATCTAGGGTGGGCCTTCCGTCCGCTCTGACATAGCACAACACTGCTCTTTGAATCGATTCAGACCCTCCGTCTGGATAGATCATGAAACTCTATTCCTTTGCGTTAATGTTAAACCCCACATTAACGATGAAACTCATATTTTCAGCAGACGACCTCGTGCCCGAGCTGCTATCTATATCTTCCCAATCGATTCAGACCTTTCGTCTGGATAGATCATGAAACCATATTGCCCTTTGCATTGATGTTGACACCCACATCAATGATCGTGTGTCCACAATAAACATATGGCGCCGTGATCCATACGATGAAAGTTCTGGTCTCAGAAAAGACAATGAAAAAAAGAAAAAAAAGAGAAAGAAAACGACAAAAAGTCTATATATAAAAAAAAATAGGGTTAAAAATAGAGATACCCCGCCAGACTTGTTCAGGCATTCTGGACAAGGGCAAAAATGGCTAAAACCTAACTGTGGTGAAAACCCGAAAGGGCACTGTAGGCAAAATCGGGTACCCCGCCACGTGAAAATCCGAACGGACGCGTGGGTAAAAGGAAGAGGGGGCTGGCTCTGGTGAAAACCCAAAAGGGCACTTGGGTCAGTAATGTGGTAATTCAGAAGTTCCATGCCAACTGGCACGTTGCCTTCACCTCCCCTTCACTGATGAAGCCTTCCGTCGGTCATCTAGCTCTATGCCCCACCGATGATAAAGCCTTTCCGGGATAGATCTTACGTTTATCCTGATGAAATCTATATACCCTCTTTTCACATCTCCCACTGACAATAAAGCCCGTCACCATTCTGATAAAGCCTGGCCAGTTCAGACCTTACGTCTGTCCTGATCAAACTCCTGAACCTTCCCTTGATCGATCGACTCCTTGCCCGGTCAACGATGAAACCCTACCAGGATAGACCCTACGTCTATCCTGATGAAACCTACGTATTTCTTGGCAAAGTCCCACCCGCGATAAAACCTGCTAGAATAGACCTCACGTCTATCCTAACGAGACCTACGCCTCTACCTACGTCCCAGCTATTGATCGACCGGCACCTTGCCCGATCAATGATGAAACCCTATCCAGTTTGGACCTTACGTCTATCCTGATGAAACTTAAGAAATTTCTTTGCATCGATATAAACCCAATATCGATGATAAAACCAGCTATTGATCGACCGGCACCTTGCCCGATCAGCGATAAAACCTTATCCAGTTTAGACCTTACGTCTATCCTGATGAAACTTATGAAATTCCTTTGCATCGATATAAACCCAATATCGATGAGCTATTGATCAACCGACACCTTGCCCGATCAATGATGAAACCCTATCCAGTTTGGACCTTACGTCTATCCTGATGAAACTTATGAAATTCCTTTGCATCGATATAAACCCAATATCGATGATGAAACCAGCTATTGATCGACCGGCACCTTGCCCGATCAGCGATAAAACCTTGTCCAGTTTAGACCTTACGTCTATCCTGATGAAACTTATGAAATTCCTTTGCATCGATATAAACCCAATATCGATGATGAAATCAGCTATTGATCGATCGGCACCTTGCCCGATCAGTGATGAAACCCTATCTAGTTTGGACCTTACGTCTATCCTGATGAAACTTATGAAATTCCTTTGCATCGATATAAACCCAATATCGATGATGAAATCAGCTATTGATCGACTGGCACCTTGCCCGATCAATGATGCAGTTTGGACCTTACGTCTATCCTGATGAAACTTATGAAATTCCTTTGCATCGATATAAACCCAATATCGATGATGAAACCAGCTATTGATCGACCGGCACCTTGCCCGATCAGCGATAAAACCTTGTCCAGTTTAGACCTTACGTCTATCCTGATGAAACTTATGAGATCCCTTTGCATCGATATAAACCCAATATCAATGATGAAACCAGCTATTGATCGACCGGCACCTTGCCCGATCAGCGATAAAACCTTGTCCAGTTTAGACCTTACATCTATCCTGATGAAACTTATGAGATCCCTTTGCATCGATATAAACCCAATATCGATGATGAAACCAGCTATTGATCGACCGGCACCTTGCCCGATCAATGATGAAACCCTATCCAGTTTAGACCTTACGTCTATCCTGATGAAACTTATGAAATTCTTTTACATCGATATAAACCCCATATCGATGATGAAGCCAACCATTTGTCGATCGGTACATTGCCCGGCCAATGATGAAACCTGTTCAGTTCAGACTTTGCGCCCGGTCTGATGGGAACCACATACCCTTTTCACGTCCCACCTGTGATCAAGTCTACCTAGTCTAGACCTTATGTCTATTCTGATGAAACCTATAAAACTTCTTTGCGTCGATATAAACCCAATATCAATGATAAAATCCGTCACTGGTCGTTTGATACATTGCCCCGACCAGCTTTGAAACATGTCCGAGGTGAACCATCCGTTTGTTCCAGATGATGTTCTAAACCTCTTTTATTCAGCTACCCCCAGGATTGGGTTTAGGCACCCTCCGGATACCATCGCGCGGTGGAGCGAGTTCCCCATCCTTTCTCTGAAAGGGTGGACGCTGTCCTGCTAGGTACGGGCTGTTCGCATAGGGACCGCTGAAACCATTGCCAAATCGCCATGAAATATTGATGGTGCGATAAGTAAAGGACAAACTACATATGAGACTGGTGTAAAGATTCCTTTCTATTGAATAAAAAAGGGAATACAAGAAGGGCCCCTGAGGGGGAATTGTATTACAAAAAGGGGGAAACAGATATTCACGGGCACCAGAATATGTCTTCGAAGGCCAGAAGCCCTACATGCGGGGCAGCCCCCAGCTCATGAAGTCGAGCCTCCTCCTCCTGCAGCCGAGTAGACTCGTCCTGAAAGGACGCCACCTGCCCCTCCAACAGGGCTACTTCCTCCGCAAGCTGTGGCCGAGAAGTTGTTATCTGCGACAGTTCAGCCCGGAGGTCAAACAGTTCAGCCTCCAGGATGGTTATCCGGCTGCGCACGAACTACTCCCCCTGCGCCAGAGACTGCAGTTGGCATTGGCGCTCCTGGAGAACAGAGTCCACCTTCTCCAGCTCAGATTTGCACTCCTTCCTTTGCAACTTCAAAGCTGCCAGTCTGTCAGACATAATATGTGCCAAGAAGTCCCGGCGATGTATAAACTTTAACAACAATAGAACCCGCTGGGCCCATATTTCCATGGGACAGCCCATCGCCTGTAGACCGGCGGTGAAACGCTCGGCTATCTCCTTTAGCCGCAGATAAGTCAGTCCAGGTTGGGACTCCACCAGCTGGCGCAGCATGTCCAGATTTTGCCAGACAAAACTCTCAGATGAAGCGAAGCCAGGAGATGGAACTGGAGCTACTTCGAAAGTCACCTCGCTGTCAATATCCGCCCATAGTGTAACATCAGGCTGGGAAGAGGAAGACGGGAGGTCTGCGGAAGGTGCCAACTGAGCTCTCTCTGCAACCCCTGACGAAACCAAGAGGCCTTCCACCTCCATCTCCTCGGGAGTTGCTATTTGAATGCTCGTAGGGGCAACTTTAATAAGTGCTGGAGCGGCTGCTTCCTGGGTCCCCAATATGATACCCGCATCTTCAGCATCCTCTTCTCGGGGCACCTCCTCCTCAGATTCCGAGAGCAAGGAGATCGATTCTGGGTCAGTTATGGACAATATTCCGGTCTCTGTGGCAGCTACCTCCCCTTCTTCCATCCCCGCTTCAGCGGCCAGTTCCTTCAATGTCAAGGCGGCAGGGGCTACGGACTGTAGAGGCAAAAGTTTAGTTTCCATAATTACTGTTATGGGAATTGCTGACTCTGACGCAATGGTCATCACTGCGGCCGGTATAAAGGTAGAACCCCTAGCTGCGTCCGTCTCAGCTCTAAAATCCAAGACCTGGATGAGGGCCGAACTCTCCCCCGAGGTCCTCAAGTCCAGCAATGCTAAGTCTGTAGAAGACTGTACCCTTACCGGCACAGGGCGAATTACCTCAGAAATGCCTGCACAAGTGGCTGACGAAGCAGGAACAATAGCCAAGGTGTCAGATAGAATGGCTTCAAAGGCTGCAGTCGCTACCGGGCTAGCAACAGGGGATTCCTGTGAATAGATCAATGCAACATCAAGCAGCAGATAATAATAATAATAATAATAACAATAATGAGGAAAAGGAGAGAGACCCACTTCTAATGTGATGTCGATATCCTCAAAGGAGTGCAAGGAAGAGGAAAGCTCCGCTGCTGAAGCAGCAAAGGGAGGAGTTATATCTGCCTCGGTATCCAAGCCAGCAAATTCTTTCGGTAGTTCCTCGTCAGAAGATGGCACCAGCAGTTTGGAGGGGGTGAACAGTGGAACAATGGCAGTACATACAAGTGGGGCCTCAGATTGGGAGATACCCTTCGTCTCGCTCTCGCTGAAATCTGCTCCTTCTCCCTCTGCCTCGGAAGCGGTCGCGGAGTTGCTAGAAGAGATTTCCACGCTATCCACGGGCGGGACTTGCGTCCCTAACGGCTGCCTAGATGAAGACCGGTTAACTATGTGCCTCACAGGGACAAGACCCCGTTTCGTCTGGGTCTTATGGCCCTCCTGTGGCTGAGTTATATCGCCAGCTGCTCCCGTAACTGCAGCCCCCTCACCGGCCGTCACTGCAGGGAAAGGTTCGTGAGAGAGACAATAAACAGATAATCGAAATGTGCAAAAGAAGATGAAAAAGCACACTTACCCTCCGCCTCACTAGCCGGCGTGGGGGAAGGCAATCTGGTCTCCACCACGGAAGGTGTCACAACTGGCTCTTGGGCTGTGCAAAAAGGGGGGGGGGGTCAGATTCGAAGATTTCTATAAAATTCAGCAAAAGATGATGAAAGATATAACTGCAGGCTGTTGATGTTACCATTGACTGACGTCTGGGCGCCCTCCCTTTGAGATTCAAACTCATCAAAGGAGGGGATATCAGGAAGAGGGGTCCCAGGGTCCGTCAATGCTGAAGCCGACTGCCGAGCATGGGCCTTCTTAGCCTTCCTGGCCTTCCCAACTGCAGTCTTCACTGCAGAAATCTTTCTCTTCTTGCCCGGAGGCAGGGGAGTGGTCATCGATGCTGCTGCAGGGACTTCAAAATAAGCAGGCTTCTCAGCTTGCGCAATGATTTTTCTATAAAGCCCCTGTCGCTTTATATCTGGCCTATCTGTTGAAGACGTCAAAGAAGCAATGAGACCAGTAGATGCAGAGTTTGAATAACAAACAGAAAGCACTACAGTTAGAAAGGAAAGACCATACCTGCTGGGCCATCATAAAAGACAGAAAGCGGCCAGTACAGATAAGCTACCTCCTTGGAGCGGAAAGCAGCCTCCTTGACAAGCCAACAGACATCACCAAAGGTCTAGCACTTCTCCACTAAAGATGCCAGATCGCTATGACCATGGAAATCAAGACATCGAAATAAGTCGAGGTGGTCCATGCCCCAGCCGTCGACATAATGAAAAGAAATAAACAATGGCTTATTCAATATGCCGGCTATCGGACTCTCTACAGATAACCCATGTACATTCAGCAGAACAAACAGCCAAGACGTGTGCTTGTAGTACGTCTGAGTCCTATCTTCCCTGCGCACAAACGTCCTGTAGGGATGAAATCTATCTGTCGAACCCTTCCAGGGGACGACCGTCAGGAGCGGCTCTTCAACAGGGAAAGGGTACTGTTGCGCCTCCAGACGAGCGCCTCCTACATGACACAGATGTTTCAAGTTCTTCATAAAAGTATCTTCGTTAATGGCAGCAAAGACAGAGCGGGCGGCTCGGAGCCTCCTTCTTTCAGAACCCGACGCTGAGCCAGATAGTTCTCGGCCTCCCTCGGATGTTGTGAATAAATCCTTTTTAGGTGGGCCTCAGGGATGTCAAATACCAGCCCGGGCTGTTGTTTCAGGAAAGAACGCTCGGCCACGTCCCAGAATGCACCCCTGCCATCCCTGTAAAAGCTGGTCCGAATGTTCAACCATTTGATATACTCTGATGTGACACGGGGGACACGGTTGGAAATAGTGGGAACTCTGAAAACGGCGCCATCATGGCGATGATAGAAATCCCACCACAACCGGCCATCGCCGATAATGGCGGATCCGTGCTTGGCCCGGCTATCCAGGGGAGACTGGGCAACTGATGTAGGGATATGCTGGTCATAGCCAAAGTTCCGCCCGAAGCGGAATGGATAATACGATTCCAGAAGAAGCAGACCACCCTTCCTGAAGACTAAAACACTGGGTCGAATGGCCATGGCCCATCTAACCAGCTCCGGCTCCAGAATAGACCGAACAGCATTAGCCCCTGAAACGGGGTGAACATAGGTCTCTACCTCTTCCATCTTACATTCTCTTTGAGAATGAACCAAAGGAGCTGAACCTGCTGCCAAGCTCCAGAAATGAATGCTGCCAGGGGCATCCACTGGTACCCTTATCAGTCGGCCCCTTATTTTGAACAACTGATCAGAGAAAGAGCCAGGTTCGGCACTGGCAAATTCAATCATTCTGGGTAACACTGTATCTGCCTGCAGAGTTCTAGGAGCCAATTCAGAAAATAGACTGCAGACCCAGGCATTGAAGAAATGAAAAGGGCCCACGGTCCTCAAAGAGCGGGGCGTCCGATGCTTGTACAGATCCCCCAAAGATTTGTAGATTAAACACAAGGCCACTGGGCAAAGTGACAGCCTCATTCCCCAGGCCATCTGGCATGCCGGGTATATGGCTTCGGGCCGAATGATTGTCTCGTCCCCTTGAGGGAGAGCGAAAGTGCACAACCAGAATGTGAAGTAAGCCGCGCAATGTGTGATAGGGTCCACCCCTGCTGGATTTGGACCACCATTGCCTACACGGCGCAATGAAGATGGCAACGCTGACTTATAGCGAGGAGCCCTTATCTGCTTGCTGGTAGTCGGACCCATGGAAGGGAAGTCTGCATATTTTAAGGGACCATCAAAGAAATACTGAATCCACTGCCCTATCCGGACCCTCAGCTTGCTGCCTTTCTCTCGAGGATGGTAACCCTTGGACGATCCTCTACTATGCGCCAGACAGATGGAGCAATAGGCCTTCATTAAATACCGGTAGGAATAGCCAAGTGAATACTTGCCTTCACCATCTGAGCTATCCTTCTCGGAATCCGCCAAGCAGACCTCTTCATACGGCTCGCCGTCAATAGGCAGACCAGAAAGTTGTGACAAACTCCAGAGGTCGAGAGATGTTTCGCCCTCTGCTGTATAAAATATGTTGAACAAAGGGCAGAATACTTCGAACATTCCACAGCATAACCCTCGGGATATGGGATAGCGGAATCTAGAAGTAAAGACACTGTGATATACCCCGGCTCTGATCAGTAGAGGGGCGTATTCCTTTAAAACAAATCCGGTGAACTCCATCGCTCCCACCGGGAACAGGTGGGCGTCAATGATCTTGGTATCTCCAAACCAACCGGCAGCCAGATGATACTTGAACTGGACGGCCGAACAATTCAACACAAAGGGCTCTTCGCGGTATCCCCATTTTATCGGTGCCAGTAATAGACCATAGCCAGGCTTCTCCCTATGAACTCGGCCACTAGCATTATCCCACCGGGCAGGTGTAAATTTCGGGGCCCGGGTCAACATTTTCTTCTCCGGCACCAGCTCTGATATACCAAGGACTGCATCCCAGTCACGCTTCTCCCCGGGAAGATAGATGGCCTTGTGGCGGTACACCGACTCCTTCAGGCTATCTCGTTTGGCAAGGATGGCAGCCTCGACAGCACGGGCTATCCGATAGTCTCGCATGCCACCCACTGTGAAAGTTCGGATGAACGGCATTAAGTGGCGGTCCTTCGGAAGATCCGGCCGATAGTCATTGCCCCGTCTGAAGTATGTCTCCATTGCAGTGGAATATACCCTCGATGTTGATACTGTATCTGTCTCAGAATCAGACGATTCATCAACGGCAGCAACTTTGTCATACCCGAAGTCCAGACTATGCACGTTCAGCCAACTTACTACAGCCCGTGATATATCTGGCTACGCTGACGAGCTCGCCCGAACAGCTCCAGAAGATGTAGCAGCAGAGCTGGAAGCCATTGCAATGTCTGCAGTCAGAGAAAAGATGTGAATGAAAGTCCAAAACTAAGAAACAGTCTTATAAAGATTATAGTGTGAAGCCATGTGAAAATTTTGGCAGCATCTCCCCTTATTTAGGGTCTGCCCAAAGAAGATAGGGAGTCACCCACCAAGAGGGAGTGATCCTGGAAGTAAAAGGGATTTAATCCCCAAAATATAAACCTACCCGGGCGAAATCTAATGAAGCGGGAAGGAAGTTGGATGGCTGAGGGGAAGAGCTCGCCACCACCGTCGAGAGGGTGAAGAGAGAGAAGAGGGAGTGAAGAATGAAGAGGAACGAGGCTCCCGGTGCCTCAAATAGCGGAAGCAGAAGAGAGGTTCTCGGCGCGGTCTTTAGCGCGCCGAGAACCCCCCTAGTTCAAAAAACCCGTCGAAAAAAGGCGCGCCGAGAACTCCCCCCTCCCTTCACCAAGGGCGCGCCGAGAAGCCCTGCGGAGGCCTGTGACCGGGCGCGCCGATAAGCCCTGCCGAAAAGCCATGCGCCAAGAGCCAACGCGCCGAGAAGGCTGTGCCTAAAGGCCGTGCGCCGAGAAGCTCGCGCCAAGGGCGTTCAAGGCAAAGAAATTGAGAGAAATCAAAAGAAATGCCAAAGTAATGATGCTTCCAAGCTGCAAAATGAAAGATGACTAGCAATGCCAAGCTGATAAATGGGTTTAGATGCTGAATGATATACACACCTGTAGGCACCGTGTCACTTATCCTACATTCCCGCCACCTGCAAGTCGGGGGCATTTGTTGACACCTGAAATATAACTGAGAATAAAGATGAGACCAAAGAGAAGATTGAACCATACATGAAGCTCTCATAGATGCCTGCAAAGCCAGAATTACAAAATAGTCGTCACTAAAGTTGCCACCTGGCTGAGGCCCTTCCCGGTCAAGCTGATGTCCGGTATTGTCGTCGCTCAGATAACAGTACTGATGAAGAACTGCGGTCTACTGACTGATGAGAATATCCATAAATATTCTGATAAGACTATGTCAACTCACTAATCAACCTTCACCTGTTCTGACAGGCTCGAAGGACTCACAAATGAAAAGATAGGTTATGTGTCTTTGATAGTCCAGACTTGATAACGAGAGAGTTCAAGATATTAAAGCCCAAATGAGCTCAATAAGGTGGAACTGGGAAATCCTCCCAAGGTCCAAAGCCCATAGGGGCGCCGGGAAGCCTCCCCGGTTGACAAGGGCGCGCCGGGAAGTCGTCTTTGGCGCGCCGGGAAGGGTCATGCCAAGAGGGGGGCTGCTGTGCCTATAAAACCCCCCCTTTGTTCATCTCGAATACAGAGGACATACAGAGACAGAGAGGGCAAGAAAAAAAGAAAGCAAGGGAGAAAAAAAAAAGAGCGAAGAGAGGCATCTCCAGATAGCCAGATAAAGAAGAGAGAAGAAAAGAAAAGCTGCTGCGAGGTCGGAAGGAAGGAGAAGGTGGGGTGCTAGGGGAGGGAGAGGAGTCAATGCTCCGCCCTCCCCTTCCCTTTATTGCCGTCGTCCCTTCCTGCTTCCCTTTCTTTTTGATGTATAAGCTTCGATTCCGTTTTTCGCTTTCGAAGTGAAGAGATCTCCCTGTTGTCGAGGAGATAGAGTATTAGTCTACTTTTCTTCCCTCCGTCCCCTTTGTTCTATGAATGATGTAAATGATGAAACAGTGAAATGCAACTCCACGGTTGTTCCGATGAAATGGTTTTGGTTGGCCCTCTTCTCCCTGTGCTCTCTCTCTCTCGAATGTATGTTATCCCCCGTATACATTAATTGCTCGGATGCTTAGAATTCTAGTGATTTCTTGTGCCTATATGCATGCTTGTTTCAGATGAGAAGGAGGTAACAGAGCCCCGATCCTTATTGTGGATCTTTGGGCTTTGTCCCTCTCTCTCCCTCGACGACATCGATGATTTAAACGCTGCGTAGTCCATAGTCCTCTCGAGTTTCCTAAGCCATTGGGGCCATTACAGGGATCAGAGACAGTCATCTCTTGATCTCCTGGATGGTCGGCGATATGAATGGCATAAAGCCTGTTCCAGAGGGTTCGAACGCCTGGTGACTTCAATCCCTCGAATCCCTTCTATCCATGTGACTCCTTGATGTTAATCTGGTAACTTGGTAGAGCCCTCGGCCCCTTCCTCGTTTGCATCCTAAAACCCCCTAGCCGTTACCTGAATCCCAGGAAAAATCCCCAAAACAGAGTACCGTAGAACCCCACAAACCTCCACAAACCTTTCCGGTGCCATGAATAGCTCCCGGCGCGGCCCGCGCCGGGAACCTCACGCCGAGAGCTCCCTCCTCCTTCTTTAAAGCTATGCCGAGAACCTCATGCCGAGAAACCATTCCCCCACGTCGGGAACCTCACGCCGAGAGCCCCCTTCCTCTTTCTTTAAAGCTATGCCGAGAACCTCATGCCTAGAACCCATTCCCCCGCGCCGGGAAGCCTGCCTATGCTCGTTATTGCTGCGCCGAGAGCCTCTCCTCCTCTGCCCAATCTTTGAGCACCCTGCCACACTAATTCGAGGGATATCTGCAGGTCACAGGGTACACCACATGGAATAAATACACGGGAAACCATCCCCAACATCACACCGTGCCAGGGCCCAGTGCCTTTCTCTTTCGGTTTTCATCCCAGCACTCCGTGGATGATCACCTATTTCCCCTTGGGCATGTTCCAAGTTGAGGGGAGATGCTGCCAAAATCTAGTCCAATGTCATCAACCCCGATGAGTCAAGGGGGTGTCTCCGATACACTTCCCATCCGGCTCCATCTTCGGGGGAAACGAACCTATTTGCAGCATCCGGTCAAGTGGAAGTGTCAAAAGGGAATACCCTAATGATTAGCCGAATTCCGTCCCACCACTGCGTGGATGGTCTTCTATCCGTACCCGATATGGCTCAAAGTTAAAGGTTGTGCCGCCCAATTTAGTCCGTTGAAATAAATAAATCCGCCCTCCATTCGTCCTCTTCCATAAGCATGAAACCTTTATTTCGCACATTAGTATTTTGACTGCCTTCTAAGGCCTCCTATTTTGACGTTTAATCAAGGGTTGTCCTTCTTAGGAAGGGCGTAATTAACGTCATAGCCTTTATGGTATGGCGGACTTTTGGTCCCGACTCGGACTTCACAATCCACTGATCAAGTCAAGTCGAGCGCACAATGAAATCGTCACACATGTGACTGGCACGCCTAACAAACAAAATTAATAAATAAATAAAAACAAAATTGAATTAGAGGAAAAAAAAATCCCGCGTCCACAATGATCTGAAGAGTTACCTTCTAAATCCTCCCGTTCTGGCACCCCCGGTCTCGGGTCAGCCTTTATTGCTCTATGTTTCTACCACAGAAGAATCTGTTGGAGCAGTATTGGCCCAATATGACAAGGCCAAGAGGGAACGCGCGGTCTACTATTTATCCAAACTGTTCAATGAAGCTGAGCAGAGGTACACTACGATGGAAAGGACCTGTGCGGCCGTTGTCTGGGTCGCCCAAAAGCTAAAGCATTATTTCCTCGCACATGAAGTAAAGCTCTTGGCACGAATGGACCCAATCAAGTACTTGCTGGTAAAACCTGCCCTAACTGATCATTTAGTGAGATGGCGGAGTTTTCTCAACCAATTTGACATCACCTACGTTAGTCAGAAGGCGGTCAAGGGGCACGCCATCGCCGAGCACCTTGCCCATCATCCACTCCCTACATTCTCCCCTATCGACGAGAGTTTCCCAGACGAAGAGTTAGGAGCCATCATAGATGGTGAACCTTCATGAATACTCTACTTCGACGGTGCATTTAATTCCAAGGGCTGTGGAGTTGGAGCTGTTCTCCAATCCCGGGAAGGTATCATCATTCCCCGTGCTTGTCAGTTAACCTTCCCTGCCACGAACAATGTGGCTGAATATGAGGCACTCCTCATGGGCTTGAAATTGGCACTGGCCCTCGGAGTTAAGGAGCTCCGGATCATCGGAGATTCCCAGCTTATACTCCGGTAATCCCTCAGCAAGTATCAAACCCGGGACCCGAAGCTGAAACCCTATCAAGACCTGGTCGGCAAGGTAGTCAGGTGGTTTAGAAAGCTCACCCTTGTACACACCCCTAGGGCTCATAACATTCTAGCCGACGCTTTGGCGTCTTTGGCATCTTCTCTTCCAATCCCTAGTGAAAAGTCATCATCCACTGTCATCGTGCAAAGGATGCACATTCCTTCACATTCAGATCCCTGGTTTCAACAGTTCTCTGAGCCTTCCTCTCAAGTCCACATTATCTCCCATGAACTTGAGATCGATCTCGAAGATGGCAATCCCTGGTTTTTCGATATCGAGAACTATCTCCGGGATGGGTCCTTCCCTGATTATGCTACTGCCCCTGATCGACGAGCCATTCGTCGAGCCGCAGAACGCTTCGCCATCATAGGTGGTCTCTTGCATCGCAAATCTCTCAGTGGAGTTTACCTCCGATGTCTCGATGAGACCGAATCTCGTACGGTCGTTGAAGCTACACATTCTGGTGAATGCGGTGGACATGTGAATGGCCGCATGCTTGCTCAGAAACTCCTTCGTCAATACTATTGGCCTACCATGCACGAGGATTGTGCCCGATATGTCCGCCATTGCGCTAAATGCCAGCTCCATGCAGACAAGGTCCACACTCCCTCATCTTCGCTCCACCCTCTTATAGCTCCCTGGCCTTTTGCCATGTGGGCGTTTGACATAGTTGGTCCCTTGGAGGATAGAACCGGAGAAATTCGAAGAAAATCATTCATCCTCACCACTACAGAGTACTTCACGAAGTGGGTAGAAGCTGAGGCATTCACGGAAGTCAAAGCATCAACGGTGGTAAATTTTATAAAGCGCAACATCCTCGCCAGGTTCGACGTTCCCTGTGACATCGTCACCGACAAAGGATCACAATTCACATCCTAGGAAATCCGTGACATGTGTGATAAATATGGTATTAATTTGCATCATTCATCTCCATACTACCCACACCATTACTCGGACTAGCCAGATCGCCTCATCGAGGCCCTCTGGGCTTACCGCACTTCTGTTCGTACTCCCACGGGTCAAACCCCATACGCACTCACTTTTGGGACAGAAGCGGTACTCCCGTATGAAATATTCGTTCCCTCACTAAGAGTGCAGCTGGATCCCGAGCTCAATCCCGAGCAACGCCGAGAAAATCTTTTGGCCTAGCTGGAACTATTAGATGAGAAACGGATGATCGTAGCTGATCATGCTCAGGTATATCGCAAGAGAATTGCACGTTATTATGCCAAGAAAGTTCTGGAGAGAAAATTCAGGGTAGGTGAACTAGTTTTAAAGAGGAAGATCACTAAAACCACCGATTTAAAAGCAAAATTTCAAGAAAATTTGGAAGGCCCTTTTGTCATCAAAGAAGTCTACTCAGGTAATGCTTACAAATTAGTAGACTCCGAAGGAGTAGAGCTCACATATCCATGGAATGGGGTATACCTCAAGAAATTCTATTCATGAGACCTTGACCATAACTATTCAAAAAACAAACAAAGTGTCATTTTATTTCTTGTACAAAAACAACAACAAACAAAAAAAAAGAAAAAGAAAATCGAAAACCAACGCTTGGTGACCATCACGCAGTCCAAATTCATTGCATCAACCCTTCATGTTAGACAGGGACCGTCAAGATGTGGTAAGTATCGGGTCTTGGTCTGCCAGAACCGTGGAGATCCCTGTCCGGCCACGTCGGCCTATATTTATTAGAAGGAAAAAAACTTGCACACACTAACGTATTTTACATAAAATGAGTTGCATCACCTATGATAAGGCCTCGCTCGAAGGTCTCCAGAAAAGCAGCACTCTTTTGTTCTTCCTCTCTTCGACCAAATGAGCCAACCGGCGCCCTTAAAACGATGAGCATCAGAGGACCGAAGCACAAGATCCTTAAGGCAAGAGTAGGATCCATCCCCTCGAGCCCGGGTCAGAGCACGAGAAGAGGGCAGTGTCCCCGTAGGCATAAAAAGGGGAATTTAAAATAAAATGATTATATTTTTCTCCCCAAGAAAAAGAAAGAAAAATTATGTATGTATATATATGTGACAAAGTCACATGAAAAGCCTGGTCGTGACCGTGCCTGACTTTATCAAATGAAACCCCTCCCATTCAAAAAAAAAAAAGAAAATCAAATCAAAGCATTCCACAGCAGGGGCATCTAACGTCATAATCCTTAGGGTGTGGTCCGGAGTTGCTTGAAAGGAGAAAGTCGAGTAGGCCCTCAACTAGCTCGCCGGGTTAACGGCTTTGCTTGGTCCTCTCAGGAGGTTTACCCCCTACGTTCTTCTTTCTCCCCTCAAAAGATGAAAGCTTGATGGACGTCCTGAAGGGTGAACCCTATCAAGGTTGCAACATTATTTAGCGAAAATACATATATGGTTGTCCACTTCGAAAAATAGAAGCCATTGCTACGAAGGGGTCTCTGTGTTTCTGGCTGGTCAAGACCCCTATTCACCACCCTTAACGCTTTCTCATGCTACCTCGGGCTTGGGTCAATGCAAGCGCGTCACCTATGGGTGCCACGGCGCCTGATTTTGGGTCAACGTCACGCGGTTGACCATTAGGGTTCCAAGGCGTTCCATCATATACCATCTAGAGTTGTGAGAAAATAGACCCGGGTCGGGCAAATCATTTACCTCGAACGTTTTTTGGGTGTATCCTTGCAGTCGGAAGCAATTGGGAGCCTAAGCATGGCATGACGGCATTGTCATCAAGATAAGACTTAACCGGCGGGACCATTAGTCGAGGAGTCTAGAGGCCCAAATCAACCTAGATGTGCGCTCAGGATACCAGGGAGGTAACTTAGAAAACCCCCGTTTCCATACAGGTCATGTGCCCCATGGGTGGTCACCAGGCGTTCACAAAAATAACATAAAAAAGCACAAAACACAAAAAAAAACATATATCATCAAAATCAACAAAAAAATTCAAAATATATTCCTCCAAAAAAAAGATGCATAAAATCACAAACAAACTAAAAATATGTCCTGCATCCGCATGTGCATACGCATGATCATATTTCCTTTTGTTCGCACTCTGCTTGCATGCATGTGCATACCAAGTTTACTTTTCTTCATTTCAATCTGGTTAAATAAGATTTAGCCCTCTGACCCTGCATCAAGAAAGGTATTATCTGCTTTTGGCAGGGGGCTAAAATCATACTACACTAACCTTTTCCTTGTTAGTGTGGTTGAAACAGGTGAAAAGGAAGACGGCATCGAAAGCCAAGCCAAGCCAAGTACACTGAAGATAGTTCATTCCACTTCCAAAATATGTCCATTACATTCTAGCGATACAGCATCCTAGGGGCATACCCCCAGTGTACAAAAGGGGCAGCTGCTACCCAGCTGCGTCTCTCTCTCTCCATCTCTCCTCCTAATCTACACCGGTGCGAGGTCGGCTCCGCCAGCTATCAACCTCGATGGTCGTGAAGCTCTCGAACCTGACGCGGCTGGCTGGACCGCTCCCTGCTCTGCAGAAGATGGCATCGTGCCCATAAGCTCCTCCATCGTGAATTGCACGTCTCTATGGACCGTAGTGACTCGGAAGGAGTCGCAGGCCTAGCTCCCTCTCTTGGGGCACCTCTGCCCTGGTATCTCCGCAACACTCGCCGTCTCAGAGCCTCCAACTGGTCAAGGGCTCGCTGCTCCCGAACTGCCATTGCCATCTCTCAAGCACGTGCCTTGGCTTCTCTTTCCTTCGCCTCGGCAAGGTGACCCTCGACTCTCTCAAAGGAGCTCATCTCTCCAAGGCGACGTGTCAGCTCCTCTATACGCGCATCCTGTTCCTGATGAACAATGAGGGTGGCTGCCATTTCCTTCCTCTACAGAAAAGGAATCATTAGGTAAGGCCAAACAAAGATGTAGAAAGAGAGGGTTGCCTTCAACTTGAGTGTTAGGTTCTCACCGTCTCAGCCAGTTCAGCCTCTCGCTCCTTGGCTCGCTCAATGGCCCCTGCCAGGCGATCCTCCAGCTCCTCTCGGGCGTCGACTCGGGACGAAGGGCCAGCCTCTCCACCCGCTTTTTCCCTCACTCGCACATAGGCAAATTCCCCTCGCTGGCAAGACAGGGGGCAACGGTTAGTCAAACGCAACAAATTCCAAGCTTAATGTCAATCAAGTTATTATTGGCTTACCATCTCTCGGATCTCGTGTCGCAAGTTCACGATCATCTGGTTGAGGACGCCTATCCGATCCTTGAGTATCTTCATAGCCTCAGTCTCAGACATCTGCACATCACATCCACAAGCTCAATTACCTACATTGCTTAACGGAAGCATCACATTTGAAAGCTAAAGAGCAACTCACCGCTCGGGTGTCGAGATGAAGCCATCCAGCATACCAGTCCTGGTAATCCGCCAAGTAAGTCTCACTACTCCTCACGGTCCGGTCATGCTCCAGTGAGGGTCCTTTCTGTAGTGCCTCTGCCTGTCTGCGATAGCGGGAGGCCCAGTCCTGATCACTCACCGAAGTCCATCGGCGCCCCCAGTCTGACTCATGCTCGGCTGGAATCGCCACTGGTGGTTGATGCCACCCCAGTGCCCTCTGCACTAGGTGAAGGAAGAGCGGCTCCCTCAGGTTCACACAAAACAACACTGTGTCCCTATGGAACCAAGCTCACCCCTCCCTCACCCACGGTTGGGGAGTGATGTCCTCCACCGCATAGGGAGTCCAAACCACCTGCCACATAAAAGATTGAATGTTTGGTTAATCTGAGTACATATAACAAATGCTGAAAAACCCTAACTCTTTAGCCAAAGTGCTCACTTGGTGGGGAGGGTACTAATCCAAAGCCGTCCTAAGATCAGTGAGTCTAGTAGCCACCAAACGCCGGTCCCGGACCATCTCCCATCTAGCCATTAGAGGGACCACCTGCATCAGGGCTCGCAGAATCGTGCCGCGACCTAGTGGGAACCGAGTATACCCCCAAATCTGAAAGCAAGAAAACAATCCATCAATCAATCAAATTTGGAATCAACATATGCAAAGGGGTAGACTCGTACCTGTAAGAAGGGCGTGAAGCCACCTAAGTTCCCCGAACCTGGGCGTACAGGGTCCACATGGGCGAAGAGGTGCGCCAGCATCACTCTACCTCACGCGAGTTGGGGTCCCTGCTTGAGATCCCGTACTACCAAGAGATATTTGAGATTCACCTTGTTCGAGGCCGTGGCGAATAGTAGTCTTTCAAAGAAATATAAGAAGAACAGCTTCAGCTCCTACTGCTCACTCCTCCCTCGAGCTCGAAGTCTCTGTCTCACTCACCCTAAGTATGCATCCAAGTCCTCTAGGGGTCCCCGCACCACTCTCGCAAGCCCCATCGCAGCGCTGATCTACCCGAGGGGAAGAGTGGTAACCGGTCAGTCCGGCCGAGCCAGCTGTGGACCGAGCAGGTTCTCCACCTCCTCCCGATAATTCTTACGCTCTCGACCAAGCATCGGGTTCCCAGCCACCGGTAACCCTATCAAGAAAGCCACATCTTCAAGGGTGGGGTTCATATGTCCCCATGGCATCACAAAGGCTCTGCAACTATCCATCCATCTCTCCCGTAGCGCCGCCAAAAAGATAGCATCGACAGGGAAAGGTCGGATCCTGAAAAATGGGCCAAAACCCATTCGATCCACTCTCCCTCGCTACCCAGGAGGTAAGGCATGGTACCAAGCCCATACCAAGTCCCACGACACCCGGGCTCTAATCCTTCTCGGACCCTGCACACAATAGAAGAAAGCACAAGAAATTCATTAGATCATCCAAACCAATCCACCTCATTCCATTTTTTTCAAAACTTCGCTGCCCTGGGAGCAGGGCTGCTCAAGGTTTGGTTGTCCACCTCCCTGGACGGCCAAAGCAGTGGCCGCCCAAATCCATTAGTGGACGGCCAATGCCCTGGCCGCCCAGTGGGTGACCAGTGCCCTGGCCGCCCATTGGTTTCCATCCTACAAACCCACTCTCCGACGTCTCCATCCTCTCATTCAATCCCATACACACAACTAGGTCTATGAATGAAAGAGCAGGGCCATGAGACTTACCCTTTCACGTCGTCCTTCCTCCTCTTGGTCGGCTTCACCCTCGTCCGGACCATCTTCTTCCTCACCTTCTTCGCCATCAACAAGGTCGGTCGGCCCCTCGTCGGGGTTAGCCTCGCCTCCCTTATCAGCCTCTTCTCCGCTTTCCTCCAAGTTAGCAGAAGTCATAGCCGAAGAAGATGAGCCTGTCAAAGCTTGCGCCTCCTCTTGCTCCTCGCTCTCACTTGAAGATGAAGGATCAGGTGCTATGTCAAGCCGAGTCCTCCTCCGCCTCATTTGCACAAATCTAAGAATCTAGGTGGCTAGAATCTCACTCACGGGTAGGAAGATCGACTCTCTAACTCTCACTCCTACAGAGCGTCCAAGACGAAGGCCGCCCAAATGAGGGAGCCGGCCACCCCTTTTAAACCCTCAATGTAGAGGGCGGCCAAGACCCTGGCCGCCCAGCCCCAAGTGGTCGGGGCCAGAACCCTGGCCGCCCTCCCCCTTGTTCAGTGAAAAAAATGGTAAAAACAACAAAAAACTAATGCAATTTCATTTTCACATAGAATCCATATCACATCATTTCATTTTCATCCACTCATTCTCATGACCATCAACCATCCACTAGTTAAAAAAACAAAACAAACAAAAATAAGTTCATTTGTTTTCATCCATCCACTAATTGAAAAAAAAAAGAGAAATGCTGAACAAACATCAACTAGGTGCGCCGCCTCACAAAGAACTCATTCACGGCCGGTCTGAAACTCTGTAGATAGCCCACATAATGCTTCAGATCATCTTTGTCCTCCTCAATGTCAATCCTGGCTTTCGCCATGGCAGCATGACGTCTCCACGTCTTCCTGATCCTCTGAAGTCACCGTCGATCCACGTCGGTTCCCAAAATGTGTTTTGTGATCAATGTCCCCTTTGATGCAGCCCATGGGATCCATCTGGGCAGCCCCACCTTGCGGTGGCAGCGGTGTGCCTGGTATAACACCAGATCCTCGGCCCCCACAAGCCATAACTCATGCTCTGGTGATCCACGCACCCTGAATTCTTCATGTCGATACATCATTGGCACGAACACAAACTCATCTTCAGGCAGGAAGTTCAGGTAGTCGCGCCAGTCATCTCTGGTCTTCAGCAATGTCGTCTTGCATATCACCTGATCCGCAGGACCAAAGATAGCCCTTGCCGGGTAGATGGCGCTCTTCTCGAAGATCCGAGAAGTAGTAGTCACCCCGCCATCAAAATCAAAGCTCAAGTGGATCTCCATCCACATCTGCAGAAGGTAGAGACTCCCCATGGTGCCGCCACCCAAACTCATCTGAGTGAGCCCGCAGTACATATGAGACAGCACCGCCCGAGAGAGGGAGTGTCCCATCCATAGGAGAGTTAGTGGTCCCACGAACTCTCTTCTCAGCACGTCACCCGACGTAGGGAAAATCAATGCCCTGCCCAAGCACAACGTTACACCATGCATCAGTCGATCTGCTTCCATGGTTTTATCCTTCACATGACCCAAAAGCCAACCTGCTAAGCGGTCGACTAGGATCCCTCGTTGGTCTGTCATCCGGCGAACTTCACGCTCATCTCGCATGATCTCTGCTAAGATCTCGTCCCAGGGAGGAAGGTCGATCAGCTCACCCACCTCCAAATCATTCCACTAGAAGATGAAATCCAGCTCTTCCACCAGCACTGAGGCCTCGAACTCAGGGAAGACAAAAGTGTGGGTATCTGGATGCCACAACTCAATCATTGCTGCTAACGATTCCCAATTCCACCTCATGCTGCTGAAGTGCTTTGCCATAATGACCTGGTAGATCAGATGCCATTGGTGCATGAATACTCTCATGGAGGGTGTAATTGCCGCCATTAAATCATGGAGCCAGTAGTAGCGGCGGGTGTGCCTCGCCCCAGGAAAAGCAGGCACTGGCTGCACCATTTTAGAAGGAAGAAGAGAGAAGGGAAATCAATAAACAAGCTAAATCAAGCGAAATACTAAAAAAAGAAGAAAAGAAGAAGAAACAAAGAAGAAAATGAAAACTTGCACTATTGTCAAACCATACCTTGCCCTGCTTCACGAGGTTGCTTAAATGGCCAGGCACTTCAGAAAGAACGCCTAGCTCATGGCCTCCCAACGGGGTGGAAGAAGATGCCATGCCTAATCCCCTCCTTAGGATTGCTCCCCGGACCTCAATTCCTTACTTGACGATGGAGTAGGAATGCCCCGACGGGGACTTCTTGTAGCCCAAGAGTCTTTCCTAGCTCAGACTCCCGAAGTGGTTCGGGATAAGAGCAGGAGGGTGGCCAAGTCACTGGCGGCCCATCCCATGGCCTGGGCGACCACAACCCTGGCCGCCCAGACCATGAGAAGGCCAATAATCTGGCCGCCCTCATCCCCGCTTGTGAGATATACATCCTTGTTATGTGTGATGAAGATTCATTAAATGAAATATACTTATTGTTCTATTGTTGTTATCATTGATGAACTTTGCTAATGTGTGCTGATGCAGCTACAGGTCTCCACAGCTATGGGACCAGAAGGTGATGAGGTCCCACAACCTTGCATTATAGGTAGAATGTCGGAGGCTAATAGCTTCGGGCGTAATAACTCTGAGTTTCTCTTTAATAAAAATCATGAAGGGTTTATACTCCTTAAGCTATTCGATGGCCGCCTGTTGCCTAAACCCAGGATGACGGACTTCCTGGATTCTCGACTATGCTTAAAAATAATGTGGAACGATGGACCCCACCGGGATCTGGACCACGTTTGTCACCAAGCATGGGATGACAGACTTCTTGAACTCTTGACCGATTGGTTCGGAGCCAGGCAAATAAACCCTCTGGCTTTGCATTAGATAGGTTTTTTGATTTAAACCCAGCATGCATCATATAGGCCTTTTTCTTTTTCTTTTTTTTTAACCCCATTTGAAAATGAAAATAAAAAAATAATATATATATATGTGCATGAAAAGATAAAAAAAAATGCATGCATCTCATTTTGGGAGCCGTGATGTAGAAGCAGGGAAACCGCGTCGCCTTGACCAACCCGTGGACCTTTGGCCCCCACATTTGATTTTTCGAGTCCCTCGATTTTGCTAAGTTTGCACGAATGAGTCTACGTGATTCCACTCCGATTTGACCAGCGGAAGATATGTTTTATGCAAGACCGTTTTTAGTATTTCGTGATTCAACGAGTCATTGAATTCCCATATCCTGATCTTTTACTTATCCTTATTTTAGGTCTTGTATCTCCTTGAGCACTGGATTGCATTCATCCCCTCAAGTCCCACAGCGCCATGCTAGGGGGTCCCATGCGACTGCAGATACAAGTTCTCTTAGATTAATTGTCCTTCCTCCCCTTTGCCAATGACTTACTTGATTACCTAATGCTCATGCGACCCTGCATGAAGCTTGTTTTCCACTCGAGAATCTCCTTGAGCGTGTTGCCCTCATTAGGCTTGTTTCCTTTCCAAAACACCCATTTATCAGTCTGCCGGGCTCCCCTGCAAAACGGGCGTTCCGGAGGGGCATTTGTAGACGCTTAATTTTGGACATCCCGCAGATCCCCAATGGACCTTCGTGTGAATGACGCTTAATTGCTGCACTTGGTTTATCTATCTCTTGAGTTTTAAAGCCCACCCCATAGCCTTGAGGCTATTGGGCCTCGTCCATTTAGGGGCCCAAGGACCATGGTCTGGGTGGCCAAAGAGTTGGCCGCCCCCAGTCCTGGGCAGCCAGACCGCTGGCCGCCCTCCCCTTCAAGAAGGCCAAGTCGATGGTTGCCCTCTTGGTTTTACTTGGTCAGCGAACGTGGCTCGGTTCGTGAGCACGTTCTCCCCCTCGTTTTCCACGATTTTTCCCCACGATCCCAAGCCTCCGACGGGAAAGAACAAAACCACCAATTTCCAAGTGATTGAGGACGACAACGAGGAAGAGAGGGGAAAGGGGGAAAGAGATATGTTTTTGGGGGGGGGTGTTCGTTTTCATTTTTTCCTTTCAGGTCTCGGAAGACAAGATCCGGGGGAGAGAAAGATTCGGTGGAGTCTTTGTCACGCCCCGAGCCTTTATTACAGCGGAAGGCTCGCTCGAGAAACGTGAATAGTCGACATGGTAAGTCTCTTGCAAGTAAGAATGATCAGAGCGCAAGACAATCACACACATAAATGTAATTACACAAATTTACTCAAACTCCAACTTTATTTCATAATAATCAAATATTCAAATACAACCACTAACTCAACTTATTCCAATCTATCAGACTCAAGAAATAGGAAAATTATATAGACTCAATCTAAACAATATAGACTTTTCTAAGTCTTCACTCTCATCTTGACAATACTTTCATTCGCTCTCGGACCCGCTACTTGTATAACCCGAATCCGAATTCGAATCACTTTCACTTCCTGAAAAGATTGGAAATAGGTAATGAGCACACTTGCCCAGTAGGTATCTTTGCATCAACATGAAGGCACTATTAAAGTAATTAACAATTTAGCTCTAAAGAATAAGGTAAAAATCATGCGAATGTGATCAATCACGCGATTAAACCAAAGTAACAAGACGATCAAGTAAGTTAGAATGAGAGCAAGTACGAACTAGCAAGAATGCAACAATGATATAATATTGACCTTTCATGAACAAGAATGTAACGAGAATGTACTAGCAAGCCACATAATCATCACTCTAGTATCTTTTGCTGATGAGTAAGTACTTCGTAAATTTCTGTGGAATATCAAACAAGAAAGTCATGTACAAGAATGTCATGTCATGCTATATCGTGGATTTTCACTTATTTATAGAGAAAGTACTCCCAGCGTAATGCGACGCCAATAGCATCATACCCCATGATTTATAATAGTATGTTTCCGACAATCAGCCGAGGGGACAAGCATAGAGCCCTTGAACACAATCAGTGCTCGATCGCATCTTCAAGTATAAATCAAGCTTTTTCCACGCATGTAACAATAAAGTATGGGAAAGAATGCAATAAGTTCAATAAGCTCATGATAACAATAATTCAATGAATGAATGCTTTAATAAGAATCATGAGAAATCAAGAATGACTTAAGCAATGTTATGCTTATGAAAATAAATCGACAGCATAACGGTACATTCTTTTATTTTTCATTCTTTATTTTAGATTTCTTGATCAATATGATAAGTTCTAGATCATCAATAGTCCATCTAGAAACCTTGGAATATCAACCCTTGGTCCACCTTGGGTTAAAATACTCAAGCAGTGTGACGGTCATGTACTAGGCCGTTACATGATGTGACGCTCCTGTATTGGGCCGTTACATTAATCTGAATCCAGAACCAAGAAATCGGACTCAGTTGAATGTGACGGTCGTATATTGGGCCGTTACTTGTGCCTGACGGTCCAACATAGAGCCGTTACATTACTGATAACCAAAAAATATCGATAGTGTAATCTAATCAATGGACTTTAATGGTACAACCAACTCGGCGTCCTAGTGGGAATCCCAGGCTCGCGGAGAATTACGGAGGCCTTGAAACAAGATTTCCTAGTCTATTGGAAGGAATATCCAATAGAGAGGTCATGATGTCCAAGAATAATGTTCCTATAGTGTAAAGTGAACTAATGGACATATACCTGAATATACGCCATGTACTTAGAGAATGACTCTATAGATAGAAAAGAATGTGTAACAATGTGAAACCAAGATAAAACTCCGTCAATACAACATTGGAAAATCATGATTTAGAATACAAAACTATAGAGTTTTAGCCAATGAAATTAGCATAACTTAAAATAACCTAAAACACATTAATCATGCAATTTGGTTATAAATCAGTAACTAAACTTGAAGTCATGATAATAGGTCCATCTTAGCTAACTAAGCTTATTTATAAGTAAACTTAACTAGTTATTATTCTACCTAGGACTGGCAGAACACAGGGGTCTGACGGTCTAGGATAGGTGCGTTACAGTGCTTGTGACGGTTTATCGAGGGGCTATTATAGTGGTGTAACGCTCTTGCTAGGGTGCGTCAGAGGCAATAGAATAAATAAAACACAACAGGATGTGACGGTCTATCGTAAGGCCGTTACATTCATGTGGCGGTCTTACGTTGGTGCGTCAGAGAATCTGCTGGCAGTAAACCAAGTAAAGGTTTATGAAAACATAACATGCCTGGAAATCAAAATACTACCACTGTCCTAGTCATGATAACGAAGTATAAGCCAACTATATGCATGGGTTTAGTGAATAGACATGATAATATCTTTTAATTTCCATTTAGGACTAAGAGATGCATGAATGTATAGAACTATTAGATCATGAAATTCTTAGTCTATAATGCATGAAATCAAGCACAACCAGAGGGCTTTTATTCCTAACAAGTTGGTTTTGCCAATCATGAGATAACCTACCTCTTCTAAAACCTTTAAACTTCAAATTTGATGCTAGGTGCTACCCTTAGTCCCTTGTACTTCGTGTGATAAATCAGTAACTTCAATCTGCTCTATTTCCTCAGCCTCTTGACCTAAGGATGTGAAATTTTGAGGGTAAGAAGATGAAACTATTGGGAACAAAAAGTTCTAAAGTATTGAACTCTAATTACCTCGTTTAGACGTCCTAATCTCTGGATCTTCAGGGGACTTGCGTTCAGATTCCTGGGTTGCTAAGGTTGAATCAACAACTTTGGAAGCTTCTATCTCCTTGGTTGCTTGATCTCCTAGCACGAAATTTGGAGAGCTATTAGTCTAATGTATTATAAACAAAAAGTCGTAAGGAACTTACCTGAAATTATGACTCCTTATCTTGATTCTTCACGAGCCAAAAGTAAGGGTCGCTCAGTTCAGAACTAGGTCCTATTTATAGGGTTTTGAAGATTAGATCGATTCTAGAGTCCTTAATTTGCCAGATTATAATCTCTAAGAGTCCTTAGTAATGTTATAAGCTTCCCTAAGTCGATCTCTTATAGATAAGATCCCAAAGTTCTAATCTTTTTGCTCGTTATTCCTTTCACGGAACTAACAGAGTGAACACATCCAGCCTGGTGCGTTACAGGGCTGTGGCGGTCGCCCGATAGACCGTTACATTCAACGTGTATAGAGTCTCAATTTAATAAAACTCTTTTATTCGTTTATCCACATAATTATCTTATATAAATAGTATTTATCCTTAAAATATGTGAATAAGCTAATTACCCTTCTAGAATATGGGCCAAACTTGATAGGCTTGGTCCATAAACCTTTTGGATAATAATTAGATAGGCTAGGTTAACTAATTAGCCTAATTGAGCCTTATAATGACTTATTAATCCAATAATCCTTCATTAATTTATTTAGAAAATTATTTTATAATTCAAAAATTTATTTATATAAATTCTGGGGCACTACACCCTCCCCCACTTAGAAGAATTTGGTCTCCAAATTCAATATATGAATTGTGGAGAGTGTACTTACAGTTAAATAATTCTGGAAATCTTTTTCACATGGCTGCTTCGGTTTCCCAAGTTGTTTCATATGGCCATGTTTTCTTCCATTGAATCTTGACCATAGGAATAACTTTATTTCTTAGTTGACGCACTTCCCGTTCCAGAATCTTTATTGGTGTTTGTTCGCATGTCATGTCCTTCTGAATTTTTAGATTGTCATAAGTAATAATATGGTCAGGATCATATACATACCTCTTTAGCATGGAGACGTGAAATACGTCATGAACTCCTGCTAATTGTGGAGGTAAAGTCAGATTGTAAGCCACTTCACCAATCCGTTCGAGAATTTCAAACGGGCCAATGAATCTTGGAGTTAGCTTTCCTTTAATGCCAAATCTTCGAATACCACGACCTGGAGAAACCTTTAAATATACATGATCTCCTACCTGAAACTCCAAGTCACGTCTTCGATTGTCAGCATAAGACTTTTACCTATCTTGTGCCATTTTCATTCTTTCTTGAATGAGTTTGATCTTCTCTGTAGAATCCCTGATGAGATCGGGGCCTAGAAATTACTTTTCCCCTATTTCACTCCAACATATTGGTGATCGACAGCTTTTTCCATATAAGGCTTCAAAAGGTGTCATTCGTATGCTAGCCTGATAGCTATTGTTATATGTAAACTCTACTAGAGACAAGTGATCATGCCAGCTACCTCCAAAGTCGATAGCACAAGCCCTGAGCATATCTTCTACTACCTGATTCGTTCTTTCCGTTTGACCATCTGTTTGTGGATGAAAAGCTGTGCTGAAATTCAATCTAGTCCCTCGCGAATGTTGTAGACCCTTTCAGAATTGTGATGTGAATCGAAGATCTCTATCAGATATAATAGTGACTGGGACACCATGTAGTTTGACAATCTCCTTTATGTATAATGCTGCTAGAATATCCAAAGACCATCGACTCTTTATTGGTATGAAGTGTGCGGATTTAGTCAATCGGTCTATGATTACCCATATTCCATCGTGTCAACCCCTGGTCTTGGGTAAACCCATAATAAAGTCCATCCCTATACTCTCCCATTTCCATTCGAGAATACTCAAGGGGTGTAATTTACTTGCGAGTGTAAAATGTTCTGCTTTTACTTGTTGGCAGGTGAGACAACGGGACACGAAATTAGCTATCTCTCTCTTCATATTGGGCCACTAGAAATTTCTTTTGAGATCTTGATACATCTTTGTTCCTCCTGGATGAATTGTGTATTTGAAATTATGCGCTTCATCTAGGATTAGTTTCTTCGTAGCCTCATGATCTGGTACATATATTCGGCCCTTAAATAACAATCTTCCGTCATTGGAAATAGAAAAATCCGGCCTTTATTCAATATTGGCTTTAATTTCTAGTAATATAGGATCATCATTTTGCAGCTTGGCCAGATCTTCTATCAATGTAGGTTGAGCTCGGATATTAGCTATGAAACAATCTTCTTCCTATATGTCAATATCTAAATTCAACTGAGTAAATTGAGGAACAAGGTTAGTTACACTTATCATAAGACTTGATAGCATACCCATTGGTTTTCTGCTGAGTGTATCTGCTACAGCATTAGCCTTGCCAGGATGATATTGAATAGCAAAATCAAAGTCTTTGAGATATTCTAACCACCTCCTCTGCCTCATGTTAAGCTCCTTTTGAGAGAATAAATATTTCAAGCTTTTGTGGTCCGAGTAGACCGTGAACTTTTTTCCATAAAGATAATGACGCCAAATTTTCAAGACGAAAATAACAGCTGGTAATTCCAAATCATGTACAGGATAGTTTTCCTCGTGACGTTTCAATTGTCTTGAAGAATAACAGATTACTTTTCCATTCTGCATGAGAATGCATCCTAAGCCAATGCCAGACGCATCCGTATACACTTCGAATCCACCACCCTCCATTGGTAGTGATAAAATAGGAGCTGTCGTAAGATGATTCTTAAGATTTTGAAAGCACTTTTCACAGTCCCTTGACTAGACAAAATGATTTTCTTTTCTCGTGAGTCTAGTTAAAGGAACCGCAATTTTTGAGAAGTCCTTAATGAATCTCCTATAATAACCTGCTAAACCCAGAAAGCTTCTTACTTCAGATACAGTCGTTGGCCGACTCCAATTCTTGACAGCTTCTACCTTAGAAGGATCCACAGCAATACCTTCTTTTGAAATAATGTGGCCTAGGAATGAGACTTCCTCGAGCCAGAATTCACACTTATTGAATTTGGCATAAAGCTTATGTTCTCTAAGTGTTTGTAAAGCTATTTTCAAATGTTGTTCATGTTCCTCTTTTGTCTTGGAATATATCAAGATATCATCAATGAAGACGACGATGAACTAGTCCAGATATGGCTGGAAGACATTGTTCATAAGTTGCATGAATGCTGCTGTGATGAGGACATCCCACGACACTCGCTATGGCTCGGGTCGCCGCACACCCTTGATTTGGTCGACTCATTCTCATCTTATGTATCTTCCTTTTATTGAGTCTTATCATATGTAATTTTCCTTTTATTGGGTCATGTCGCATGTATTTCCTTTTATTATGTCATGTTGTACTAGTCCATTTCCCCTATTTGGTCTAATTGGGCCCTAATACCTTAGTTTGGGCCTATTGGACTGAGTCTAGGACATGTTTGGTCTTTTGCCTTAAATGACAGGGTTATTTTTATCTTGTAAAGATGGGTTGCCTATAAATAGCCCCCATCTCCCTCCATGTACTCACTTTTGATGAAATATTGAAAACTACTTCATTCCACCTCTCAAGATCTCTCTCTTTTACTCTCTCTCTCTCACTCTCTCTCTCATTCTCTCTCTCCCCAAGGGGAGTTCGACCCTCTCTCTCTCTCCTCCTTCCCCCTCACTTACTCCAACCCCCAACCACCTCCACTACCTCACCCACCTCCATTAAGGCCCTCCACTTCCCCATAGCCCCTCATTTACTCCCCCTCCTTGTCCCAAAGCAACTCTTCCACCTCCCAACACAATCCCCCCACTTCCCCACACAAATCCCACCCCTCCCAAGGCTAATTTCGAATTTGAACCTTCCCTCCATTGCCTTGGCCGCCCCATACCCCTCCCCCTCAAGCCAAGTTCGCCCCCACCCTCCATTCACACTCCCCCTCTCTCTTGTGCACACCCACCTCTCCACCTCCACCTCCAGCAGCTCCAGCCAGGTTCGCCATCACCCCTGCTCCCCTCAGCCCTCCAGCAACCTTCCTCCATATCCCACAGCCCACAGCCACCCTCCCCTTGCTAAGTTACCCCACCCCAACACCATTTGACACCATAAGATTGCGGCTACATCAACAGTTCGTTGGCAGCAGAGTTGGGTCCTGAAAGTCACAACATCTTCGGCCAATCCCTGATCTTCCTGGTGTCAAGGCCTACATCTCTGGAAAGGTCTTCCAGAGAGCTTTCCAGGCGAGGTGGTTTCGTCGGCATCCGAGCTCCGAGTTGTCCGCGGCAACCATTCTCCCTCGACTGCGCAGGGCTTCTCAGGCCAGGAACCAGAACGACAGAGCAGACTCTCCCACGACGAACCGTGAAGGAACCAGCCTTCAAGGTCTTCTACAAAGATCTTCCTCCCCCTGTCAGCGTCCAGGAACAGAAGGCAGAACCCTGTTCGGCATCCGAAAACCAGAGATCTCAATTTTCTACCACAACCACGCTGATCTGCCTCCTCACAGTCTGCACCGACCACCGTCCACTCCTCTGGACACCCAGCTCATCTCCGACATCAGAAGACTTCCCTGTTTGTTTTGCTGCAAAGTAGACTCGTCCACGGTTCCAACGAGTCTGGCGGTGCCAGATTTGGAGCTCAGGAGCGGTCGTGGAAACTTAAGCAACCTGCTGTTTCAGATCGTGTTCAGCCAGAGACTAGAACTGCAACCACCTTCCAGTCACCGGAGCAGCCAGTCCCCAGATCGGAACGTCGCCCAAAAATTCAAGCCTTTCCCCTCTCCAGTTAGGAAGCTTTTGGCGCAAGTCTCGTCAGATTCTGAGCTCGGTGGAATTATTGGCAGCATCGACATCGATCCTCTGTCCCGAAATACAGAAGCTAGGCAGAATCGGCGAAGCTCGGAAAGTCGACTCTATCTCGCTCATTCCCCTCCCCGCTTGGCCGGCTGAAGGCCCCTCCCTGCGTGCAGGTAATTTTTGGTTGTAATATATTAACCCCCACCCCAAGATCCCCCCCTTGCACGGGGTGTAGTGCTGTACCTCTTCACATTTTTAGGTCAAGCTCCATCGCCGTGGCGATCGGGTGTATACCCTCGCCTCCCGGCGCGCCCTCGTCTCCGAACGGGATCGGTGTCTTCACACCGATCAGGTGAGCTTATGATCACACCCTTGTAGCTTCATTTCTGCAAATGTAGTATTGCCTTGAATGCCCGTCGGATGGTAAGAGAGTGCTCGGACTTCACTTTAGGCAATATCGTGCCCACCGCGGCCCGTGAGTGAGTGCCACCCAACACCCCGTCTTGCGGGCCAGCCACCCACAAAGTTGGGTCTCCTAGGCCCATTGGGGGTCAGCCATAGCATTGTAAGTCCATTAGGACAATTGGGTCCCGCCTCGGACCCTCACCATCATCTCCCGGATCCACCGGGTGAACGTGTGAGCCGTGTGGGCAAAAATCATCATTGTGAGAATCATTGAGCGCTTGTATGCTTGCGGGTCTAAGTCCTAGGGTCATCTCATCATATTTAGTGGTCTTTGGGCTGTGCCACATCAAGTGGTATCAGAGCGGTCATAGGCTTGTCCTTACAAGTCTAGTCTTGGGTCACACTAAGTTTTTCTTAGGTGCATTCGCACACCCTCGCATAGCCCACCCAACTTTGCATGACCACTCATAGTGGAACTCATTATCAAGGCAATTCATCTTCTTCCAATAAACACCATGAATCCCAATTCCCACGGTGACCGGTTCACCATGTCCTTTAGCTTCAAAGTAGTCCTACCCCACAACAAAATCACCACTGTGTTCCTTGATGAGTACCAATCGGGAAATTATGTCTCCCAAACTCTTGTGAACTCCTTGTCACAAGAAGGGAAAATTGTCATCCATGGGGAATGAGTTTTCGTAGAGTTCTACGTACCTTGTGTAAGTCGCATTCCCTCCAAATCCATTACGTGGGGTAGTGGAGCATGGTGCAAAATTCGGCCCCTTGGGTCACATATTATTTTGGGAAAAGAATGGATGGAAGAACAACAAGCAATCATAGACCCCGAAGGAAAAGGGTGTCACTTGCAATCCCCGGGAGACAAGAAAAGGTTCCACTTCCCAAATTCTTATAACCAAGCCCTCTCCAAGTTTAAGCAAACCATTCAAAAGTGATCAGTTAAAGTGGAAAATGAGCCTCAAATCTCCATTGCACAAAACCAACCCGAACCCCAACATGAGCAACTCATCCCACCCACTGGTGAGCTAACCATAGAGGAGCCCCTAGCTACCTGGCTCAAGAAAGGTCCCATCTTGTACCCTTCAACCCCATGCAACCTCCCCATAGAGCAAGTTCAACTAGTGCCATGTCATTCTCGTCACACAGCATATCAATCCTTTTGCTTTGTGGAAACCCTTGAAGACCTACTTAGGAGTTTGAGTTATCAAATGGGGTTGACTAGCATGTTGGCCATGGAACCCATTAAGCCCAAGTACCTTGCCTTTGCCTACTCATCCATTGGCTCCATTACATCTATTTGCACTATAGGCCAATGCACTAGCGAGCTTCTAATCTTCCTGCCAACCCCTAGGGAACTTGACCCAATGAGCCCCACAAAAAAATGCTCTCCTCTCCTCAAGTTCACACTTCCTAGTGAGTCCACACTCTTGTTGTTGCCCCTTGTCGATGAAGGTTCAACATGCATCGGGGAACGTCCTACTTGGGCCAACCTATCCAAGGACATAGAGGAATCCCTCCATAAGAGTTTCAATTTCTATGATCCTTTTGACCCCACTCAATGGAAATCCCCTCCTTCCACAAGGAAAGGGATTTCAATTCCCGATGAGTTTTACACCACTCCCCTACCACAAGGAGAGGGCAATCAACCTAAGGAATCCACTTTGGTGCTTACCCCATTAGGAGACGAGTGCCCAGCCCACACTAGGGAGTGTATGCTATGGAATGCTCAAGGTCCAGGATGGGAAGAAGCCTCATTCCCCTCAACCCAAGTCCTCCTAGATCCACATGTTCCCTTCCCACTAGCCCCTCATTACCAACCCACCTCCTGGCCCTCCTACGTCTCTCCCTACCCCTCGCCCCTTTGCAAGGAGCATTACGATAAGTCCCACTGGGTTCATGATTTCCACTTCCCTATGTGTGCTAGGGACCCTAGGGTGACCACTTGGATTGAAACCCACCTCCACATCACCCACCCCTTAACCCATCTTGATCTGTTTGGTCACTCCCTATGGGCTTCCAAGTACTCCTCACCCACCACCCACTCCCTCCTACCCTCACCCACCATGTCAGGCCTAACCCACCCATTCCGAAATTCCGCCCACACTATGAGAGTCAATGCCAAGGGTGGCATCAACCTTGGAAATAAGGGAGTGACCCATCCCAAGATGTCCACCCCTTGGAACCGCTTCGATCCCCATGAGTGGAAACCCCCAAATCTCACAGATGGGACCATCTTGATAGGAATCCATGTATCAAAACCTTTTGCATCATGTGGTCAGGCTTGTCACATCATTTGTGTCATTCACACACTAGGTCCAGTGCATGATAGGCTTGCATTTGGACAAGTTGGTCTTCCCCCACTCTTCATCCGTCTCATGCATGATAGGGCCACTTGTGGCTGCCCCGGTCCACCTAAGTGCATCAAGGTCCACATGGTTTCTAAGCATGATAGGTCACTTCATGGATGCCCTGGTCCTCCTAAGTCTGTCAAATCTAACACTTGATAGGGCTGAATTTGGCTGTCCAGGCCCTCCCTTCATCCCTATAGGATCATCATTCATGACAGTGCATGGTTTTAGGCCTAGAAAGCCCTCGGATCTCATTCCCCTTCCCCCACATGCTAGGGTGTCAGTCTCAGCTGAGTCCTTTGCACAGCATATCAAAGAGTTGCATGATGACATCCGCAAGCATATAGGGAAAAGCAATGAGGCTTACAAAAGACGGGCAGATGATCACCGGCGCCACTGTGAATTCCAAGTGGGAGTCCTAGTGATGGTGAGGACGGAGCGGCTCCTTCTCGGGCTGCCTCCAAGTTGAGGGCACGAGGGTCGGGACCCTTTCGAGTTCTACGACGACTTGGTAGCAATGCTTATGAGCTTGACCTGCCAGAGAGCTATGGGGTGCACCCTACTTTCAATGTGGCGGATATGGTACCCTACAAAGGCCCCGCGGTGGAACCCAGTGAGGAGCTTGAGCTTTTACCCCACCTTGAGAGGGACACTTCCGGAGGGACTCCACCTTCTAGCCTGAGAGACCGACGAGAGCAGATAGAGGCAATACTGGATGAGCAGAGCATCATTACGAGGCACAAGGTGTATCAGCGCTACTTGGTTAGGTGGAAGAACCGTCCCCCGACGGAGGATACTTGGGTGAGTCGGGAGGACCTACTGCGGTTGGATCCCGACATTCTGGAGCACTATGACAGCCAGGCAGACCCGCACTCGACAGGGTCAAGTTCTCCCCACCCTGGGGGATTTGATGAGGACATCCCACGACACTCGCTATGGCTCGGGTCGCCTGCACACCCTTGATTTGGTCGACTCATTCTCATCTTATGTATCTTCCTTTTATTGAGTCTTATCATATGTAATTTTCCTTTTATTGGGTCATGTCGCATGTATTTCCTTTTATTATGTCATGTTGTATTAGTCCATTTCCCCTATTTGGTCTAATTGGGCCCTAATACCTTAGTTTGGGCCTATTGGACTGAGTCTAGGACATGTTTGGTCTTTTGCCTTAAATGGCAGGGTTATTTTTGTCTTGTAAAGATGGGTTGCCTATAAATAGCCCCCATCTCCCTCCATGTACTCACTTTTGATGAAATATTGAAAACTACTTCATTCCACCTCTCAATATCTCTCTCTTTTACTCTCTCTCTCTCACTCTCTCTCTCATTCTCTCTCTCCCCAAGGGCAGTTCGACCCTCTCTCTCTCTCCTCCTTCCCCCTCACTTACTCCAACCCCCAACCACCTCCACTACCTCACCCACCTCCATTAAGGCCCTCCACTTCCCCATAGCCCCTCATTTACTCCCCCTCCTTGTCCCAAAGCAACTCTTCCACCTCCCAACACAATCCCCCCACTTCCCCACACAAATCCGACCCCTCCCAAGGCCAATTTCGAATTTGAACCTTCCCTCCATTGCCTTGGCCGCCCCATACCCCTCCCCCTCAAGCCAAGTTCGCCCCCACCCTCCATTCACACTCCCCCTCTCTCTTGTGCACACCCACCTCTCCACCTCCACCTCCAGCAGCTCCAGCCAGGTTCGCCATCACCCCTGCTCCCCTCAGCCCTCCAGCAACCTTCCTCCATATCCCACAGCCCACAGCCACCCTCCCCTTGCTAAGTTACCCCACCCCAACACCATTTGACACCATAAGATTGCGGCTACATCAATAGTTCGTTGGCAGCAGAGTTGGGTCCTGAAAGTCGCAACATCTTCGGCCGATCCCTGATCTTCCTGGTGTCAAGGCCTACATCTCTGGAAAGTTCTTCTAGAGAGCTTTCCAGGCGAGGCGGTTTCGTCGGCATCCGAGTTCCGAGCTGTCCGCGGAAACCATTCTCCCTCGACTGCGCAGGGCTTCTCAGGCCAGGAACCAGAACGACAGAGCAGACTCTCCCACGACGAACCTTGAAGGAACCAGCCTTCAAGGTCTTCTACAAAGATCTTCCTCCCCCTATCAGCGTCTAGGAACAGAAGGCAGAACCCCGTTCGGCATCCGAAAACCAGGGATCTCAATTTTCTACCACAACCATGCTGATCTGCCTCCTCACAGTCTGCACCGACCACCGTCCACTCCTCTGGACACCCAGCTCATCTCCGACATCAGAAGACTTCCCTGTTTGTTTTGCTGCAAAGCAGACTCGTCCACGGTTCCAACGAGTCTGGCGGTGCCAGATTTGGAGCTCAGGAGCAGTCGTGGCAACTTATGCAACCTGCTGTTTCAGATTGTGTTCGGCCAGAGACCAGAACTACAACCACTTTCCAGTCGCCGGAGCAGCCAGCCCCCAGATCGGAATGTCGCCCAAAAATTCAAGCCTTTCCCCTCTCCAGTTAGGAAGCTTTTGCCGCAAGTTTTGTCAGATTCTGAGCTCGGTTGAATTATGGGCAGCATCGACATCGATCCTCTGTCCCGAAATACAGAAGCTAGGTAGAATCGGCGAAGCTCGGAAAGTCGACTCTATCTCGCTCATTCCCCTCCCCGCTTGGCCGGCTGAAGGCCCCTCCCTGCGTGCAGGTAATTTTTAGTTGTAATACATTAACCCCCACCCCAAGATCCCCCCCCCTTGCATGGGGTGTAGTGCTGTACCTCTTCGCATTTTCAGGTCAAGCTCTATCGCCGCGGCGATCGGGTGTATACCCTCGCCTCCCGGCGCGCCCTCGTCTCCGAACGGGATCGGTGTCTTCACACCGATCAGGTGAGCTTCTGATCACACCCTTGTAGCTTCATTTCTGCAAATGTAGTATTGCCTTGAATGCCCGTCGGACGGTAAGAGAGTGCTCGGACTTCACTTTAGGCAATATCGTGCCCACCGCGGCCCGTGAGTGAGTGCCACCCAACACCCCATCTTGCGGGCCAGCCACCCACAAAGTTGGGTCTCCTAGGCCCATTGGGGGTCAGCCATAGCATTGTAAGTCCATTAGGATAATTGGGTCCTGCCTCGGACCCTCACCATCATCTCCCGGATCCACTGGGTGAACGTGTGAGCCGTGTGGGCAAAAATCGTCATTGTGAGAATCATTGAGCGCTTGTATGCTTGCGGGTCTAAGTCCTAGGGTCATCTCATCATATTTATTGGTCTTTGCGCTGTGCCACATCATGCTGGGGCATTAGTTAACCCAAACGGCATCACTATGAATTCATAGTGGCCATAACGACTTCGAAAAGCCGATTTATAAATGTCCTCTTCTTTAATTCTAAGCTGATGATAACCTGACCTAAGGTCTATCTTAGAAAAATATTCTGCTCCTGAAAGCTGATCGAAGAGCTCATCAATACGCGACAACGGATACTTATTTTTAATTGTGAGTTGATTCAGTCGCCGGTAATCGATGCATATCCTAAGAGAACCATCCTTCTTCTTGACAAATAGAACCGGTGCACCCCAAGGGGATGTGCTAGGTCTGATGAAGCCCTTGTCCCGAAGTTCCTGCAACTGCTTCTTCAATTCCTTAAACTCTGTGGGGGACATCCTATAAGGGGCTATAGAAATAGGTGCTGCTCCTGGAATGAGTTCAATAGTGAAGTTCACTTCCCTCTCGGGCGGTAAACTTGGTAATTCGGACGGAAACACATCGGGGAACTCATTTACAATAGGAATGTCCGCTAAGATAATCTCCTTAGACTCGGTGACAATTACGGAAGCAAGAAAAGTTTCACATCCTTGCGAGATAAGTTTGCAAGCGTGAAGAGAAGATATGATAGTAGGATGCTTCTTGTACTTGATGCCAAGAAAAGAGAATCTTGGAAAACCGGGCTTTCGAAAGGATATAATCCTATTTCGACAATTGATATAAGCATCATGATCTACAAGCCAATCTACCCCTAAAATGGCATCATAACCTTTCATGTCAAGGCATACTAAGTTTGCGGGGAGATTATGACCTTCTACTATCACTTCGCTATCAGGATAATAGTCGGTAAGCTTTGTTCCAGAACCTAAGGGTGTGGAAATAGCAAGATCTGAAGGTAAGGGAGCTGATGTGATTGGTAATGTTTTAGCAAAAGTAGTGGAGATAAAAGAATGAGAGGCACCGGTATCAAATAGCACAAATGCAGGACGAGAACAAATTTGAAGAGTACCTTCCATAAGCCCATCATCCCTGGGCGCTTCCTCTTCTTCTAGAATAGCATTGAGGTGAGCCTGCCTCCTGCGTCCATTACCAGATGACTGGTCCTTCATAAGGGGTCATTCCGGTATGCGATGCTCCCTGCTTCCACAACGTAAACAAGCGCAGAGACGCTTCCAACACTCCTCAGCCAAATTGCCGATTTTTTCACAAAATTTGCAAGCCGTGGCGACCTGCTCCTTCTCCTCCTTGACTTTCTTTTGCTTATGGGAACTTCCACCATTCCCATTCCTGGATCTCTTCTTATTATCACGGCTCTTGTAAGGCTCCGTGATGCTGAACTTCTCTTTCTTATAACGCCGATCAGAACGTCAGCTGGATTCCTCTCCTTTCCCCTTTAATTTCTCAACCTTCTCCAAGGTCCTTTCACATAGGTATGCCCGCTGAACCATCTCCACATAAGTACGGATGTTTTGGATCCCGAGCTGCTGGATGAAATCGGGACGTAACCCGTCCATAAAACTATTCACCTTTAATAAATCGGTACTGATTAGATGTGATGCATACGGTGCTAGCCTTGAGAATTACAGTTCATATTCGGCAACCGTCATCATTCCTTGCCGAAGAGCGGCGAACTCCATAGCCTTTCTCTCTTTTACGTGCTCAGAAAAGTACTTGGCACGAAATAGGGTAAGAAAACCTTCCCATGTATGAGGTGCATCGGCCGGAGGTGCCGGAACCGACTTCCACCATGTGTGAGCATCTTTGTTAAGTTGAAAGGTTGCGAGACGCACCTTCTCCTGATCGGTGCATTGATTACTTCAAAGATACGGTTCATTTCGTCTATCCAGTTCTCTGCCTCGTCGGGATTAGAAGAACCATAGAATCGCAGAGGATTTAACCTCCGGAAATTGCGATGTAGGTCACCAGCCCTTGCCCCTGCACCACCTTGTGCTATGGTTTGCAATGCCTGAGTAAGGCCGGCAACTGTTTGTTGCATACTATCCGAATCTACACGATGAGCCATTTGTAAAATGAGGTATCTGAGAGAAAAATAACAACTTGTTATTTCTCATGAAATTGGGAGAAATAATCTTAAAGCTAATTAATTATCTTATCCTGGGCTCTACCCAATTCTCACATAGGTATGGAAATTTCTTCCTTAGTTTATAGGTAGGGGTCCTTAAACCTTAGACTTATCCTATGACATGACTCTACTTCCTAAGTCTTGAGACTTAGGCTCTGATACCAACTTAACTGTCACGTCCCGAGCCTTTATTACAGCGGAAGGCTCGCTCGAGAAACGCGAACAGCCGGCATGGTAAGCCTCTTGCAAGTAAGAATGATCAGAGCGCAAGACAATCACACACATAAATATAATTGCATAAATTTACTCAAACTCCAACTTTATTTCATAATAATCAAATATTCAAATATAGCCACTAATTCAACTTATTCCAATCTATCAGACTCAAGAAATAGGAAAATTACATAGACTCAATCTAAACAATATAGACTTTCCTAAGTCTTCACTCTCATCTTGACAATACTTTCATTCGCTCTCGGACCCGCTACTTGTATAACCCGAATCCGAATTCGAATCAGTTTCATTTCCTGAAAAGATTGGAAATAGGTAATGAGCACACTTGCCCAGTAGGTATCTTCGCATCAACATGAAGGCACTATTAAAGTAATTAACAATTTAGCTCTAAAGAATAAGGTAAAAATCATGCGAATGTGATCAATCACGCGATTAAACCAAAGTAACAAGATGATCAAGTAAGTTAGAATGAGAGCAAGTACGAACTTGTAAGAATGCAATAAGGACATGATATTGGCCTTTCATGAACAAGAATGTATCGAGAATGTACTAGCAAGCCACATAATCATCACTCTAGTATCTTTTGCTGATGAGCAAGTACTTCGTGAATTTCTGTGGAATATCAAGCAAGAAATTCATGTACAAGAATGACATGTCATGCTGTATCGTGGATTTTCACTTATTTATAGAGAAAGTACTCCCAACGTAATGCGATGTCAGTAGCATCATACCCCATGGTTTATAATAATATGTTTCCGACAATCAACCGAGGGGACTAGCATAGAGCCCTTGAACACAATCAGTGCTCGATCGCATCTTCAAGTATAAATCAAGCTTTTTCCACGCATGTAACAATAAAGTATAGCCAAGAATGTAATAAGTTCAATAAGCTCATGATAACAATAATTCAATGAATGAATACTTTAATAAGAATCATGAGAAATCAAGAATGACTTAAGCAAGGTTATGCTTATGGAAATAAATCGGCAGCATAACGGTACATTCTTTTATTTTCCATTCATTATTTTAGGTTTCTTGATCAATATGATAAGTTCTAGATCATCAATAGTCCATCTACAAACCTTGGAATATTAACCCTTGGTCCACCTTGGGTTAAAATACTCAAGCAGTGTGATGGTCGTGTACTGGGCCATTACATGATGTGACGCTCCAGTATTGGGCCGTTACATTAATCTGAATCCAGAACCAAAAAATCGGACTCAGTTGAATGTGACGGTCGTATATTGGGCTGTTACTTGTGCCTGACGGTCCAACATAGAGCCGTTACATTACTGATAGCCAAAAAACATCGATAGTGTAATCTAATCAATGGGCTTTAATGGTACAACCAACTCGGCGTCCTAGTGGGAATCCCAGGCTCGCGGAGAATTACGGAGGCCTTGAAACAAGATTTTCTAGTCCATTGGAAGGAATATCCAATAGAGAGGTCCTGATGTCCAAGAATAATGTTCCTATAGTGTAAAGTGAACTAATGGACATATACCTGAATATACGCCATGTATTTAGAGAATGACTCTATAGATAGAAAAGAATGTGTAACAATGTGAAACCAAGATAAAACTCCGTCAATACGACATTGGAAAATCATGATTTAGAATACAAAACTATAGAGTTTTAGCCAATGAAATTAGCATAACTTAAAATAACCTAAAACACATTAATCATGCAATTTGGTTATAAATCTGTAACTAAACTTGAAGTCATGATAACAGGTCCATCTTAGCTAACTAAGCTTATTTATAAGTAAACTTAACTGGTTATTATTCTACCTAGGGTTGGCAGAACACAGGGGTCTGACGGTCTAGGATAGGCGCGTTACAGTGCTTGTGACGGTTTATCGAGGGGCCGTTACAGTGGTGGAACGCTCCTGCTAGGGTGCGTCAGAGGCAATAGAATAAATAAAATACAACAGGATGTGACGAACTATCGTAAGGCCGTTACATTCATGTGGCGATCTTACGTTGGTGCGTTAGAGAATCTGCTGGCAGTAAACCAAGTAAAAGGTTTATGAAAACATAACATGCCTGGAAATCAAAATACTACCACTGTCCTAGTCATGATAAGGAAGTATAGGCCAACTATATGCATGGGTTTAGTGAATAGACATGATAATATCTTTTAATTTCTATTTAGGGCTAAGAGATGCATGAATGTATAGAACTATTAGA
Organism: Amorphophallus konjac; assembly: GCA_022559845.1. Taxonomy (NCBI): domain Eukaryota; kingdom Viridiplantae; phylum Streptophyta; class Magnoliopsida; order Alismatales; family Araceae; genus Amorphophallus; species Amorphophallus konjac. The sequence continues at coordinate 31,469,816 of CM040125.1, forward strand.
TCATGAAATTCTTAGTCTATAATGCATGAAATCAAGCACAACCAGAGGGCTTTTACTCCTAACAAGTTATTTTTGCCAATCATGAGATAAGCTATTGTGGACGTGTAAAATTGCACGCCCATACGTCCCAACTAGTCCAGCATTAACAATAACTTCAACTGAAGAAACTGCGGGGAAGATGGGCCGCCCGGACTCTCCGAACAAACACACACACACACACTGCCGAGAAGCCGCCTCCAGAGTCAAGGCAGTGAACGGAAACCATCCCCCGGCAAGCTCACAATCCCTGGGCCCCAAAGAAAATTAGGAAGCCCCTTCCTGCCCTCCAACGGCACAACAGCCAAATGCCCCCAGTGGCACACCCTGAAGCGCCCTCAGCGGCACACTACTGTGAGTGCCTCCAGCGGCACGCACACGCTGCCCTCCAGCGGCACACCCCTGCATGCCCTCCAGTGGCACACTCGCTGTGCCTCCAACGGCACACTCACTCACTTTGTGCGCTTTACCGGCACATCCTTTTCAAGCCCACTAGCGGCACACTTCTTCAGCTCCTCCAACGACACGCCCAAGTGCCTTCTCCAACGGCACACCTCATTGGCTTCTCCACTACAGTGCGTGGCCGAGCACTGTAGCATGCCCGAGCACTGTAGCAGATCGAGCACTGTAGCAGACCGAGCCAAAGTTGAAGAAGGCCGTGCTATTGTAGCAACCAAGCCTGAAGAGAGCAATATAGCATGGTCGAGCACTGTAGCAGACCGAGCACAGTAGCAGTCCGAGCTAAAGTTGGAGAAGGCTGTGCTATTGTAGCAACCGAGCCTGAAGAGAGAAATATAGCATGGCCGAGCACTGTAGCAGACCGAGCACTGTAGCAGTCCGAGGTAAAGTTGGAGAAGGCCGTGCTATTGTAGCAACTGAGCCTGAAGAGAGCAATATAGCATGGCCGAGCACTGTAGCAGACCGAGCACTGTAGCAGTCCGAGCTAAAGTTGGAGAAGGCCATGCTATTGTAGCAACCGAGCCTGAAGAGAGCAATATAGCATGGCCGAGCACTGTAGCAGACTGAGCATTGTAGCAGTCCAAGCACTGTAGCAGACCGAGCACTGTAGTAGTCCGAGCTAAAGTTGAAGAAGGTCGTGCTACTGCAGCAACTGAGCCTGAAGAAAATCAAGCTACTGTGATAAACCGAGCATGGCTTGTAAGGGTGAGAAATAGGTGTTAAAAGGGTGAAAAATGTATGGACAATGGTGTCCCATTTTCATTACGATGCTCTGTTTCACCCGAACACAGAGCATTGAATGCTCGTGTCTCTAGCTCGCGCTCCAGTCAACAGCGTAGTGGTACCAGGCCATCAATGTCAACCTCGGCCAACCCGGTAAAGACACGTTAGCTACCTCTGCCATCCCTACTCACAGTTCATTTAATGACCCCAGACGTGTGAAAAGTGAAGAGAAGAAGAAGAAGGCGAGGCCTTTGAATGATCCAACCTCCACTCTATATAAGGGGGGGCTGGCTCTCTCTCTCAAGGAGGAGAGGAGGAGAAGAGAATGGAGATGGATATATCTGCGACCGGGGTGGGAGCTCCAGGGAAGACAGAAGAAAATAAGAGAAGAAGAGAGAAGGGCCTGCTACTCCGTATTGCTACCGCTGAGTGAAGAGAGAAGAGAAGAAGAAGGGTGGGTGAGAGGGAAGTGATGCTCGGGAGGAGAGGAGTCGATGCTCTGTTCCCCTCCCATCATTGTATCTTGTTCCACTCCATTCTTCATTTGATTTCTTGTGATGTATTAGCCCTTTGGGCCACTTCTTTTTTTTTGCAAGAATAAAAGAAAGGTTTGTTAACTTTCGTTGCTGACCCGTTTGCTTCCATGATTCCCTCTTCCTTCATCTGGTGACACCTCCTTTAGCCTTGAACCGGTGACACCCCAACAACCCCAGTCCGGCACACTTGCCATCTTTTATTATCCAGTGCACTCCCAGCCTAATTTATCCGTGTCTCCCAGTCGCTGATTTCTCTGGGTTTTCCAAAGTTTTCTTAAAGGTGCTGCTGCCCCTGGCACACCACCTTGAATTGTCGGGTTCCGCCACTTCTTGTGGGCGCGTTCCCTGTATCTCCCTTACCATCCGGGTCAAGGGGAGATGCTGCCGAATTTTTACTAGAAACAATAACATGTTAAAAGGCAAAAGGAAGCAACAAACAAATAAAATGAATAATGGTAAAGTGCTTCAACCAAGACAAGAGAACAACGGACAACATGAAGAGAATCAAACCGGATGATAACCAAGCACATTTGAACATTTGTCATGCAAAGAAGAAAGAAATGGAAATGATTAAGAGGAGAGAAGAGAAAGCTCATGTGCATTGCATAAAACCAAATAAGAGAAGAGAAGAAAAGACATAAGAAGATGAAGAAGAAACCCCTCTTAGGCTTTGCCCGGTACACCCTCGCTGTGCCTTGCCTGGTACACAGCATCAAAGCTTTGCCCGGTACACCCTAGCCGCACCTTGCCCGGTACACCCCTCTTTCGTCTTGCCCGGTACACCCTGTCCAGGTCTTGCCCGGTACACTCTGACCGTGCCTTGCCCGGCATACCCTTCCTGGCCCCTTCTCCGGTACACTCTCTTGGCCTCACCCGGTGCAACCTCGGCATGCCCCTCGCCTTAAATGCAGTAATAAAAAAAATAATAATGAAATAACAAAAAATAAAAAGAATAATAATAAAGATAAATAAATAATTTTATAAAAGAAAAGGGAGGACATAACGCATGAACGAAATAATAATGTAATATAAGAAGGATCAATGAGGAGCACATGAAATAAATGAATAAACAAATGAATAATGATAACGATAAATGACGATAATAACAATGAATATAATGATGTGGCACTCATCATCCCCGGCCCCTTTTGGCTTGTCTTTCCACACACGCTCTAGATACAACAAATAATAATAATAAGAATAATGCTAATAATAAGAATAAGAATAATAATAATAGTAGTAGTAAAAGTCATAAAAAGGTAAAAATATAAAAAGAAGTAAAATAAATAAAACAAATAACAATAATAACAATAATAATAAAAGAATGATAATAAAAATAAATAAAGAAAGGAGAATGCAACATACCGGTAATAAAAGAAGAATCAATGAGTAATATCAAAAAATGAATAGATAAATAAATAAATAATGATTGCAATAATGAATAGAATGATGCGGCTCTCATCATCCCCAGAGCCTTTGCATGGGAATGTTAATAAGGTCTTCATGGGTCACTCTTAGACCTCGGGTCCGTCCCGATTATGGTCATTGTCTGATCCATATCCTCGGTCTATAGCCCGCTCCCTTCGAACACGTTTTCGATTTTGGAATACAATCCCCAGACTCTTCCCCGTTGCCCTCTGGCACCGGGAACATTAATGATGCCCACACAAGCCCCGTTCGGACCGCGGGAGGCGCCCCCGGTACGGTCCTGACTCGATCTCGCACCGGGCCAATAACTTCGCTAGTTTCCTACTACACTAACCCAGATTTAACCGAATGTTTTCAGTGTCTCGAAATAATAAACTTTCCCTACCCCGGCATACATATGTTCCAGGTCCTCCCGCGACGATTACGATATTCTCAAGCCGGACACCCGTCCGAATATTAAACGGTCTCCCGAATGACCAATACGTTTCGAACGTTCGCTCCCCAAGGCATAGGGCTTTCTAGCTGGTTCATGGGATATTCCCCCGTTGCCCCTTGGCACCGGAAATATTAATGACGCTCATGCGAGCCAAACTTCGACCGCGGGGGGCCCACCGTAGTATGGTCGCAGCTTTCCCTTGCACCGGGCCAATAGATTTACTGGTTTCTGACCGCTCTAACCGAGGTTTAGCCGAACGTTTCCGCTCTTCCGAACAATAAATTTGCCGTACCTCGGCATACATGCGTTCCGGTTTTCCCGTGTCAACCGTGATTTTCTCGAGCCGGACATTCGTCCGAACATTAAATGGTCAGTACACGATCGACATGACCGCGAATGGTTTTCTTCTCGCCCTCGCGTGAGGATTTCAATACCTCGTAATAGACGTTTCATGCAATTAATTTCTTGGCAATGAGGCCCTGAATCCCGGCGATTAATCAAGGTGTTCCCTCGTACGGGGGATGTAAATGACGCCGTGACCTTTATGACGCGGCGGGTGTAGACACGCCAAAATTGACGCTATGTCGATCAAATCTCATGTCACTATATTGACGCCCCAAAGTGAACTTCAATACATTCATAATATGAAGTTTTTCTATGTTTGTGTTTTTTTGGTTTGATCTTGCATTTTTGTGATTCGCGACCTGAAGAGGGGCGTTATTTGAAAAGTGACCTTACCTAGGGCGTGTTCAAAAGAAAGGACGACCAATTGTCAGGGCGTCAATTCCTGGTATTATCCGATTTCAAAATAAATTCCAATTACTGATTGGCGTCCTTCCTCAGGGCGTGTTTTAACGTAACGCCTTTATCTCAGGCGTTTTCTCATAATTTTCAAATAAAGAAAGTTTTATTTCCAAATTTAAATCCAAGAAGTAACGCTCTTGACCAGGTCGTGTTATGGAGTAACGTCTTAAGGTAGGTCGTCAATTCAAATTTGACGCCCTTCTGAAGGTCGCGTTTTATGTTTCAGTGTCCTGTTTGAGTGTGCCTTTCCTGAACAGTTCCCTGCCTTCTTTGATCACCTTGCTCGATCAGGGAACTGGAGTCCTTGCCATTGATAACCATTGCCCGTTCTTATCTTCCCAAATCCGTGGTTATCTTGATTTAAAACCTATATAAGCATGCTCTGGTCGATCTTGACAGAGGTTACCGAGGTCAGAAGTTATACATAGATACATACAGGGTTTACAGAGGCTCCCTTCATCTTCTTCCTGTGCAATCTTTTAGAGCCGTCTGCTTCCTCTTCTTCCTGCTAGCAGCATCAACCCCGATTCCCCTCTACTGTCATCAGGGACAGCGGGGGTCTTTTGATTATTTATTCGTGCTTTTTCCATCGATCATCATCCACCGTTTTCTTTTCTTGCATTAGTATCATATCTCTCCTTTCCCTAACTCTTTAGGGGTTTTAAAAAACCAAAAAAAAGAGGTGCGCATGTTGTGTTCTTTTTCATCATCTTATTTTCTATTTGGGATTGATACTACATTCACTCTTGGCTGATCCATCTTTTTACTTGTTTGTTCTTTTTTTTGCAAGGGTAATCAATAAGGAAAACCCCCTTCATCGGCCGGCCGATAGAAGGAGGAGGAAGGAATTCACAATCCATCCCGCATCCCACTTATCACCAGGTATTCGCGATCATTTATTTTATTATTGAGGTAACCCCTCTGGCGATCACTCTCCTTTATAGCACAACGTGCTTTCTTTTGTCGTTGTTATCATCTCCATTCATCCTTTTATATATCTCACATGAGTGGTTTGTTCCACATGTGTGGAGTTATCACGATCCACAAATTGGCGATCACGGTGGGACTTCCACTGTTTTTCTTTTGATTACCATCTCCTATTGGCACCCACGTGTGCCCTTTCCTATTGGCACCCACGTGTGCCCTTTCCCCTTCGGCACCCACGTGTGCCCTTTCCCCTCGGTACCCACGGTACCCCTCCTTTTGTGCCCCACGGGCACCCTCCACCGTGCACACTGCACACTCCCGGGATCAGCCAGTTTGTGATCTGAATTAACGCCTCACCCAGAGGCGCATTTTAATTTAACGCCTGCATCCAGGGTGTCTGATTTATGTTTAACGTCTTCTGATAAGGCATGCTTTATCATATCCCCTACTTTTATTACGCTGTTTGTGGATTCACGCCCTGCCCCAGGGCGTCTCTTTATTGCTTAGCGCCTCACATCAAGGCGCGTTTCCAGATTTGACACCCTCTGCCGAAGGCGTCCTTTTCACATATAGCACCTCACACCAAGGCGCGTTTTCTCCATTGCCTGTGGGATCCCCAGGGATTCACGACAGTCTCACTGTCGTCTTTTTTGTTGACAGCGACCGTGGCTAGGTCGTCTCTTTCCTGTGATTTTATAGAACCCTGACTGTCTTTGCTTATTCATGCTGCATTGATTCTTATATTGATTGTTTGGCTATATTGGTGTGATCTGCATATCTTGGCTTGCATCTTGTGGCATTTGGTTGAGAGACCTCCTCTCTCTACACTAGGATTCCACACACCTCTCTTGGAATCGGGACAACCCTCCATTGAGCATTCCGTCACTTTGGACCGAAAATCCCTTTTTCAAGACCTCCGTAAGTCCCCGCACCCGTGGATTGCCTCACGGACGCCGGGCTGGTTGTACCCTTGAAGTACCCGGAGTATAGAGAACCCATCGTTGGTGAAGGGAGAGAAAGAACCTAGTTGACCCGGAAGTCACACTTTGATCCAAACTAGGTTTCACTTTGCAAAAGGAGTGAATTATTCTGCAAATTAGTCCACCCTAATCTCAAGCATAACACTAAAATTTTACGTTCATCTCAACTTGATTGCATAAATTTGGTTGGATTGATTTGCTTAAAGTTTGCTTGGATTGAGTGCTTTTTGTGTGATAACCCCTTTCATAAAAGCTTCCCCCCTTCTTAAACATGAAACTCCGTTCAGGTAAAATCCTCAACATGGCAGGCTACGGGTATTCTTATGATGATGAGGATGAGAATGTTTTTGGTCAATATGAAATCCCCCTCCAAGATTCCATTTATCATGAGGAAAATTACCCTCCTCCTCAGCCTCATTACCCTCAGGTTCATGTGGTTTATACCACTCCTCAAGAGGTTGTGCCCTCTTCTCAGACTTTACCCTCTAACACTTCGGGGAACCCTTCCCCATCCTTCAATGTCACCGATTTAATTAATGCTCTATCGCAGTTAGATGATTCCCAGCGGCAGGCAGTTCAGGCCGCTTTGAAAGGGAAGTATGTTCCCTCTTCGTCCTCTAATCCCCCTCCGGCCGAGAGTGGCCATCACCTCACTAATGACCAGGCGGTCTTGTACAAACCCCCCTCTCATCCACCAACGCCCGGTGCGGCCATGCCGGCCCAACAAGCGAGCTACTCAGCGGTTAGGCCTCAGTCTCTCCAACCTCCCCGAATTCTACGAACGCCTATACCGCATTCTTTCATTCAAAATCCGGCCCCAGTCGAGTCTGATACTAATATTCTACTGCTTCAGAAGTTGGCTAGCATGGAAGAGCAACTTAAGAAAGTCACTGCGGCCAAGAATGCCCCGGAAATCTCTCTCCCCACACTGCCGGTCTTCCATCTGCCACCCTCTGAGATGCCGAATTTCCGGCGATACAATGGGACTGGTAATCCTTTCATTCATTTGAAGGATTTTATGTACGAGACCTCCTTCTGGCAAGACAACAAGGCCTCTTTGGCCTATTTATTCAGGAGATCTCTGGAGGGGCCAGCCCTTGAGTGGTTCTATTCGTTGGATCCCACTGATGCCAGCAATTTTGATATTGTTCAAAAGAAGTTTTTACAGAAGTACAGGGACCGGGTTGGACCCTCCCTCTCAGTCACCGATTTGGTTGCAGAAAAAATGAAGCCCGAAGAGGACTTCATAATATTTGCTGATAGATGGCGGTTAATGGCCGAGAAATTGAAAGATACCCTGTCGGAACAAGAACAAGTTAAGATGATAATTTCCAATGCAACTCCTCAGTTCCGGCATATCTTGGCCATGAACCGACTAACAACTATGGAGGAGCTCTATGAAAGAGCTCGTTATATCCAAACACAGATGAAGGATTCGCCCATCATGGGCATGTTTGAGCCAAAACCCCGGCTATTTAAGAAAAGTAGAAATGTCAACAACAGCGGGCCCACGACTGAGGGCACAATTGCAAACGAGCAGGTTGGCGTAGTTGGCCACCCCCACCATCAATCTAACCCACGGCCTAACCCACCTCCACCACAAAACCCCCATTTCAACTCCACTCCACAACACCAATTCGCACCCCAACATTCCTTTGCTCCATCGCAAAACCAAGCGCCCCACGCTAACCCTCCAGCCCCGCAACAGTACCACCAGGTACCACCACCTACCAACTATGGCCAACAACAACAACAGAGACCACCACTTGGCCCCAAGAGAGCTCACTACCCTCCACTGCCAGAAAGTCTCCCGGATATTTTCAACGCCTTAATGGCCGCCAACTTGCTCATGTTACCAAGGGAAAGAACAGCGTGGCCCGTTAATGTTGACACATCCCGTTACTGCGCCTTCCATCGCGCGCCTGGTCACAACCTTGATCGTTGCTTTCACTTCAGAGATTATATTTATGATCTAAATGACTAGGGCGGCATCAACTGGGATGAGATGAGGCAGTTTATTGCCACCATGAAAGAAAGAAGGCCTCCTCGGCAGCAACAGGCTCAGCAGCCACAGCAACCAGTTCCACAGCAGCAACAGCAAGCTCCAGCACCTCAGCAGGATATGGGGATTGTCCATAATCCACTACCGGAGCACCCGCCAAACCAGCACGTAAACCCTGTCACGTCTCTCCCTGAGGTGGAGAGAGGGTAGGGATGGCATGAAGAAAACGCCTCTGTCGGGGCATTTAATCACAATCAAAATCAACCTCCGTGCCTCTTGCGCACCCTTTCTTCTTCTTCTACCCCCCAATTGAGCCGATCCCTTCTGCGCCCCGTTAATCCACCTACCCCTACTTATTCTCCAACCTTGCCGGTTCGCCCCCTTCTTACCCGCTTACCACCTCCACAACCTACACCACAACAAACCCCATCCACCACCAACCCTTCACCACTGCCATCTAGGCCACTCCTTAACCGCCCGTCGCCAATGCCCGTTGCACCCGCCACCACTACTCCTCCACCGGCAAGGATCCCTCCACCGTCGGCTCCCCCACCTTTTATGCCCAGATCTCTCCTCGTTCCACCCACCAATTCCCCCCGCATTCGGGTATCCCTTTCTACTCCTACGCCTCCTACGGGGGCATCTTTATTGAACTCTTCATCAACACCCCCTGTGGGGAATCCTTCTTCAAACACTCCTCCACCGCTTATCAACACTAACACACCCTCTTCTTCTTCTAACCCTCCTCCCACACTTGCCCCGACAGAGGCGCGTCAAGGCGTGGCGCCGCTCGGCAGTGGACGGATGTTCCACCGCATTTTTCCACAGAGAGGGTTAGAGCTCGCGCAAGGGCCGCAAGAACAGGAACAAGAACAGGAGTCCATACCAGGCACAGAATACGACTTGTTAAAGCATTTGGACCGGACTCTGGCAAGAATTTCAATTCTAGAATTGATCAAGAGGTCGACCACTCATCAGATGGCTCTAAAGGAATATCTGCAAAAAGTCATGGTCAATGAGGACATTCTGGTCGAGCAGATAACCGTAGTCTTAACACCTACTGGCAGTCAACCGGCAATCACTTTTTATGAGCATGAGCTGGCACCAATCTCAGCAAGAAAATATGCTCTATGCATCACAGTTGATATCAATAAAGTGGCTGTACAACAGTGTTTGGTGGACACTGGGGCATTCATCAATGTCTTGTCGCCGAGCACTTTGAAGATGTGCGGCATTCCCGAGAATCTGATTTGGCCGTCCACCATAACGGTCACTGCATATGATAACACGAAGAAGCCTCCTCTAGGCATGATAACACTAAAAGTAAGTTTGGGCCCAACAACAATCACAGCTGATTTTCATATTTTAGACATGGATCCAACATTTAATGGCATTCTTGGCCGTCCCTACATCCAGCAGCTTGATGCAGTGCCCTCCACAAATCATCAATGCCTCAAATTTCCACACAAGGGCCGCATTGTCAAGGTTACCAGTATGCCGATTCTGCCAGAGGAGGACATCCACTTGGCTTCATCAGTTCCGTCTATTTGGCCTGCCAATAAGCCATTGTTATCTGTATTGGACGTCCCTCGCCCACAGTCGATGCCATCCGAGACTATCACAACAGTTGCTATGACACCCCTGCCGTCCAAGGGGAAGAAGAAGAAAACAGTGATGAACACCCATGGCTGGAACATTTTAATGAAAATGGGGTATCAAAATGGCAAACGTCTGGGTGCCAATTGTCAAGGCAGGATTAGGCCTGTAAAGCCTCAGAAATTGATTGCAAGAGGTGGTTTAGGCTACAAAGGGCCAGGCAAAAATGAAGATGAACCGTGGGCAATTATGACATCTACCTTGAAAACAGATCGCCAGCCGCTTACCTGGACGTTGCAGACACATTTTGTCACAGGTGGCTTTCAGAATAATGAGCAAACTACAATAATCACTTCCATACTAGACTGTCAGGATGTTCATGCTAGACAGTTTGCTCGTCATATTGCCCCGCTGGCCACATATAAAGCCCTGGAATCCTTAAGGCCTGACAAGAGAAGGAAAATGGATGATCCAGAATGTGACTGGTACAGGTGGTTCGATATGCAAGACATTACTATTTCCTTGAGCCGCCTCTTTATGCCGACAGACCCGGAATGGCCACCACTTATTCATGAATTGATTGAAAAACCTGCTGTGATTACAGACAAGAGGCAGTTGCTGAGTGACTACACTGATACTGGAGAGCCAGATATTCCGTTTGAGGAAGGTTTCACTGTGGACAGGCTGTGGACCGGCCTCTTTTCTCTCACTTCCATGCATCCATCTGTTCTTGCTTCTCTATATTCTCATTGGTTTGGTCGGTGCCAAGACCGCCACCGATTATGATCAATTTGTCTCCAAATTCAATCCAAGTTTCTCTGTCGATTCCTCCCTCGCTCCCCGAGCGATTTTCTAAACTCTCCATTGCACCCCCACGTGGGCCACCACCGATTCAATCTTTCTTCAAACTTGCAATCTCCACTCCTCCTACTATTCCCCCCTCGCATTGCTTTCTTCTAGAAAAAGAGAATAAAAATGAAGATAAAAATAAAAATGAAAAAAAAATGCCAAAATTTCAACTCTCCAATCCTCCATCACTTTTGAGGAAACCTCTTATCTCCTTCCCGAGTGTGTCCCGACCCAGGGGCCACTCTTCCAAGATTCCTTGATAAATCTCTTTTCCCCCTCCGATGAGGGGTCTTCATCTGTATCACATCCTGTATCCCCTTTCTCACCTTCTTCTTCATCTAATAAAGCTAGTTGCTCCTCCTCTTCTTCTTCTAATAATAAAATGCATGGGGGAGATTCACATAAGAAGTCTAAGGGTAAGCAGATTCCCCGTAGATTTTTGTTGGAGTTAGCTATCAAATGCCGAGCCTGTTTAGCCATTTCAGATTTTGTGGAGGATCCAATCATCCTGCCAGAATTGGAATATGAGGATGCTAATGTTTCTTATGAGGGTTTGGGTGTCTACGATATTATGAATGATGAAGACCCTATTGAGGAGGGGGACGAAAGTTATGAAGAATATGAGGACCAGGCTGATGCCTTTGCCAGTGGCATGAGAAGATTTGACGAACCATCAGCCTCTGTAGAGGATCCTACCAAAGAAGTAAATTTGGGTACTGAGGAAGACCCTAGGATTGTCCTCATCAGCAAGAATTTGCCGCCCTCCGAAGAGGAGGCACTTATTTTGGTACTTCAAGAATACAAGGACACGTTTGCGTGGAGTTATGAGGATATGCCTGGATTAGACCCTGCGCTCGTTGAACATCGGCTTACACTTAAGCCAGGGTCTGTCCCGGTCAAACAACGATTGAGACGTTTCCACCCTAATATGGCTTTGAAAATGAAAGAATAGGTCGACAAACTCCATAAGGCTAGATTTGATAGAGTTGTCCTCTACCCCAACTGGGTGGCTAACATCGTCCCGGTCATGAAGAAGGATGGAAATGTTCGGATTTGTATAGACTTCCGGGACCTCAACCGTGCGTGTCCTAAAGATGACTTCCCCCTCCCTCATATTGATGTTCTAATCGATAATACGGCAGGATTTGAGACCCTCTCTTTTATGGATGGTTTTTCAGGCTACAATCAGATTCGTTTGGCTGAAGAAGATCAAGAGAAAACATCCTTCACAACACCATGGGGAACATACTGTTATGTGGTCATGCCATTTGGACTCAAGAATGCTGGAGCCACTTATCAAAGGGCAATGATGGCGATTTTTCATGATATGATTCACATTTTTATTGAGGTGTATGTGGATGACCTGGTTGTAAAATCAAGGACAAGGATTGAGCATCCTCGGGTCCTAGCTAAGGTCCTGCAAAGATCACGAGAATACCAATTGAAGATGAACCCTAAAAAGTGTGTATTTGGCGTTTCTTCAGGGAAGTTGCTTGGTTTCATTGTTAGCAAGAGGGGAATTGAAGTTGATCCCAACAAGGCAAAGGCCATTAGAGACATGCCTCCTCCCAAGAATTTGAAGGAAGTTCGAGGATTAATTGGGAGGTTGCAATTCATTCGACGCTTCGTCTCCCAGCACTCACAACGATGCAGGCCGTTTTACGAGCTCACTAAGCCGGGAGTCAAGTTTAATTGGGATGACAAGTGTCAGGCAGCCTTTGACGGATTGAAGGATTATTTGGCCAATCCTCCTGTCCTGAGGCCCCCAATTCCAGGCAAACCGCTTGTTCTTTATGTTTCTGTCCTGGATGACTCTGTAGGTGTTGTCTTGGCTCAAGTGGATGAAGAAAGTAAGGAGAGGGCAGCATACTATTTGTCTAAACTTCTTAACCCCTGTGAGCAGAGGTACTCAGCCATGGAGAAGACTTGTGCTGCTTTGGTTTGGGTAGTCCAGAAATTAAAACACTATTTCTTAGCTCACGAGGTTCACCTCATTGCACGCATGAATCCGATCAAATTCCTTCTTGAAAAATCTGTCCTCACTGATCGATTAGCACGCTGGCAAAGCTTCCTCTCTCAATTTGACATCACTTACATTCAACAGAAAGCTATCAAAGGCTACGCCATTACCGAACACCTTGCTCATCACCCTCTCCCCCGCTTTGATCCTGTCAATTCAGAGTTTCCAGATGAAGAACTGATGTCCATTAATCAACCCCAAGATCCTATGTGGACATTACATTTCGATGGAGCTCTAAATTCCCGAGGAAGAGGGATCGGCATGGTTCTTTTAACACCAGAAGGGGTCACCATCCCATTTGCTGCTCGGCTCACTTTCCCTGTCACCAACAATATAGCTGAGTATGAAGCTCTTTTGGCCGGTCTTCAAACCGCTCATAAATATGGTGTCACCCAATTGCGGATTGTTGGTGATAGTCAGCTTATTCTACGCCAGGTGCTCGTCAAGTGCCGCACTATCAATCCTAAGCTCAAACCCTACCAGGAACTTGCTTCAGCTTATGCCAAGCTCTTCACCAAATTGATTTTCGTCCATGTTCCTCGTAGCCAGAACATCTTGGCTGACGCCCTTGCCTCTTTAGCTTCTGCTTTAGTCTTCCCTCCTGAGCGTGATTTTCATGTTCCTCTGATTCATCAGCGCGACACTCCAGCTATTAAGGATCGTGCATTCCTCGATATTAGGGATCAAGTGCTCGAAAAGGTCAAGCAGAGGGAAGCTCTTAAAGGCAGAGAGGTCATGTTATTAGATTGGCAAGAAGAGCTGGCTGACGAAGGAAAACCTTGGTATTATGAGATTGCCAGGTATTGCAATGATCAGTCCTATCCCGAGGAAGCCACTGTGGAAGAAAAGAAAGCAATCAAAAGAGTGGCTCAGCATTATGTCTTGGTTGGAGGTGTGCTCTACAGGAGAGGGCTCACTGGTGTTTTATTAAGATGCCTCGATGATGATGAATCTTGGAAGGTTGTGGAAGAGGCTCATTCTGGGGTGTGTGGTGGTCATGTGAACAGCCAGATGCTAGCTAAGAAGATTCTTAGGCTAGGTTTCTTTTGGCCCACTCTAGAAGAGGGTTGTTCTATCTATGTTCGAAGGTGTGTTAAGTGCCAACTACACGCCGATAAAATTCATTCTCCTGCTTCTTCACTCCATCCTATGTCCTCCCCATGGCTCTTCTCCATGTGGGCTTTTGATATCATTGGACCTCTTGGTGATTCAAACCTCCTGACCAAACAAAAGTCGTTCATCCTCACGGCAACGGAGTACTTCACCAAGTGGGCGGAAGCGGAAGCTTACGTGGAGATCAAAGCATCAACTGTCTGCAAGTTCATAATGAAGAACATCATCACGAGGTTCGGTATTCCAAGCACCATCGTCACCGACAATGGACCTCAATTCATCTCTCAAGAGCTCAAGGATCTCTGCAACAGGTATAACATTACATTGCATCATTCTTCTCCCTATTATCCGCAGGGTAATGGCCAAGCAGAGGCAACTAATAAAACTTTGATCAAAATTGTTAAAAAGACGTGTGAGGCTAATAAATTTTCGGATTGGCCAGACAAGCTAGTTGAAGCTCTCTGGGCCTATCGTACTTCCATTCGTACCCCCACTGGGCAAACCCCTTTTGCCCTTACTTACGGAATGGAGGCGGTAGTCCCTTATGAGATTCTCATTCCCTCTTTGAGAATACAATTTGATAAGGAACTCTCTATTGATGAGCGTCGTGATTCACTCCTTGCTCAATTGGAACTCCTATATGAGAAGCGTCTGGTCGCCGCTGAGCATGCGCGCGTTTATCAAAACAGGCTCTCACGTTTTTATCAAAAGAAAGTAATTGAGAGAAAATTCAAAGTCGGTGAAATGGTAATCAAGAGAATTTTCGTAAAACCTGGTGGGCCCCGCTCAAAACTCCAACCAAACTGGGAAGGACCGTTCGTCATAAAAGAGGTTTATCCAGGCAATGCTTATAAACTGATTAATGTTGAAGGAGAAGAGTTAACTCACCCATGGAATGGTTTGTATCTTAAGAAATACTACTCTTGATTCAAAATCCAAACAAAATATATATAGAATATTTTCAAAATCCAAAAAAAAAGAGAAAATTGATTCAAAAATCCAAAACAAAATGGAATATTTCCAAAAACCAAAAAAAAATATAAATTCCAAAAAGCAAATAAAAATAGAAATTCTTCAAAATCAAAATAAATAAAAATGAAAAGCTTTCAAAATTGGTGCCATGGCACACGAAGGATCAAGGTCCGAAAGGTCAAAATTCAGAATTCATTCATCAGTCTTGTTAACCTAAAATTGGGTCAACACCCGCACACATTACATGCTTTATTCTTGAACTCAAGTAGTGCAAAATCCGATGGGAAGTCAAAGCCTGACTAAAAGTGAAAGACAATGCCCGTTCTTTTCTTCTTCGGCCCATAAGGGAGGAAGGGAGACCTCGGGGTAGACCCGCCAAGCCTATCCGCCGCCCTAGTAGGTGGAAGTCAAGGCCCAAAAGGGAGCAAATGCCACAAAAGCCCAAGTACAATTAGGTTGATTCATCAATGCAAGTCAATTTCAAAGTGAAAGTCAAATGGTGAAAAGAAAAGTATGTCAAGAGGGCAAAGTCCCCGCAAGGAAAACCTTGGGCGTATGCGTGCAATATAAAAGAGGTAAAAAGGCAACAAAATTTCCCTACGCCAGAGACCGAACCCCAACAGGCATAGGGTAGGGGAGGTAACTTTACCTCGAGCATCTCAGAATCCCTTATGGGTTTCCCTTATATTTTCTTCCATCCTTTCTATGTGGTAAGTCACGAACTGGCAGGATGGTCAAGACGGACTAGGAAATTGCACTGTACGAAATCTCGAATACAAGACAACTATGATCACGTCGACTCACTTTTAATTACTCAAGAAAGGTTAATGAATTTTAGATGGTGACCGTGTAGGACCCGTGGTCTTGATAGCCTTGTCAACCTATTTTTGCAGAATAATTCAACTAACGTCTTTGGCTAAGGCGCGTTCAAGTTAATTAACGCCTTCGATAAAGGCGCTTTGTATAGAATTAACGTCTTTGTTTAGGTCGTCTCTTTCCAAATAACGTCCCTGCGCAGGTCGTTACTTTCTCAAAAATCAAATTCACTTTTCAAATTCACGCCGTCTTCTAGGGCGTTTTTTTTATGTGAATCACAAACTATTATAAGGCGCGTTTTTTAGAAAAAATAACAAAAATATATATATAAATGAGTGAAAAGAAAAAAAATGCATTCTCCAAGTATGCTTGCATTACTGCATGGGCATCTTTATTTATGGTTTGCATATGCGTGTTTGCTTGTTGCATCTCCCCGTTATCAGTTATTTCATTTACCTTATTTGATTAAAGGCTTGGCCCCTTGACCCGTCATTAAGGTCAAAATATTGATACCCCTTGCTTATGGAGCAAGGGGCCAAGTCGAACAGATGAATTAACCTGTTTGTCCAATGTGGATTACAGTTGCAGGAGCAGGGCAAAGTGAAGCAAAAACGAAAAATGTGAAAAGAGAAAAGTACACAAACACAAGTACACAAATACACAAGTGCTCAGGTAACAAAAATGATAATATCGTATATATATATATATATACATCATGAATATCTGAGTACAAGTGTGAGGGTGGAGGAGTACAAGTAAGTCTCTCAGCTCTCGCCTCTACCCTCCTCTCTCCTACTCTCTACCTCGTCCTCGCCGTCCCGAGGAGGCACTGGTGGAGGGGGCATGGGCCCCCGAGAAGAAGCTGGAACTCGAGCCTGGCCCCCTGCCTCGCTCCTCTCTCGAAGAGAAGAACCTGCCACGAAAGTGGAGCTAGTGAAGGAGTACCCCGCGGCACGAGCTCGCTCACGCCCTCGCTGGAGACGCTCCTCAGCAACTCGTAGCCGCTCCTGAACAAGGACAAGCTGCGTCCTCGAGTCTGCCAGCTCACGCTCATGTGCTATCACCAGCTCCTGGTATCGGGTGCGCTCTGACTGCTCCAGCTCCTAGTACCGGGCACGCTCTGACTGCTGTAGCTCGTGGTGACGGGCACGGTCCGCCGAGTGCTCCTCCCGCTCTCGAGCACGCTCTCGCCGCTCCAGCTCAAGGGCCACTCGCAGCTCTGCTACGTCCTGAGGCAACTCCTCCCGTCGTCTCAAGGTCCGCTCCAGCTCCGTAATCCGCTGCTCGCGGATCGCCAGCTCTGTCCCGGCCAGGGCAGCCTGGGTACGTGCCGCCTGTAACTGCCTGGTCTACAAACAGGTAAATAAATCATCAGTTCCACAGTTCAATAAATTAGAAAATAAGCCATGAATGACGGAAGGTAAAGCACTCACCTGGGCTGTCATCGCCTGCTGTCCCTCGCAGACGCAGGCAAGAGCGGCTCGAAGCTCCTCAGTCTGTAAAATGAAGTTTCATCAGTGCACAATTATATAATCAATATTTGAATGGATTTGTGTTTTGGAATTTACCCGTGAAGCGAGGTCGCGCTCTGCTGCCTCTGCTCGTGCGATCGCTCCAGCTAGCTGCTCTGCCAGTGCAGTCACCTCTGCACTGGGCCCCCTTGAGCTGGAAACCTCCCCTGGGTCTCTCCTCACTACTCCCTGCTGGGCACGCTGCATTCATTGAAATCGTCAGTGGCTAATCATCAATAATTCAACAAAAATACATTTGCATATAAAAATAATTTAAACACTCACCAGGGTCTCTAGGTCTGCCCGCGTGGCGGCTAGCTGGTCCTCCAGGCTGTGTAGATGGGCCTGGGCATCCATCGCCGCTATGTCTCGTGCATCCTGCATACGTTACATATTAGTCACATGATAGCCTCATAAGCATTTGCATTTCATTTAAAAATAATTGCATTCATACATACCCCTAGGACCTTCATCTGAGGTCGTCCGGTGTAAACCTCCCAGTAGCGCCGGAGGTACTCGGAGCTGTCGGTCGCGTGGGAGGTGACTCGGATCCCGCCTCGCCGCCAGTCGGCATACTGCTCCTCGAACCGTACCCTCCAGTCGGTCACCTTTGTACGACCGCGTGTCTTCTTCCCGATGCCACGTGGCTCCCCTACCTCAATCCACTCCTGGTGCAGGCCCAAGGTCCTCATCACTAGCCTAAGCCGTAACGGCTCGATCTCGCTCAAGTAGTGGACCCACAGCTCATGCTCAAAGCAAGGTCGCCCCGCTACGACCCACGGATGGCCCTCGTCTGTCATCCCCTCGTAGGGTCTCCATCGCACCTGCATTCATAAACATACATATCGTCATCATTCCATCATAATCATAATAAATTCAAATAAATGCAAAAGAAACATCATACCAGTGAGGGAGGGAAGTCGCGGAACTCTCTCCGTAGAACCCACAACTCGTAGCCCAGTGGGGCCCCGAACACCACCGGCAGCCAGCGCCGCACTAGAGGGAAAGCTCCCTCACCTCCAGGCCGTGGGTCGACGCGCCCCATCGGCATGTATAGGTGGCTCCAAACCTGCATCCATGCACTGCATTAGTGAGGCATTCACATGCATAATAAAAGAAAAAAAAGAAAAGAAAAGAAAAAAAGAAAATGCATACCTGAACAAAAGGTGAGAAGCCACTGACGGTCGTCTCTCGCCCTGTCCCTATGGACAGGTCAGCCGTCAAGTGCGCCAGTAGTGCCGCTCCCCAGGCGTAGCTGCCAACTGCCTCCAAGTCCTCGAGAATGCCCAAGAATCGGCAGTTGATGATGTCACCCTTCGTCCCCAGCAATAGCCTCCCCAGTAGCAGTAACAGGAACCTCCTCAAGTCAAGGTCTGCTCTCTCCCTGTCAGCCGGGTCCTGGCAGTAGACCGCCCTAGCCCCGTCTATCAACCTTTGGGAAAAGTGCTCTAGGGTCTCCCCGGACCTATGCCTAGCATCCCCTAACCCCATCACCGAAGTCAGGTCTGTGCGGAAGATAGTCCTGCACTCACTGGGGGTCTCGTAGACCATCTCTAGCCCTAGCAGTCTCTGGGCGAACTCAGTGTAGTCAGGGTAGGTGATCCCACTCACAGCCTCTCCGTCTACCCTCAACCCGGTGATCCTAGCTACATCCTCCAGGGTAGGAACCATATGCCCCCATGGCATCAGGAATGCCCGGCTAGTTCTGTCCCATCTCTCCCGTAGAACCTGGATAAGTGGTAGGTCTGGTCTAACTGGCTCTATGGATAGGAAGGCCCCGAATCCCATGGCGTCTACCCTAGCTCTCTGAAACTCAGGGAGGCCGTAGTATGCTGCCCGGACCATGACCCAGGAGATGCGCGTCCTCATCAACCCCTGCATGCATAAAGAAAAGAATTTTCGCTTAATTATTTTGATTATTCATGCTGAATCTCATTTTGATTGCCCTGGGTTATGTTGATGTTTGATTTTAATTAGCGACCACCCTTGGGTCGTGGTTTGTTGAATTAGCGCCCCTGGGAGGGGCGTGGTTCTTAAGTGTGCTTTGAATTCACGACCTACCCCAGGTCGTTGTTTATCTAAGAAACGCCTCTGTATTGGGCGTAGTTTGGTGGTTAATTTCTAATTTCTTAAGATTTTTTTTAGGAGACGCCCATCCCAAGGTCGTCTTTTGCTTAAGTCACGCCCCTGTGTGGGACGTTGTTCTCAAATGGGAGTTTTGGGGCCTCATAATATTTTTTGAAATTAATGATTTGACACCCGCTGGTTTGGTCGTCTTTCATTGAATTAACGCCCTGGTGGGGGGCGTTGTTTTCATGGTTTTCAGAGAATGAAATAAAAATAACGGCATGCGAAACAAATTCATGGAAAAATATTTAAAATAATTAAAAGCATGGAAATTAACAGCATGATATGAAAAATGATGAATTTAAATGGGCGACATGCTGTAGGGCGTGTTTTCATGAAATTAATTATTTTGCAGAAAATAATTTGAACTAACACCCTTGGGGTGGGCGTTTCATCTCTAAATCACGCCCCCACGGGGGGCGTCTCTTTTCTGAGTTGCAGGGTTTCTACCTCGAGGGCTATGGAAAATGCTGAAAAATAAAAAAAATAAAATTGCAAAAAATGTGGAATTGGGGTCAGGGGCCTACCTTCTTATGCTTTGGTTCATGGGGTTGGGGCCGTGGCTGGCGTGGTCGCCGGAGCTGGCCGGGGCGAGGGCCGGTCGCCACCGTGGACGGTGGCTCGCCGACGTCCTCATCTTCTCCATCTTCTTCCCCCTCGCCCTCTTCATTTCCTCCCTGTCCATCTCCACAGTCTTCATCTTCTTCACCTCCTTCGTTGGCCTCTTGGCCTCCTTCGGCCTCGTCGCCGGCCTCCACGGCATGTTCTTCCTCGGCCGCCATGGGGACGTCCTCCACGGCTTGTTCTTCACCGGCGTGGGCGGGCTCGCCCTCCAAGTCCACGACCTCCGGTGCAGCCACCCTCTGCCGCTTGAGTCCACCGGCCATGGCTATGGTTAGGGCTAGGGTGTGGAGAGGGGAGAGAGAGAATGAGAGATGGGGGAGGGTTCGGTTAGGGTTGCAGAAGAAAGAAGAGAAAGAGGGAAAGAGGATGGAGGAAGAAGAAGAAAGGAGGGAAAGTTAAGTCGAACGGTCAAAAAGAATTAACGACTTAAGGAAGGCCGTGTCTTATGGAATTAACGACTGAAACTTGGGCGTTTCTTGATAATTGACGACATTGCTTAAGGCATTATTTGTGTTTGTATGGGGAATGATAACCGTCGTCAAACGTATTTAAGGGCGATTGATTGATGTGATGGGAATAATCATTACTGTATTTAAGTAACGCCTATGATTGAGACGTTATTTATATGAAACGTGGCTCTTCTGAAGGCGTTACTTTTGGAATTTCAACGAATATCTTTTGGAGTATAAATTGAATTAACGCCTTGTCTTAAGACGTTATTTAGTTAACGCCCAATGGTGAAGGCGTCAGTTATGAGAAATCAATCATTGAAGACGACGTTGGCTAAGGCGTCACTTCGTGAATTCACGACATTTCCTGAGTCGTTATTTGCAACAGAACCGCAGGTTATTGGAAGATTTGATCAGAAACATTGTGTTATGGCTCAATCAGAATATTATCATTGATTTATTGGAAAAGTGATTACATTGCTTCAATGAGCTATTTTGGGCCTCAAGCTTCTTAAAGTTATTACATAAGATTTCCATTGCTCTCTATCTTCATCCAACCTTTCCACAGGATGGTGAATCTTATTGATTTTCCACAGAGTTTGGATATTTGTGCACTCTTCTCCATCTTCATTGCTGCCGAGATCCCGTATCTTGATCGGAGGGAGATGAGATGGATCTTCGAATACTTGCCGTGGAAGCCCGAGTTGAGGAAGGCACTGATGTGAGTTGTACAAAACGAATTCTGAAGCGCCTATGAGTCGAAGGTCTGTTCCGGGAGAAAATATTGCACGGAGTTCTTGAGTCTTGAGTATTCCCGGGGCGCAAGTGAAGAGATTCTTTGGCATTACTTTGAGGTGCTCTCTCCATTCCGCTCTCTTCTTGATTTGGGGTATCCGGTTCATCACTCTGTTGCTTATCCCAAGTGAGCCGGTTATATAAGAGAGTGGGCTTTTTGAGAAGATTCTTGAGGATTGTTGGGCTTCATCACATGGATCAAATTTGAAGTGAAGGTCTACCCAACTAGAGAGAGCTAGCATACATCCGTAGATGGGTCTTCCCATTGCCGCTGAGGTAAGCCCGCTATAGAGATAAGCTAGAACAGCTGGTCCGATTCTCTCTCCTTCCCATAAACTCGCCACGGTGCTCAACTATGCCTCCTCTAGAAAATCCTCCATGGATGGGAATAAGAGTGCTCCTGCTAAGCATACCACGAAGGCCTTGGTCACCCGTTCGATCTCTTCTTCTTCTTTAGCTTGATCCACTCTCTTGTACACCCATGAGGCAAGCTTTAGAAGATTAATTCCTTTAGTGACCTTGATTTGATTCACTAAGTTTGGGCTAGGTATCAATGTGGTTAATAGCTCGTGAGAAGAAATTGGTTTTGGCATGTTGGCCATCTTCTCTTCATCCCCTTGCTTCATTCTCTTTAAACCTATGATCATCTCCAACTCTTCTAATAGGATGGTGGCTTCAAAGGTAGAGAAGAGAAAGGTATGAGTAGAAGGATGCCATATCTCTACAAGAGCTCCTATAGCTGCCCAATCAAGCTGGATTTGATCATGGTGTTTAGCATGTGTAACTAGGCTCAGGAGGTTCCATCTTGCTAGGTATACCCTCATATCTGAAGAAAACTTGGAAAGGATAAGTGGTAGCCACTTAATTTTTGTAAATCTCCTAGCTCCTGGGACATTTGGATAATCCTGTGGAAGAAAGAAAAGAAGGAGAATGCATGAGCGAAAGAAGTAGAGATAAGAAAAGAGAAGAACAAAAGAAATAATATTTTACCTTGTTCATGGAGATTATACTGTTTATGTGACCGTTGATCTCAGTTAATCGAGGGGTAGAAGTTTTGGACCTCTTAAACGCCCTCTCCATCTTTGGTTTGCAGGAAGGGCTCGGGCGGTTGCAGTCCCTACGAGAAGAAGAACACGAACGGAAGAAGCAGAGAATAGAACTCTCAGAGGTTGCGTTGGTTGATCAGAGGAAGTGTCCTCCTTTTATAGAAGCCCGAAGGGTCTTAGGGCTGTTCGAAGTTGCGAGTTTGGTTCCTATTAGGACTGGGTTTAGCTTTCGCATTGGGAACGGAAGCATGATGATTAACGCCTTCTGTTGGGGCGTCAATTTTTGAATTGACGACCCGACGGAGGTCGTGTTTTATGTAGCGCCCTTTACAGGGTCATCTTTTTTCTGGACTCTCGATGAATTTCACGTCTTTTGGAAGGGCGTGTTTCTTCCTTTTGACGCCCTCATGTCAGGCGCCTTTCATGTTTTTGACGCCGTTCTATCCAGGCGTGGATTTGTGAGCTTATGAATTTGCTTCCCTACATACTTTGATGAACTTAAGTGCTATTATTTTGTGGGAATTATTTTTAATTTAGCACTTATGATCATGTCATGCTTTGAATTGAGTGTTATTCATATTGTAATTGTGGGAGGGCTAATGAATTTTCAAGCGCAGAGGATTGCAGGTTTCGAGATGCCCGGATCACTGTTGGAGTAACATCATGTTGTTCTTGTATTTCGTTCCTGTAAGCATTATTACTATATGGTATTCTACGTTATTATAATATATCAAGGACCTTGTGGTTCTGATGAACCTAGAATTTGAGTTCCCCTTCATCAAAAATGGTGATAATTCCAGGAGAGTCTTGATCACACGGATAGGCCGTTGAGTCATCCAAGGTTTGGGACGATGGTTCCACTTTCCGGGTTGATGCGTGGACAAACGGGCTTCGGCTTAATGTCAGCTCAGAGGGACGGATTCTTGACCAAGTCTAGAGGGCTTAGCAATATTATCCTTGATTATTTTCTATTTTAGTTTTTGTTTTAAGTTTTCCTTTTAGCCCAGCATGCATCATGTAGGACTTGGAGGTTTATGCTGAAAATCTTCATATTATGGCGATAATGAAAGTCACTCGTTCTTGATTGAGTTGACGTGAGATATTCCACTCCTAATTGAGTACTTTATTCTCTCTGAAGCCGCTCAGGCTGGTTCCTTGAAGATGTTCCTTTGCTGGGTCTCCATCTCGATTCCCTTTATTTTTCTGCAAATCCACCTTGATTGTAGCACGTCCACGTTGGTTGGTAACCGCTCTCCAATGGTGTCTCCTTATCGTGCCACGCGCACATTTTTACGTGTTTAGTTTAATCTCCTTTATCCAGTAAATTGATGTTTCCTTGGAATCACTCGGAGTTGTTTCACTGAGAATCTTGGAAAGATTTTCCAATGCTTAGTGTCTGAGGCGTGTCACATCACACCTTGGCGTCTACTTATCAGTCCATTCCACTTCATTCCGCTGGTTGCACTTTCACTTCATTTTCGTCTCACTCCCTTGCAAAGCAGACGCCAAGGCGGGGCAGCTGTAGACACGCCAAAATTGACACTATGTCGATCAAATCTCATGTCACTATATTGACGCCCCAAAGTGAACTTCAATACATTCATAATATGAAGTTTTTCTATGTTTGTGTTTTTTTGGTTTGATCTTGCATTTTTGTGATGCGCGACCTGAAGAGGGGCTTCATTTGAAAAGCGACCTTACCTAGGGTGTGTTCAAAAGAAAGGACGACCAATTGTCAGGGCGTCAATTCCTGGTATTATCCGGTTTCAAAATAAATTCCAATTACTGATTGGCATCCTTCCTCGGGGCGTGTTTTAACGTAACACCTTTATCTCAGGCATTTTCTCATAATTTTCAAATAAAGAAAGTTTTATTTCCAAATTTAAATCTAAGAAGTAACGCTCTTGACCAGGTCGTGTTATGGAGTAACGTCTTAAGGTAGGTCGTCAATTCAAATTTGACGCCCTTCTGAAGGTCACGTTTTATGTTTCGGTGTCCTGTTTGAGTGTGCCTTTCTTGAACAGTTCCCTGCCTTCTTTGATCACCTTGCTCGATCAGGGAACTAGAGTCCTTGCCATTGATAACCATTACCCGTTCTTATCTTCCCAAATCCGTGGTTATCTTGATTTAAACCCTATATAAGCATGCTCTGGTCGATCTTGACAGAGGTTACCGAGGTCAGAAGTTATACATAGATACATACAGGGTTTACAGAGGCTCCCTTCATCTTCTTCCTGTGCAATCTTTTAGAGCCGTCTGCTTCCTCTTCTTCCTGCCAGCAGCATCAACCCCGGTTCCCCTCTACTGTCGTCAGGGACAGCGGGGGTCTTTTGATTATTTATTCGTGCTTTTTCCATCGGTCATCATCCACCATTTTCTTTTCTTGCATTAGTATCATATCTCTCCTTTCCCTAACTCTTTAGGGGTTTTAAAAAACCAAAAAAAAGAGGTGCGCATGTTGTGTTCTTTTTCGTCATCTTATTTTCTATTTGGGATTGATACTACATTCACTCTTGGCTGATCCATCTTTTTACTTGTTTGTTCTTTTTTTTGCAAGGGTAATCAATAAGGAAAACCCCCTTCATCGGCCGGCCGATAGAAGGAGGAGGAAGGAATTCACAATCCATCCCGCATCCCACTTATCACCAGGTATTCGCGATCATTTATTTTATTATTGAGGTAACCCCTCTGGCGATCACTCTCCTTTATAGCACCACGTGCTTTCTTTTGTCGTTGTTATCATCTCCATTCATCCTTTTATATATCTCACATGAGTGGTTTGTTCCACATGTATGGAGTTATCACGATCCACAGCGGGTTTTGGTCCCGACACAAACCACACAATCGTCTGACCGAGTCAGATCGAGCGCACCATGGCTTCTTCGGAGCCCGAATAAATTGTCACTCGGTGACTGGCACGCCCACGCACTCAATAGACGAACCACCTGAATAAAGCGGATTTTAGTGCGTCCACAAGTCTGGCACGCCCGGTGGGACCAAACCACCCTTCATCTCTTCGCCGGAATTCAGGACCTCATTGCCCCCTAATAAACAATGTTTGCCTGCTTTGATGAATGGCAGGTGCTGTCTTTGCCAGCCCTATGGGGGGAAAATCCGGACTCGGTGCAGCTGCCTTCCTGGCCTCGAGGACGCTGTTTCGAAGCATATGTAGCTTCCAGGAATCATGGGGGCTGTTATAAAAAAGAGAAGAGAAAGAGAAGAGAAGGGAGGGGAAATCAAACCCCCCCTTTCCTCAAGAAGAAAGAGAAGAAAAGAAGAAAAGAAGAAAAGAAGAAGAGAATAAAAGAAGAAAAAGTGAAAAGAAAGAAGCAAAAAAAAAAGAAGGGAAAGAATTGTCAAGAGAGGGTTGTACGGCCACGTCCTTCGAGACCCACGCTGAATTAAGATTACCATTGCGGGGTTGATGCGGTGGAGCGAACCACTCATCCCCTCCCTGAGGGGGTGAGCGCTCTCCTGCACCTCCACCCCGGTCAATCATACAAAAAAGAGAAAAAAAAGAGAAATAAAAAAAGAGAAGAAGAAAAAGCTGGCAAGCATTGTCGACCAAAAGAGCAAGAAGAAACCCGGCATCCTGCCTGACTCTAGGAGGACCCAAGTCCGCGGTGCAATGACTCGGCCCGTTCCTCCTTTCTGCTGTCTCTATCCGGCACAAGACGGCCCCCGAGTAGTTGTTAAAAGACCCAGCGAGCCACAATTGTAGCTTGGTGAATAGCTGCCCGCTGAGGGGAATGCTTTATAGCAATGAGGTCAAGCACGGCCACCACTCCCGAAGAGAGCACGCACATACCCCGCCGTGGGGGATAAGAAGAAGAGATATACCCCGCCATGGGGGCATAAGAGGTAAAAAAAAAGAGAAAGAAAAAGAGGGGATATGCACCCTGATCTAGGGGCACATGAAGAGAATCCACCCCGACTCGGTGGCACAACATACAACAAAGCTACACCCCGGCTCAGGGGCCTTTGAAGAAGAAAACACACCTCTCCCAGGGGCATAAGAAGCATCAAGAATGTACCCCGGCTTGGGGATATTTGAAGAAGAAATATGCCCCGATATGGGGGCATATGAAGAGAAATATACCCCCGCCCTGGGGGCACGTGAGAAGAATCTACCCCGACCTGGGGGCATGAGAAGAAACAGAGCTGCACCCCGAAGCGGGGGACATGTGAGACAAAGGATATACCCCGGCCTAGGGGTATTTAAAGAAGAAACATACCCCACTAGGGGGCATAGAAGCCATGAAGAATACGCCCCGTCTTAGGGGCATTTGAAGAAGTTACATCCTGCCTCGGGAGCATGAGAAAGAGAAGAATACGCCCCATCTTAGGGGCATTTGAAGGAGTTACATCCCGCCTCGGGAACATGAGAAAGAGAAGAATACGCCCCATCTTAGGGGCATTTGAAGAAGTTACATCCCGCCTCGGGAGCATAAGAAGCAGCAAGAATACACCCCGGCTTAGGGGTATTTGAAGAAGAAATATACCCCACCTGGGGACATAGAAGCCGTAAAGAACACGCCTCGGCTCAGGGGCATTTGAAGAAGCTACATCCTGCCTTGGGAGTATAAGAAGAAAAGAGTCCACCCCATCTTAGGGGTATTTGAAGAAGAAATATACCCCGCCTGGGGGCATAGAAGCCATAAAGAATACATCCCGGCTTAGGGGTATTTGAAGAAGAAGGATACCCCGCCTCGGGGGACATTGCAAGCAGCGATACACCCTACTTGGGTGCGTAGGAAGCAAACCACACCCCACTCCTGGGGACACATAAAGAGAGTACACCCCGCCATGGGGGCACATGAAGAGAATCCACCCCGACTCGGGGGTACATGAAGCAACAAAGAATACACCTCGCCTTAGGGGAGTCTGAAGAAGAAGCATACACCCCACCAACGGGGGCACAGGAGCCATCGAGAATACACCCCACTTTGGGGGCACAAGAAGCAAATATTTCCCAGCGTGTCGGGGTAGAAGAAGAAGAATTTCCCCCCTCGGGGGGCAAAAAAGAAGAAGAGTAAAGATACACCCGGTGCCCGGGGCACATGAAGAGAAAGACACCTCCCTTTGGGGGCACAACAACCAACAAAGATACACCCCGACTGAGGGGCACATGAAGAGAAATACACCCCTGCTCTAGGGGCATATGAGACAAAACTATACCCTGATGCATTTGAAGCAAAGACTTCACCTCGCCTTAAGGGGGGGCATAAGAAGCGAAAGATATACCCCACCCCGGGGGCACAAGAAGAAAAAACACCCCACCTTGGGGGCGTAAGAAGCCAAAAGATGTACCCCGCCACGGGGCAGTAGAGGCAAAATGCATTCCCCCCGGGGGCACGTAAAGCAACATACCCCTCGCCTCAGCAACATATGAGGCCAAGAAGCTACATCCCGGCTCGGGAGCATAAGAAACAAAAGATATACCCCACGTCTGGGGCATATGAAGCCAAGAAACACACCCCCGTTTCAGGGGTATTTGAAGAAGAAGCATACCTCGCCTCGAGGGCCTAGAAGCTATAAAGAACACGCCCCGACTCAGGGGCATATGAAGAGAAGTCCACCCCGGCCTAGGGGTATTTGAAGAAGAAGTATACCCCGCCAGGGGACATAGAAGCCATAAAGAATACGCTCCAGTTTAGGGGTACTTGAAGAAGCTACATCCCGCCTTGGGATCATGAGAAGAAAAGAGAATCCACCCCGGCTTAGGGAACTTTGAAGGAGCAAACCCCAGGCTCGGAGTCCATGAAGCAACATGCACTCCCCTGGGGGAGACATCTGAAGTAG
This sequence comes from Amorphophallus konjac, assembly GCA_022559845.1. NCBI lineage: Eukaryota > Viridiplantae > Streptophyta > Magnoliopsida > Alismatales > Araceae > Amorphophallus > Amorphophallus konjac. The sequence goes on from CM040125.1 coordinate 31,497,867, forward strand.
AACAAACAACATCCCCCGGCTTAGGGAAGCATATGAAGAGAGGAATATACCCCGATATGGGGGCACGTAAACAAAGAAGAAGAATTCACCCCGCCTCGGGTGCATAAAAAGCAAGAACTACACCCCGCATCAAAAGCGGCAATACACTCCACTCTGGGGGCACTAGAAGCGGAATACACCTCGTGTCGGGGGCATATGAAAAAAAAAGGATACATCACTCTGGGACATCAGAAGCAGCAATACGCCCCACCTTGGGGGCATCAAAAGTAGCAATACACCCCACCTTGAGAGCACAAGAAGCAAACATTCCTCCGGTGTGTCTGGGAAGAAGAAAACAATTCACCCCGGCCTGGGGACACTTGAAGAAAGAAGAACATCCCGCCACGGGGGCACATGAAGAGAACCCCTCCCGCCTCGGGAGTATAAGAAAGAGAAGAATACACCCTGGTCTGGGGGCTTTTGAAGAAACAACACACCCCCTCCGTGGGAGAAAAAGCTACACCCTGACCCGGGGGCACATGCAGAGCATCCACCCCGCTCAGGGGGCACAAAGAGGTACACTCCACCCTTGGCGCATAAGAAGCAGAAGCATTTACCCCGATCCGAGGGCGTAAAGAAGCAAAGAGACATACATCCCGACCTAGGAGGACATGAAGAAAGAATATACCCCGACCTAGGGGCGTCAGAAGATGAAACATACGCCCCGATCCAAGGACATAAGAAGCAAGAGAATACGCCCTGCGAAAAGGGTATAAGAAACATGAAGAATGTACCCCAGCCTGGGGGCACAGAAAGAGACATACTCCGCCCTTGGCGCATAAGAAGCAGAAGCACCTACCCCAGCCTGGGGGCACAAAAAAATACACTCCGACCTTGTCGCATAAGAAGCAGAAGCACCTACCCCGACCCGGGGCACAGAAACGAAGAGACATACATTCCGATCTGGGAGCATAAGAAGAAAGATATACTACGCCCAAGCGGCATTTGAAGAAACAACATACCCTGCTTTGGGGGCACAGAAACCGTAAAGAGATACACCCCCACCTCAGGGGGGCGTAAGAAGCAAAAGATACACCCCGACCTCAGGGGGGCATAAGAAGCAAAAGATACACCCCCATCTCGGGGGCATTTGAAGAGAGCTACGCCCCGTACCAGGGGCATATGAAGAAGAAACATACCCCGCCTGGGGGCATAGAAGCCGTGAAGAGTATACCCCGGCTTGAGGGCATTTGAAGAGAGCTACACCTCGTACCAGGGGCATATGAAGAAGAAACATACCTCGCCTCGAGGGCCTAGAAGCTATAAAGAACACGCCCCGGCTCAGGGCATATGAAGAGAAGTCCACCCTAGCTTAGGGGTATATGAAGAAGAAACATACCCCACCTGGGGGCATAGAAGCCGTGAAGAGTATACCCCACCATGGGGGCATTTGAAGAGAGCTACACCCTGCCTCGGGGGCATTAAAAAAAACACACCCTGGTCTGGGGACATAGAAGCCAAAAAATACACCCCGCCTGGGGGCACAGAAGCGAAGAGGCAAAACACACCCCCTCAGGGGGGGATGCATACCAAATGAAGCTACACCCCAACCTGGGGGCACATTAAGAGAAATACACTCCAGCGTGGAAGCATTAATGAGAAAAGAAGAGTAGAATAAAGAAAAAGACATGCACGAGGCAGACGTGGTCTTCGAGCCCGCCTCATCACACAAAAGAAAAGAAGGAAAGAAAGAATACACATGAGGCAGACGTGGTCTTCGAGCCCGCCTCATCACACAAAAGAAAATAAGAAAAGGAAGAAAAGACACATGAGGCAGATGTGGTCCTCGAGCCCGCCTCATCACACAAAAGAGGAGAAGAAAAGGAAAAGAAGACACATGAGGCAGACGTGGTCTTCGAGCCCGCCTCATCACGCAAAAGAAGAGAAGATAAGGAAGAAGAGACACATGAGGCAGACGTGGTCCCTGAACCCGCCTCTTCACATAAAAGAAGAAGAGCAGAACCAAAAGAAGACGCACGAGGCAGACGTGGTCTTCGAGCCCACCTCATCACACAAAAGAAAAGAAGGAAAGAAAGAATACACATGAGGCAGACGTGGTCTTCGAGCCCGCCTCATCACATAAAAGAAAAGAAGAAAAGGAAGAAAAGACACATGAGGCAGACGTGGTCCTCGAGCCCGCCTCATCACACAAAAGAAGAGAAGAAAAGGAAAAGAAGACACATGAGGCAGACGTGGTCTTCGAGCCCGCCTCATCACGCAAAAGAAGAGAAGAAAAGGAAGAAGAGACACATGAGGCAAACGTGTTCCCTGAACCCGCCTCTTCACACAAAAGAAGAAGAGCAGAACCAAAAGAAGACACATGAGGCAGACGTGGTCTTCGAGCCCGCCTTATCACGCAAAAGAAGAGAAGAAAAGGAAGAAGAGACACATGAGGCAGACGTGGTCCCTGAATCCGCCTCTTCACATAAAAGAAGAAGAGCAGAACCAAAAGAAGACACATGAGGCAGACATGGTCTTCGAGCCCGCCTCATCAGACAAAAGAAGAGAAGGAAAGAAAGAATGCACATGATGCGAACACGGTCTCTGCACATGCCTCTCTACAAAAGAAGAAAAAAAAAAGAGAGAAAGAGTCACGAGGCGAACATGGTCTCCGCACCTGCCTCTCTACAAAAGAAGAAGAGAAGAAAAAAAAAGAGTCATGAGGCAGACGCGGTCTTTGCACCCGCCTCCCCATAAAAGAAGAAGATAAGAAGAGAAAGAACAATCACGGGGCGAACACGGTCTCTGCACCCGCCTCTCCATAAAAGAAGAAGAGAAGAGAGAAAGAACAATCACGAGGTGAACGCGGTCTCTGCACCCGCCTCTGCATAAAAGAAGAAGAGAAGAAGAGAAAGAACAGCCATCGGGGCGTTAAACCAAAAAAAAATATTCAGCCATCGGGGCTTCAAGCCGATAGATATTCCGCCGACGGGGCGTTAAACCGGAAAATATTCCTCTGACGGGGCATTAAACCAAAAAATATTCAGCCATCGGGGCTTCAAGCCGACAGATACTCAACCATCGGGGCTTCAATCCGACAGATATTCAGCCATCGGGGCTTCAATCCGATAGATATTCAGCCATCGGGGATTCAAGTCGACAGATATTCAGTCATCGGGGCTTCAAGCCGATAGATATTCAGCCATCGGGGCTTCAATCCGACAGATGTTCAGCCATCGGGGCTTCAAACCGACTAGACCTTCCACCGACGGGGCGTTAAATCGACTAGACCTTCCACGGACGGGGCGTTAAACCGACTAAACCTTCCGCAGACGGGGCGTTAAACCGACTAAACCTTCCGCCGACGGGGCATTAAACCGACTAGACGTTCCACCGACGGGGCGTTAAACCGACTAGACCTTCCGTCGACGGGGCGTTAAACTGACTAAACCTTCTGCCGACGGGGCGTTAAACTGACTAAACCTCTCGCCGACAGGGCGTTAAACTGACTAAACCTTTCACCGACGGGGCGTTAAACCGACTAAACCTTTCGACGACGGGGCGTTAAACCGACTAAACCTTCCACCGACGGGGCGTTAAACCGACTAGACCTTCCGCCGACGGGGCGTTAAACCGACTAAACCTTCCACCGACGGGGCGTTAAACCGACTAGACCTTCCACCGACGGGGCGCTAAACTGACCAACTTTCAGCCATCGGGGCTTCAAGCCGACAACTACCCCTTCATCGGCCTTCGGGTCGATAGCTACCTCATCATCGGCCTCCGGGTCGACAGCTACCTCATCATCGGCTCCTAGCCGACAGCTACCTCATCATCGGCTCCTAGCTGACAACTACCTCATCATCGGCTCCTAGCCGACAGCTACCTCATCATCTACTCCTAGCCGACAGCTACCTCATCATTGGCACCCCAGCCGACAGCTTCCTAGTTAAAAAATAGACCTCTCGCTTTGGTTCGGATCCTTCCCCGGCCAGAGAACAAAAGAATAAACCTTCCATTTTGGTCCAGATCCTTCCCTGGCCAGAGAACAAAAGAGACCCTTCTCTCTGACTCTCACATCCCGCTACCCAACGCCCCTCTACAGGGCCATTTCGGCCGGGACCCACTGTCAGGATTAATCCATCCGTCCCACCGCGCTTCCCGATTCTGGCTCCCGCAGCCCACTCCCCAGCATCTTTTAGCCCTTATGGCTCACTCCCGTGATGTCCCTCGGGTTCTATAGCCTGCTTCCCTAATATCCTTTCAGCCCTTTTGCGGTCTGCCTCCCTAATACCTTTACTACCACTACACTTATACGTAACAATAATATTTTCCTATGCAAAAAAAAAACAACAACAACAACAACAAAAAAATAACAACAACAACAACAAAAAAATAACAAAACAAAAAAAAACAAAAAGAGAATGCACGATTGCCCCGCTTGCATGGTTGCTTAATATAGAATAATACACCTCCTTGAAATTTTCTAGGACCGTGTTTCATTGCTAAATAATAATATCACCCCGATTCCGGATGCACGCGCGTCACGGCGTACGCTCGAAGGGAACCCAACTATGGCGGGTGCACACGTCAAGGGGAAGAGTCATGGCTGAATCGCTAAGCTCAACTCACAAAATAAACCTGAGGTAACGCTCCCACACTTAGCACTTAATGTGTTCAATAGCCTTCGACTATAGGGATTGCCCGAATTTCTTCTTAGCACTCTACGGAGACTTGAATTCCTGCACTCGCGTGAAAGGTATTCGTGAGGAAAAAGCTGCCTACCCCCACTGTAAAAAAAAGAGAAAAAAAAGAAAAGAGAGAGAAATGCAGAGCCGAGTATCCGGGAATCCCCACTAAAACAAATGAGGAGACTCGCGCGAAATGGTGAAGAGAATCACAATAAGGACGAATCTTAGTAGCCGGGAATCCCCATTGAGACACATGAGGAGACTCACGCCGAACGGTGAAATCCGCTACCAAAATAAACAGATGGGGGCTGTGTGAAGCTACCGAAAGTCGAAAGTCTGGAACTAATGTGTAGGCACTAGAGTGATCCTCGAGTGTCACCAGGAAAACCTACATATCCCTATGGTTAGGGCTCTTTGTTCACACATTTGCACTGCAATATCGCAGAGAATTGCCTCGGGTGAAATGCATGAATTTAGGCTATGCATGTAAGACATGCGATATCCTCTTGACGGGTGCACCACCTCTCAATTGTGCCTCGTGGCCCGCACCGTGTCTACGAATTTTGGGCGATGTCCCTATCCTATCCCCTATAGTGGGAGCTGCCTTACTTATATTTATGTTATGTCTGCTAATGAATGCTTACATGCTTGAATAAAAAAATTATAATATAAAAAAATAATAAATAATAAAAATATGTGTATACAATAAACTCAATTTCGGCTAGCGAAGCCTACTTTCCCAGCTCTGGCTCGTAGAGCCCAATCTTGGCCCCCATGGCCTACCTCTTTCCCTCACGGCTCGTTAATCTCCCAACTCCGGCTTCTATAGTCCGCTTCCCCGATTTGGGCTTTTGCATCTTGTGCCCTAATTTCGGCTCTTACAGCCCGCTTCCCAACATCTTTGGCTCTTGCAGCCTACTTCCCAGAATTCGGCCTCCACGGCCTGCTTCCTAGAATTCGGCCTGCACGGCCCGCTGCCCATAATTTTGGCCTTCACGGCCCGCCTCCGAGCTTTGGCTCTTGCAGCCTGCTTCCCCTTGGCCTTTATAGCCTACTTCCCTTTGGCCCTCGTGGCCTGCTTCCCAATTCTGCTCTCGTAGCCTGCTTCCTAGAATTCGGCCTTCACGGCCCACTTCCCATAATTCCGACTCTTGCAGCCCGCTTCCCAATATCTTTGGCTCTCGCAGCCTGCTTCCCAGAATTTGGCCTTCACGGCTCACTTCCCATAATTTCGGCTCTAGCAGCCCGCTTCCCAATATCCTTGGCTTGTAAAGGCTGCTCCCCCAATGCAGCCTCCGCGGCCCGCTTCCTGACTTTGGTTCTTCTGGCCTGCTTCCCTGTGACTTTTATAGCCTGCTTCCCAACTTTGGCTCTTGTAGCCTTCTTGCCTCGGCCCCCATGGCCCGCTTTCCCAATTCTGGCTCTGGCAGCCTGCTCCCCAAATTTTGGCTTTCACAGCCCGCTTTCCTGATTTGAGGGCACTAAATAAATTCTCACCCCATATTTACGTGCAGGGGAATATAGAAGAGGAGAAAAGAGAAGAGAAGGTGAAAAGAAGAAAAGAAGGAAAGGAAACGCTCCCCTGGCGGTTTACCGGCACACCTAGTATGGGTGTCTTCCCCGACACACGTCGCCAGCCCCTTCAGCAGCACACCTTGTGCCCCCGTCAGCGACGCGCAGGCGGAGCTTCCTCCACCGGCACATCCGTCCGGCCCTTCAGCGGCACACTCCGCAGCCGCTCCAACGGCATACTCCCAACGCCCCTCAGCGGTGCACTCCCAGGCGCCCCCCAGCGGCACACCGTCGGAGTGCCTTATGCGGCACACCCTCCTGTGCTCTTTCCTAGCGCACCCGTCAAGTGTACCGGCGACACGTTCTAGTCAGCCCTTCAGGGGCACGCCACCCCCGCCCCCCTTTATGCGGCAGGCAAAAAAAGGGGGGGGGAAGAAAAGGAGGAAAGACGGTAAAAAAAAAGGGGGGGAAGAGAATAAAAAAAGGGGGAAAGAGAGAAAACAAAAAAGAGAAAAGGAAGAGAAGGGGGGATTTCAAAAAAAAAGAAGGGAAGAAGGGAAGAAGAAGAAGGAGAGAAAAAAAGAAGAACAACAAAAGAGAGAAGAAAAAAGAAAAAAAAAGGATAACAGAAAGAGGAGAGAAGAAAAAGAAGAGACAAACAAAGCACGTCAGCTCCTGACACCCTGTCGGCACTGACAAAGAGACAAAGAGACCAACATACTGCTTCAGCGCCCGGCACCCTGTCAGCACTGATGAAGAGACAAAGAGACCAACATACTACTTCAGTTCCCGACACCCCGTCGGCACTGATGAAGAGACAAAGAAACCAACACACTGCTTCAGTTCCTGGCACCCCGTCGGCACTATTGAAGAGACCAACATACTACTTCAGCGCCCGGCACCCCGCCGGCACTGATGAAGAGACAAAGAGACCAACAACCATGTCAGTTCTCGACACCCCGTCGGCACTGACGAAGAGAAGAAGAGACCAACAAACCATGTTAGTTCCCGACATCCCGTCGACACTGACGAAGAGATAAAGAGACCAACATACTGCTTCAGTTCCCGACACCCCGTCGGCACTGATGAAGAGACCAAGAGACCAACATACTGCTTCAGTTTCCGGCACCCCGTCGGCACTGATGAAGAGACCAAGAGACCAACATACTGCTTTGGTTCCCGGCACCCCGTCGACACTGATGAAGAGACCAAGAGACCAACATACTGCTTCAGTTCCCGGCACCCCATCGGCACTGATGAAGAGACCAAGAGACCAACATACTACTTCAGTTCCCGGCACCCCGTCGGCACTGATGAAGAGACAAAGAGACCAACAAGCCATGTCAGTGCCCGACACCCCGCCGGCACTGATAAAGAGAAGAAGAGACCAACAAAGCACATCAGTTCCCGACACCCCGCCGCACTGATAAAGAGAAGAAGAGACCAACAAAGCACGTCAGTTCCCGACACCCCGCCGGCACTGATAAAGAGAAGAAGAGACAAACAAACCGTGTCAGCTCCCGACGCCCTGTTGGCACTGATGAAGAGAAGAAGAGACAAACAAACCACGTCAGCTCCCGACACCCCGTCGGCACTGATAAAGAGAAAAGGAGACAAACAAACCATGTCAGCTCCCGACACCCTGTCGGCACTGATGAAGAAGAAGAAGAGACAAAGTGACCATGTCAGCTCCCGACACCCCGTCGGCACTGATAAAGAGAAGAAGAGACCAACAAAGCACGTCAGTTCCCGACACCCCGTCGGCATTGATGAAGAGAAGAAGAGACAAACAAACCATGTCAGCTCCCGACACCCCGTCGGTACTGATAAAGAGAAAAAGAGACAAACAAACCATGGCAGCTCTCGACGCCCTATCGGCACTAATGAAGAGAAGAAGAGACCAACAAACCATGTCAGCTCCTGACACCCCGTCGGCACTGATAAAGAGAAGAAGAGACAAACAAACCATGGCAGTTCTCGACGAAGAGAAAAAGAGACCAGTACACCCACGGGCACCGCCCGACTCATCCTTCGCCTGCGCTACCCGTGGGTGGGGGGCATTTGTGGACATGTAAAATTGCACGCCCATACGTCCCAACTAGTCCAGCATTAACAACAACTTCAACTAAAGAAACTGTGGGGAAGATGGGCCGCCCGGACTCTCCGAACAAACACACACACACACTGCCGAGAAGCCGCCTCCAGAGTCAAGGCAGTGAACGGAAACCATCCCCCGGCAAGCTCACAATCCCTGGGCCCCGAAGAAAATTAGGAAGCTCCTTCATGCCCTCCAACGGCACAACAGCCAAATGCCCCCAGCGGCACAACCTGAAGCGCCCTCAGCGGCACACTGCTGTGAGTGCCTCCAGCGGCACGCCCACACTGCCCTCCAGCGGCACACCCCTGCATGCCCTCCAGTGGCACACTCGCTGTGCCTCCAACGGCACACTATCACTCACTTTGTGCGCTTTACCGGCACATCCTTTTCAAGCCCACTAGCGGCACACTTCTTCAGCTCCTCCAACGACATGCCCAAGTGCCTTCTCCAACAGCACACCTCATTGGCTTCTCCACTACAGTGCATGGCCAAGTACTGTAGCATGCCCGAGCACTGTAGCAGACCGAGCACTATAGCAGACCGAGCCAAAGTTGAAGAAGGTCGTGCTATTGTAGCAACCGAGCCTGAAGAGAGCAATATAGCATGGTCGAGCACTATAGCAGACCGAGCACAATAGCAGTCCGAGCTAAAGTTGGAGAAGGCCGTGCTATTGTAGCAACCGAGCCTGAAGAGAGCAATATAGCATGGCCGAGCACTGTAGTAACCGAGCCTGAAGAGAGCAATATAGCATGGCCAAGCACTGCAGCAGTCCGAGCTAAAGTTGGAGAAGGCCGTGCTATTGTAGCAACCGAGCCAGAAGAGAGCAATATAGCATGGCCGGGCACTGTAGTAGACCGAGCACTGTAGCAGTCCAAGCACTGTAGCAGACCGAGCACTGTAGCAGTCCGAGCTAAAGTTGAAGAAGGTCGTGCTACTGTACCAACTGAGCCTGAAGAAAATCAAGCTATTGTGATAAACCGAGCAAGGCTTGTAAGGGTGAGAAATAGGTGTTAAAAGGGTGAAAAATGTATGGACAATGGTGGCCCATCCTCATTACGATGCTCTGTTTCACCCGAACATAGAGCATTGAATGCTCGTGTCTCTAGCTCGCGCTCCAGTCAACAACGTAGTGGTACCAGGCCATCAACTTCAACCTCGGCCAACCCGGTGAAGACACGTTAGATACCTCTGCCATCCCTACGCACAGTCCATTTAATGACGTGTGAAAAGTGAAGAGAAGAAGAAGAAGGCGAGGCCTTTGAATGATCCAACCTCCACTCTATATAAGGGGGGGGGCTGGCTCTCTCTCTCAAGGAGGAGAGGAGGAGAAGAGAGGGGAGACGGATATATCTGCGACCGGGGCGGGAGCTCCAGGGAAGACAGAAGAAAATAAGAGAAGAAGAGAGAAGGGCCTGCTACTCCATCTTGCTCCCGCTGAGTGAAGAGAGAAGAGAAGAAGAGAAGAAGAAGGGTGGGTGAGAGGGAAGTGAAGCTCGGGAGGAGAGGAGTTAATGCTCTGTTCCCCTCCCATCATTGTATCTTGTTCCCCTCCATTCTTCATTTGATTTCTTGTGATGTATTAGCCCTTTGGGCCACTTCTCCTCTTTTTTTTTGCAAGAATAAAAGAAAGGTTTGTTAACTTTCGTTGCTGACTCGTTTGCTTCCCTGATTCCCTCTTCCTTCATCTGGTGACACCTCCTTTAGCCTTGAACCGGTGACACCCCAACAACCCCGGTCCGGCACGCTTGCCATCTTTTCTTGTCCAGTGCACTCCCAGCCTATTTTAGCCATGTCTCCCAGTCGCTTATTTCTCTTGGTTTTCTGAAGTTTTCTTAAAGGTACTGCTGCCCCTAGCACGCCACCTTGAATTGTCGGGTTCCGCCACTTCTTGTGGGCGCGTTCCCTGTATCTCCCTTACCATCCGGGTCAAGGGGAGATGCTGTCGAATTTTTGCTAGAAACAATAACATGTTAAAAGGCAAAAGGAAGCAACAAACAAATAAAATGAATAATGGTAAAGTGCTTCAACCAAGACAAGAGAACAACGGACAACATGAAGAGAATCAAACTTGATGATAACCAAGCACATTTGAACATTTGTCATGCAAAGAAGAAAGAAATGGAAATGATTAAGAGGAGAGAAGAGAAAGCTCATGTGCATTGCATAAAACCAAAGAAGAGAAGAGAAGAAAAGACATAAGAAGATGAAGAAGAAACCCCTCTTGGGCTTTGCCCGGTACACCCTCGCTGTGCCTTACCTGGTACACAGCATCAAAGCTTTGCCTGGTACACCCTAGCCGCACCCTGCCCGGTACACCCCTCTTTGGTCTTGCCCGGTACACCCCGTCCAGGTCTTGCCTGGTACACTCTAACCGTGCCTTGCCCGGCATACCCTTCCTGGCCCCTTCTCCGGTACACTCTCCTGGCCTCACCCGGTGCAACCTCGGCATGCCCCTCGCCTTAAATGCAGTAATAAAACAAACATAATAATGAAATAACAAAAAAATAAAAAGAATAATAATAAAGATAAATAAATAATTTCATAAAAGAAAAGGGAGGACATAACGCATGAACTAAATAATAATGTAATATAAGAAGGATCAATGAGGAGCACATGAACTAAATGAATAAACAAATGAATAATGATAACGATAAATGACGATAATAACAATGAATAGAACGATGTGGCTCTCATCATCCCCGGCCCCTTTTGGCTTGTCTTTCCACACACGCTCTAGATATAACAAATAATAATAATAAGAATAATGCTAATAACAATAATAATAATAATAATAATAATAGTAAAATTCATAAAAAGGTAAAAATATAAAAAGAAGTAAAATAAATAAAACAAATAACAATAATAATAAAAGAATGATAATAAAAATAAATAAAGAAAGGAGAATGCAACACACCGGTAATAAAAGAAGAATCAATGAGTAATATAAAAAAATGAATAGATAAATAAATAAATAATGATTGCAATAATGAATAGAACGATGCGGCTCTCATTATCCCCGGACCGTTTGCATGGGAATGTTAATAAGGTCTTCATGGGTCACTCTTAGACCTCGGGTCCGTCCCGATTATGGTCATTGTATGATCCATATTCTCGGTCTATAGCCCGCTCCCTTCGAACACGTTTTCGGTTTTGGAATCTAGTCCCCAGACTCTTCCTCGTTGCCTTCCGGCACCGGGAACATTAATGATGCCCACACAAGCCCCGTTCGGACCGCGGGAGGCGCCCCCGGTACGGTCCTGACTTGATCTCGCACCGGGCCAATAAATTCGCTAGTTTCCTGCTACACTAACCGAGATTTAACCGAATATTTTCAGTGTCTCGAAATAATAAACTTGCCCTACCCCGGCACACATGTTCCAGGTCCTCCCGCGACGATTACGATATTCTCAAGCCGGACACCCGTCCGAATATTAAACGGTCTCCCGAATGACCAATACGTTTCGAAAGTTCGCTCCCCAAGGCATAGGGCTTTCCAGCTGGTTCATGGGATATTCCCCCGTTGCCCCTTGGCACCGGAAATATTAATGACGCTCATGCGAGCCAAACTTCGACCGCGGGGGACCCACCGCAGTATGGTCGCAGCTTGCCCTTGCACCGGGCCAACAGATTTACTGGTTTCTGACCGCTCTAACCGAGGTTTAGCCGAACATTTTTCGCTCTTCCGAACAATAAATTTTCCGTACCTCGGCATGATACGAGAAATATAAAGTGATCTAGAAGGGGAGGGGATGAATAGATCACTGTTTTCAACCGATTAAAAATTACTGAAGAATGATTCACTGAAAACAAGCAATCTCGGAGTTGAACCCACAAAAACCGCAGTGCGGACAATAGCTCGAGTGGATAGAAGGCACACCACAAAAACACCACAGACAATCACACGAGTACTCAGAGGTTTTTAAGGTGGTTCGGTCAGACCTCTAGTCTGCCTACGTCCACCCCTCACTTCAAATCGAAGTGAGGCTTCCACTAGCACCTGCTAGCAAAGCAGACTTAGTCTGCGACAACGGCTGATTCACAGCTTCACTAGGGGAACACCCTCCCCTCTTCCTCCACACCCGGAGGGAACCCTAAGGACGCCAAGTCCCTAGAAACCAGGAAACAATTTCCTCTTCCTCCAATCAGAGGGAACACTAGTGATCTGCAGTCACTAGAACCAGAGACCAAGGTCTCTCTTCCTCTGAATCCCAGAGGGAACACCTCTTCTACGAGAGGGAACAATACTGCAACCTCTGTTGCAAGTAAACCAGAGAGAACACGTCTCTCTCTTCCCCTTAACACCAGGAGGTAACACAGAGAACTTTCAATCAAGAAAGAAAAACAGATAAAAACGAAAACAAGAAAGAAGGAATCCAAAACTCAGAAAATGGAAACAATGTAGCTCAAACTGAGCAGCAGACTTCGGATTTGATCCGTAAGTCAATACCCATCTTCTGATCACTCTTCTGCTCTCTCTTCTCTCTCAACTGGAACACTCTAGTTTCTCAGGGAGGCTCTTTCTCTTCTGCTCTCACTCAAATTTCTTCACTGTAACCTCGGAGCTCCTGATTTCGTAGATGATGAGGCAGTGCTTTTATAAGCGATCAGGAGGGTGTATGCTAGGCGTGTGCTTCCCGCGCTCGATCCAGAACCTTCTTGCCACGTGCCCTTATAGCATTGGTTCCTTTAGTATCGGATCACGTGCAGCCCAAACACCGGTGAATGTTCTTCCTCGGACCACCTTCTTCTTTTTGTTTTTTCTTTTTCTCCTGTAAAGAGATTAAGAACATTAAAACTCAGGGCTACAAAAACTAAAATTGCATGAGGTATGTGGTAGGAATACGAAATGCACTATTCTGAGAACGACACGAGATACACAAGATTACTACAGTATGATATAAAGAGAGAATGACACGAGTTCAGATGAAAATAGCACGAGGTAAAAAGAGAACGACACGAGATACACAATAATAACAGCACGAGGTAAAAAGGAAATAGCACGGAATAAAAATGGTAGTAAGACACGCGATCAGAAGAAACCTGGACGAGGATAGAAGGAAGCAACACGAAGACATAAAAACACAAAAGATAACACGAAGACATAAAACACAAAAGATAACACGAAGACATAAACATGAAGACATAAAACACGACTCGAATACAAGATTGCTCGAACTAACGAACGACTCGAAGATGAGGACGACACGAAACGACAAGGACTGAAACCAACTCGAAGACGAACACAGAAATCGACATGAAGTGTGATCACAAAGCAAGAAAGACACTTGCAACGTACAGCCTTCATATGATGTGAGGCGATGTGAAGACTTTGGCTTCAACTGGATGTATAGACTTAGAAAGGCTTCAAGACAACGCAATCGAATGTATGGACTTTCACAAGGTATAAACTTGCCAAAGAACTGGACGATGTACAGACTTGAACAAGGCAAAGTCTGTACAGACTTGAGGGTTCACAACACATATACTTTGGCAAGACAATGGCTGTACATACTTGAAGTGAAGACCAATGTATAGACTTCAAAGTTTCAGCTGCCAATGAATAGACTTGGAAACTTAAACCAGTGTATGGACTTCGCTTCGAACATGCTACAGTGCATTGTATGGACTTTGAAGACTGATGCATGACGCTAAGACAATGTGTAGACTTTGGCTTGGAATGAAGGTAAAGATGAGGCTGTATAGACTTGGCCAGAACATAAGACTCGAAGACATAGGGGTGACACAGATGGAGCGACACGAGGTGGCACAGAAAGCAGCACGAGGTGCTGCAGTGTTCAGCACGCGATGGAACAAATAACGACACGAAGATAACTAACAAACATAGTTGGAACAACACGACGTACAAAAGGACAACACGAAGTGTAGTGAACACAAACAACACGAAGTATGAAAGGGACAGTACGGACATGCAGGGTATTATCTCATAGCAGTTTTTCCTGTTAATCATGGAAAGTTCGAATGCATAATATTTCGCAAGATATCTGATTAAAAAAGACAATGTTTAACATAGTGATGCTCATCATCAAAACACTAGGGAAGTCACAAAAATCCAACAATCTCCCCCTTTTTGATTTTGGCTACACTATATTAAATAACAGAGATGAAGAGCAATGAGATTATGTGAAGATAAGCTGTGAGGATAAGCAATGCAGACACACAACACACTCGCCTCCTCTGACGACTCCCAAGAGCTCCCCCTGAACACAACAACTGCCTTCCTCTGACTAGATAACTCAGGGCACTTATCTTTCGCTCCCCCTCAGCACTTATCTTTCGCTCCCCCTCAGCAAGACACAAGCAAGACACTCTCCCCCTTTGACATCATCAAAACTAGGGGCAGGTCTGAAGATATCTCGAAAAGAAACTTGCTGACAGTGGAGAGAAAACAATAGAGAGTATGGCTGATAAAGGAGAGTTATTGAGATGTTTAAGCAATTAAGAAAGCCATTAATTTTATGTGAGGATTTTGAAGATCAGTTAGTCAGACTGTGTGCAAAATGGTGAATGAAGATTCGCTCCATACACAGAACCAGATTCTAAGCAAGTAAGGTACAAGATACCAGTATGGTCAGAGTAAGTCTTTACTCAGAGAGTATAAAGCAAGGAAGTCAGGAAAACAAAGACCTGTGGTATTGAAAATAAATAAACCAAGACCTAAATGCCAAGTGAGCAGGATCTTGATACCAAGAGGGAGAAAATTTTCAAAGATGGTCATGATCAAAGGTAAATCTGTCAAGTACACCTTTGACATTAGGGAGACACCTTGTTTAGAGGCAGGAATCCCCAATTACTTGGTGGCAAGACCACATTACCCCTTCTGACAAGAGGATAGAGATAGTATTCTAACTGGTGTTGACATTAAGGTGACACCTTTACCAGAGGTCAGACACCCCAGTTACTAACCAGATATGTACCATAGCTCTGTATGATCAAGACAGCTAATTAAGCCTGATTTATACTGCCATCTCATGACATGGGATTCTTTCACTTCATTGATGAAAGTCCCAGTTTCTCAATGAACAGTTAACAAGGTTGTTAAAACTTCTTTCATGAATTTTTCATTAAACTGCACTTGAAACCTTGTAAATTAGTCTTGATTCAGTTTGAGAACAATACACCAGCTCCAAAGTTTTTCAGGCAAAAGCACTATATACCTCATTTCGGACTTAACTAGACAAGTAGGTATGCTGTACTGGCTAGATCAGAAGTCAGTTACAGTGTAGGAAGATAGTCTTGAATTCAGATTTTGATCTCAGTGGGACTCACAGCTGAAATTCCAACAAGAAATTAGATGAACAGTCTTAACGGATAAAACATTCAAAAATTTCTTTTATCCACTTACTCAAACTGATTCTCTTATAAGGTCAGCAAAAGTCCGTTCAAAGTATGTTCAGATTTGGCCAAAAGAGCATGACTCCTATTATTAATCTAGCTCCCCCTGAGACCTTGACTCCAACTCAAACTTAACCAAGACAACCCTCAAAACACCTCAAAGAAAACAAAGTGGTATCAAGCAGTACGAGTGAATCAGCGAACACCCATAATGAGGTTATTTTCAGCAGCAGACAATGAGTATAGATAAGCACAAGAGCACATGACAGATTATTCAGAGATCAATTATTCAATCATGAAATTCTGTAAATACCTAATTCTCTGCGCAATGTGCTAAAATTTTCAGTATCCAATGGCTTAGTGAAAATATCTGCAATTTGTGAGTTAGTGCCAACATGAATCAATTCAAAGGTCTTCCTAGCTACTTCATCTCGAATAAAATGATGCCTGATTTCGATGTGTTTAGTTCGAGAATGAAGTACAGGATTCTTTGCAATGTTTATTGCACTAGTATTGTCACAAAAGATGGAAGTGCAACCAAGCTCAACTGAGTAATCCAGAAGCTGGTGTTTTATCCATATAACCTGTGTGCCACAGCTCCCTGCTGCCACATACTCAGCTTCAGCAGTAGAAAGAGCCACAGAGTGTTGCTTCTTGGATCCCCAAGAGACTAGGCACCCTCCTAAAAATTCGCAGTGACCACTAGTACTTTTCCTGTCCAATTTACATCCTGCATAATCTGCATCTGTATATGCAATGAGATCTAAACTACATGATGCAAGATACCAAAGACCTAGATCATGGGTAGCAGATAAGTATCTAAAGATTCTTTTTACAGCTGCCAAATGCAATTCAATAGGCCTAGACTGGTATCTGGCACACATCCCTACACTAAATTGAATGTTAGGCCTGGATGCTGTTAAGTAGAGGAGTGAACCGATCATACCTCTATATAATTTAGCATCCACCTCTTTACCTTTTTCGTCTGAATCCAGTGAGGAGTTGGTGCCCATGGGTGTTGAGATAGTCTTGAGGTTGGTCATTCCAAACCATTTCAGCATCTCCAGAGTATACTTGGTTTGATTTATAAAACAACCATCCTCCATTTGTTTGACCTGCAGCCCAAGAAAATACTTTAGTTCGCCAACTAAACTCATTTCAACTTCATGAGACATAGATTCAGAAAATTCTTTACACAATTTTGAATTGTTAGATCCGAAGATGATATCATCAACATATACATGGACCACTATTAAATCCTTTCCGAGATTTTTGGTGAAGAGGGTTTGGTCAACCTTACCTCGAGTGTAGCCCTTGCTCAAGAGGAATTCAGAAAGTCTCTCATACCAGGCTCAGGGAGCCTGCTTCAATCCATAGAGGGCTTTATTCAACCTAAAAACCATGTTAGGCTGAACAGAGAAATTAAAACCTGGAGGTTGTTCAACATATACCTCTTCCTTCAATACCCCATTTAAGAATGCGCTTTTGACATCCATCTGCTGCAGCCGAATGTTCCTAGAGCATGCAAATGCAAGCAGAATTCGTATAGCTTCCATCCTAGCCACTGGGGCATAGGATTCATCAAAATCCACACCAAATTCCTGACTGTAGCCTTGAGCTACAAGTCTTGCTTTGTTTCTAGAAATAGCTCCATTCTCATCAACTTTATTCTTGAAAATCCATTTAGTGCCAATGACATGAGTGTTATCAGGTCTGGGAACTAGTTCCCATACAATATTTTTCTCAAATTGATTTAATTCCTCACACATGGCGGATACCCAAGAATCATGTTTTAAGGCTTCTTCCACAGATTTGGGTTCCACCTGAGATACCAATGCAGCTAAGTCCTGTTCTTGGACAATTCTAAAATGAGACCTTGTCCTAGGAGGATCATGCAAATTGCCTATGACATTTTCACTAGGGTGGTCTTTGTGAAATATTATCTCACCTGAGGGTTCACCTACCTCAGCTGCTCCTTCTTGCTGTGAATTTTCTGGTTGAGCAGCTGGCTGCATATCTTCTTCTTCAATTCTCTCCAAGAAATCTCCCTCATTAGATGGCTCCCTGTCATCATCCATCATTTTGTTAGAGAAATCATTTTCATCAAACACTACATGCAGTGTTTCTTCAACAGTTTGATCATCTTTATTGAAAACTCTGTAAGCCCTTGAGGTTTCTGAATATCTGAGAAAAATTCCAGGAGAGCTTCTAGGGACAGTTTGTGTGTGCACACGTGGTTGGGGGCGGTTGGACCAACGCTGACGGGCGTGACCCCAGCTAGTCACTTGTTTGTGGTTACTTGTACGGTGTCTCAGTTCCCGCTGGGCCGGAGGGAGACACCTGAGGCGCGAACTAAGACGTCAGTGGACGCATCCGGCTTTGCTTCTAGTGGGAGGAACTCTTGTCGAGTCGGGAGTGATAGACTGTCAGTCAGTCTTTGTGACTTTGACTTTCAGGTTTTTCGTTGGGTTGACCGATGAGTTCGGATTGTCTCGCCGTGGCGTGTGTGTGTGGGTTTTTATGCCGCGAGATCGGTGTTGTAGTTGCAGGGCTTTCCCTTCCGAGGTACTCGCTTACTGCTAGCGTAGCGGTTTCTCCGTTTGTGAGGTAGGGTTCGAGTGATCCCTACTGAGTCTTGTTCTGAGACTCATTCCCTGCGTGTTTTCACCGTGTTTCAGGCGAGGCGCGGCTTCAGGGGAGCGCATCTGAGGCTCACAGAGCCGGGGTATGTCCCGTGTAGCTTTACTTTCCTTTTTGTCCGTGTACTAGTTGTGGACTACTGTTGTTATTTTGTTTTATCTTGTGGACCATGTATCATGTAAAATGTTAATTTATTTCCTGCTTAATTATATACACTGTTTAATTTCTGTAATTATTTGTGATACTTGTGTAGTCTCCACACCATCCTTTTAACCCTTCTGAGTCTTCGGGCTCGTGGGTGGCGGTGCGAGTCTCGGGTTATCGGGCCTTCCCGGCAATCGGATTCTCGGGTCGTTACAATTGATCTATTAGGACGGTTCCCGGTACAGGGCGGAGAACTTAGGTCCGAGGACCACCATCATGCATAGTGAAAGCCTTCGATCGGGCATAACTCGACTTTCCGCTAATCACTATTTGATATACTGGAGAAGTAGATCATGCAAGCATACAGGGAAATAGTATTTAGTTTTATTGTTTATTATTTATTTGATCATTTATTAGTGACTTCGGGAGAGATCTCGGCAACACCTTCCCTGTTCCGAGGGATATCGGGGCCTTTTACTCTGAGGCTGCACATGCTATTACGGTGCACACATATGAACCTATGAAGCGGGCCGAGTGCGACCGTATTCGGCCAGACTCGTGTATTATCGGGACAATGGCAAATTTGATATTTGAGAAATGAGGAAATACGGTTAGAACCCAATCGAAACAAATTGAATTCAGTGAGTTATTGGCCCAGGATAAGGTCGTGCTTTGGTCACAATGGGATGAATCCCGAGGTCCGGGTGCGACTCATCGGGACATTATTAATATTCGCATACTCGGGTCTAGGGAAGATGAGAGCACTGGAGCGGCATAGTCACATTCGTTGTTCTTTATGTATGTTTTATTATTATTTGCATGTATGTGTTTCTTTTATTGGCATTTGATTGACAATTTTTTTATTCATCAATTCTTGTCGTTCATTTATCCCTTTTTATTATTATTATCATTTTTTATTTTCTTTTGTTGTTATTTGTTTGACCATTGCTTGTTTGCTATATTTATTTGCGTTCATTTATTTATTCCTTCTTTATTATTATTATTATTATTATTTTTAATCCCTCACTCTCGCCCCTTTTTTATTTATTATTATTATTACTTTTTTGTTTTTTTAAAAAGGTATGTGGGATGCTGTGTGCATGTGTTTATTTTGTGTTCTCTTATGTTGTTTTTTTTTGTTTTTTTTATTATGTATAAAGTGGAATGGGGATATGTGTTACGTATGTGTGTTATTTTGTGTTGTTTGTTGTTGTTTTTATATATAATATATAAGGAGGATGGGGCAAGACGTGGGTGCACTTGTGTTTGCATGTGTTTTTATGAGTGTGAGTGAGGGCGTGTATGTATATCGTGTGTTCATGGGCCCCTTCCTTTTTTTTTATTTTCATTTTATAGTGATGGAGGATGGGTTCCACCGATTCACCCTTTGGGGTGGTGAGTCGGTGCCCTCTCATTCGCATGTTTTTTTTTCATATATATTGAAAAGGGGGGGCACCGAATCACCCCCATGGGTGGTGAATCGGTGCCACCCACACCGATTCAGCCCCTTTTTGTTGTTATTTTGTTTTATTTATTTATTTTTTATTATTTTTATTTTATTGTTATTTGTTTTGTTTGTTTTATGCATTTTGTTTTATTGTTATTATATATATATATATATTATTTTATTATATTTTCTTTTCTTTTATTTGTTATATATATATATATTTATCTGTCATCTTGTAATTTAATCTAAATATTTCGACAAAAATTTGACAGTACCTCCTCTTATTTTAAAGATTGTGGGAGATGCAATTGAGAATCATATAAGATAAAACTCAGTAATCAAGAGGCCGATCACGGCGATCTCGTAACCCGAATCGATTATGGGAACCCTGAGGATGAGCCCTACTAAGGGTCCTAGCAATCCAAGGTTAGAATTTCGACACATGGGACTCTCGTATCGCCACTCAAGTGGCTTTTATTGTTCACTCGTAGGAAGGGTTTCTAGGAGAACATACCATGGTATGGTAGACCTCCGAGAACCCAAAGTGGTCCAAAACCATCAAACGAAATGAAATCGGTGCATGGGGATTCAGGGTGTCAATGGATCCTTAAGATCCGAATTCTGATCCGAATCCGGAGCTACTTATTTCATTCCCAGTGGGAAGACTGTGTGTATTCGGGGCGAATATTTTTTGATCCGAAATCAGGGATTTTGGATCGATCATCGGGGCGCCATAAAGCCTCTCCTTTCGGGGCGAGCAACCCCATCTCGACGCATCGCCGCGTTCGCGGCCTCCCTCTAGGGTTTGCTCTCGTCTCCGCATCGCTGTGGCGATCGGCCACCTGCGACGGAGACATCACCTGTGGCGGCTGGGTTTGCTATCTGCTGTGGTGAGATTCCTCTTGCTTCCGTCTGGGGTGTGGTGGAAGCTCCATGCTCCCTTCCCTTTTTTCTTTTCTCGGTTCGATCCGCATGCTTCTAGGGTTTCATGTTCCCATCATCCTAGGGTTTTCCTCACTCATCCGCTGTTGGCGACTGGGTTTTAAATTTTAGGGCAGTTTTTTGGATTTGGTCACTTCTTGTCGCTGTCGTTTTCCTCTTATTGTGGTTTGCGGAGCTCTCGCTGCTGGGCCAAGGTCACTGGTGGTGCCCCCAACAAGTTGTCAAAGATGAGGGTTTTCTGTGTCTCTCATCATCCTTCTGAATTGGGTATGAGCATTTGTTTATGCTGTTGCCGTTAATCGTGTGTTCGTGTGGTGGGTGAGGCTGCAGTAAGGTAGTCAGGCTCTCCATTGCCCGCGTGCTCACTGTCATCTCGCAGAAGCAGAAGACCGCGTTGAGGGAGGCCTACAGCAAGAAGAAGTTCTTGCCCTTGGATCTGAGGCCTAAGGGAACAGTTGAATGACAGAAATGACATCGAGTCTTGAAGCTCATGTTTCTTTTGCTATGTTTTCTATTTGTCATGTTGTGATGCATATTGGGTTTTCACTTGTTGGCAGAAAAAAACGATCTTAACGTTCACATTAGATGACCTTAGTATTTTATCCTCCCTTGTTTGTCCATATTATTCTATTTGCGTATCTTATAAGGGGGATCATCGTCAACCAGTCCTAACCTGCCATTTTGTTTTATCGTATCATATGTATATTTGACATGCATGATTTTATTTGTCTTTTCATTGATTCCAACTTCTTAATCATGGGCTTCTTTTATGACCCTCACCATAATTGTACGGTTATATATATATATCTCTGAAAATCCATTTCCATTCTGATTATTGGGTGGGGGAAACCTTTTATTCCCAAAGTTATGAGACATTTGTTTTCATCTGGCGGTCTTTTTTATTCCAAATAATGCATTATTCTTTCATGTGGAAAACTCATATTTGATTATGTCCCTTTTCAGGCATCTTTGAAGATCGAGAGGCAAAAGAAGAGAGAGATGTACTTTTATAAAAGAAAATGTTTCTAATTTAATATTTCACATCTTCCAGGTGTACATGTCAGACCTAACTGAACTGTTCACATGTGATGGACATGTTCACGCTGTAAAGATAAAACTGAGGTAACTTTATCCGTGTTCTTTTTCTTTTCACATGGTATACAAGTATCTTAAATTTCTACTCAATATTTTGGGTGAGTTGTGTCTCAAAAGATATTTTCTTTCTTCATAATGATCTTCTCTTTTCCATACCTGCTCTCTTCTTGCTTCTCCCTGACTCCCTGGTCGGAACCTCCTTTCCTCTCTCTCTCTCTCTCTCTCTCTCTCTCTCTCTCTCTCTCTCTCTCTCTATATATATATATATATATATATATATATATATATATATATATATATATATATATATATATTCAACAAAATCGAGCTTCTTGTGCTATATAATGTTCGATATGCTTGAGGCATTCTGATGTATTCAGCTGAAAGATAATGTGTCTTGTACTGTTTTCAGGGAATTGGTTAGTTATACTGATGATGGCGTCCCCTTGGTATAAACATATTTTGATGCAATCTCTAAAAAAGTTCCTAAAGGAATTATGAATGCTAGTTGTAGTAGCTCTTGTTTGTCAAAGGAAAATCCTGGCTCAAATGGTCAAAACAAGAAGCTAGATGGTTCAGTGGAGAGGGCACCCAATGTTGATCATGTTTGCATCTCTGGTGCTCAGTCGCCTCAGATGGCTTTAAAGTTGGCCTTCACTTTGCCTGCTTCATGCTATGCCACAATGGCCATTATGATGGCCACTAGTGCATTTGTGCATTACACTTTCTTTGTTCACACCTCAGTAGTTATACTTGTTCGGTAATTGAAGCAAAAGGCTGTGTAAGGTGGTCCATTAATAATCAAGTTTGAAATGTCTAATTTTAGCATGATTAAGACTTCTTAGTGAAATGTTATTTCATGGTCTATAGTCTAGACCATATTACTTATCTCATTTGTCTATAGTCTAGACCATATTACTTATCTCATTTTATCTGCACTTAGGTTTGTAACCATCAATTGTGCCCAATCACTGGTCTTTAATCCTCAGACAACCGATTCAATAGGTACACGCATTATGTGATTTAACATTGGATGGTAGGTCACCATAAAATAATGATCAGTCTCATCATAATACTGGATAAATGATATGACCTTGTATATGCTTATCAGAGAGCCAACATTGATTTGCATCCATGTCTGTTTAATTTACCCGTAGTTTCTCTGAATCATGGATGTGAATGTTTAAAAAATTGCATCAAACTTATTTCAGTTTAGAATCATCAAGGGAAGGATTTATTTCAGTTTAGAATCAGTCGATCAAAATTGCAAACGATGAATGATATTCTTAGTGCTTCATTTTCTATTTTCTTCATAGATTTGTACTCTTTAGTTACAAAGAGAAAAGTTGGATGTTGGAAGTCAGAACCTAGGCCAGGGCATCATGGTTGGTTTATTAACAAGAATGATGAACTCTTGTAGGAAACTACTGTAGTTTACTATAGATGACTAATGTTTTGTTTGATTCTCTACGTTGGATTGTGTTTTTGTTTTTCATCTTCTTCACCATCATTTTTAGATTTTGCATTTTTTGTTATGATTATCTTTCTGAGTGCTTATGCCATGCGATGTAGGGGAGAGCTTGATTTTGTACACTCTTACTACTCCAAAGTGGAGCATTCAAAGGTTGAAGCTTCTTTTATGTCTGAAGGAATTTCTCTCTACCTGGGAAACGACTTATGATATGACTCCATTTTTACGTGCAAGGTCAGATTTGTATATTTGTGTGTGTATCAAGTTTAGTGCATTTCAGATTTGAATTTTGAAATTTAATGATTTGCTTTGTGCGACTGGTATATGAAAAGGTGTGCAGCAGCACACTTTACATGAGGAGAGTCCTTGGACTCGAACCTCTGCCGAGTACCAGCTTATGTGAATGAGCCTTGACTCTTAACAACTTTATCCTTATTTCTGCCAAGTGTTTGATTTAAGTTCTGGTTGAACCTATTTGTTATTAATTATTTCTATTTTTTTTTTTGCTATTGTGAAGGGTGAAGATTATAGTGTCATTTTGATTTGAAATCATGGCAAGTGGTTCAGAGAATATAGAAGTTGATGTAGATAATACAGAAGTAATTGTTACTCAACTATCCGATGAACCTCCCCATAGAGGGAGAAAGCTGAAGTCAAAAATTTGGTTAGACTTTGAGAGAGTTGTAAATGAAGATGGAAATATTGTGGCCATTTGTCATATACATACATACATACATATATACTTGTTCGCTAGGATAGAACAATCTGATCAGAATTCAAAATTGGAATGGTTGAATGTGATTTACTCTCTCCATTGTTGGCATCCCTGCAAGTCCTTGGTGAAAACCCTGAACTTTTTCTGATGTGAAGGTTTCTAGTCGATGTGTGAGGCCTGATTGTTTCATTAAAAACATGTTAGACACACCATTTTCCTGTCTCATAGGGCTAATTTTTGTGTCATATATTAACTGAATGTGAGTTGCTGTCTCCATTGTTGGCATCCCTGCACAAGTCTGGGCATGTAGGACGAGCTCCCCGAGAAAAGTCCTTGGTGAAAACCCAGAACCTTTTTCTCATGCGAAGGTTTCGAGTCCATGTGAGGCCTGATTAATTATTTATTAAAACCATGTTAGACACCCCATTTTGTATCAATCAATTGTGGAGCCTGGTAAATGGGAGGAGTCTGGACTCTGGAATTGTGGCTCACTTCTTTGGTCTTTACTTGAGACTATTATATTTATATATATATATACACACATATATACAAATATATATATATTCCTTAAGAAATTATGGTTCTAAATTTTATAGAATACTTGATACCATCTTTACTAAGATCTTCGTTTCATTTGTCTTCTTTCTGATGCAGGTCATGATTCCTGTATATTTCCAGGAAGATAAGCTTTATTCTGACAACCATTTTCCTTCATTTCTCTTTAATGATGCTTCATGTTCTTAGAAAATTGGTTGCTTTTTTCTTTTTTATCTCTCGACTTTGATGAGGTTTCTTGCCCCACCACACCTTGTTTTGCAGTGGGGGAAAGAATGGGACTTTCATAAATGGCACATCACTGGCGCCTTCCGCCAACTCCACGTCGGATTCCGGATCCGCATCACCCTTCCACAATGCCGTAACAGGTTTCCAACTCATCGAGTTATTGCTGTCAAGCTTAATTTTCTTGTAGGTATCCGTTCTTCCTCCTACAAGAGCTGGAGAAGGTCAGGGAAGAGTACATTCGGGCAGCCTTCAATGTATACGTAGGGAGCAGAAGATCCTTCTTCCGAAGATCATTTAAACTTTTGAATTTTAATATAATATGTGTTTACTATCTAGATTTGAATTTCAATGTAATATGTGTTTATTATCTAGTGGTGTGTTATGTGGATCCGAAAATAAAATTATTGGATCTCAATTTTGGATCCAAATATATATATATTTAGATCTCCCTATCTCATTAATTATAAAATATATATATTATAATTTTTGGGTAAGATTCGGATCCGAAAAGTTAACTTCGGATTCGAGTCAGATCCGAATCCGAAATGCTATTTTATTTGGATCCGGATCAAATCCGAATTTTAGAATATCGGATCCGAATCCGAATCACAAAGGATCCGATCCGGATCCGATTTGTTTACACCCCTAACGGGGATTTCCCCCCTCCCCGGTGGTGGTTCACATTTAAATTCGAGAAAGAATTGACATAATTGAGAAGCCATCATCCTGTTCTGAGCCGAGGATAATGCAATTCATGACATTAAGACCAATAGACTTGCATTCCCGATGTGGCAGACGTTGGCAAGCCGGTAAACTCGGTGACAGTACGAGGGTTCTCCCATGAGATCAGAGCAAAACAATCCCAGCCCGCGAAGATGGGCTCATGCCTGCCTGTGAAGACGCATAGAAGGGAGGATCTCAGAGGAAAGGTGAGACGGTGGCTGGAGAGGGCGGGCGGAGGTGAGTCGGCGGCGTGGCAGGCTCTAGCGGAACCCCAGATTAGCAACCCTCTCGCATTGGCCTTCGTCCTCTGCTGTGGTAAGGGAGAAGGAGATGGTGCGGAGTGCTACGAGAGAGAGAGAGAGAGATGGTGGCTGAAGTAATATGGGTGATCTGGAGGCAGGGGTCGCCGGATCCGTGACACGCTCTGATTGTAGAGGAAATGGGGGATTCAGAGAAATGGGTTTGGGAAGCCAGGCGTTCATCTAAATCCATATGCCAGATTCAGGGGGGTTTTCTCTTGAGATCGAGAAGCAATTTGGTACTTCGTTCAAAATATGACGAAACAGTAGTTGAAATCAATTTGGCAGGCATAGCAGGGGGGAGGCTATTCCTCTTCGCTCGAGAGAATCAGAGGCCGCGTTGAAGCTCTCGAGTCCCTGACCTCCGGTTGAGGATGAATGATATCTAAAGTGAAACGCATCTAGAAATGAGCAAAGCGATCATAACAATACTCAAACACACGGACCAGAGATGATTATGGAGAATAAAAGCAAATCTGCCCCCTCTTACTGGAATGCTCAGGAGCCACACCTGGCTTCGATGAACCCCTAGACTCCGATTTAGTCACAGAAACTCACAGGGAGAGAAAGAAAAACGTAGCCGAGAGCAATTGGGTATGCAAGAGTACATAGCGATGTATTATCACCGTGTGAATACATAGAGAAGATAGGGAAGAAATAATTCTTGACCAATACTTATTGATTAATTCCAAAGATTACATACCTCGAATTCTAACAAAGAAAGAGAATTACAGTAAAAAAAACAAATCACATAGGAACAATCTGTAGCCCCAAGGGGGCCTTTCACAATGAGAACCTATGGACTCGATCTTTGTTGATTTGTTTTATTTATTTGTTTAGGTTATTTGTTTATTTATTTTAGTCTATTATTAATTTGTTGATTAGTTTATTAGACGTGCCAGTCACTGGAGTGACAATTTATTATACGCTCGATCTGACTTGGCCAGTCGATTGTGAAGTCCGAGTCAGGACGGAAGTCCGTCATACCATAAAGGCTATGACGTTAATTACGCCCTTTCAAAGAAGGACAGCCCTTAATTAATCGCCAAAGTAAGAGAGGCCCCAGGGGCAAAACAAGATAATACTGCTGTGCTGATTTATTTGCAGGATATGAGATGAATGCACATGATCATGCGACTAACAGTTTCACTATGGTTTGTCTGCCTGGTTCCCAGTACGCGGGGGGGGGGGGGGGGGGGGGGAGAACTTAGGTTCGAGAACCACTCTCATGCATAATGGCGGCTTTCAATCGGGTGCAGCCCGGTCTTCAACCAAGCATTATTTGATATACCGAGGGCACAAAAGAGGATGACTTTAGGTTTGTTTGATCATGTTGAGAATGCTGCATGAGATAGATGTGTTTATTCTTTATGAAACCAGGCAAGCATAAACAGAATAACAAGATTTATTAGGATATTACGACATTACATGCCCAGCTCTCAATCTTATCTACATAAATCACGGAATGAATCTGGCAGCATGTCCCCTTGATCTTGGATCATACGAAGTGGGAATAGGATACCGTCCACGCAGAGGCGAGATGGAACCCATAAATGATTGGGACATGCCAATGTCCAAGTAATCACGAAATAGGATTAAACCGAGATGGACTAATCCAAGACGGGGTTCATCCGCAGAGGTGTTTGATGTTTCTGTTCCATAGAGGGAGTCACTAGAGACCATGCAGAGGCAGGGCCCTATGGATCCCAAGGGTTTGCAGTTGATGTAGCATACCGAAGATCAGAGTTCATTTTGGCAGCATCTCCCCTTATTTTGGATTGTGCAAAAAGGGGTGTAACGACCCGAGAATCCGATTATCGGGAAAGCCCGATAACCTGAGACTCGTACCGCCAACCACAAGCCCGAAGACTCGGAAGGGTTAGAAGGATGGTGTGGAAACTACACAAGTATCATAAATAATTACAGAAATTAAACAGATTATATAATTAAGCAGGAAATGAATTAACATTTTACAAGGTCCACAAGATAATAACAAAATAACAACAGTAGTCCACAACTAGTACAGAGACAAGAAAGAAAAGTACAGCTATACGGGACATACCCCGACTCTAACCTCTGGCACTAACGCTGGGCACCTGAACCACGCTGAGCCTCAGACGAACTCCCATGAAGCCTCGCCACGCCTAAAACACGGTGAAAACACGCAGGGAATGAGTCTCGTAACAGACTCAGTAGGGATCACCCGAACCCTATCTCGCAAACAAATAAACCACTACACTAGCAGTAAGCGAGTACCTCGAAAAGGAAACCCTACTGTAGATCGGATTAAAAATCCTCTCTTTAATATATAAAAAAAGAGCAATATAATGGTGAAAGCAATAAAATAGCACGAGGTGCTAATGTGGAGAGTGTGTGATCGCCAGAGACACGAGGGTCTCAAGAGGAGATGAATAAGAGGAAAGTGATCGCAATTACCTAGTAAAGATGGAAACGCGGGATGGTGTGGATTTCCTCCTCCAACTTCAATCGGCCGGCCGATGAAGTGGGTTCTCTTCAGTTGATTACCTTGTAAAAAAAAGACAATAAAAGACGGACAAAAGAGAGGGGATCAGCCAAGGTGCAGATAGTATCAATCCAAACTAACACAAAATGATGAAAAAGGCATCAACAGCGCACCTCTTTTTTCATTTTTTTTTAAACCCCTAGCAGGGAACTAGGGAAAGGATATAAAAAATGATGCTTAATGCAATAGAATAACTAACGACCGGGTGATGATGAGGAGATGTTAAGAGGAGATGAACAACGAAACAACAGATAGAACCCTGCTCTCCCTGACGAGAGTAAAGGGAAAACCGTGGAGATGAAGGCAACAGGCGCTTAATTGGATGCAGAAAGGATGAAGAACGTGCCTGTTGAATGATCAACCTCTTAACCCTTTGAGTTGTTAACCTCTTACACGATCAAACGAGATTTTCTTTTATAGCTTCAATCGGATATGATCAAACAAGGAAGTGATAAGAACGGGTAATGAGGCATCCTGGGAAGGATTAAGATCGAGCAAGAGTCCAAGGATGGTAGGGAACTGTGAGGGAAAGACAAAAAAAAGGAAGGACTCTGGAGTGAAACACGCCTTAAGACAGGGCGTATCATTATAAATTGACGACCTGCCACAGGGCGTTTATTAAAACACGACCTAGGAAAGGTCGTTTCTTCCTGGATTTAATTTTGGAAATAAAAATTTCTTTGTTTTAGCATCAAGGGAACACGCCTGAGATAACGGCGTTTCTTAAAAACACGCCCTGATGAAGGACGTTACTTAGAAAATGCTTTTATTTTGAAAATAGATAATTCCAGAAATTAACGGATAATACCAGGAATTGACGCCCTCAAGTATGGTCGTCCTTTCTTTTGAAATGCCCTATGACAGGTCGTTACTTTCGGAAGTAACGCCCTTCGTCAAGTCGTGAATCACGAAAAATGCAGAAAAATGCATACAATTCACAGAAAAATAGAAAAACTTCATGTTATAGGAATATTGAAGCCCACTTGGGGCGTTTACATAATGACATGAAATTTGATCAACATAACGTCAATTTTGGCGTGTCTACAGCTGCCCCGCCTTGGCGTCTACTTTGCAAGGGAGTGAGACGGAAATGGAATGAATTGTAATGAAAGGAATGAAGTGGAATGAGCTGATAAGGAGACGCCAAGGTGTGATGTGACACGCCTCAGAACATTAAGCATTTGAAATCTTTCCAAGATTCTGAGTGAAACAACTCTGAGTGGTTCCAAGGAAACATCGATTTGTTGGATAAAAGGAGATTTAACTAAGTAAATAAAGGGGATGTGCGCGTGGGCACGACAGGGAAAGACCATTGGAGAGCGATTACCAGCCAACGTGGGCGTGCTACAACCAAGGTAAATTTTGCAGAAAAGTAAAGAGAATTGGGATAGAGATCCAACAAAAGGGACACTTTCAAGGAATCAGCCTGAACGGCTTCAAACAGAATGAAGTATTTGATTTGAAGTGGAATATCTCATGTCAACTCAATCAAGAGCGAGTGAACTTCATTATTGCCATAATATGAAGATTTTCAGCATGAAACTCAAAGTCCTACATGATGCATGTTGGGCTAAAAGAAAAGATTAAAATAAACTAAAAAATAGAAAATAATCAAGGATAATATTGCTAAGCTATTTAGATCTGGTCAAGAATCCATATCTCTGAGCTAACACTAAGCCGAAGCCCGTTTGTCCGCGCATCAACTCAGAAAGTGGAACCATCGTCCCAAACCTTCAACAACTCAACGGCCTATCCGTGCGATCAAGATTCTCCTGAAATCGTCATTGTTTTTGATGAAGGGGAACTCGAATTTCAGGTTTATCAGAACCACAAGGTCCTTGACATACTACAATAGTGTAGATATCATATAATAACAATGCTTACAAGAAACAGATACAAAGCGACAAGATGTTACTCCATGAGCGGTCCAAACGCTTTGGATCCTGCAAAACTTCTGCACTTGAAACTTATTAGCTTTCATTAATTCATTCAGAATATGACATGATCATAAGTGCTTAATCATAAACAATGTCATCAAATAATAGCACTTAAGTTCATCAAAAGCATGGAGAGGTCAAAGATCCGTAAGTGAATAAAACACGCCTAAGAACAGGGCGTTACAATCATGAAAGACGCCTGAATAACATGTCGTTAATCATTTAAAACACACCTTACTCAAAGGCGTAGCCAGTAACGAAAGCTTGGAAGAAACACGACCTCATCAAGGGCGTTACATAAAACACGACCACAGGTGATGTCGTCAAATCAAAAAGTGACGCCCTTGCTCAAGGCGTTAATTCAGCACGAACCTCCGTTTTCGAATCAAGAACACAGTCCTTAACCTAATCAAACTTCTAGCTTTGGGACCCTTCAGGACTCTTCAAATCCTTATAAAAAAGGAAGGCTTCCTTTCACAAACCAATCGAAACTCTTCTGCAGCCGAATTGCCTCTTTCTTCTGCAAGCCCTCCGTTCTGCTTCTGTTCTTCTTTATCCGCAGGCGGCTTCGCGAGATACTTCTGCAAAAGAAAGTGATGGACAGGGTGATGAAGAAACCTAGGATATCTACTCCCAGGATTACTGAAATACAAGGGCACATAAGCAATCGAATTGCTTTGAGTCAAGTAAGCTATCCTCTGTTAGTTACTTTGTACTGTTCCTTCTGCCGAACATCATCTCATATTTCATATGCTTATTGCATGCTGCATGCTTCATGTTTCTTCTTTACAGGATTACCCAATCCTTCCAGGAGCTAGAAGGTAAGTCCAAATCAAATGGTTGCCCCTCATCCTCTCCAAGTTCACTTCAGATATGAGGGTATATGTAGCTAGATGGCATCTCTTGGGGTTGATAACCCATGCTAAACATTATGACCAAATCCATCTTGATTGGGCTGCCATAGGTGCATTGATTGAAACATGGCATCCTTCCACCCATACCTTCTTATTTTCCACATTTGAAGCCACTATCTTGCTGGAAGAAGTAGAGACGATCCTAGGCTTGAAAAGGATGAAACAAGGAGAAGAAGAAAAGATGGCCATCATGCCAAGGCCAATCTCCTCCCATGAGTTGCTAACCTCATTGATACCTAGCCCAAATATAGTGAACCAAATCAAGGTCACTAAAGGAGTTAACCTCTTGAAGCTCGCCTCGTGGGTGTACAAGAGAGCGAATCAAGCTAAGGAGGAAGAGGAGATAGAAAGAGTGACAAAAGCCTTCGTGGTGTGCTTAGCAGGAGCACTCCTATTCCCATCCACGGAGGACTTTCTAGAGGAGTCCCAATTGAGCGCAGTGGTGAGCTTATGGGAGGAAGAAAGAGTTGGACCGGCGATCCTAGCATATCTTTATAGCGGGCTCACTTCGGCGGCCATGGGAAGGCCCATATACGGGTGCATGCTAGCACTCTCAAGTTGGGTTGATCTACACTTCAAATTCGATCCATGCCACGAAGCCCAACAACCTTCAAGAATTTTCTCAAAGAGCCCACTCTCCTATATAACCGGCTCATTAGGAATAAGCAATAGAGTGACTAACCGGGTTCCTCAAATCAAGAAGAGAGGGGATTGGAGGGAGCACTTAAAGGTAATGCCAAAGAATCTCTTTACTTGCGCCCCGGGTGTATTCAAAATGCAGGAACTTCGTGCACGCTTCTCCACCGGGACGGACCTTCGTCTTATTGGCGCTTCGGACTTCGTTTTATACAACTCTCACAGGTGCCTTCCTCAAATTGGGCTTTCAAGGCAACACTTAGAAGACATCTCCCATCTCCCTCCAATCAAATCAAGGGACCTAGGCAGTAATGAAGATGGTGAGGAGGTTATCACCATTCAAGCTCTGTGGAAGCTAAGCAAACTTCATCAACCTGTAGAAGACTTAGATGAAGACAAAGAACAGTGGAAAAATTATGTAATCTCATTGAGAAAATTAAGGCCCAAAGTGGCTCATTAGTCATTGTAATTTCTTTCTTCCAAAATAATAGAGATTGCTTTCTGATTGAGCCAATCATCACTGTGATTATGATCAAAATCATCCAAAACCTGCATTACTGTTGCAAATAACGCCTCAACGGAAGGCATAAATTCGATAAGGCACGCCTTACCTAAAGGCGCTTCAATCAGCCAACCTACCACAGTTAACGCCTGCACCGTAGACGTGACTTAAATAACGACTCTAAATACGGCGTGAATATATTCAAACCCCAAAGAATATAATCGTTGAACCATTAAAAGTAACGTCGTTTCCTTGGTCACTTCTTAAAAATAACACGCCCTCCACTGAGGCGTTACTCTAAGCCAGCAATGATGACTTTCATCACATCAATCAACGCCCATTCAATGCGTCTGACGACGGTTATTATTCCCCATGCAAAACAAATTAACGCCTTAATCAACGTCGTTTGATTTTATGAAACGCCCACCTCCTGGCCGTGAATTCCATTAAAAACGCCTTGCTTAAGGGCGTGTATTCTTTTCGAAACCCAAAGGTCATCGGCCCCTTTCTTCTTCCTCCTTCCGTTTTCAATTTCACCCCCTCTGCAAACCCTAACCGAAACCACCCCTCCTCCGATCTCCCTCTCTCGTTCTCTTCTCTCAATCTCCCTCTATCTCTCTTTCTCTCTTCCTAACCCGAGCCATGGCCAAACGCCAGCGAGTGAGCGCCCCAGAGGTCGTCGACCTCGACGCCGCCCATGCCCAAGAAGAACCCGCCGTGGAGGAGCTCGCCATCGTCGTGGTTGAAGAACCGGCGGTGGTCGGCGGCGGCGACGGAGTCAGTGAAGAAGGAGCAGAAGAAGGAGGAGAAGACGAAGAAGAAGAAGGAGAAGAAGGAGAGGAAAGTGGAGAAGAAGAAGGAGAGGAAGATGAGGGACCACCGCCCGCGGCGGCGATCGCTCCCCGGGGTCAACTTCGGCGGCCCAGGCGGCCATTGCCTCGGCCACAGCCCCAGAAGCACAAGAAGGTAGGTTCCCCCACCCCAATTCCAAAATTTTTATTTTATTTATTTTTTTCCTGATTTTTCATAGCCCTCGGGGGCAAAACCTGCAACTCAGAAAAGACACGCCTCCCATGGGGGCGTTAATCACAAATGAAACGCCCTAACCCAGGGCGTAAATTTATTTTATTTTCTGAAAATTAATTGACCTTCATGAAAAACGCCCTGAACCATGTCGTTTCTTCAAACATTATGATTTTTCATTACTTCCATGCTCATTAAATGTTTTTCATTAATCATTATTAATCATTTCGCATGCTGCCATTT
Source organism: Amorphophallus konjac (assembly GCA_022559845.1). NCBI lineage: Eukaryota > Viridiplantae > Streptophyta > Magnoliopsida > Alismatales > Araceae > Amorphophallus > Amorphophallus konjac. The sequence goes on from CM040125.1 coordinate 31,531,538, forward strand.
TTTATTTAAAATATCTGAAAAACCCTGAAAGCCACGCCCCTCACCACGGCGTGTTGTAACAAGAAACGCCCAAACCAGAGGGCGTCTCTTCATTAATTCTTATTTAAACTGAACGGTCCTAAATGGAAAACGCCCCAGCCAACGGCGTGATTTGAAAACATTTTTAGGATTTTTTTAGAAATTAACCACATGCTCACGCCCTACATAGCGACGTTTCAAAGATAAAAAACGCCCTACCAACGTCTATAGCTAGCTGGGTCTTAGGGGTATGTATGAATGCACTTATTTCTAAATTGAATGCAAATGCTTATGTTTCTATCATGCGACTAACATGTAGTGGATGCAGGATGCGAGGGACATAGCGGCGATAGACGCCCAGGCCCACCTACACAGCCTGGAGGACCAGCTAGCTGCCACGCGGGCAGACCTAGAGACCCTGGTGAGTGTTTAAATTACTTCTATATGCAAATGAAACTTTTTGTTGAATTATTGATGATTAGCCACTGACGATCTTAATGAATGCAGCGTGCCCAGCAGGGAATAGTGAGGAGAGATTCAGGGGAGGCCTCCAGCTCGAGGGGACTTAGCGCAGAGTTGACCGCGCTATCAGAGCAGCTGGCTGGAGCGGTTGCACGAGCCGAGGCAGCGGAGCGTGACCTTGCTTCACGAGTAAATTCTGAACTCAAACTCAGTCAGTTCAATTATTGATTAAATAATAGCATTGTGTACTGATAAAAATTCATTCTTACAGACCGAAGAGCTTCGAGCTGCTCTTGTTTGCGTAGACGAGGGCTTCCGAGCGTCGAGCTCACAGGTGAGTAATTCAATCATGCATCATTAAATTATTGAATTATTACATTTATTGATGATTTGCTTACCCTTTTGCAGGTGGCTCAGCTTCGGGCGGTACGTACCGAGTTGGCGATCCGTGACCAGCGGATCGCAGAGCTTGAGAGGTCCCAGAGGCGACGAGAGGAGCTTCCTCAGGACGTGGCCGAGCTGCGGGTGGCTCTTGAGATGGAGAGGCGAGAGCGTGCCCGAGAGCGAGAGGAGCACCAGACGGAGCGTGCCCTGTTCCTTGAGCTTCAGCAGGCGGAGCGTGCCCAGTTCCAGGAGCTTCAGCAGGCGGAGCGTGCCCGGTTCCTTGAGCAGGTGGCAGTACGGGAGCGAGAGCTAGCCGACTCGAGGACTCAGTTGATCCTTTCTCAGGAGCGGCTACGAGTATCCGAGGAGTGTCTTCAGCGAGGGCGTGAGCGAGCACGGGCCGCGGGGTACTCCTTTACTAGTTCCACTTTTGTTGTGGTTTCTTCTCTTCGAGAGAGGAGTGAGGCAGAGGGCCAGGCTCGAGTTCCAGCTTCTTCACGGGGGCCCATGCCTCCTCCACCAGCACCAGCTCGGGACGGTGAGGAGGAGGTTGAGAGTAGGAGAGTAGAGGAGAGTGGAGGCGAGAGCTGAGAGACTTACTTGTACTCCTCCACCCTCACACCTGTACATGATAGACATGATGATATATATATATATATATGAGATTTGAGCTTTTGTTACCTGAGCACTTGTGTGGTTGTGGACTTGTGTTTGTGTACTTTTCTTTTCACGTCCTTTGTGTTTACTTTACTTTTGCCCTGTATCTGCAGCTGCGGTTTTCACTTGAACAAACATGTTAATTCATCTGTTCGACTTGGCCCCTTGCCCAATGAACAAGGGGTGGCAATATTCTGACTTTAATGACGGGTCAAGGGGCCAAGCCTTTAATCAAATAAGGTAAAAATGAAATAACCAGTAAAGGGGAGATGCAACATGCAAGCACACATATGCAAACAATAAAAAGAGATATGCACAGGCAGAATGCAAGCATACGGTGAATAATGTATTTTCCTATTTTATATTTTTTTTGTTATTTTCCTGAAAAACGCGCCTTAGATTAGGTCGTGACTCATGTGAAAGACGCCCTCGTAGACGGCGTGTACTTTTGAAAGGATTTTGGAATTTGGTGAAAAGACGACCTGAACAAGGGCGTGAATTTTATAAAGATGACCCTCACAAGGGCGTGAATTAAATTAAAAACGCCTTAAGGAAAGGCGTGAATTATATGAAACTTCAAACAAGATTGTCAAGGCTATCCAGATCGCGGGCCCTACACGGTCACCATCTAGGATTCATTAATCTTTCTTGAATAATTAAAAGGGAGTCGACGTGCTCAAAGTTGACTTATATTCGAGATTTCGCACAGTGCAATTTCTTAAGTTCGTCTTGACCATCCTGCCAGTTCGTGACTTTACCACATAGAAAGGATGGAAGAAAATATAGGGGAAGCCCATAAGGGGTTCTGGGATGCTCAAAGTAAAGTTACCTCCCCTGCCCTATGCCTGTTGGGGTTCGGTCTTTGGCGTAGGGAATTTATTGCCTTTTTGCCCGTTTATAATGCACGCATACGTCCAATGTTTTCCTTGCGGGGACTTTGCCCTCTTGACATGCTTTTCTTTTCATAACTTGACTTTCACTTTGGAATTGATTTACATTGATGAAAAATAAACCTAATTGTACTTGGGCTTTTGTGACATTTGCTCCCTTTTGGGCCTTGACTTCCACCTACTAGGGCGGCGAGCAGGTTTGGCGCATCTGCCTCGAGGTCTCCCTTCCTCCCTTATGGGCCGAATAAGAAAAGAACGGGTATTGTCTTTCACTTTTAATCAGGTTTTTGACTTTCTATCAGATTTTGCACTGCTTGAGTTCAAGAATAAAGCGTGTAGTGTGTGCGGGTGTCAACCCCATTTTAAGTTACCAAGACTGATAAATGAATTCTGAATTTTGACCTTTCAGGCCTTGATCTTTTGTGTGCCATGACAATAATTTGAAAGCCTTTTTTGTTTGTTTTTAGTTTCTGTTGTTTTTTTTTTTCGTTTCGTTTTGGCGAATATTCTAATTTTTGGATTTGGAAAATATTCATTTTTTTTGTTTTGTGGGATTTTTTTGGAAAATCTTCATTTTTTATTGGATTTTGGAAAATATTCATTTTTTGTGGATTTTGGAAAATCAGGGGTAATATTTCTTAAGATACAAACCGTTCCAAGGGTGAGTTAACTCTTCACCTTCAGCATTAGTTAACTTATAAGCATTGCCAGGAAAAACTTCTTTTATAACGAACGGTCCCTCCCAATTTGGTTGGAGTTTTGAACGGGGGCCACCCGGCTTAACAAAAATTCTCTTGATTACCATTTCACCGACTTTAAATTTTCTCTCAATTACTTTCTTTCGGTAAAAACGTGAGAGCCTATTTTGATAAACGCGTGCATGCTCAGCGGCGATCAGACGCTTCTCGTCTAGGAGTTCCAATTGGGCAAGGAGTGAATCACGACGTTCATCAATAGAAAGTTCCTCATCCAATTGTACTCGCAGAGAGGGAATAAGAATCTCATAAGGGACTACTGCCTCCATTCCATAAGTGAGGGCGAAAGGGGTTTGCCCAGTGGGAGTGCGAATGGAAGTGCGGTAGGCCCAAAGAGCTTCAACCAACTTGTCTCGCCAGTCCGAAAATTTATTAGCCTCACACGTCTTTTTAACGATCTTGATCAAAGTTTTGTTAGTTGCCTCTGCTTGGCCATTGCCCTGTGGATAATAGGGAGAAGAATGATGCAATGCAATGCTATACCTGTTGCAGAGATCATTGAGATCTTGAGAGATAAATTGAGGTCCATTGTCGGTGACGATGGTGCTCGGGATGCCGAACCTCGTGATGATGTTCTTCATAATGAATTTACAAACGGTTGATGCTTTAATTTCCACGTAAGCTTCTGCTTCCGCCCACTTGGTGAAGTACTCCGTTGCCGTGAGAATGAATGATTTTTGCTTGGTCAGGAGGTTCGAGTCACCAAGAGGTCCAATGATGTCAAAAGCCCACATGGAAAAAGGCCATGGGGAGGACGTAGGGTGGAGTGAAGAAGCAGGAGAATGAATCTTGTCGGCGTGCAGTTGGCACTTAACACACCTACGAACGTAGATAGAGCAATCCTCTTCTAGAGTTGGCCAATAGAAACCTAGCCTAAGGATTTTCTTAGCTAGCATCTGGCTGTTCACATGACCACCACACACACCAGAATGCGCCTCTTCCACGACTTTCCAAGATTCATCATCATCGAGGCATCTCAATAAAACACCGGTGAGCCCTCTTCTGTAGAGCACACCTCCAACCAAAGTATAACGCTGAGCCACTCTTCTAATTGCTTTCTTTTCTTCTGCGGTGGCTTCCTCGGGATAAGACTGATCATTACAGTATCTGGCAATCTCATAATACCAAGGCTTCTCTTCGTCAGCCAACTCTTCTTCCCAGTCCAAAAGCATAACCTCTTTGCCTTTAAGATTTTCTTTCTGGTTGGCCTTCTCGAGCACCTGATCCCTAATATCAAGGAAAGCACGATCCTTAATAGCTGGAGTGTCACGCTGATGAATCAGAGGGACATGGAAATCACGCTCAGGAGGGAAGACTAAAGCAGAAGCTAAAGAAGCAAGAGCATCAGTTAGAATGTTCCGACTGCGAGGTACGTGAACGAAGATTAATTTGGTGAAGAGCTTGGCATAAGCTGAAGCGAGTTCCTGGTAGGGTTTAAGCTTAGGATTGATAGTGCGGCACTTGACCAACACCTGACGCAAAATGAGTTGACTATCACCGACAATCCGTAAGTGAGTGACACCATATCGATGAGTGGTTTGTAGACCGGCCAAAAGAGCTTCATACTCGGCTATATTGTTGGTGACGGGGAAAGTGAGCCGAGCAGCAAATGGAATGGTGACCCCTTCAGGTGTTAAAAGAACCATGCCGATCCCTCTTCCTTGAGAATTAAGAGCTCCATCAAAATGTAACGTCCACATAGGATCAAGGGGTTGATTAATGGACATTAATTCTTCATCTGGGAACTCAGAATTAACAGGATCAAAATGAGGTAGAGGATGATGAGCAAGATGTTCGGCAATGGCATAACCTTTGATAGCTTTTTGTTGAATGTAAGTGATATCAAACTGGGAGAGGAAGCTTTGCCAGCGCGCTAAACGATCAGTGAGGACAGATTTTTCAAGGAGGAATTTGATTGGATTCATGCGTGCAATGAGGTGAACCTCGTGAGCTAGGAAATAATGTTTTAATTTCTGAACTACCCAAACCAAAGCTGCACAAGTCTTCTCCATGGCTGAGTACCTCTGCTCACAGGGGTTAAGAAGTTTAGACAAGTAGTATGCTGCCCTTTCCTTACTTTCTTCATCCACTTGAGCTAAGACAGCACCTACAGAGTCATCCAGGACTGAAACATACAGAATAAGTGGTTTGCCTGGAATTGGCGGCCTCAGGACAGGTGGATTGGCCAAATAATCCTTCAATCCGTCAAAGGATGCCTGACACTTGTCATCCCAATTAAACTTGACTCCCGGCTTGGTAAGCTCGTAGAACGGCCTACACCTTTGTGAGTGCTGGGAGACGAAGCGGCGAATGAACTGTAACCTCCCGATTAATCCTCGAACCTCCTTCAAATTCTTAGGAGGAGGCATATCTCTAATGGCTCTCGCCTTGTTGGGATCGACTTCAATTCCCCTCTTACTGACAATGAATCCAAGCAACTTCCCTGAAGAAATGCCAAATACGCACTTCTTGGGGTTCATTTTCAATTGATATTCTCGTGACCTCTGTAGAACCTTAGCTAGAATCCCAGGGTGCTCAATCCTTGTCCTTGATTTCACTACCAGGTCATCCACATACACCTCGATGTAAATATGAATCATGTCATGAAAAATCGCCATCATAGCCCTCTGGTAGGTGGCTCCAGCATTCTTAAGTCCAAAGGGCATAACCACATAGCAATATGTACCCCATGGTGTAGTGAATGATGTTTTCTCTTGATCCTCTTCAGACAAACGAATTTGATTGTAACCTGAAAAGCCATCCATAAATGAAAGAGTTTCAAACCCTGCCGTGTTGTCGATCAGAACATCAATATGAGGGAGGGTGAAGTCATCTTTAGGACACGCCCGGTTGAGATCCCGGAAATCTATGCAAATTCGAACCTTTCCATCTTTCTTCATAACCGGGACAATGTTAGCCACCCAATTAGGATAGAGGACGACTCTAACAAATCGAGCCTTATGGAGTTTATCGACCTCTTCTTTCATCTTCAAATCCATGTTAGGGTGGAAACGCCTCAACAGTTGTTTGACCGGGACAGACCCTGGCTTAAGTGTAAGGCGGTGTTCTACGAGCGCAGGGTCTAATCCAGGCATATCTTCATAGCTCCATGCGAATGTGTCCTTGTATTCTTGCAGAACCAAAATGAGCGCCTCCTCCTCGGAGGGCGGTAAATTCTTACTGATGAGGATAATCCTAGGGTCTTCCTCGGTACCCAGATTGATTTCTTTGGTTGGCTCTTCTACAGAGGCTGATGGTTCATCGAAACGTCTCATGCCACTAGCAAAGGCATCAGCCTCGTCCTCATAGTCTTCATAACTTTCTTCCCCCTCTTCAATAGGGTCTTCATCATTCATGATTTCATAAACGCCCAAACCCTCATGAGCAGCAACAGAATCTTCATATTCTAATTCCGGCAGGATGATCGGTTCTTCCATAAACTCAGGGATTGCTAAACAAGCCTGGCATCTGACAGCCAACTCCAACAAAAATCTTCGGGGAATCTGCCTACCCTTGGCCTTCTTATGTGGAACTATCCCCTGATTTTTATTATTAAAAGGAAAGGAGGAAGAATAGGAACAACTAGCTTGACCAGGGGAAGGAGATGAAAAAGCGGATACAGGAGGTGATACAGAGGAGGGCCCCTCGCCAGAGGGGGAAAAGAGTTTTATCAAGGAATCTTGGAAGAGCGGCCCCTGGGTTGGGACGCACTCGGGAGAAAAATAGGAGGTCTCCTCAATAGAAATGGAGGATTGGGATGTTGGAGATTTGGCGTTTTTTTTTTCGTTTTTATATTTTCCTTTGTTTTTATTTTCTTTTTCCAGTAAGAAGCAATGTGAAGGGGAAATAGCAGGAGGAGTGGAGATTGCAAGATTGGAGAAAGATTTAATCAAAGATGGCCCACTCGGGGGCGAGATGGAGATTTTAGAAAATCGCTCGAGGAGCGAAGGAGCAATCGGGAGGGAAATCTGAATTGAATCGGGAGACAAGTTGATGGTAATCGGTGGTGGTCGCGGCACGTGACCAAACCAACGGGAATAGAGAGAAGCCAACACAGATGGATGCACAGAAGTGAGGGAGAAAAGGCCGGCCCACAGCCTATCCACGGAAAAACCTTCTTCAAAAGGGACATCTGGCTCCCCAGTATCTGTGTAATCACTTAACATCTGCCTTTTATCTGTGATTGCTACCGGCATTTCAATCAGTTCTTGAATCAGCGGCGGCCACTCTGGATCTGTCGGCATGAACAGGCGGCTCAGAGAGATTGTGATGTCATTCATGTCAAACCACCTGTACCAGTCACATTCTGGATCACCCATTTTTCTTCTTTTATCTGGCCTTAAAGACTCTAGGGCCTTGTAGGTGGCTAGTAGGGCAATGTGACGAGCAAACTGTCTGGCGTGCACATCTTGACAATCAAGCAATGAAGTAATGACGGTAGTCTGCTCATTGTTCTGAATGCCACCGGTGATAAAATGTGTCTTTAAAGTCCAGGTGAGCGGCTGGCGGTCTGGTTTGATGGTGGACGTCATAACAGCCCACGGCTCTCCTTCATTCTTGCCCGGTGCTTTATAGCCTAAGCCGCCTCGTGCAATCATCTTTTGAGGCTTAAAAGGCCTAATCCTGCCCTGGAGCTTGGCGCCCAGGCCCTTGCCATCTTGATATCCCATTTTCAATAGAATGTTCCAGCCGGGGGTATTCATCATATTTTTCTTTTTCTTCCCCTTAGAAGGCAGGGGTGTCATAGCCACTGTGGTAACAGTCTCAGATAGCATAGGCCGTGGACGGGGAATGTCCAGCACAGATAATAACGGCTTGTTGGCAGGCCATATGGAAGGAACTGATGAAGCTACATGAATGTCTTCCTCTGACAAGATCGGCACGCTGGTCACCTTGATAATGCGGCCCTTGTGCGGAAACTTGAGGCACTGATGGTTTGTAGAGGGCACTGCGTCAAGCTGCTGAATATAAGGGCGACCCAGAATGCCATTAAAAGTCGGATCCATATCTAGAATATGAAAATCTGCCGTAATGGTGGCTGGACCCAAACTGACTTTGAGAGTAATCATACCCAGAGGGGGTTTCTTTGTATTGTCATATGCTGTGACAGTAATGGTGGATGGCCGAATCTGGCTCTCAGGGATACCGCATAACTTCAGAGTGCTCGGAGGCAACACATTGATAGATGCACCGGTGTCTACCAAACACTGCTTGACGGCCACTTTGTTGATATCAACCGTAATACATAGGGCATATTTTCTTGCCGGTAGAGGTGCTAACTCATGTTCATGGAATGTGATTGCCGGCTGACTGCTAGCAGGGGTCAAGACTGTAATTATCTGTTCAACCGGAAGGTCTTCATTGACCATGACTTTCTGCAGGTATTCCTTCAGGGCCAGCTGATGAGTGGTGGACCTCTTGATCAATTCAAGAATGGAGATTCTGGCTGGAGTGCGGTCCAAGTGTTTTAATAAATCATACTGAGTTCCCGGCACTGAATCTTGTTCCTGCTCTTGCTCTTGTGGCCCCTGCACGGGTTCTAGCTCTCTCTGTGGGAAAATACGGTGGAATATCCATCCACTGCGGAGCGGCGCTACGCCTTGACGCGCCTCTGTCGGGGCAACAATAGGAGGAGGGTTGGAAGAGGAAGAAGGAATGTTGGTAGTAGAAACCCTGCTAGGGGATATCGAAGGGGAATTCAATAAAAGGGGCGCCCCTGTAGGAGGCGTAGGAGGAACATTTGATGGAGATTCCCGCGCAGGAGGCGTGGGAGAAGGGAGGGATATCCGAATGCGAGGAGTATTGGCGGGTGGTGGAATAAGGAGAGATTGTGGCACAAAAGGTGGTTGAACTGATGACGGAGGAACTCTTACCGATGTAGGAATGGTAGGGGGTGTAGCGGGTGCTGGTGGTGAGCGAAGTAGGAGTGGCCTGGACGGCGCGGATGTGGGATTGGTGGTGGAAGGTGGTGCGGTAGGTTGCGGAGGTGGTAAGCGGTTAAGGAGAGAGCGAGCCGGCAGAGCCGTGGGATTGATGGGGGTAGATGGGTTGATGGGGCGTAAAAGAGAACGTCCCGATTGAAGATTGACAGAAGAAGAAGGAGTGGTGCGCAAAAGGCGCGGAGTTTGATGTTGAGTTGGATCATGGTGAAATGCCCCTACAGAGGCGTTTTCTTCGTGCCATCCCTGCCCTCTCTCCACTTCGTAGAGAGACATGACAGGGTTCACGTGTTGATTAGGAGCGTGCTCCGGCAATGGATTGCGGACGATCCCCATATCCTGCTGGGGTGCTGGAGCTGGTTGTGGCTGAACTTGCTGCGGAGCTGGCTGCTGTTGTTGCTGATTTTGCTGTTGCCGAGAAGCCCTTCTTTCTTTCATAGCAGCTATGTATTGTCTCATCTCATCCCAATTAATGTCACCTTGGTCATTTAGATCGTAGATGTAATCTCTGAAGTGGAAGCAACGATCCAGGTTGTGACCAGGGCCACGATGAAAGGCACAATAGCGGGATGTGTCAACGTTAGCGGGCCACACGGTTCTTTCCCTTGGCAAGGCGAGCAAGTTGGCGGCCATCAGGGCATTAAAAATATCGGGGAGACTTTCAGGGAGTGGAGGATAGTGGTCCCTTTTGGGGCCAAGTGGCGGTCTCCGTTGTTGTTGTTGGCCGTAGTTGGCTGGTGGGGGTACTTGATGGTATTGTGGTGGAGCTGGGGGATCTATGCGGGGGGCTTGGTTTTGTGATGGAGCGAAAGAGCGTTGAGGTGCGAATTGAGGTGGTGAAGTAGGGTTAAAATGAGGGTTTTGTCGTGGAGGTGGTGGTGGACGTGGGTTAGCTTGATTATGGGGGTTGCCAACTACGCCAACCTGCTCATTTGTGACAGTGCCCTCAGTCGTGGGCCCGCTGTTGACATTTGTATTCTTTTTAAATAGCCGAGGCTTCGGCTCAAACATGCCCATGATGGGCGAATCCTTCATTTGTGTTTGTATATAATGAGCTCTTTCATAGAGCTCTTCCATAGTTGTCAGCCGATTCATGGCCAAAATGTGTCGGAATTGAGGAGTTGCATTAGAAATAATCATTTTTACTTGCTCCTGCTCCGACAATGTGTCTTTTAATTTCTCGGCCATAGACCGCCACCTATCAGCAAATACGATGAAGTCCTCCTCGGGCTTCATTTTCTCGGCAACTAAATCTGTAACAGAAAGGGAAGGTCCCACCCGGTCTCTGTACTTTTGCAGGAATTTTCTTTGAATAACATCGAAATCGCCGGCATCAGCTGGCTCCATAGAATAAAACCATTCGAGGGCTGGCCCCTCAAGAGATCTCCTGAATAAGTAAGCCAGGGAGGCCTTATTGTCCTGCCAAAAGGAAGTCTCATATCGGAAATCCTTTAAATGAATGAATGGGTTGCCCGTCCCATTATATCGCCGGAAATTCGGCATTTCAGAAGGTGGTAAATGGAACACCGGCAACGTAGGCAGAGAAATTTCTGGAGCATTCTTAGTCGCTGTAACCTTCTTGAGCTGTTCCTCCATGCTAGCCAGTTTCTGAAGCAAGAGAGTACTGGTATAGGGCTCGACCGGGGCCTGATTCTGAGCAAAAGAAGGCGGTATAGGCATTCGTAGAATCCGAGGAGGTTGGAAGGATTGATGCCTAACCGCTGAATAACTCGCCTGCTGGGCCGGCATGGCCGCAGTAGGCGTTTGTGGATGAGAGGAGGCGGGATGTAAGACCGCCTGGTCATTAACAATCTGATGGCCACTCACGGCCGGAGGGGGATTAGAAGAAGAAGAAAGAACCGACTTCCCCTTTAAAGCGGCCTGAATGGCTTGCCGCTGGGAGTCATCCAACTGGGAGAGAGATTGGATCAAATCTGTGACATTAATGGATGGGGAAGGGTTCCCCGAAGTGTTGGAAAGTGGAACTTGAGACGACGGGTCCGCCTCATGAGTAGTGGTATCAACCACATGAACTTGTGAGTAATGGGGGTGAGGAGGAAGGTAGTTCCCCTCATAATAAACAGAATCCTGGAGAGGGTCCTCATATTGACCAAATATGTTCTCATTCTCATCATCATAAGAGTACCCGTTGCCTGACATGTTGATGGTTTTACCTGATCGGAGTTTCATTCTTAAGAGAGAGAATGTTTAATGAAGGAATTATCACAAAATATTTAATCCAAACAAAGCAATCAAATCACCCAACTATGTTTATGCAAACAAGGTTGGCAAGAAACGCAAGATTTTAATGTTGGATGTTTGAATTAGGGTGGATTATTTGTGAAAGTTCACTCTTTTGCCAAATGAGACCTAGTTTGATCCAAGTGTAACCTCCGGGTCAACTAAGTTTTTCTCTCTCTTTAACAACGCATAGGTTCTCTAAACTCCAGGTACTTCAAGGGTACAACCAGCCCGGCGTCCGTGAGGGAATCCACGGGTGCGGGGACTTAGGGAGGTCTTGGAAAAGGGATTTCCCCATCCAAAGAGACAGAATGCTCAATGGAGGGTAGTCCCGATTCCAAGAAGGGTGTGTGGATCCTAGGATAGAGAGAGGAGGTCTCTCAACCAAGCCAACAAATCAAGACAATCCAAACAGCAATATAATATCAAGATAGATGCCAAGCAATGAATCAGAGCTAATCTGTGAAAAAGAACAGTAAAGAAACGCCCTGGGGAAGGGCGTTTTCACAGCAGGAGGAAAAGACACGCCCTCCGGTAGGTCGTGACAAAAGGCAAACACGGCAGCGTGGCTGTCGTTAAACTCTGTGAGGGGTTCACAGACGGTAGGAAAACACGCCTTAAGCAGAGGCGTTATAAAGAAAGGACGCCTCCACTGGAGGGCGTCAAAACTCAGATAAATGCCCTGCTTATAGGCGTTACTAAAAACCTGAAACGCCTCTGAGGGAGGCGTTAATCCACAGACAATATGTGAAGCAGCAATTATCGGCAGTTATGATGAAAAGAAACGCCCTAATGCAAGGCACTGATAAGAAATGAAACGCCTCAGGGGAGGGCGTTAATCCACAGGCAATATTATGAGCAAGCGGCAGACAGCAGTTATAGTAAAAGACGCCCTGGAAGTGGGCGTTAATCAATAAAACACGTCCCTGGGAGGGGCATTAAATAGCAGATGATATGATGAGTAAGCAGAACACCAGCAGATGCAATAAACCCACGCCCTGAAAGGGGGCGTTAATCAATAACACACGTCCCTGTGGGGGGCGTTAAATCAAAAGACGCCGTAGTGGAAGGCGTTACTAAACAGCAATTGACTGATCCGGGGAGTGTGCAGGGTGCACAGTAAGGGAGAGGGTACCGAGGGTACCGAGGGGAAAGGGCACACGAGGGTGCCTAAGGGGAGAGGACACACGAGGGTGTCAAAGGGGAAAGGGCACACGAGGGTGCCAATGGAGATGGTAATCAATAAAGAAAACAGTGGAAGCCCCACCGTGATCGCCAATTTATAGATCGGATTAAAAATCCTCTCTTTAATATATATAAAAAAAGAGCAATATAATGGTGAAAGCAATAAAATAGCACGAGGTGCTAATGTGGAGAGTGTGTGATCGCCAGAGACACGAGGGTCTCAAGAGGAGATGAATAAGAGGAAAGTGATCGCAATTACCTAGTAAAGATGGAAACGCGGGATGGTGTGGATTTCCTCCTCCAACTTCAATCGGCCGGCCGATGAAGTGGGTTCTCTTCAGTTGATTACCTTGTAAAAAAAAGACAATAAAAGACGGACAAAAAAGAGGGGATCAGCCAAGGTGCAGATAGTATCAATCCAAACTAACACAAAATGATGAAAAAGGCATCAACAGCGCACCTCTTTTTTTGTTTTTTTTTAAACCCCTAGCAGGGAACTAGGGAAAGGATATAAAAAATGATGCTTAATGCAATAGAATAACTAACGACCGGGTGATGATGAGGAGATGTTAAGAGGAGATGAACAACGAAACAACAGATAGAACCCTGCTCTCCCTGACGAGAGTAAAGGGAAAACCGTGGAGATGAAGGCAACAGGCGCTTGATTGGATGCAGAAAGGATGAAGAACGTGCCTGTTGAATGATCAACCTCTTAACCCTTTGAGTTGTTAACCTCTTACACGATCAAACGAGATTTTCTTTTATAGCTTCAATCGGATATGATCAAACAAGGAAGTGATAAGAACGGGTAATGAGGCATCCTGGGAAGGATTAAGATCGAGCAAGAGTCCAAGGATGGTAGGGAACTGTGAGGGAAAGACAAAAAAAGGAAGGACTCTGGAGTGAAACACGCCTTAAGACAGGGCGTATCATTATAAATTGACGACCTGCCACAGGGCGTTTATTAAAACACGACCTAGGAAAGGCCGTTTCTTCCTGGATTTAATTTTGGAAATAAAAACTTCTTTGTTTTAGCATCAAGGGAACACGCATGAGATAACGGCGTTTCTTAAAAACACGCCCTGATGAAGGACGTTACTTAGAAAATGCTTTTATTTTGAAAATAGATAATTCCAAAAATTAACGGATAATACCAGGAATTGACGCCCTCAAGTATGGTCGTCCTTTCTTTTGAAACACCCTATGACAGGTCGTTACTTTCGGAAGTAACGCCCTTCGTCAAGTCGTGAATCACGAAAAATGCAGAAAAATGCATAAAATTCACAGAAAAATAGAAAAACTTCATGTTATAGGAATATTGAAGTCCACTTGGGGCGTTTACATAATGACATGAAATTTGATCAACATAACGTCAATTTTGGCGTGTCTATACCTACCATCTACAAATCACCTGTCTCACGGCACGAAAATCGACACACGTGCCACGGCGAAACAACCGGAACACACGGCTGACACGGCGAAACCCGAAGGTTGAAGTCGCAACGAATGACAGCCTGACACTCCCGACTCGACAGGAGTACCTCCCACTAGAAGCACAACCGGTAGCGTCCCATGACGTCTTACACTGCACCGCAGGTGAACTGCCTGACGTGGTAGCGCCTACCAAAGGCACGGACACCAAATAAGTACCACGAACAAGTAACTAGCTGGGGTCACGCTCGTCAGCGTGGGTCCAACCGCCCCCAACCACCTGTGCACACGCAGACCGTGCGTCCCTGGTCTGGTCCTCTGACCGATTTTTCCCTCAGCCGGACTCTGGCTGGTAGACGCGGGGCCCGATGGTAACCGGTCCACAAACCGTCTCTAAGGGTCGACCCATACACCACTCCATGGTGAGACCAGCACCGCGTACTAGTGGGCTACGACTAGTGGAGGGTCACTGAAGGAGTAGACTCTCAAGTCAACGGAAAACCACGTCCGCATCCAATGACGTACGGGGACCGCCCCACGTACCGACACCGTCACACGGTGACCACGGTCGGACAAGAAAATGGGACTGCAAACCTCCCGGTGCAGTCCAGTGCCTGACGGTCTACCCTAGACGCGTCACAGGCTCTGACGGTCTAGGCTGGACCGTCGCAGCAACCTGACGGCCCAACGCAGGCGCGTCACACTCTGGGTGAAAAATAATGTGTAACGCACCTGCCCTGGTGCATTACAGTCTGTGACGCGCCTGCCCTGGTGCATCACAAGACAGAGAGAAATAGCTGTGACGCGTGTCACTCGGTACGTCACAGCATGTAACGGTCCAACGCTGGAGCGTTACATGATGTGGGGTTCGTCAGCTCTGACGCACCCACACTGGGGCGTCACAAGGATGTAACGCACCAAGCTTGGCGCGTCACACGCCTGTGCCCCAACGGTCAGAAATCAACAGTCATACCAACGGTGGGGACGCCTCCGACGGCCCAACCCAGGCGCGTCACACGCCTGTGGCAGTCTATCGAGGGGCCGCCATAACCCACAGACCCCCAATTGGCATCACAGGGCTGTAACACACCCATCTAGGCGCGTTACATGATGTGACGGTCTCTGGAAGGACCGTCACACCCGCCCGAGGTCGGAACGACGGGAAAACGCCCAAAAATCCAACCACGCCCCCATGCCTCCACCGGAGAGGGGGAAATCAAAGGGGAAGACCCCTGGGGACCCCTAGCATGATACTAGGCTACCAAAATATGAAATCGCAGGCTAAATCCATAGATCGGGCGAGTTCTCCCCAAATCATGGAAAACCCCAAACCCGCTCAAACACACCCCTCTCGGCCTCCCCTCAGCCTACGAATCACAGAAATGAACGGTGGGGAGCTAGGGAACGTCACCCTACCTCAATGGAGCGAAAGCTCTGCCGAATCGTTGCCGAGATCGCAAAGAACGCTTTGAAAAACCCTCATCCCTTCACGGTTCCCCACAAGCTTTACGCCGCCACGATCGCCTCGCCGACGCCCACGTCGTCACGCCGTCGCCCCACTCCGTCTGTAGCCGGAGGGAATGCCGCCGTGGTCGAACGGGAGAGAGAGGAAGAGGGGGCGGTGCTCACGGTGGGGGGGGGGGAAGGAAGAAGAAAAAGAAGAAGAAGAAGAGGGTGGGGAGAGAGAGAAAATGAGGGGTATTTATAGAAAATCCAGAAAATCCAAAAAATAACGAAAAATAGAAAATTACATTTTGGGGATCCTCAGAACGCGTCGATCGCAACGGGACCACTCTCGCCTAGGTGAACGGCCCGATTCACCCGCAATGAGGTTTCGAAGGAATTACCGAAACACACACCGGAAATCGGAAAACACACGCGGAAAAGTCGCGGAACGCTTCCGGGCCTCCGAAACAACTCCGGATCACGCCGATCCGAACACAAAAGATGTCCGAAACAAAATTTCAGACACAACGGAGCCAAACGCTTCGAGAAACCGAATCTGGGACCCACGAAGAAGGATCCGAAAGGTCTGAGATATTACAGCCCTCCCCCTTTAAGGAATTTTATCCTCGAAATTAAGAACAACCCAAGGGGAAAGGAGAGGAAGACTCACTCAAACAAGTACGAAAACTGTTGACGCATCTCGTCCTCATGCTTCCAAGAAGCCTCACCACCAGAGTGCCGCTGCCACACCACCTTTACCAAGGGGATGACCTTGCTCCGCAGGCGCTGCTCTCGCCTGTCCTCAATACGTACGGGAAACTCTGGGAGAGAAAGATCTGGAGTCACCTCTGGCCAAATGGAATCCTCAAGTACATGAGAGTCATCGGGCATATACTTCCACAACATCGAGACGTGAAACACGTCATGCACCGACACCAACTCAGGAGGTAACTGCAGCCGATAGGGTACCTCACCGATGCGCTCCACAATAAGGAAATGACCAACATAGCGGGGACTCAGCTTCCCACGCCATCCAAAACACATCACCCCCTTCATCGGAGAAACTCTCAAAAACACACGATCGCCAACAGCAAACGTGAGAGGCTGCCGCCTACGGTCAGTATAGCTCTTTTGCCGACTCTGGGTCGCCAACATGTTTTGACGAACCAGATGTAAAACATCTACACACTGCTGCACCAACTCTGGTCTCATCAAAACACGCTCACCAACCTCAAACCAGTCGAGTGGAGTTCGACACGGACGCCCATACAACGCCTCATAAGGAGCCATGCCGATGCTCGAATGATAGCTGTTGTTGTAAGCAAACTCCACCAACGGTAGGTGGTGAATCCAACTCCCCTGCCACTCCAGGCAGCAGGATCTCAGCATATCTTTCAAAGTCTGGGTTGTCCTCTCAGACTGTCCATCTGACTGAGGATGATACGCCGAGCTAAAAGCCAACTCCGTGCCAAGAGCTCGCTGGAAACTCCTCCAGAATCCAGAAGTGAAGCACGGATCTTGATCCGACACAATGGAGATGGGAATCCCATGCAATGGAATGATCTGCTCCACATAAAGATGAGCTAACTTGGGCACACTCCGGTTGACTTTGACCGGTAACAACCGAGTCACCTTCGTCAGCCGATCTACCAGCAACCAAATACTATCCTGCCCACTCGGAGTCCTCGGCAATCCTACCACAAAATCCATGGTCACGTGGTCCCATTTCCACGCGGGAACATCCAAGGGCTGAAGAGTACCTCCTGGTCACTGATGCTCCGCCTTCACCTGCTGACAGGTCAGGCACCTGGCCACAAATTCGGTAACATCTCTCTTCATGCCAGGCCACCAAAACTGCCTCTGTAAGTTCCGATACATCTTCGTCGCACCCGGGTGCACGGTGTACCTGCTCCCATGAGCCTCGCGTAACACCGCACGACGAACCTGCTCATCGGTTGGGACATACAGCCTACCACGAAATCTTACAGCACCGTCCTCGCCGAGCTCCACATCAACCAAGGCCAAAATTCGGGGCAACTCAGGGTCCGCATGCTGAGCCTCTGTCACTTGACGGCGGATAGCTGGCGTGACAGTTAGACTCGCAAGCACTGCCAACCCTGGCTCCTAGGGAATCTTGAGCCTGAATGAAACTTCGGGCACTTGTTCCCAGAGCCTCCACTTCCTCAACATCAAGGCACTGACCGCGACCTTCCGGCTCAAAGCATCGGCGACGACATTCATCCTGCCCGGCTGATAAGATAAGGTGAAGTCATAATCCTTCATGAACTCCATACAATGCCTCTGCCTGAGGTTAAGGTCCCTCTGCATGAACACATACCTCAAACTCTGATGGTCAGTGAACACCTCGAATCTCTCGCCGTACAGATAATGCCTCCAGATCTTCAGCGCGAAGACCACAGCCGCCAGCTCCAGGTCATGGGTGGGGTAGTTCTCCTCGTGGCGCTTCAGCTGCCGAGATGCATAAGCCACCACTCTACCATGCTGCATCAACACAGCACCCAATCCGACCCCGGAAGCATCTGTACACACCACCAAACCTCCCGATCCAGAAGGCAAAACTAACACCGGAGCTGAGGTGAGTAATCTCTTCAGTTCCCTGAAACTCTGCTCACACTCATTAGTCCAGACGAAAGGCACATCCTTTCGCGTAAGCCTGGTCATCGGGGAAGCAATGCGAGAAAAGTCCTGGATAAATCGGCGATAATAACCCGCAAGCCCCAAGAAACTCTGGATCTCCGTCACAGACCTCGGCCTCGGCCACTGCATTACTGCCTCGACCTTGCCAGGGTCCACGGAAATACCATCATCAGAAATCACGTGCCCCCAAAAGTGCACCTCACGAAGCCAGAACTCGCACAAACTGAGCTTTGCATATAACTGGTGGTCTCGCAGCATCTGCAGCACCACACCCAAATGGTATGCGTTCTACTCGGCAGACCGCGAATAGACAAGGATGCCATCCACAAACACGACCATGAATTGGTCCAAGTATGGATGAAACACCCTCTGCATCAAGTCCATGAAGGCTGCGGGGGCATTGGTGAGCCCAAACGGCATCACCAAGAACTCGTAATGCCCATACCTCAAACTGAATGCAGTCTTCTCCACATCGGACTCGTGAATTCTCAGCTGATAGTAACCGGACCGCAAATCAATTTGCGAGAACACTCGAGCAGACTGAAGCTGGTCGAACAAATCATCAATCCGTGGCAACGGATACTTGTTCTTAATGGTCACATCATTCAGCTGCCGGTAGTCAATGCACAACCGCAAGCTACCGTCCTTCTTCTTCACGAACAGCACTGGCGCACCCCAAGGGGAAAAGCTAGGATGAATGTACCCCTTGGCCAGTAATTCCTGTAACTGCGCCCACAACTCCCTCAACTCAGCGGGGGCCATACGGTAGGGAGCCTTCGCCAAAGGTCCCATACCCGGCACCACCTCGATAACAAAATCGATCTCCCGCTGGGGAGGCAATCCAGGTAAGTCCTCCAGAAAAATATCAGGAAACTCGCACACCACCGGAATGTCCTCGACATCCGGCCCCATGTGGTCAGTCATAACCACGGAGGCGAGAAAATCCTGACAACCCGCATCAAGCAAACGACGAGCTCGAATCGTCGAAATAAGAAAACGGGAAGAGGAAGACCTAATACCTTGGAAATAAAAGGTGGGTCCACGAAGTCGCCAAAAATAAACCCTCTTCGAGCCGCAATCCACCAACGCATCATGTGCCTCGAGCCAATCCATGCCCAAAATCACATCGAAGTCCTGAAGCGGCAATGCATAGAGCCTAGCAGACAAACTCCGCCCTTCCACCCACACAGGAACCTCATCAAAGCAATACGGAGTGATCATAAAATCACCCGAGGGCAACACCACTGCCAAATCGTAGGACAACTGGGTCACCGGCTCCTCGATACCCAGCGCGAAATCCTCCGAAATAAACGAATGAGACGCGCCAGAATCAAATAAAACCCGAGCCGCACATCCCAAAATCTGAACGGTACCTTCCACGAGCTGTGATGCCACTGCCTCTGCCCTGGTCATGTGTGTAATCTGGCCCCGAGCGCTCTGCCTACCTCCCGCACTAGCTGACCTGGGTAGCGGCGGATACTGTCCCTGCTGCTGCTGCTGCTGCCTCTACTGCGGGGGAACCTGCTGCTGCTGAGGAAACTACTGCGGCTGCCTCTGAGGACTGTCACGTGCCATATGCCCTGGCTGGCCACACCGAAAATAGATAATCAGCGCCGTGCACTGCCTGCCTGGGTGATACTCGCTACACCGTGGGCACGGTCCTCGTGATCCACCCACTGATCCCTGACGCTGAAACGGGACCGACTGTTGTACACGGCCCGATGAAGCCTGCCCCTGACCCTTGGACTTCTTACGGAAACTCTTCTTGAGGAACCTCTTGACCTTTGAGCTGAAAGACGCGGATCCTGTCACTGACGCTGCCGGTGCCGGTGCTCCAGAACCACCCGACGCATGCTGGAAAGAACCCTGCTGCTGGGTAGCCGACTACTGGCTGCGACCTGACAAAGACTGTCCCTGGCTAATCGGTCCTCGAGTCCTCTGCATATCCATCTCCAAAGAAGCCGCGACGCGAGACGCTGTCTCCAAATCAGTGGCAGCATTCGCGATCAAGTGGTGTCTCAACTCCTGCCTCAAGCCCTGAACGAACTGTGCGGTCTTTACCTTCTCATGCTCCATGATATGAGGTGCATACCGACCCAGCTCAACAAATCGGGCCCTGTACTGCAACACGGACATGTCGCCCTGGACCAGCTCCAAAAACTCACGCATCCGCTGCGTAGTAATAAACTCTGGACAATAGGCACGCTCAAAAGTGCTGACGAAGTCGCCCCACACGATATGCTCAAGGGGACAAGATTGAAAAGATATCTTCCACTCGGAAGACCACCACGCTCGAGCCGTACCCTGCAACTGGTTGTAGGCCAACATCACTCTGTCCTCTGTAGCACACCGCGCGGAACAGAACACCCGCTCCATCTCGTCGAGCCAATCATGAGCCACATCAGGGTCTGGCTGACCGCCATAGCAAGGGGGAAGGAACTGCAAGAAATCCCTCACTGCTCAGCCTGGCCCACCCCTGGTCGACGAGCCCTCACCAACCTTTCCGCCGAACTACTGCGACATAAGCTGGTACATGCCACGAAAGAAATCCTCGGCCCCTGAAAACCTCGCAGTATCCACTGCCCCGGTGGCCGCAGGTAGCACTCTACTCTGCTCCTCCTGCTCCTGCTGAACCTCCTGTTGGATCTCCTGACCTCCAGTCGACTGCCCCTGCTGAGAGCGAGTACTCCGCCTCGGTGCCATACTCGCACCTGAAGCAAAGGACAGAAAACACGGAACAGCAAAGTTAAGAAAAACACACGATGCCCGATGCCAGTGTCAACTGTACATCATCGTTGTGGACTAGTGGACCCCTACAATCACTTATGATTCTCGTATAATTCCACAACCGCGCTCTGATACCAGCTGTAACGACCCAAGAATCCGATTACCAGGAAAGCCCGATAACCCGAGACTCGTACCGCCACCCACGAGCCCGAACACTCAGAAGGGTTAGAAGGATGGTGTGGAAACTACACAAGTATCATAAATAATTATAGAAATTAAACAGATTATATAATTAAGCAGGAAATGAATTAACATTTTACAAGGTCCACAAGATAATAACAAAATAACAACAATAGTCCACAACTAGTACAGAGACAAGAAAGAAAAGTACAGCTACACGGGGCATATCCCGGCTCTGACCTCTGGCACTAACGCTGGGCACCTGAACCACGTTGAGCCTCAGACGAACTCCCCTAAAGCCTCGCCTCGCCTGAAACACGGTGAAAGCACGCAGGGAATGAGTCTCGGAATAGACTCTGTAGGGATCACCCGAACCCTACCACGCAAACGAAGAAACCACTACACTAGCAGTAAGCGAGTACCTCGAAAAGGAAACCCTACCATCTACAAATCACCTATCTCACGGCACGAAAACCGACACACGTGTCACGGTGAAACAACCAGAACACACGGCTGACACTGCGAAACCCGAAGTTCGAAGCCGCAACGACTGACAGCCTGACACTCCTGACTCGACAGGAGTACCTCCCACTAGAAGCACAACTGGTAGCATCCCCTGACGTCTTACACCGCACCACAGGTGAACTACCTGACGTGGTAGCGCCTACCAAAGGCACGGACACCGAACAAGTACCACAGTAAGGAACTAGCTGGGGTCACGCTCGACAGCGTGGGTCCAACCGCCCCCAACCACGTGTGCACACACAAACCGTGCGTCCCTGGTCTGGTCCTCTGACCGATTTTCCCCTCAGCCGGACTCTGGCTGGTAGACGCGGGGCCCGACGGTAACTGGTCCATAAACCGTCTCTAAGGGTCGGCCCGTACACCACTCCCTGGTGAGACCAGCACTGCGTACTGGTGGGCTATGACTAGTGGAGGGTCACTGAAGGAGTAGACTCTCAAGTCAACGGAAAACCACGTCCGCATCCGACGATGTGCGGGGACCACTCCACGTACCGACACCGTCGCACGGTGACCACGGTCGGACAAGAAAACGGGACTGCGAACCTCCCGGTGCAGTCCAGTGCCTGACGGTCTACCCTAGACGCGTCACAGGCTCTGATGGTCTAGGTTGGACCGTCACAGCCACCTACGGCCCAACGTAGGCGCGTCACACTCTGGGTGGAAAACAACGTGTAACGCACCTGCCCTGGTGCGTTACAGTCAATGACACGCCTACCCTGGTGTGTGACAAGACAGAGAGAAACAGCTGTGACGCGTGCCACTCGGTGCGTCACAGCATGTAACGGTCCAACGCTGGAGCGTTACATGATGTGGGGTTCGTCTGCTCTGACGCACCCAAACTGGGGCGTCACAAGGATGTAACGCACCAAGCTTGGCTCGTCACACGCCTGTGCCCCAACGGTCAGAAATCAACGGTCATACCAACAGTCGGGACGCCTCTGATGGCCCAACCCAGGCGCGTCACACGCCTGTGGCGGTCTATCGAGGGGCCGTCACAGCCCACAGACCCCTAATTGGCATCACAGGGCTGTAACGCACCCATCTAGGCACGTTACCTAATGTGATCGTCCCTGGAAGGACCGTCACACCCGCCCGAGGTCGGAACGACCGGAAAATGCCCAAAAATCCAACCGACGCCCACGTCATCATGCCGTCGCCCCACGCCGTCTGCAGCCGGAGGGGACGCCGCCGCGGTCGAACGGGAGAGAGAGGAAGAGGGGGCGGTGCTCACGGTGGGGGGGGGGAGGAAGAAGAAAAAGAAGAAGAAGAAGCGGGTAGGGAGAGAGAGAGAGAAAATGAGGGGTATTTATAGAAAATCCAGAAAATCTGGAAAATATCAAAAAATAGAAAATTACATTTCTGGGATCCTCGGAACGCACCGATCGCAACGGTACCACTCTCGCCTAGGTGAACGGCATGTTTCACCTGCAACGAGGTTCCGAAGGAATTACCGAAACACACACTGGAAATCGGTAAACACACGCGAAAAAGCCGCGGAAAGCTTCCGGGCCTTCGAAACAACTCCGGATCGCGCCAATCCAAACACGAAAGATGTCCGAAACAAAATTTTGGACACAACAAAGCCGAATACTCCGAGAAATCGAATCCGGGACCCACGAAGAAGGATTCGAAAGGTCCGGGATATTACAAGGGGAGTATAGGACATTCATCTACGGAGTGCCGAGATGGAAGCCAAAAGAAAGATGGGCGTAGCCTGAGATCCGAGAGGATCATAATCCGACGGTTCAGTGTCCACTCATCGTGGCATTTATTAATATCCCGTTGAAGAGGCCATAGGAGGACATGCAATGGTAGAACTCCATAGGCCAGTGGGGTGGCAGAATATAGGAGGGATTAACCCCATTAATTTAGCTCCCATGGGCTTGAGTGAGGGACTATTACTCCTCCCTGGGATAGTAGTGGTCCTATACTGAGGATAATAAGGTTCGGGGTTCATGAGGGTGTCGGCACGATGGTGTCTCGACGCGGCTAGTTTTCGGCGCGACGGAGAGCACAATGGGGACATCGGCCTGGGGGGTTAAACTAGAGGCGATCGGCGCAGCATGGATGGCCTGGCGTAGGCTGGTCCTCGACGCGCCCATCACTCGGCGCGGAACCTGCACCGAGAGAGGGCCATGCCGGGAGGCCGTCCTCCGCCGATAGTAGAGGTTTCAGGGGATTTTTTAAGGGTTTATGAGGTTATGGATTTTTAGGGGTTTGTCTGAAGGTTTTTGAGAGGTTTTATTCAAGGACTTTGAGATGGCCAGAGGAGATTGAGGATAGTTTTGGGACAAATCACCCTGAGGAGGAGAGGGCTTTCACTATGGAGCACCACTGGGAGCCAGGTTATTGATTGAATCATATGAGCTTCGATTTGGATGTATCCCTCACCGTTTCACGAATGAGAAGCCATGAGATGGACTGTCTCAGGCCCTCACCGTGATTGTGAGGTTTGGAGAACAACGGCGATG
The DNA here is from genome assembly GCA_022559845.1 of Amorphophallus konjac. NCBI lineage: Eukaryota > Viridiplantae > Streptophyta > Magnoliopsida > Alismatales > Araceae > Amorphophallus > Amorphophallus konjac. The sequence goes on from CM040125.1 coordinate 31,555,507, forward strand.
CAGCAAAAACACAATCAGGTGGTCTGAAGGGTATGCATACCGCAGAATCAAACCCATTCACAACGGCTATCGAATACAATAGATTTCAGAGTGGCAAAGAGAGAGAAAATCCCAGAATCTCATATTTCATTTCATTCCAAAGAACGCACATATTTAGCACAGAGGGGAATCAGACTACAAGAACTGACATACAGATTGATACCCCTTAACAATCTACTGGACTATACCGGCGTTTAATATCGACAGAGGAACCAACCTCCGAAGCAGACTACAAAAGAAAGAAAACAGATCGAAACAAAAGATGGGGAAAGGGAGAATATAGCCCCTTATGGCGTTTGACAAATGAACCCCACCTTGAATCTCCTTCCCCAGGCTTCTGTAGCTCTCTCTTTCTCTCTTCAGATCTCTTTCAGCAGGCTCTCAGACTCTTCCCTTTTTTTGGCTCTGAACACCCCATTTTCTCTTGATTTCTTCTCTGACCGGATTCTCCTCGGATGCCTCACACACGCCGAAGGCATGGGATTATATAGAGGGCTGGCCCTCTTCTATCGACACGGGTGCCTCCCGGGGCGATATGGCATCGGCGCGCTCGGCAGCAGGCTTCTCGGCACGCCATTGTTGTGTTGGGCTTGGGCCCATCTATTCAATGCATTGGTGCCCATAGAAGTGATTCTGAACGAATGGGCCTTCTTCATTGGCCATATGGGTTTCTTAAAGTGCTCATTTGTTCTCCTTGTTACTTACTCAACATTCAGCATCAACAGACATGTGTGAAGCTATGTGAATCCCATTTTACGAGCATCAGAATATTCTGAGGATCCTCTTCAATAGGTAGATGATTGCCCGGGGGTTGACGTAGTCTTAATCAGCCTGACTATCTGAATGATAGCCATGCTGGACAGCAGCTTGACCAGAAATGGCTTCAGCCAGATAGAGTGTCAGGTGTAATGGATCTTCTTCTATTCTGATTCTCGTAACTTCCAGGGATGGCATAGGAGCTGCACCCTTGATTGCTCTTCGAAGCCCTGAGCTTGCTTTGACTTCTTCTTTTATCTTTGTATATTTTAGGTGTCAACAAATGCTCTCCACCTGCGGGTGGCGTAAGCGAAGAATGAGCGGCACGGGACCTGCGGGTGCATATTGTGATGTACTTTGTACTTGTCTTCAGGCTTGCTCCTGTTCATTGGGCCTATTCACAGCTTGGAATCTTCATTCTGTTTGTATAATCTCGACACTTTGTAGGCACCCTTGGACTAATGCCAGGTTGTTGGGATTTGATTTTTATGGTTGCAGCATCCCAGAGTGATCAAATTGGGGCGGTCAGCGGTCTCGGCACATCTTATCTCGGTGCGGCATGGGTCTCGGCACGGAGTTCATCTTGGCGCGCTCTTGGCTGGAGGCTTCTCTGCGCGCCTTTTCTCATTTGGTGCTCTCGGCACGGGCGGCATCTCGTCGCGCATTAGGGTTTTACCCTATTTAGCGTCGAGAGGATGAGGGAAGCTCATTTTATCCTGAGCTTTCTCTCTCTTCGTCTTCACGGCGGCGGCGATCGGCGTGGGTCTTCTCAGGAGAATTTTCTCCTTCTTCCTCATCTTTTCATCGTGAGGTTCTCTTCTTTGCCTCTCATATAGGACTACATCCCCCTTTAATAAGGAGTCATCCCCTCTTGGTGGATGTTCATCCTATTTGACTTTTGGGCATACTCCGGATAAGGGGAGGTGTTGTCAAAATTTTCTTAGGATTGCTTCCTCTGTTTCTGTCTTAATACTATCTCATTTTCGTTGATTTTCATCTACAGTTGCTGAAATGGCCACCACTTCTAGCCGTGCTGCTTCTGGAACTACTGATACTGGTGCCTCTTCTCAGGGTAGGGTACTTGGCCCGACTGTGACTTGGCTGAATGTCGGACAGCTAGACCAAGGTCTTGGGAAGATCGCCATAGTTAATGAATCCTCTAACTTAGAAACGGACACAGTGTCTGCATCTCGCGTCTTGCCTACTGAGGACGGGTTAAATTTCAATCGTGATGACAGCTATCGTCTGGATTTTTCGAAGGATCGTCATCTAGTGTCGTTCATCTACACCTTTAATGTAGCAGGGAAGAGAGATGTTATGCTCGCTCAGATGGTGGAACGGGCCATGCTGATGGATAGGGACAGCCTGAAAGGTTCCGTATATCGCGGAGAAACCATTTATCTTACGGGAGAGCGGCGTAAATGGAATGCTGTCTTGGGAGTGACTGAGTTGGAGACAGAGCAGAAGATGCTGACACGAGCTCCTGAATTCACACCTGTCAGGTGGGATACTGTTGTAGGTCGGGTCAATAGAGAGAAGCCCGGCTACAGTTTGTTCTTGGCACCTATCAAGTGGGGCTACAGAGATGAGCCATTTGTTCAGAACTACTTGGCTGTCCAGTTCAAATTTTAGTTGGCTGCTGGCTGGTTTTTGGACACCAAAGTGACCGATGCTCATCTTTTCCGTGTGGGAGCGGTAGAATTTACTAAGTATGTGCTGACGGAATATGCTCCCTTACTGATTAAGGCCGGAGTATATCATAGTGTATATGCATCCCGCTTTCGGTACCCCATTTCCAAGGGCTTATGCTGCGGCATGTTTGAAGTCTTCTGTCCACATTTTAATACTTTCTACACATCAGAGGGTGAAACTTCTTTGGACCTCTGGAGTTTGTCATTGCTTTCAGGTGTGCCGATTGACGGAGAATCTTATGAAGAGGTCTGCTTGCATGACTTCATCAAAGATGAAACTGACGGAGAAGGCCAGTATTTCTTCGACTTTTCATACCAGTACTTGATGAAAGCATATCGCTCCCTTTGCCTGGCACATCATAGGGGATCATCTAAGGGATATCATACCCGAGAGAAGAGCAGTAGGCTGAAAGTCTGAGTATGACATTGGATCCAATATTTCTTTGGTGGTCCTCTGAAATATAATGAGTTCCCTCCTGTGGCTCCTGTTGCGGGTAAGCCAAGTAAGCCTCCCAGGTTCAAGTCAGAGCTACCTGCTTCCATTCGGCGAGTCAGCTGAGGAGGATCGAATCCTGCTGGAGTGGATCCCTTTACTCACTATGCTGCTTACCTTACATTTTGGCTGTGCACTTTTGCTCTCCCGCAGGGAGATGAAACAGTTATCAGGCCGGAGACAATATACCCGACATGTCAGATGGCTTGGGGCATGCGGCTTGCTTTATGTCCGGCTGCGCTTTGCCTGGCTTACAAATCTGTGGGAGATATATATAAGCATCGGATCCCTCGGTCTTTCAGAACAGTGGGTCCGTTTCATTTCTTCAATGCCTGGGTATGCAATATGTTCCCAGAACTTGCTCCCAGGACCTTGCAGACAACTACATTGTATCCCAGGATGCTGGAATTTGCAAGCACCGAGCCTGGCCCAGTGTCACAGCAGCTTTTCTCTATCAGAGGCCGGTTAACAAGGGTTCCGGTGAACTCAGCAGGAACCATTCATTTCTGGAATTTGACAGCACATTCTGCTCCGCTGGTGAACCGTCAGCGTGAGTGCAAGATTGAGGCAGTGGAGACTTTTACACATTTCATCTCGGGGGCCACAGTGACCCGGCCAGTCTTGGAGTCTGAGCTCATTGATTGGGCTTTATCAATCCACCCCAGTGTTTTAGTGTTTAGAAAGTGGGGCGTGGTTCATCTAGAACCCTATTACCCTTTCAGATTTGATCAAAATTTCGGCTATGATCAGCACATTCCACCCTCAGCTGCTCAGTTTCCGTTGGACAGTAGGTCGAAGCACAGCTCGGTTGTTGCAAGTGAGGGCCGCACCTGGTGGGACTACTTTCACTGCCGGGATGCTAATACTTTCAGAGTACCGGTGCCGAATCGTGTTCCCCGGGCCACTCCAGAATATATAAAATGGTGGAATGCCCGAACCAGCTTCTATCGCAATGCCAGGACGGCATGCTGGGATGTAGCCGAGCGTACTTTTCTAAGTCAGCAGCCTGGGCCAATTTTTGACATTGATGAAGCCCATCTGAAGAGACTATTTTCTCAGCACCCGAAGGAGGCAGATGCATACATAGTGCACCGGAAAGCCATGAAAGAGGATGCAACTAAACAGTTGATGCCTGTGCTTGCTCTTTAATTGTTTTTATAATGACATGCGTCTCCTTTGGCAGATCAACCAGACATAAAGCAGCAGGGACTTTATAGGAAGATCATTTCCCAAGCCCAGAAGCCCGAGTATTTTGACATTCCTGCACCAGCGCCAACCACTACTCCGCTACCTCCTCGCAGAAAGAGAGCGGCTTCTTTGCTGATGGTTGCCTTGGGACGGGCAAAGAAAGCTCGGAGAAATTTATCGAAGCAGTCATCGACTGATGTAACTGAGGCTCCTTTGCCTATCGTGCCATCATTTGAACAGTTCGCCGCTCAGCAGGAGGCCACTCAACAAGCAGCCGAAGGTGGCATTACCTTTCCTTTACGGCCTGTAAGATTATTCCTTCCAAGGCATCTTCATTCTCTGACATCTTCTTTGTTGGGTACTAGCTCAAGAAGCAATTGCTGCTACTATGAACACTGAGGAGATTGGCAAGGCGACGGAGGATATGGAACCCTCTGCCGCGGCCATGGTGGAGGCAACTGAGGTGGCTGAAGCCATAAGGGAGAGTATCCCCACTACCCAGGAGGACGTCAGACTTCCTTCTCCCACGCCAGCCGGTGAAGCCAAGGGTGAGCCAAGTGACTGTGATCCTTCTGAATCTTCTTTTCTTAGTGATCTTCTGACCTTGCCCTATGCATGCCTTTGTGCTTGTAGTGGCCAGAGTAATCAGTATTATGTCTAAGACGCCTGCCGTGGACGCCCCTTCACATCAGGAAGGACACAAAACTATGTTAAAGAAGGGTGCCATCCCATTACGGCGTGTAATCACCCGCTCAGCAGCTCGTAAGGCAACAGAGGAGGCGAGCCAACCCGAGCCTAGTATAGACATTTCTTCCAGTAGCTCTACCACCCCTTCTGATGAAGAAGTTGATTACGGTTCTTCAGAAGGTGACGAGCAAGCCTCTGAGGCAGCCAGTGAAGGGACATCAACGCCTTCCACGCTGTTGAGTGGTCCTTTAATATTTAGTCCCCCAAGACTGCTAGCATCATCATCTGAGGGAATATTGCCAGAGGAATTTATCGGAATAGACATGGAGGTGGAGATAACCCCCCCTTTTATTGCTTCTTCTGCAGAGTTAGCAGCCTCTATACAATCATTTGAGGAGATGGGTTCCACAGCCAGGGTAAATTCTGCCTGCCCTTTGCTGAGCTGCATAGATTTTCCATTCTTCTTTGTCATCTTGGTGCTTATTGAAACTTTGTTTCAGGACTCTGGTGCCGCCGATCACCTTTTGGTACCTTCTTCAAATGTCATCATCATTTCATCAGAGGCTTTAGATATGCCACCTCCTGTCACCCTATCTTCTTCAGAGGTGGTTACTGTACTCCGCCCTGTGCCAGTGAGGATATAACTGACAGCCGAAGTGTCATCACTCGAGTTGAGCTCACTGGGAGAGAGTTCTGCTCTAGTGCCTGCGACAGAGTTGAGGGCCGAAGCAGATCCATCAAGAGGTTCTGCCTTCGTTCCAGTGGCCATAATGACCATTGCACCTGACCTTACAGCTCCATCCGTGCTAGTAATAGAGTCAGAGCCTTCGCCGCCTCCAGCACTTGTGGAAGAGAGGTCTTTAAAGAGCCCGGCGGATCATGAGCCGACCGTCGAGGTGCCTGCTCCTTCAGCTTTGGTGGCCATTCCATCTTCTTCTTCTGAGCCAGATACTAGCTTATGGGCATCCATAGACAATGAGGTTACTTTTGATGTGGTGCTAGTGGCCTCCCTTGGCTTCACTTCATCAGAGGATTTTGTCTGGCAAAATTTAGAGATGTTGCGCCGGGTAGTAGAATCTCAGCCGACATTGTCTTATCTCCAACTGAAGGAAGTGGCTGAACGACTGACGGTCGGCCTGCAGGCACTAGGCTGTCCCTTGGATATATGGACCCAGCAGGTGCTATTCTTGTTGAAATTTGTGAATCGCCGAGACTTTCTCGAGCGGACAATGAATGACCGGCTGACGACCCTTAAATTGCAGAAGGATGATTGTCAGAAAGAGCTGGAGTCACTAAACTCTGATCTTCACCAGAACAAGGCCCAGGTTGAAGCTTCAGCTGCTCACGCACAATTCTTGCGTGGCCGACGGAAAAAGCTTCGAGCTGCATTAAATGCTGTTGAAGCCGAGATACCGTTGCTGGAGGCGACAGAAGCCTAGGGTATTAAGGAGACCACCTTGCTGGAAGGTCGGGTTGCATCTTTGCAGACCGAGGTGACTCGTGTTCAGGAGGAAGAAGTTCAACTCTGTGAATTGGGAGCGGCTCCACATGTCGGGCTTCTTGACTTTGAAGATATCTTTAGGCGATCTTAGCTGATCCTTCTTTGTAATCCATCCCCCTCGAAGGGCCCCTATTGTCTTTCTCTTCCCTTTTTGCAATGGAATATATCTTTCTTTTAATGTCTTCGATGCCCATCTTCACACCTTTATTCTGTCATATCTTGTAGCAATTTCGGCAACTTGTATGGAAGCATACCTGTGTCTGTATCGCAGGAGAGCGCCCACTCTTTCAGGGAAAGGATGGGGGCATCGCTCCACCGCGTGTCAGGATTCCAGGAGTTGCCAAATTGGCACAAGTGTATGTTTCATCGGCCAGAAGTGCCGGATGTAGGAATGCATGCTGATATGTGTATGAAGGGTCCACATGTCTCATTGAAATAGACGGAAGGTCCATCTCAAATAGGTTTTAGCATTGATCAAGGCGAAGTGCCGTATGATCATTAAAAGCTTCATCATCGGCATTGGGTTTATGCCGATGCAAGGAAATGGATCTGCTTCATCAGAATCGATGAAAGGCCTACTCCGGGTAGGTTTCTTTATCGAACCGGGCGATGACGCCTTATGACCGATAGGGGGTTTTATCGTCGGTGGGACTTAGGATAGCAGAAAATGGATAAGTTTCATCAGGGTAGACGGAATGTCTACTCTGGATAGGTTTCATTATTGATCTAGGCGATGATGTCCTGTGACCGATAGAAGGTTTCATCATCGACATTGGGTTTATGCCGACACAAGGAAATTGATAAGTTTCATCAGAGTAGACGGAAGGTCTATTCTGGATAGGTTCCATTATCGATCTAGGTGATGATGCCGTGTGACCGACAGAATGTTTCATCATCGACATTGGGTTTATGTCGATGCAAGAAGATTGATAAGTTTCATCAGAGTAGACGGAAGGTCTATTCTGGATAGGTTTCATTATCGATCTAGGCGATGATACCTTGTGACCGACAGAAGGTTTCATCATCGACATTGGTTTTATGCCGACGCAAGAAAATTGATAAATTTCATCAGAGTAGACGGAAGGTCTATTCTGGATAGGTTTCATGATCGATCTAGGCGATGATACCTTGTGACCGATAGAAGGTTTCATCATCGACATTGGGTTTATGCCGACGCAAGGAAATCGATAATTTTCATCAGAGTAGACGGAAAGTCTATTCTGGATAGGTTTCATTATCGATCTAGGCGATGATGTCTAGCTCAATCAAGCTTAGAAGGTGCAATCACATACTGCTTTGGACATAGAGTGACAGCACCTAAACACATGGGATCTTTCGGAACCAGAATCAAGTAGAGAGTATGCAACCCAAGACTCGCGCTAGACAAAAGATTCAAATCAGCCTATGCATACATCTAGCGAGTCTAATAAGGCAATCAAAAGACAATAGACAAGGGGATTTTTGGGTGGTTCAGTCCGTAGACCTACGTCCACCCCACACTCAAACCAGAGTGTGGCTTCCGTTGATACACAGCTTTAACCGCTGGGCCTCACAGCTTACCTACAACAGCTGAGCGTCATAGCTTGCTTCCGCTGGGCAATACAGCTTAGTCTACCAGAGGAATCATACTCTGAAACCGCTGAGCGTCACAGCTTGCTCTGCCGACTAATAGCTTGAAATAAAGGGTGTAAAATAAAATAAGAAATAGGAAATCATAGCGACTGAAAGCTAAAAAAATCGTAAACCAACTGAGGCTCTCACAGGACCTGACTGGCCTGGATTTGATCCGAGGTCCAGTGGAACTAATATTCAGCAAGGTCTTCTATCTTCTTTTCCTTGAGCTCTCTCTTCACTCTCTCTTTCTCTCTCTTCTTCTCTCGATCTCACGTGCTTTCTCTCTTTCACTTCTGCTCTGCTCTACTACTACTCTCAGATGATTCTTGTTCTTCTGTTCTTCTCTTTTTCTCCAGGAATACCTTTCTTGTTTGCAAGAGGGAGGTCTTTTATATTCATTTTGTCTAGGACCCACGAGCTCACGTACTCGGCATGTGGAAGGCTCGTTCCCGCCAAGAAACTTCAGGAAGCTTTCAGCCATGAGTCAGAATCTCAACGTTTAGCTATCCATGTGGTAGCTTCTTCGAATAATGATCAGCCTTGAATCACGTGCCAGTTGTTTGTTCTGCTTTTCTCACGTGCTCCTATTCTTCTGATCCTCGTAAGTAAGGTACTCAAGTGCACATAAGATGCTCGAACCATGGTTTTCCATAGTTGATCACTTGCGCACTTAAGTTCCATATAAATGCATGCACCGACTTAGTTTGTTGTCTTGAGGAAAGTTTGCACCGAGTTGCTTCACACATTGCACCGAGCTTGTTCTCTCAAGACCCGACATTGCACCGACCTGGTCGTGCTGACGAAGGCATTGCATCGACTTGCTAGAGTAGTCGTGCTGGCAAAGACATTGCATTGACTTGCTCGTGCAGAGAAGGGATGCTTTGACTTTGAAGCACATCCATATGAAAATCTGTTCACACAGCAGTCAAATGCACAGACTTAATAAGGCATACGAGCTCAGTAGGTGTTATTCAAGAGAGTATGCACAGACATAACCTGAATGCAGAGTTAAGAAATGCACAAACTGCACACACACATTCACGGACTCAGTGTTTACACGCGAGCATATGCACAGACTTGATTCCAGTACATGGCCAACATATGCACTAACTATGAATACGCAGAGTACAAGCCATTGCACATACCTAATCAAGTCATAGATGAAGGTTGCATAGACTTAGCTATGCACATGCGATACTTGCCTAAGAGATGTGCACAGACTTTATGTGCATGGTGCAAGAGTTGCACCGACTTAACTAATGCATAAGTAGACAATGCAATGACTTAATCGAAAGTGCAACACTAAGTTGCACCTACTCAAAACATGCAAATGCTAGAAATGCACTGACGTTGAAAACTCCTTAGACTTAAGCTTGCACCGACCTAGAGCTAGCATCGACCTTAGTTGATGCAAGCCATAACTAATATGCACTGACTTAAATGCTCACAGCAACTAAAGTCGCACAGACTTGGTTAGCACAAGGTAGACTTGCACCGACTGTGAGAATGCATGAAATGTAACTTGCACCGAGTTCGGTCTCGCACAACCGAAAATGTGCACCGACTCTTTTCTTCACAAAATGGAATTCTACACCGACCATAAGTATGAGCGGCCAAGAGAATGCATCCACTGGGTGCGTGCAAAGCATACCTTGCACTGACCTATCCAGCATGCACTAACAAGGGTTGCACCGACCTTATGCTCGGTCACTTATGATGTGCACCGACTTGCATCTACCAAGGCAGTGTGCACGGACTTGAATGCACAGACCTAGATGCACATGAACCGTGACATGCACTGACTTTGTTGTGCAGCCTAACTGAGATATGCACAAACCTTGACCCTAAAATGCATATGAGCTAAAGCACCAAGTTTAGCAGTTTATGCACAGCCTTCATGTACACAGACCAACAGACTACACCAAGAGGTGCGCTGACCCTGAACATGTACACTGGCCTAATGTTCAGATAGAGTTATGACATATGCATGATGAGTATCGATGCTTTCTATATACTCAGTAAGTATGCATGGACCCTATGAGTGAGTGTGCAGCAGGCAATCCTCATTAGTGCAGTATCATTCAATCTTTCATATGCAGACACATGGTGACTCATAGTGTTTGCTATCATCAAAACCACATGGGCACAACAATCTCCCCCTTTTTGATGATGGCAACATTATGAGTCACACTGACTCAAACTATTCTCCCCCTTTGACTTCATTAAAAAGAAAATGGTTTGAGCGAGAAAAATAAGTAGGTATGAAAGGATTGATATAACATCTCCCTCTTTAACTACGTGAAAGCACATAAAAGTTATTCTCCCCCAAAGTGCAATATGACACCACATATTCAATCATACATGAAACTCCCCCTGAATAAAGGAGTACAATCAACAAGCACAGGGGTAGTTAGACAATCAAGCATCAATCCTCCCCCTGAAAACATGAATGGAATCTGAAATCACAAGGACAGTGAGAAGCAAGAAATGTATTCAAAACTGGTTGAAACTGTTTATTGCTTGTGATATCAAGACACAGGGTATACCTACAGTGATGAACTCTGGTTAACCAATGAATCAATCTGGAATCCATCACCATAAGAATGCTGAAATTCAGAAGGCTGTAAGTGAACAAAGTAATATTGGGAGTGGCACCTCACATTTGTATGGTCAGAAAAATACATGTGGAAGGCCCACAGAACCAGAACCGGTTACAAGAGTATTTCGTCAGGGATACATAAACAAGATGGAAGATTCCAACAGTGTGGAGAATGAAACTGGTGATGTAAATGAAGTAAGTGTAGCTAAAGGTAGAGTGATATCACAGGAAGTAGCGTAGCACAGGATTTTTCAAGAGTCATTCAACAGAGATTAAGCACGATCTAACAAACACAGTGCAGGGAGTGACCAACAGGTGAATGTGCAAGATGATTAAGTTGTCCGAGGTAAAACTTATCAAAAGAAATTACCATATAGCAGGTACCATAGTTATAAGTCCATGTAAGGATACACTATCCTATCATAAGGGGTTATGAATTAACCTACATTACCCACCTGGTTTAAGCATGATGTATACTGAGTCTGTCAATTAAATTCATTACTCATATCTGAGACTAAGTTTTAATAAAGATTAACCAACTAATCAAGCAATGCTCTAGGTCAATCATCTTCCAACTTACTCAAATAATCTCAATGACACCTTTGAGAGTTACAAAGTGCAGTATTGAGATTAAACACCCTTACTATAATGTGAAGTTGACTGAATTTGCAAGATATTTACTTTTGATCAGCACATTATTTTTCTTGAGCAATTTTAGTTGATCAACACATTTTTGCATGAGGCACAACACGTCTTAGGTGAAGTGACCCAGTTACTTAGTGTGATGACTGACATTGCCTTTCAGATGTGAGAACAGAGTTAGCAAATGAAGTGTCTTTTTACATGAGGAGACACCTTGACTAGAGGCCAGAATTCCCAGTTACTCAACACAATCACGCCATTGCTCTATCATTTTTTCAATCATTTGTTCACCAGAGATAACTGTGGCACTGCATGACTTAGGTTTACTCTATTTCTTTGATAGAGGACCTAATTTCTTAGTGACCAAGGTCATTGCTCTGATAACTATTTTTCTTCTTAGACAATCTTTTTCAGATTAGTGTTTAAACACATTACTAACTCCATGTATCTCTACCAAAGATGCCTTGATCTCATATTTTCAGAATTTAGATGAATGAGTCTAGATATTTTATGACATGGTGGTTAAGAGTTATTAAATCTTATGATTCAGATACTTTCAGACATTCAAATTCAAATCTGAGAATACATTAGACTTATACCAGTTTAAATTAGTGGACATTCTTAACCATGTATGATAGGAATTTCTTCTAAGGTTTCAGTCATATAAATAGGGTACACAACTTAGATTTCTCAAATTAGTCCAATCAATGCAACTGAACAACTTATCATCACTAGAGCAAGAATCAGACTGGTCAGACCAGCTTGAAGGAATGTGAGAGATTAGGATAAGCTGGCATAGGAAGTTACAGCAATCATGAGAAGAGCATCAAAGCTATGCAGATCAAAATATAGTAGCTGAGTCTGGAATATAGATAGATCAGCTTGTCATGTAATGACAATAAAGAATTCGAGTGGAACACACAGGAGCAAGAGAGTAATTCAAATATTTGGACAGGAAGAGTCCTGATTGAAAAGGATTAATGAGTCAATGATGCTCCCCCTGTCTAGATGCAATGAGTCATCTTATGAAATGAATTTTCTGAAAATCATCCATCTACTCCCCCTGACTAAATGCATTGTATGCAAGGAAAACCTAACACATGGTTTTATGATTTGTGCTCATGGATCAGACATGTAATGCAATCAGAGAGAGAGACTACTTGAGACACAAAATTGATTTCATATTTTCAGTTGATTCTAATTAAGCATGGACAGATTCACATGCTATGCAAACATCTCAAACACACAGTTTCAGATGACCGAATTTAAACAAAGTGTTCAGAACTGACCTAAAGAGTAGGATCCTGGGGTTTTCATTTTTGAGTGCCTTGGTTTATTGAGCCCCGTTTATTCCTTTCCAAGGCACATCTGCAACAATTTGATCATTTTGATCCAGTAGGGACCCAAGCAGCCTTGGGTCCTGTATTAATCTTAACAGGTGTTCTGAATAGTTTCTTAGCAACATTGTCATCAAATTCCATCAAATAACAGTTGGCCATGGAGTGTCCAAATTTACAACAGTATTTACAATAAGCAACATATTTTCTAATTGCACATTAACAGAAACATGAGGCCTATGTGCATGAGCATGAAATTGTTTGTTGTTTACATGAACAGTTTATCTCTTATTTTCAGTTAGCCAACATTTAGCATGCTTATGACCTTGCTTGCCATAATTGAAACATGAAGTGTTTGTCCTGATAAAATTCCTATCAAACACATTACTTTTTACAGGGAATTTAGCAAATTTTGATTTATCAGAGTTTCCCTGAGCATGCCAGCAGTCTCTGACTGTATGGCCATACTTTCCACATTCAAAACACTTGATGTGCTTTCCTCTAGACCCAGTATTTTTCCTATGAGATCCTGACCAGCATTCAATAGCCTTGTGACCAGGCTTGTTACAATTGAAGCATATGATGTGCTGGTTTGAAACAGGTTTGTTTCTATGAGGGCCATGATGATTTACAGAGGATTTAGCATGCATCCTATCATCTTGTTTCATGACAAAGCATTCATTCATGAAGTGACCATGCCTACCACAGTAAAGACATGAATCATTCTTTTCATGTGCATGCGAATGAGTAACAGACTTATGAACAACATGCATTAACCTATGAGATGTTACAAAACTAGTAGAGTTAGCAGCGCAGGCAGGAGCAGCTTTGACTTTATTTATATGTGCACTCTTTTTCAATTGTTTAGCCTTTTTCAAAACTTTTGTTTGTTTTTCATTTTTCTATGCCTTGAATTGAAATAATGATGATGAAGTTGTTTTAGATGGCTCAGAACAACTAGCAAAAGAGGCGGATAGCTTATTTTCATATTTCTTCATGTTGACCAAATTGTAACCCAATCCTTCCTTCTGAACATTAACCTTAGTTCCAAGAATCTTATCAAGGTTGCTTTTTCCTTCAACAAATTTTGACAAAGCATCATTCAAATCATGAATTTCGTTTTGAAGTGAAGTGATGCTCACTTCAGAATTCACTAGTTCTTCTTCACATTTTGTTACTTTTTCATTCAACATAGCATTGATGGCTTTATGACTGAAAATTTCCTGCATTAATGCACTTAATTTTTCAGATTCATTATCAAATGAGCATTTCCCCTTTTTCAAGGTCAAGAGCCTTTCAGATATAGCAGAATTCATCAGCTTCAATTCTTCATTTTCTTTCATTAGCTCTTCATTCTGAACTAGTTCAATTTTTAAATTCTGATCTTCAGAAGATAGTTCTTGTTTCTGTTTAGATTCAGATTTTTCCAGATTTCTATGTAGTTCCACATTAACAGCTTTAATAGCATCAAGTTCCTTAGAGATCACTTCATTTTCTTCTTGCAGTCTTTCAAGTTTTTTAATTTTATTTTCTAAGGATATAATATTTATCTCATAGCTAGCAATCTCTTGTTCACTACAATTAACACATTCACTCAAAACTTTGTTTATAGTTTTGTGCTTTTCGATTTCTTGTTCTAGTTTCTTATTTTCTTTTCTTAGGGAGTCAATTAATCCTTCTTGGATTTTTTATTCAGATTGAAGATCATCATTCAAATTCTTTACAGAAGTATATTTATCACAAGACTTTTCAATCTTCTTTATTTCAGATTTTAAAATTTTATTTTCATCAATCAGTTTTTCTTCGGACTGTTCAACTTCAATTTTTGCAGCCAGCAAGTCTTTATGATCTTCCTTGAGGGAGTCAATCAACTTCCTCTGCCATTCATTTTCCAAATAGAGATCTTCATTGAGTTCCTTTAGCAGAGAACATCTATTGCAGAATGACTTTATGGAACAATTGTTTGAGGCTTCTTCCTCAATTTCTTTTATTCTGGCAGCAAGGTTTTCATTATTCTTCTGCAGGTCTGCATTTTCAAGTTTCAATTTGTCTGCTTCAGAATTAGCCTTATTCAACTCTTGCAGTTTTATTAGGTGCTCATCATTTTTAACATTCCGCTGATCTTCCAATTCAGATATCTTGTTTAAGCATTCTTGATTCTCATTTTTCAAAGACAAAATATGTTCCTTACTGTTATGAACATCCATCATGCACATATCATAAGATTGTTTCAGCTTTGGACAATTCTTACAAGAGAGTTTAGATTTATTTTGTTCAATCTTTTTCTTCAGCATTTTATTCTCAGATTTCATTTTCTTAGACACTTCTAACAACTCTTCATACATCACTACCAATTCATCAAATGAAGGTTGTTCTGATCTGGAGCTTACCTAAGAAGCAGTATCATCATCATTCTCTCTCCGATTGGCCATCAAGCATTTATCCTCTTGCTCCCCGTTTGCAGTAGTTATTCTGTCCAAGATTTCCTTTCCAGACGCACACCTGAGAACGAATGGAAATTTGTTAGTATTCACTACATCTCTCAAAATTTTAAGAACTGTGACATTATCACGGTTCTTTGATCTGTCCTCACTGGACCACTTAGTCTGATTTCGAGGTAAATTATGTGGGCCTTTTGATACGAGATTCCATAGATTTGGATCAATGGAATTCATATAGATACAGAGGCCTCTCAACCACTTGCTAAAGTTAGAATCATCAAAAGCACAGGGACGAGCCATAAAGACAGATACCAAACAGCTTCAACGCACAAAGTAATCACTGAGCAGTGTGCCAATAGCCCTCGATCAAAATCGGATAGACGGCAACAAGGGTAGCACCTAAAGCAGCAGGATCCTCTGCAGATCGTTGGATCTGAAAAGTCAAAGACCCGCTCTGATACCAAGTGATAGGTCAAATGAGTTCTAGATGGTATGCTCTGATACCAAGTGATATGGTGCTAGGCTCAGATTCAGAAGGGGGGTTGAATGAATCCGCTTTTAAATTTTGCCCAATTAAAAGCTATAACAATCAGAGATGCAGAATAAAAGTAAACTAGGATCTAACGAGACTGAAGGACAGAGATGAGCTCAATCAAGCTTAGAAGGTGCAATCACATACTACTTTGGACATAGAGTGACAGCACCTAAACACATGGGATCTTTCGGAATCAGAATCAAGTAGAGAGTATGCAACCCAAGACTTGCGCTAGAGAAAAGATTCAAATCGGCCTATGCATACATCTAGCGAGTCTAATAAGGCAATCAAAACACAGTAGACAAGGGGATTTTTAGGTGGTTCAGTCCGCAGACCTATGTCCACCCCACACTCAAACCAGAATGTGGCTTCCGCTGATACACAGCTTAAACTGCTGGGCCTCACAGCTTGCCTACAACAGCTGAGCGTCACAGCTTGCTTCCGCTGGGTAATATAGCTTAGCCATTCGCTGCCTAACAGCTTGACTAGCTGGGCAATACAGCTTAGCCTACCATAGGAAGCCTCCTCTGAAATCGCTGAGCGTCACAGCTTGCTCTGCTGACTAACAGCTTGAAATAAAGGGTGTAAAAGAAAACAAGAAATAGGAAATCACAGCGACTGAAAGCTGAAAAAATCATAAACCAACTGAAGCTCTCACAGGAGCTGACTGGCCTGGATTTGATCCGAGGTCCAGTGGAACTAATCTTCAGCAAGGTCTTCTATCTTCTTTTCCTCGAGCTCTCTCTTCACTCTCTCTTCTTCTCTTGATCTCACGAGCTTTCTCTCTTTCACTTTGCTCTGCTCTGCTGCTACTCTAAGATGATTCCTGTTCTTCTGCTCTTCCTCTTTTTCTCCAGGAATACCTTTCTTGTTCGCAGGAGGGAGGTCTTTTATATTCGTTTTGTCTGGGACCCACGAGCTCACGTACTCGGCATGTGGAAGGCTCGTTCCCGCCAAGAAACTTTAGGAAGCTTTCAGCCACGAGTCAGAATCTCAACGTTTAGCTATCCATGTGGCAACTTCTTCGAATAATGATAAGCCTTGAATCACGTGCCAGTTGTTTGTTCTACTTTTCTCACGTGCTCCTGTTCTTTTGATCCTCGTAAGTAACATACTCAGGTGCACATAAGATGCTCGAACCATGGTTTTCCTCAGTTGATCACTTGCGCGCTTAAGTTCCATATAAATGCATGCACCGACTTAGTTTGCTGTCCTGAGGAAAGTTTGCACCGAGTTGCTTCACACATTGCACCGAGCTTGTTCTCTCAAGACCCGACATTGCACCGACCTGGTCGTGTTGACGAAGGCATTACATCGACTTGCTAGAGTAGTCATGCTGGCAAAGACATTGCATTGACTTGCTCGTGCAGAGAAGGGATGCTTTGACTTTCAAGCTCATCCATATGAAAATCTGTTCACACAGCAGTCAAATGCATATACTTAATAACGCGTACGAGCTTAGTAGGTGTTATTCAAGAGAGTATGCACAGACATAACCTGAATGCAGAGTTAAGAAATGCACAAACTTCACACACACATGCACGGACTCAGTGTTTACACGCAAGCATATGCACAGACTTGATTCCAGTACATGACCAACATATGCACTGACTATGAATACGCAGAGTACAAGCCATTGCACAGACCTAATCAAGTCATAGATGAAGGTTGCACAGACTTAGCTATGCACATGTGAGACTTTCCTAAGAGATGTGCACAGACTTTATGTGCACGGTGCAAGAGTTGCACCGACTTAACTAATGCATAAGCAGATAATGCAACGACTTAATCGAAAGTGCAACACTAAGTTGCACCTACTCAAAACATGCAAATGCTAGGAATGCACTGACGTTGAAAACTCCTTAGACTTAAGCTTGCACCGACCTAGAGCTAGCATCGACCTTAGTTGATGCAAGCCATAACTAATATGCACTGACTTAAATGCTCGCAGCAACTAAAGTTGCACAGACTTGGTTAGCACAAGGTAGACTTGCACCGACTATGAGAATGCATGAAATGAAACTTGCACCGAGTTCGGTCTCGTACAACCCAAAATGTGCACCAACTCTTTTCTACACAAAATGGAATTCTGCACCGACCTTGAGTATGAGCAGCCAAGAGAATGCACCGACTGGGTGCGTGAAAAGCATACCTTGCACCGACCTATCCAGCATGCACTAACAAGGATTGTACCGACCTTATGCTCGGTCATTTATGATGTGCACCGACTTGCATCTGCCAAGGCAGTGTGCACGGACTTGAATGCACAGACCTTGTTAGTGCATGCACATGAATAGTGACATGCACTGACTTTGTTGTGCAGCCTAACTGAGATATACACGAACCTTGACCCTAAAATGCATATGAGCTAAAGCACCAAGTTTAGTAGTTTATGCACAGTCTTCATGTACACAGATCAACAAACTACACCAAGAGGTGCATTGACCCTGAACATGTACACTGGCCTAATGTACAGATAGAGTTATGACATATGCATGATGAGTATCGATACTTTCTATATACTCAGTAAGTTTGCATGGACCCTCTGAGTGAGTGTGCAGCAGGCAATCCTCATTAGTGTAGCATCATTCAATCTTTCATATGCAGACACATGGTGACTTATAGTGTTTGCTATCATCAAAACCACAGGGGCACAACAACATCAACATAAAGGAAAATATGGTTTCATCATCTATCCAGACTGAAGGTCCGAATCGATGTTGGTATACTGGTGGCTTAGGCCCGAAGCTGTTTCACCAAAATGTGTGAGTTTCATCGTTGATGTGGGGATTAACATCAATGCAAAGGAGAGTAAGGTTTCATCATCTACCCGGACGGAAGGTCCGGATTGACGTCAACATGAAGGAGGCTTAGGCCCGAAGTTGTTCGCCAAGAATGCACATATGTTTCATCGTTGATGTGGGGTTTATATCAACGCAAAGGAGATAAGGTTTCATCATCCACCCATACGGAAGGTCTGGATTGATGTTCACATGAAGGAGGCTTAGGCCCGGAGCCGTTCGCCGAGAATGCACATATGTTTCATTATTTATGTGGGGTTTACATCAACGCAAAGGAGATAAGGTTTCATCATTCACCCAGACGAAAGGTCCAGATTGATGTTCACATGAGGGAGGCTTAGGCCCGAAGCCGTTCGCCGAGAATCCACATATGTTTCTTCGTTGATGTGGGGTTTACATCAACGCAAAGGAGATAAGGTTTCATCATCCACCCAGACGGAAGGTCCAGATTGATGTTCACATGAGGGAGGCTTAGGCCCAAAGCCTTTCGTCGAGAATGCATGTATGTTTCATCGTTGATGTGGGGTTTACATCAACGCAAAGGAGACAAGGTTTCATTATCCATCCAGACAGAAGGTCCGAATTGATGTCCAGATGCAGGAAGGAGGCTTCGGCCCGAAGCCATTCGCCGAGAATGCATATACGTTTCATCATTGATGTGGGGTTTATATCAACGTAAAGAAGACAAGGTTTCACCATCCATCCAGACCGAAGGTCCGATTGATGTTGACATGAAGGAAAGAGTAACCATCTTCATTGTCATCATCATTCTTTAGAGCCTTCACCACTATCATTTTTATGTTGAGGCTGTTCATTCAATCATTCGCCACTCCCTCAAAGGGCAGTGGTACAGCATGATAGAGCTTCAGATGCTTCCCATTGAGTGGCGGGAATTGAACTTCCCCCCGATGGTTGACAACCACGTAGGCTCCGCCTTCGTAGATCCTTTGGACCACATACGGACCCAGCCAGTTTGCAGCCAACTTGCCCTTTGGGTTGGAAGCCATGACTTCTTTCTTCTTGACCATGACCAGGTCACCTATCTTGAACTCTCGCCCTTTGACAAGCTTGTTGAAGGCATTTTCCATGCGGGCTTGGTATGCCTGAATATTCTTCTGTGCCTGAAGGCATTTTCCTTCCAGCTCAGCCAATTCTTCAAATCTTCTTTCAGCATTTGCTTGTTCATTGCGGGCTAATCCATATTGAATTGCAACTGTGAGCGATGGGACTTCCAGCTCTATGGGGACTACTGCCTCGGAGCTGTATAGTAAGGAGAAGGGTGAACAGCCTATAGGGGTTTTGTAGACAGTACGATATGCCCATAATGCTTCGTACATCCTTTCCCCCCAGTCCTTCTTGCTGGAGCTGACAGTCTTAGCAAGGAGCGTGCATATCATTTTATTAAATGCTTCAGCCAATCCATTTGCTTGTGGATTGTAAGGGGTGGAGGTCCTCCAATCAATCTTATACTTCTCGGCGAGCCGATATATTTTTTGATTCTTGAAGTGGCTTCCGTTATCAGAAATTATTCGGTTGGGAACACCAAACCGAAAAATAATGTTTTGTTTGATGAATTTGGCAACCAGCTCACGAGTCACTTCTCTGAGTGCTATAGCTTGTGCCCATCAGGAGAAGTAATCTGTTATAGCCAAGATGTACTTGTGTCCAGTTGAGGATGTTGGAAGAGGTCCAACCACATCGGTTCCCCATTGAGCAAAAGGCCAGCTGAGAACTGTCGGGTGTAGGGGTACAGGCGGCCTTTTGGGCACAGTAGCATACTCCTGGCATTTCTGGCATGTTTTTACAAACTGACAGTAGTCTTCAAACATAGTAGGCCAGTAATAGCCTAGTTTCTTGATTTTGATCTTCATCTTTGGTCCAGCTTGGTGTGCTCCGGCTATCCCGACATGTATCTCTTTCATCACTTGCCAAGCCTCATTGGTGGATAGGCAGCGGAGCAGAATCTTCTTACCGGTGTCTGCCATGATTCGGAGTAGTGTCCTGCTTCGGAGCTCATAGGAATCTTTAGTCCGCAGGAGTTTCATTCTTTCTTCTTTATTTTTGGGTAGCTGCTGGTGAAGGAACCACTGCAGCATTTGCTGTCTCTAGTCGGGCTCCCGTGCTTCTTTGGCTACATTGGCCTCATATTCTTCTGGGCATGATTCTAACACACTGGGAACCTGCCGCCATCACAACAATGTTGAGTGTTTCATCTGGTGGGACTGCTAGCGAACTGGCTAATTTTGCCAAAGCATCGACCTGAGCATTATGTCCCCGGCCCACATGATTGAGCTTAATATGGTGAAAACTCGCCATAAGGCACAATGCTTTTTGATAGTAGGGGTTTAGTTCTTGCTTCCGCACCTCAAACTTCCCTTGTATCTATTTTATTATCAGCATTGAATCACTGAACACTTAGAGCTTATGGATTCCCATGCTGAGCGCGATTTGTAGGCCGATTATCAGAGCTTCATACTCAGCTTCATTATTAGTGCATGGCTTGTTTATTGAGCATGAAGTGTATACCACTTCCCCTTCAGGTGACTTCAGGACGATGTCGGCTCCTACTCGGACTTTGACCTGTCCAGTTGAGGCAGTTTCTGTTCTTGACGCCCCATCAAAGTAGAGGTGCCACATCACCAGCTAGGCTTGACATGCCCCCAGTGTCTCATCATCAGGGAGTTCAGCTTCTAGTGGAACATCCTCTGGTGCAGGGTGTGCTACAAAGAAGTCGGCTACGGCTTGACCTTTTACGTCTCTTTGAGGTACATATGAAATTTCTAATTCCATCAGGATCACGACCCATTTACCGAGTCGATCCTTGAGTGCTGGTTGAGATAATATGTCCTTGAGCGGGTCCGCTCCAGATATTATTTTGATTTCATGGGACAGCATGTAATGCTGGAGTTTCTTGACAACGAAGACCAAGGCCAGACAGGTCTTCTCCATAAAAGTGTATTTCTCTTCGGTCGTCACTAACCTTTGGCTAAGGTAGTAGAGGGCATGCTCTTTACCCTCTTCATTTACTTGAGCTAGCATTGCCCCCAGGGAATAGTGAGTAGCTGCTATGTAAAGAATCAGAGGTCTTCCTTTGATCGGTGCTCCCAGCACTGTAAGGGTCTTCAGATATTCTTTCAGCTTTTCAAAAGCCGTTTGGCATTCCTCATCCCAGAAGAACGGCATATCCTTCATCATTAGCCTATGGAAAGGGTGACATCGACCCGACAGATTTGAAATAAATCGATGAATATACGCCAGTCGGCCTTGCAAGGACCGCAGCTCTGACAGACACTTCGGAGGAGGGAGTTCTTGAATAGCTTTAATCTTGGATGGATCAATTTCAATGCCTCTATGTCGGACAATGAATCCAAGGAATTTTCCGCTGGACACGCCAAATGCGCATTTCATGGGGTTCATTTTTAGCTCATATTGGCGTAGCCTTTGAAATACCACCCTCAAATCTTGCAGATGGTCTTCCTTTCTTTTGGTCTTCAGCACCAAATCATCAATATAGCACTCCACCTTCTTGTAGAGCAAGTCATCGAATATCTTCGTCATGGCTCTTTGATATGTAGCACCGGCATTCTTAAGGCCGAATGGCATCCTTTTATAATGGAATATTCCCTTTGGGGTGCGGAATGCAGTATGGACCCTGTCTTGCTCAGAAATCCAAATCGGGTTATATCCGAACGATCCGTCCATAAATGAGAGGGCTTCATGGCCTGTGGTGGCGTCTATCATCACCTCGGTGATCGGCATAGGAAAGTCATCTTTCGGGCATACTTTGTTGAGGTCCCAAAAGTCAACACATATTCTTATCTACCCATTCTTCTTTTTCACAGGCACTATATTTGCCAACCATGTTGTGTATTGATTTTCTTCGACGAACCCCACATTAATGAGCTTGTCGACTTCCCCATTAATTTGACTAATCAGCTCAGGCCGCATCCGCCTGGGAGGCTACTTTATGGGCTCTGCTCTTGGATCAATAGATAGCAGATGTTATGCTACATTGGGATTCAACCCTGGCATCTCATTGTAGGTCTAGGCAAAATAGTCCCGGAACTCCTTCAGAAATTGTATATACTGCTCTTGTTCTTCTGCTGACAATAGTGCACTGAGAAAGGTGGGTCTTGGATCCCCCTCACTCCCCAGGTTCACTTCTATCAGCTCATCAACGGTAGCTTGACCACCGTCCTCGACTTCTGGTAGGGCTTCTTCAAGGTTGATAAAATCTCCATTGATGTAATCTTCTTCAGCTTCTAGGGCTTCCAGCTCCCTGAGTGGTGTATATATCGACCTCTGGCCTTCGAAGTCGGCTTGTGATTGTTGGTTTTCTTCAGATCGACTTTCTTGGGCTAGAGGAACTTGTCCCTCAGTTTCTTTGCTCCATTGCTGAACTACTGGACCCTCCGCCGGGTTTTGGTCAGCTCTGCTTTGCTATTTTGATGTCTCACCTTGTGTTTCTGACATAGGACCTTCTGCCCCCTTAGGGTCCACAGCTAGAAATTCCTCTGTCAGATCTGCCAGGTCCTGCATGGCCCGGATCTCCTCCAGTATGCCCTCAAATTCTAGGCAGTCCTTTTATTTCTCAGAGGCTTGATCTTCATCAGGTGTCCCCCTGTCAAATCTGGCTTCATTTTTGAATAGATCCTCCGTGGGGAGGGGCTCCTTCCAGTACTGGCATAGAGTGACTTCATCTTGTCCCCCTGAGCTTTCATAACTGCCATGGGTTTCAGTACCACCTTCGGGGCATTGTGTTGTTTCTTCGCCATATGGTGGGTAATCATCATAATCTGCCTCAAAGGGGTCTTCGTGGATGAAGTAGGTGGAAATAACATCTACCTCTGTCTCATAATACTCCTGCAGAGTGTAGCGTAGCCCCAGATGCCGAGTGATCTTCAGTAACTCTTTGTTGTTGTTGGGCGGATCCCAGAGCTTTTGGAATGCTTTCTTCTGGCCAACAGGCTACAACAAGGGCATTTGCATTTTGGTAAACATCTGGGAGAACCGTTGGGTAGTGTAATCTAGACCCGATATTGGCACCATTCTGTTAGCTGCCTCCTCCGGGATTACACAGTCTTCATCATCCTCATCGACAGGTTCTCCAGGGTAGAATATCATAGGTGGTTCGCCGAAACGGGGAACCTCCGTAGTCTTCAGTGGTTGCACTGTTTGGCATTCTAAACTCGGAATGGGTTTGAACAGTCCAGGTGGAATCTCAACGAGCTTGAGCTTCTCCTTCACATCGTCTTCTACTTTGACAGGGTAAGCAACTGGTGGTGCAATTCTAGCAAAGTCCCCAATCTGAGAGACGTGGGTGACCTCCTGCTGTTCCACGTGACCCGGGGGTGGTGAAGGGGACCATTCATCTGCCTTTGACATTGCTTTCTTCTGGCTTGCAGGAACTTCTTTCTTCTTCGTCCCTTGGGAGACTTCCGTGTATAACGGTGCATCAAGCATGTGACACTCATATACTTCGAAGGGATGCAAATCTGCAAACACCCTCTCTTTTTTGCCATTATGGCAGTACTTGATATTGGTGTAAGGTAGAGGGCACTATCTGATATCTATGCAGCCAGGGCCATCCCAGTAGGGCTTTGTATGTTGTATTTGAATTTATCACATAGAATTGCACTGTGGTGGTAAAATCACCCAACGTGAGGTTAAACTCTACCACTCCGAGTGGAGTCTCGCACTTTTGATTGAAGCCAGCGATCCTCATGTCTTTCACCTTGGTGAGGTGCAAATCAAAGTAGTACTTCTGGTAGATGTAGTAGGGCAAGATGTTCACAGCAGCTCCTGGATCTTTCAGAATCCAGCTTAATGGCTGACAGTTGAGATGCCCCCTCATATACAGAGGCCTGTTGTGATTGGGGTCAGAAATTAACATGTCATCCTCCGTGAATGTAACAGCTGGCTGATAAGTGTGTATTTTTCCTTCTTAATTCATAATTATTCATATTTTTATAAGCTTAAATTATGATAAATATACACTTCTCACACTTATTGTTGATTTAGACTCAAATGTTTAATTTTTTGAAATTAAATCACATTTTTTACTTATTTATGCATGCACGCAATACGAGGAAAACTCCAAGAAAAAGAAAAAAAAGGAATAAAAATATACATGTTGAATGGGCCAAAATCCCGAGGATTAGTTCAAAAAGAAAAGCAAAAAAATTAAAAAAAAATAAAACTATTTGATATTTTTTTAGAATTTTCTAATGATATCTATACTAGATATCTATATATAGATATATATTTATAAATATATTATATATATAATAAAATAAATAAATAAAAAAACAAAAAAAAATTAAACACCGCCCCCCCCCCCCTTCCCGCCTTCGCCGCCCGCGCGAATGGCACGGGCGACGAGGTCGGCGAAGGGGGCGGGCGGGGCTCAGCGGCGGGGGTCGTGGCGGGCGCATGCAGGCGGAGCGGCGCGAAGGCGGTCCACGCGAGGAAGGCGACAGCGGCGGAGGCGCGGGCGCACGCACCCGCGTGCGACACGCGGCGACGGCGTGCGACGTTCGGCACACGGCGGGCCCACAGGCAGGCCGCCTACCCGGTCGGCCGGTCAGCGTAACGCGCCCGCAGAGAGAGAAAAAGAGAGAAAGAGAAGGAAAAGAAGGCCAAAAAAATGCCAGAAAAAATTGGAAAAATCCGAAAAAAATAGAAGAGTGTGCAGCACAACCAGCCTAACCTTTTGGCTCCAATAGAGCATCAATTATGTTCATATGAAGAGAAAGGGAGTGTTGTGATCCCTATAAAAGGGGGTCTATTGGCCATTGTAAGTTGTTAAGGAAGAGTTGTTAAGGTTGAGTTAGAGATAGAGCTAGCTATGGGTCATTTGTAATGGAAGTTTGTTCTTTGTATTTTTGAAGTTGTTGATTGTTGGAGTTGTGTTTTACAAGCTTTTGAAGTCAAAGTTGTAAGTTGAAGTTATTTCAATACAAGTTTCATTTTGGAATTCAGTCTTTTCTTAACCTCATTTCTCATTGTTGTGATCTTCATTTCAATTTGAGTTCTTCACGAAAGTTGTTCCTTTTTAAGTTTTATTCAACTTCTCTGTTTAGCATTTCTTCACATTCTTCCTAATTCATAGAGTACTTGTCCATTTTCTTAAGTGCTGTTTTGTATGTTTACTGTTCATCCGTGGTGAGACCTTCTAGTATTCTTATGTTTTGAAGCCTTTCTAGACATCTTTTAACTCTGAGTTTTTCATAACCATTGTTCCTCTATTATAGAACTAAATTTCATTCTTCTACCACTTTGTCTAATTCTGCGTATTTTTAGAGTTAGAATTAATTTTTCAAGGTGCTGTTTTCTGCCATTTTACTGTTCATCCGAATTGATAGTTCTTTAGTTTTTCTCATTTTTCACTATCTTCCTCTTATTTTCTGTGTCTACATTCTTCATCAAAGTTCTTCATCTTTTCATTCTCTACAACTTTCATGTTTTCCATTTCTTCTAATTCCATCTAGATTTCACGTTATTCTTTTCCTTCTAACCCCATGTTTTCAACAAAATTCTGATGTATTTTCAAGTTATGTTTGTTTCTATTTACATTTCTTCATAAGTTCTTCAATCACACCCGAAGCGGTAAGTCATCTTCGAATCATCTCACGGCGTCGACTTCCAAGGCAGAGCGGTCTTCATCAAAGGCTCGGCAAGGAAACGACGGCGTTCTTCAATTGGCTAATTGTTCCTTTACTTTTCTCTTGATATTTAAAGTTGTAATTTCATTCCACTTAGTGATAATCGCACTCCATGAACAAAATTTATGTTTTCAAGCATAAGGGTATTTCCAACTTGAGCTAAAATCAAATATTCTCTCCCCGTGGGATCGACCCGTATTCACCACTGTACTCGTATTTTCAAAATCATTCGAGTGAGTGAGTGCGGTTATAAATTTTGAAATTTGTGTGGCACGGTATTTTTAAACGACGACTGTCGAGCGCATCAAATTTTTGGCGCCGTTGCCGGGGATCTAAAATTTTTGAAAGTTGGATATTCTTGTGTTTGATTTGTATATTTGTATATTGATTTTGTTATTTTATTTTGCAGGAAAAAGAAAAGAAATCAAAAAACTCAAAGAAAGAGGGAAAAGCAACCTGAAATTCCAAGGATATGAAACATTGTTGAAAGCTCGGAAGCATCCCTAAAGGACTAAAATCAAGAAACAGGTTCTACTTTTCCAATTTCTGAAAAATCTCTACAAAAATTTGAAAAAAATTCTTCAAAACTCAATAAAAATCATAAAATATCAAAACAAAAGAAAATTTTGTGTTGGCTAGATAGGTTCATTAATTAAAAAACCAAAAAAAAATACTTGCACCAAAATCTAAAAAAAAATTCATTTCAAGATTAGAAACCACACATCATGTTTGAGGACATGCATCATTTAGCATAGAACTTTTCTTTATTTAATTCCTGTCACTTGCATATTGAAGATTGCGAGGGGCAAGGTACGTTCTACTCACCATATTCTGGCATTCATTTTGCATAAAGAACCCCTTGTTTGAAACTGTGGTGTGCATTTTCATTTCAAAATATTTGAAGGGCAACACCCCTAACAACATAAGGTGGGGATTTCATCACCCTTCCTTAGCCCGCAAACCACAGTTCCCTTGCATCTCGGCATTACCTAGGCCTTAATAAAAGTCAGTAAACGTTGGCCCTAGGATCACACTGTGGTTCTTGTGTTATTTGAGTTTACCCTCTTATGAAAACCAGTGCCTAAGGCAAGACGGTCGGACGGCAAACGCCTTAAGCGGGTTAGTGATTTGGCATAATTAGGTCCCTACGAAAGTAGGGGGTACCTCCCACTTCCCCATCCCTTACCTGGCTGGTGGACATATTGAGGGTGAACTTCAGTTTCACTTTAATCATTTTGTGAAACCCCATTTATAGATTTAGGACACATTTAAGTCATTAGGGTCATTTGTGTGAAAAATTGTTTGTGTTTGCCTAAATACAAAATAAAACAAAAACAAAAGTATTTTCTTCTCTTTCTTCGTCATAGTATGTCAATATAAAATACAAAAAAAAAATCATCATAAAACAATTTTCTCTCTCATTTTGGCCTAGTTTATGCACGGTAGGAGATCCCTACACCCATCTTTACTATGACCTATAGGAGAGATTGAGAGATTAGTGCATTCTAAAACCTACCATCAACCTAACCTCATGGCGGACCAAAACCAAAATCAGCTAATTCCACAAGCTGCTCCCAAGCAAATGAAGGAATATTTTCTTCCCAATCAATATGAACCTTCATTTTATACCCAAGCACCACAAAATCAAGTAGCTCAATACGAAATCAAGTCCAGCACAATACAAATGTTGCCGTCTTTCTATGGCAATACCAATGAGGATCCCTATAGGCATCTGGATGAGTTCCTCCAGATATGTTCAACTGTGAAAATCTCCAATTTTTCAGATGATGCTCTCAGGCTAACCCTTTTCCCATTCTCTCTTAAAGACAAAGCCAAGTATTGGTTAGGAGCCTTGAGTAAACTCATCAAAACATGGGCAGAAATGCGAAAGAAATTCCTAAAGAAATTCTACCCCATAGGGCGAACCAATACCATGAGGAGAGCTATAACTGGATTTTCACAAAACCCTGGAGAACAAATCCATGAGGCGTGGGATAGGTTGAATGATTTGTTACGGAAATGCCCTCATCATGGTTTGTCGAGATGGCAAATAGTTCAAGCATTCTATGAGGGATTGACGGATAGTTACCGTCAAATGGTGGATGCATCTTGTGGGGGAGCTTTTATGAGTAAAAGCGAGGATGAGGCTTATGATCTGTTTGAAATGCTGAGTGAAAATTCAATCAGTCATGCCTCACTTTCATCCTATGAGAGAATGGTGGGACCAGCTAAGAAGGGTGGGTTGTATGAAGTGAAGAGCCACAGTGAGCATGAGAATAG
This sequence comes from Amorphophallus konjac, assembly GCA_022559845.1. Classification (NCBI taxonomy): domain Eukaryota; kingdom Viridiplantae; phylum Streptophyta; class Magnoliopsida; order Alismatales; family Araceae; genus Amorphophallus; species Amorphophallus konjac. The sequence continues at coordinate 31,583,775 of CM040125.1, forward strand.
GATGGATATCAATGCCTTAACTCAGAAACTGAACAAAATGGAATTGTTGGCACACAAAAAATAGAAAATGTTGATCTTGTTGCCCAAAAGCTAGATCAATTTCTATCAAGGCAAGAAACTTCTTCTTCAGGTCCTCGACCTCAACCATTCTCAGCTCCCAATTATTACGAGATCTGTGCTCTTTGCTCTAGCACAGATCATGTGGTAACCGATTGCCCTACTGCGGCCCAACTTCCCCCATTCATTCAAGAACAAATCTTCGCTGCTCAGGGTGTTTCTAAGCCACCTTATGATCCTTACTCAAACACCTATAATCCAGGCTGGAGAAATCACCCAAATTTCTCTTGGAAATCCCAGCAAGGTTCATCTTCCCACACTAATCCCTCGTTCCAAAAATAGCAATTCCAAGCTCCAGTCCAATCTCACCAACAGTATCAATATCCTTTTCACCAAACGCATCAAAATTTCTCACAAACCAGTGCACCTTTTTCACAACAATCCCAACACTCATCACATTATTCTCAGGCTTCGTACCAGCAATCTCAATTTTCTCAGGGCCAGTACCATCACTATCCATCCAACAGATCCAATCAAGTCCCCTTCCAACCTCCTCCTCAATTTCTGCAGTCAAATTTTGCTGAAAAATTTGACCGACTCCAACAACTCATTTTTTCTCAGCAGCAATCCATTGCTAAGTTGGAAGGTCAAATCGGGCAAATAGCAGCAGGAAATGTTCAGAGAGAGGTAGGTCAGCTTCCTACCCAGCCAGTGGCTAATCCGAGGAACCAACCTCCAGGCTTCCCTCAAAGAGCTTCTATTCTCCCTCAGCCAAACCAACCTCAGCCTCCTCCTCCTATGGGCCCCCAATTGGAGAATGCTAAGGCAATCTCTTCTCTTAGGAGCGAGAAAGTTTTAGATGACCCTTACAAGGCTAAGGGCGTTGGTAGTAGTTCGGGCCAAGAGGCCCGAGAGGAGAATGAGGAGGAAGAAGAACCCATGATTGTTAAAGAGAAGCCGATGGATGAAGAGAAGAGGCTGGCTAAAGGAAAGGCGAAACTTGATGAAGGACCCCTAGATTATGAGCCTAAGGCCCCTTTTCCTGATGCTTTAAAGCCGAAAGCTCCCAAGAAACCACCAGTACATCAGGAAGAATTAGTGGAATTGTTCAAACAAGTGAATATCAATATTCCACTTTTAGATGTCATTAAGCATGTGCCGGCATATGCAAAGTTTTTAAAGAGCTTTGCACTCCAAGGAGGGAGCCAAGGGCGGCAACTCAAAAGGTCCGTTTGTCGGAGGATGTGAGTGCTGTTGTAATGAATCATTTGCCAAGAAAGTTGAAGGACCCCGGAGCCCCCTTGATCTCATGTGATATAGGTGGAGTCACCTTTAATCGAGCTTTACTCGACTTAGGTGCTAGCGTAAATCTTTTACCCACCTTTATCTATGAGCAATTTGATCTGGGTGAGTTGAAACCAACATCTATCATCCTTCAATTGGCCGATGGATCAGTGAAAACACCAAGAGGTCTGTTGGAGGATGTAATTGTGAAAGTGCATGATTGTTACTTCCCGGTGGATTTTCTCATTTTGGATATGGCCTCGTCCCAGGATCTTAAACATACACCTATTATTTTGGGACGCCCCTTTTTAGCTACAGCTAAGGCCAATATAAATTGTGCCACGGGAATGATGGACATATCATTTGGAGGAGAGAAAATTGCATTGAATGTTTTCAAAGCTTCTCAATACCCGGACCTTGAAGAAGAATGTAATGTTGTTGATATTTTTGAGTTGAGTGATGAAAGTCCGGATGCAATCAAGGACACCCTAGAAGAGGGTAGTATGCTGCAGGATTCTCCTCTCTCTCTCACACCCTGGTCTAGGGTAGAGTCACTCCCTCCATTGCAATCTGAACCTGCACTTCCATCCCTGGATCAGCCACCTACTCTTGAATTGAAGCCTCTGCCAGACTCTCTTAAGTATGCTTATCTGGGTCCTGACCAAACTTTGCCTGTCATTATATCCTCCAACCTCACTTCCAATCAGGAATCTAAACTTTTAGATGTCCTTAAGGAACATAGGGGGGCCATAGGTTGGTCGGTGGCAGATCTCAAGGGCATTAGTCTGGACGTTTGTATGCACCACATCTATTTGGAGGACAATGCTAAGCCGAGTAGGGAAATGCAACGCCGGCTGAATCCGCACATGAAAGAAGTAGTCAAGCAGGAGGTAGTGAAGTAGCTAGATGCTGGGATTATATATCCCATTTCTGATAGTAAGTGGGTTAGCCCTATACAAGTTGTTCTCAAGAAATCTGGGCTGACCGTTACTAAAAATGAGAAAGGTGAGGAGGTGGCCATGAGATTACAAACGGGATGGAGAATCTGTATTGATTACAGAAAATTGAACTCTATGACAAAGAAGGATCATTTCCCTCTCCCGTTTCTTGATCAAATTTTGGAGAAATTGGCTGGGCAAAAATATTTTTACTTTTTGGATGGATACTCCGGGTATAATCAAGTTGCTGTTTACCCAGAGGATCAAGAGAAAACTACGTTCACGTGTCCTTATGGCACGTTTGCTTTCAGGAGAATGCCATTTGGGCTTTGCAATGCCCCTGCCACCTTTCAGCGATGCATGATGGCCATATTTTCTGAAATGGTGGGAGAATTTTTAGAAATTTTCATGGATGATTTCTCCATTTTTGGAGATTCATTTGATAATTATTTGAAGAATTTGCAGAAAGTGTTGGCACGATGTATTGACTCCAATCTGGTGCTTAGTTGGGAGAAAAGCCATTTTATGGTCCAAAAAGGGATTGTTTTAGGCCATGTCATTTCTGAGAGGGGGATAGAAGTAGACAAGGCTAAGGTCGATCTGATTTCCAATCTTCCTCCCCCTTCATCTGTCAGGCAAATCCGATCTTTCCTTGGCCATGCGGATTTTTATAGAAGATTCATTCAGAACTTCTCTTCCATCACTCGCCCGCTCACAAAGTTGCTAGCCAAGAACACTCCCTTCCATCTAGATGAGTCGTGTCTTGAGGCCTTCCATTCTTTGAAGGCAGCTCTGACCCAAGCTCCGATTCTTCAATCCCCAGATTGGTCACTGCCTTTCGAAATCATGTGTGATGCCTCGGACTACGCCATCGGAGCTGTCCTGGGGCAACGAATTGATAAAAAACCTGTGGTGATATATTATGCGAGTCGCACTCTCGGAGATGCTCAAATGAATTACACCACCACAGAAAAGGAACTTTTGGCAGTTGTTTTTGCCCTAGAGAAATTCCGATCATATCTTTTGGGGGCCAAAGTTATTGTGTATTCTGATCACGCCGCTTTGAGGTACTTGCTCACCAAGAAGGATGCTAAACCCCGGCTGATTAGATGGATTCTGTTATTGCAAGAGTTTGATCTAGAAATCAAAGATAAGAAGGGGTTAGAAAATATTGTGGCTGATCATTTATCCCGAATAGTGATACCTGAGAGTGCTCCAATGTCTGATTCTTTTCCTGACGAACAACTGTTGTCTATCACCTCTACCCCCTGGTATGCTCATATTGTCAACTTCTTGGCAGTACGACAGATCCCAGTTGGGTGGTCTATGCAGGAAAAAGACCATTTCTTTGCCAAACTCAAACACTATTTTTGGGAGGACCCGGAATTGTTTCATATGGGTCCAGATCAGATCATCCGAAGATGTGTCCCCGAGGATGAGCAACAATCTGTCCTGAATTTTTGTCACACTCTCGCTTGTGGGGGACACTTTTCAGGAAAGAAAACTGCGGCTAAGGTGTTACAAAGTGGATTTTATTGGCCCACCTTATTCAAGGATGCTTATGAATTTTCTAAAACATGTCTGAGGTGTCAAGCTGTGGGCAATATTTCAAAGAGAGATATGATGCCGCTAAATCCCATTCTTTTAGTGGAAATCTTTGATGTTTGGGGTATTGATTTCATGGGACCGTTTCTACCATCCTTTGGCAATGAATACATTTTGGTGGCGGTCGATTATGTTTCAAATTGGATTGAAGCAATAGCCACAAGGACCAATAATCATAAGGTGGTCATGAAATTTGTTCGCAAGAACATTTTTTCTAGATTTGGCTATCCGAGGGCTATCATTAGTGATGGAGGTTCGCATTTCACTCACTCCCAATTTCGAGCTTTGCTCAAGAAATATGGGATCACCAATAAAATTGTCACCCCCTATCATCCCCAAACTAGTGGCCAGGTGGAAGTATCCAACAGGAAGATTAAGAACATTCTACACAAGACAGTTCGGCAGGATAGGAAAGAATGGTCTGAGCGACTAAATTATGCACTATGGGCCTAAAGAACTGCGTTCAAAACCCCTATTGGTATGTCACCCTACCGCCTTATCTTTGGTAAAGCCTGCCACCTACCTGTCGAGCTCGAACATCGAGCCTATTGGGCCATTAAGCAAGTCAACTTTGACTTGACTCAAGCTGGAGCCCAACGGGTTCTTCAACTTAATGAATTGGAGGAGCTAAGAAATGAAGCCTATGAAAATTACAAGATCTATAAAACTAAAACCAAGGCTTTTCACGATCAACATATTCATAGAAAAACTTTTCATGAAAATCAAAAGGTTTGGCTTTTTAACTCACGGCTCCGTTTGTTCCCTGGTAAATTGAAATCAAGAAGGGATGGACCGTTCATAGTTGTTAAGGCATTTGACCATGGAGCCGTCAAACTTTTGAATCCCCAAAATGGTCATATCTTTAGGGTTAACGGTCAAAGGTTGAAACCCTACTTGGAAAATGAGCTGTTGTCATCTAAGGATTCCATAACATTACGTGATCAGGAGTAACTTTCTTTTAAGCTTTCCTGCGTCTGGCTGAAGACGGTAAACTTAACGCTTTTGGGGAGGCAGCCCAACGTTTTCCTAGTTTGGTGTGCTAATAAATGGTTTTTGGGAAGCAACCCCAGATTTTGATATTTGATTTCTTATTTTAGTGTGTCTGTTTTTCAGTATCAGGCCAAACTGCACCGACGCCCTCGTCACTTTCACCCCGGCCATCAGGTTGTATCCTTCCATCCCACCCTTATTACCTGTTTACTTGTTCTCTGATCTTTCTCATGCTTATGCCATTGAGGACAATGTCATTTACGTTGGGGGGGGAGATCCAATAAATTTTTTTTTTATTTTTTCTTGCTATTTTGTACTTTTGTATTGTCACACTAAACAACAGTTTTCCCCGAGTTGATGTTTCTGGATTCATGTCTCATGAAAAGTAATTCTGGAATAGCAACGACTAGGAAAAGGATGATGGATAATTTCTTTAAGCTAGCACTGGAAAACTGATTTAAGAATCTCTTTAAAGTTCAGATGCACTTTAAAAAAATAAAAATCACGTTGCACGCTAATGAAACAAGTAGGACAAGTCTTCTGCTATTTTGGGTATGTGTCGGATATTCTGCATTTCTTGAAAAAGAGATTCGTTATAAACTTTCTGCCATATAAAATTATGAGAAAAAAAAACACACCATGAAAAATGCTCCGATTCTGAGTAACCGGGCCTACTTCACCTCAGACGTGTTGAGATTCGCGTCAAAAGGAAAAGGGAACTTTGATCTGTGGAACCGGACCTACTTCACCTAAGACATGTTGAGGTTCACGCAAAACAGTGAAGGGTAGTGCAGCATCATGTGTGTAAAGAAAAAAAAAGTAGAACGAAAAGAAAAAAATATTATGATCCCAAAAGGGACATAGAAATAAGGCAGATAAAAAGCTATTATGCTTAAAGCTATGATTAAGAAATGTAGAATTGAAAGGCATTTGTTCTGAATAGCAAATGGGGGATGCAATTATCTTCACTGTGGACTTAGCATTACACATGCACAAGTGCTACTGAATTTTGATTAGAATTCTTGATCATGTACCTGAATTTTCGACATAAGGCTAGTCTGTGGTAATTACTCCAGATTCCTGATCTTTAGTTAACTCTATGAAAGATGATCTGGGAATGAAGCATGAATATCTTTAAACTCTTGTTAGTCCTCAAATTTTCATTATGTGCATTGCTAAGGGACTAGCAATGAGTAAGTTGGGGGGTGTGATAAGTGTATATTTTTCCTTCTTAATTCATAATTATTCATATTTTTATGAGCTTAAATTATGATAAATATACACTTCTCACACTTATTGTTGATTTAGACTCACATGTTTAATTTTCTGAAATTAAATCATAATTTTTACTTATTTATGTAGGCACGCAATACGAGGAAAACTCCAAGAAAAAAAAGGAATAAAAATATACATGTTGAATGGGCCAAAAGCCCGAGGATTGGTTCAAAAAGAAACGAAAAAAAATTAAAAAAAATAAAATTATTTGATATTTTTTAGAATTTTCTAATGATATCTATACTAGATATCTATATATAGATATATATTTATAAATATGTTATATATATAATACAATAAATAAAAAAACAAAAAAAAATTAAACACCGCCCCCGCCCTTCCTGCCTTCGCCGCCCGCGTGAATGGCACGGGCGACGAGGTCGGTGAAGGGGGCGGGCGGGGCTCAGCGGCGGGGGTCGTGGCGGGCGCAGGCAGGCGTAGCGGCGCGAAGGCGGTCCACGCGAGGAAGGCGTGGCGGGCAAAGGCGACAGCGGCGGAGGCGCGGGCGCACACACCCGCGTGCGACACGCGGCGACGGCTTGCGATGTTCGGCGCACGGCGGGCCCACAGGCAGGCCGCCTACCCGGTCGGCCGGTCGGCGCAACGCGCCCGCAGAGAGAGAAAAAGAGAAAAAGAGAGAAAGAGAAGGAAAAGAAGGCCAAAAAAATACCAAAAAAATTTGGAAAAATCTGAAAAAAATAGAAGAGTGTGCAGCACAACCAGCCTAACCTTTTGGCTCCAATAGAGCATCAATTATGTTCATATGAAGAGAAAGGGAGTGTTGTGATCCCTATAAAAGGGGGTCTATTGGCCATTGTAAGTTGTTAAGGAAGAGTTGTTAAGGTTGAGTTAGAGATAGAGCTAGCTATGGGTCATTTGTAATGGAAGTTTGTTCTTTGTATTTCTGAAGTTGTTGATTGTTGGAGTTGTGTTTTACAAGCTTTTGAAGTCAAAGTTGTAAGTTGAAGTTATTTCAATACAAGTTTCATTTTGGAATTCAGTCTTTTCTTAACCTCATTTCTCATTGTTGTGATCTTCATTTCAATTTGAGTTCTTCACGAACGTTGTTCCTTTTGAAGTTTTCTTCAACTTCTATGTTTAACATTTCTTCAAATTTTTCCTAATTCATAGAGTTCTTGTCCATTTTCTTAAGTGCTGTTTTGTATGTTTACTGTTCATCCGTGGTGAGACCTTCTAGTATTCTTATGTTTTGAAGCATTTCTAGACCTCTTTTAACTCTAAGTTCTTCATAACAGTTGTTCCTCTATTATAGAACTAAATTTCATTCTTCTACCACTTTGTCTAATTCTGCGTATTTTTAGAGTTAGAATTAATTTTTCAAGGTGCTATTTTCTGCCATTTTACTGTTCATCCGAATTGATAGTTCTTTAGTTTTTCTCATTTTTCACTATCTTCCTCTTATTTTCTGTGTCTACATTCTTCATCAAAGTTCTTCATCTTTTCATTCTCTACAACTTTCATGTTTTCCATTTCTTCTAATTCCATCTAGATTTCACGTTATTCTTTTTCTTCTAACCCCATATTTTCAACAAAATTCTAATGTAATTTCAAGTTATGTTTGTTTCTATTTACATTTCTTCATAAGTTCTTCAATCACACCCGAAGCGGTAAGTCATCTTCGAATCATCTCACGGCGTCGACTTCCAAGGCAGAGCGGTCTTCATCAAAGGCTCGGCAAGGAAACGACGGCGTTCTTCAATTGGCTAATTATTCCTTTACTGTTCTCTTGATATTTAAAGTTGTAATTTCATTCCACTTAGTGATAATCGCACTCCATGAACAAAATTTGTGTTTTCAAGTATAAGGGTATTTCTAACTTGAGCTAAAATCAAATATTCTCTCCCCGTGGGATCGACCCGTATTCACCACTGTACTCGTATTTTTAAAATCATTCGAGTGAGTGAGTGCGGTTATAAATTTTGAAATTTGTGTGGCATGACATTTTTAAACGATGACTGTCGAGCGCATCACTGGCCTAGAGTTAACCTCTGTCAGAAGGCTTCATACTGGGCTGGTGACTGCAGAGCATCAATAATAGCTTGGCGAGCTTCTTCGCTCAAAGAGAGGATCTCCCATATAGAAAATCTTGTGGGGAGCTTCTTCAGCATCTTCATAATTCGGCTGCCCATTCGAACATTCGATTGTCGCATCTCCTCCACCCAGCGGGGTCTTGAAGGCTCATGTGGTGCTTGCGGCATGGCTTGCCCTTCTCTTGTTTCCTTCTTCTGCGGGGACTGCTGGGGAGTCTCCGTTGGGGTAGTTATCTCTGGTGTTGAGGGAAGGTTGATGTTCACTTCATCTTCCTCTTTGATCGTTGCGGCAGATGGTTGCTAGGGACTTTCATCTTCAGCAACAGCATTCGGGGCCAGCTGTTTGCCTTCCAGAACGGACAGGAATTCAAGAAATGATGGGGTCTCATTACCTCCTTTTGCTCTTGCATAGAGGCCTGACCGGAGAGGGATTTCAATACCTCAGACTTCTAGCTTTGGTATCTGATAGGGTTGTTCGCCCCTGAAGATAATATTGTGGTTGGCTGGAGGGAAACGCCCCCACCTTCACCTAGAGTGGGTAACATGCATTGAGGTCAAAGCCTCAGCTTGATTTGCTTCTAGTGATGGAGTAGATGACTCTCTTTCATCTTCTTCCCCTGGTAGGGTGAACAGTGCTGATAGAGTATTACACTGTAATGTGACTGTTTTCTTCTTTTTTCCGGGTTTATTCTTCTTTAGGCGCCTGGACTTGGCTGGCTTGTGCCCCCAGAAGAGGTTGGCCTCAGCTTCCTCTTGCTCTTTTTTCGATTGTTCTTTGATGGCTAATCCCTCCAGCTGTTCCCAGAGGACATGGTCTTTCACCAATATTGGCTTCAGCTCATGTTGTTCATATTCATCAAGCTGGTTGATGTACTGTTGTAAGCGTTTTACTTCCGGGCTTATCTTCTCATGGGTCGGCAGCAGAGTCTGCTTCCTCCGATTGGGAGTGAATATTCGGATAACCGGTGGTGACTCCGTAGTGTGCCACACAGGGCATACTACTGGTGGGGGTTGCCTTGGAGTGACACCCCGGATGGAGGCCCCCGACACTTCAAAGACTAATGGCCACCTCTTGGTCTTGGCTGGTACTGTCTGCCATCCCACATGATCCTTGATGGGGGTAAGAAAGCATGGTTCATATGTATGTTGTGTGCAAGTTTCAGCAGCCTCTTCAGGCAATTGTTGGTATAGGGAAATCATATTGACAGCCCGCCTCATCGCTGGGGGCTCATGAGGGCGTGGGGGATCCACTTGGTGCTCTCCCATTTGGAGCTAGCCCTTCTTGATCATGCTTTCCATGACGTCTTTGAAGACATAACAATTTTCAATGGCATGTCCTAGTGCCCGGTGATAAGGACAGAATAGGGGATCATCCTTCTTGGCTGCATCATCGAGTCTCTTTGGCTCAGGCAATGTTATCTTGTTATATTTATATGCCCAGTCAAATAATGCCCCTATCTTTTCTTTGGGAAATGAATATAACTTCCTCATTTTGTTCCTCAAAGAGACACCTTCTTTCTTTCCTGTTGCCCCTAAGGGCGGAGGGGCAGCTACTGCTTTGGCCTTTGCTGTTTGCTTGTCAAAAGTATTGAAATCAACAGTATTTGCTTCAGTCGGCGATGGTCACCGTTCAACAGCTTTCCCTTTCTGAGCAGCAGGAATGCTATTTGCAGGACGTCTGGACAGGAAGGTCTCGACCTCTGCCACCACACTATTCAAACGGTCAAATGTCCTGACATCTATTCCAATCATCTTTTTAAGCACTTCCCTCCTGAGGTTTTACTTGCATATCTGAACAGCATCTTCTTGGTACGGAGGCCGCTTACATCTCATGGCCAGGTTCCTCCATCTTTTAATATAATCCAGGGTCGTTTCATCTTGCCTCTGCCTGGTAGAGTACAATTCTGCCACTGTAATATCCCTTTCTGTGACATGGAACCTTTCTCGGAACTTTTGCTGCATATCGGGCCAATCAGCTACAGACCCGGCTGGTAGGCTGGAGTACCACTCAAAGGCCAAGCCCGTGAGGGATGAGCCGAAGAACTTCAGCAGATAAGCTTCATCAGTAGCCAAGTCTCCTAAGACTGTTGTGTAATAGGTAATATGTTCCCTTGGGGAGCCTTGCCCATTGAATTTCTCAAACTTTGGCGGCTTGTTAATGCCTGGGGGTAGTCTCTTTGCAGTATATTGTGGAGGATACGGTACCCGGTAGACATCAAAAGTCCCATACTCACCATCAACCTTCTCAGACAGCTTCATTTCTATCATCCTTTCAACCATCAGCTTGTTCACCATAGTAGGATCGGCAGGCTCTGGGTAGAATTGTGCAGGTTGTTGTGTAAAGGGAGTTGTCATGGCAGTGGCCTGTAAACCCGGCTACACTCCTGAAGGAGAGGGTTACACTGTTGGCTATGGCGGGAAAGACTGACATGGAGCTTTCTCGTGACTTGCTTGGTGGGAGACAGCGGGTATTACCACCTCCGCAGAATTGGAGACCTCTCTTGCTGGTTTCGCATGCTTGGAAACAGGAGTTTGTTCATTCTTCTCATTTAATTGCCTCTTAAGAGACTCAATTTCTTGTTGATATCTTCTGAACATCATTAGGATGGTTGGGTCCGGAGAGGTAGCCATAGGCATATCTTCTGTCATCTGACCAGATGTCCCCTCAACCGGGTTCATGAGTGGCACATCTTATTCTTCTGAAGTCATCACATTTACAGTTAAAGTGGTGATCTTTGGTGAATCATCAGAGGCTGTAAGCCTCTCTCTTGCCGCTTGGCCTCACCTTGTTACGGGCCCGGGCCTTCGGGCCAGCTTAATGATCTCTTCGGGCTGGTCTGGTAAAGCACCATACCGCCCAGCAACCCCTGCCATATTACAGTTAAAGATTTGCAGCTTTCCTTTTTGCCTCCAGACTTTTCTTCAGACATGACTAGGGAAGGTCAATCAATCGAACACATATATTCTTTCTCTTTCTTCTCCCTGCTGCGGGGCATCCTTCAAACATCCGACCCTTTGGCCATCTTCGAATTCATTGGAGTTTGAACATGAGACTCCTGGCATTATCTCTTCTTTGTTATCTTCCTCTTCCTCTTCGGCGCCCATAGCGCGGAGTAATCTTTGCTGCCCTAGGGATGAGTTCCCTAGGCAGTGGAAATAGTCTTGGAATACTCTGCCCATTTCTTCTCGACTATGCCTCTTAGGATCAGCTTGCGGCATCAGTGGCTCTTGTGTTTTCGGCTGATAAGCCCGCCTTGCTATCTGTGCAGCTTGATACATCTTCCGGGGATATCGGAATACATCTGCCGGTCGGGTGCAGGCCCTCGGCATGTGGGAAATAGCCATTGGAATAACCTCTTCTTCCTCTTCTTCTTTTCTTATCGGAACTTTCCTACCCCCGCTCCTGGGGCGCATAACCACAACTTCTGCCCTCGCAGGGGCTGGCGCTAGGCCTCGGACCATCTTGGGTACCCAGATCTGCTTGAATCTTGCCGGATTAGGTGCCAGCGGCTTATTTTCTTCTTTCTCCATGTTGGCCCTCCTGGTGGCCAGCACTTAGAACTTGTTGTTGGTAGGGACCCCCGGAATGATGCGGTCAGGTAGTGCTTCAGCCGGGCGACCGTTAAGGTACACCCGCATTCCACCTATCAGCATGGACTTCCCCGAGATTGACAAACGTCCTTGGGGTGCAGCAGTCCGGTTCCTCTTGTAGTTCTTCTTCTTCCTGCCAGCAGAAGGAGGGACAGTGGTCCTTCTATCCACATGGTGGACATAGCATGGAAGAACGGTGTGTAAGACAACTGTCTTTCGGGTTTTCTTTTTCTCTGGTATACTTGCGGGTTCTACCGCAGCAGTCTTCTGGGCTTCACCATCGACTTGGAGTAGGTCGATGAATGCAAGTCCTAAGTAGTTTGGGAATCCTACCATCGGGGGCATGGATCCAAATATCATTGGCACCGCCAGGTACCCATCACGAACGTGGTTGTCAATGACTTGCTGGCCGAACTCGAGAGAAATCAGTCCAGTCTCCATTTGAATTCCTGCAAGTAAGATCAGCGCACAGTTAGAACTTTTGGGGAGGCCCCCAGGCCTCTTACTTTGGCAAAAAGATGAAGGGAAACTTGGTCCCACCGGGCGTGCCAGCTTTGTGGACTTGATCTTTGTTGATTTGTTTTATTTATTTGTTTAGGTTATTTGTTTATTTATTTTTGTCTATTAATTAGTTTGTTGATTAGTTTATTAGGCGTGCCAGTCACCAGAGTGATAGTTTATTATGCACTCGATCTGACTTGGTCAGTCGATTGTGAAGTCCGAGTCGGGACCGAAAGTCCGTCATATCATAAAGGCTATGACGTTAATTACGTTCTTCCAAAGAAGGACAACCCTTGATTAACCACCAAAGTAAGAGGGGCCCCAGGGGCAAAACAAGATAATACTGATGTGCTGATTTATTTGCAGGATATGAGATGAATGCACATGATCATGCGACTGACAGTTTCACTGTGGTTTGTCTGCCTGGTTCCCGGTATGGGGGGGGGGGGAGAATTTAGGTTCGAGAACCACTCTCACGCATAATGACGGCTTTCAATCGGGCGCAGCTCGGTCTTCAACCAAGCATTATTTGAGATACCGAGAGCATAGAAGAGGATGACTTTAGGTTTGTTTGATCATGTTGAGAATGCTGCATGAGATAGACGTGTTTATTCTTTAATGAAACCAGGCAAGCATAAACAGAATAACAAAATTTATTAGGATATTACGACATTACATGCCTAGCTCTCAATCTTATCTACATGAATCACGAAATGAATCCGGCAGCATGTCCCCTTGATCTTGGATCATACCAAGTGGGAATAGGATACCGTCCACGCAGAGGCGAGATGGAACCCATAAATGATTGGGACATGCCAATGTCCAAGTAATCACGGAATAGGATTAAACCGAGACGGACTAATCCAAGACGGGGTTCATCCGCAGAGGTGTTTGATGTTTCTATTCCCTAGAGGGAGTCACTAGAGACCATGCAGAGGCAGGGCCCTTTGGATCCCAAGGGTTTGCAACTGATGTAGCATACCGAAGATCAGAGTTCATTTCGGCAGCATCTCCCCTTATTTTGGACTGTGCCAAAAGGGGAGTATAGGACATCCATCTACGGAGTGCCGAGAAGGAAGCCAAAAGAATGATGGGCATAGCCCGAGATCCGAGAGGATCATAATCCGACGGGACAGTGTCCACTTATCGTGGCATTTATTAATATCCCCTTTAAGAGGCCATAGGAGGACATGCAGTGACAGAACTCCATAGGCCAGTGGGGTGGCAGAATGTAGGGGGGATTAACCCCATTAATTTAGCTCCCATGGGCTTGAGTGAGGGACTATTACTCCTCCCTGGGATAGTAGTGGTCCTATACTAAGGATAATAAGCCTCGGGGTTCATGAGGGTGTCGGCACGATGGTGTCTCGGTGCGGCTAGTTTTCGGCACGACGGGGAGCACAAAGGGGACATCGGCTTGGGGGGTTAAACTAGAGGCGATCGGCGCGACATGGATGGCCCGGCGTAGGCTAGTCCTCGGCGTGCCCATCACTCGGTGAGGAACCCGCGCCGAGAGAGGGCCACGCCGGGAGGCCGTCCTGCGCCGATAGTAGAGGTTTCAGGGGTTTTTTAAGGGTTTATGAGGTTATGGATTTTTAGGGGTTTGTTTGAGGGTTTTTGAGAGGTTTTATTCAAGGACTTTGAGATGGCCAGAGGAGACTGAGGATGGTTTTGGGACAAATCACCTCGAGGAGGAGAGGGCTTTCACTCTGGAGCACCACTGGGAGCCAGGTTATTGATTAAATCATATGAGCTTCGATTTGGATGTATCCCTCACCGTTTCACGAATGAGAAGCCATGAGATGGACTGTCTCAGGCCCTCACCACGATTGTGAGGTTAGGAGAACAATGACGATGCAGTAGAAACACAATCAGGTGGTCTGAAGGGTATGCATATCGTAGAATCAAACTCGTTCACAACGGCTATCGAATACAATAGATTTCAGAGAGGTAGAGAGAGAAAATCCCAGAACCTCATATTTCATTTCATTCCAAAGAACGCACATATTTAGCACAGAGGGGAATCAGACTACAAGAACTGACATATAGATTGATACCCCTTAACAATCTACCGGACTATACCGGCGTTTAATATCAACAGAGGAACCAACCTCAGAAGCAGACTACAAAAGAAAGAAAATAGATCGAAACAAAAGATGGGGAAGGGGAGAATATATCCCCTTAGGGCGTTTGACAGACGAACCCCACCTTGAATCTCCTTCCCCGGGCTTTTGTAGCTCTCTCTTTAGATCTCTTTCAGTAGGCTCTCAGACTCTTCCCTTTTTTTTGGCTCTGAACACCCCCTTTTCTCTTGATTTCTTCTCCGACCGGATTCTCCTCGGATGCCTCACACACGCCGAAGGCATGGGATTATATAGAGGGCTGGCCCTCTTCTATCGACACGGGTGCCTCCCAGGGCGATATGGCATCGACGCGCTCGGCAGCAGGCTTCTCGATGTGCCCCTGTTGTGTTGGGCTTGAGCCCATCTATTCAATGCATTGGCGTCGATAGAAGAGATTTTGAACGAATGGGCCTTCTTCATTGGCCATATGGGTTTCTTAAAGTGCTCATTTGTTCTCCTTGTTACTTACTCAACATTCGGCATCAACAAACATGTGCGAAGCTATGTGAATCCCAGTTTACGAGCATCAGAATATTCTGAGGATCCTCTTCCGCAGGCAGATGATTGCCCGGTGGTTGACGTAGTCTTAATCAGCCTGACTATTTGAATGATAGCCGTGCTGGACAGCTGGTTGACCAGAAATAGCTTCAGCTGGACAGAGTGTCAGGTGTAATGGATCTTCTTCTATTCTGATTCTCGTAACTTCCAGGGATGGCATAGGAGCTGCACCCTTGATTGCTCTTCGAAGCCCTGAGCTTGCTTTGACTTCTTCTTTTATCTTTGTATATTTTAGGTGTCAACAGAACCCACCTTGACAATGGAGACCCTCCTCTCTCTCTCTCTCTCTCTCTCTTCCCTCCATCGAACCTTGCTGCGAATCAGTGGCTCTGGCTCACTCTTTTTTTTCTTGGTACCTCTGCTACGCTTATGATGTTTCCTCACGATGCTTCTCTCTTCTTTTTTCCCCCTTTTTGATTCTTCTCTCTCTGTCTCCCTTATTTTTCATCGAGGGCAAATGCCCAATTTATAGACTGGGAAAACAGGGTATCGGTGGAGGGATGGGACCGATGGCCCTCCATCGACTCGTCGGTCTGCAAGCACCAAGGGTGCTACCGACTTGCGTGGGAGAACACCCCACCGATTCACCTAACAGGTGCCGCCGACTCAACCTCAGAAAGGGTGTTGCCGACTCACTTCAAAACAAATGCCAATTCAGAAAAGGTGTTACCGATTCACTTCAAAGACAACATGCCACCGATTCACTTTTTTTGAAAAACATGTGCTAATTTACTTTTAAATAAAGTGCACCGACTCATCATGGCTATTGAGATTATTTTTGGTAAATTCACCCTTCTTCACTATTTCATGGGCTTCGAGCTGACTTAGATGGAGGCTCGACACACCCCACTGCCTCGGGTCTGATGTAGCACTTCAAGGATGTTAATTTTAAACCTTTTGGGCCCTGATTTGTAGTTCCGAGTGGCTTCCGACATGAACCGAACTCATGTCAGATTTACTCGGGTTTTTCTCTGATTCAGTCATTGACACAATGGTTTGTCTAACCAACTCAACTTTGCAGATATGCAGGATATCTTCATCGAGCGAACTATCCCTCGAAGTATTTTCACCTTGACTGGGTGTCCTTTCGGCCACTTATGGACCTTTCTGGTGCAATGTGTACCCAGATCGGGTTACTCAGATTTTCCCCTGATTCAGCCTTCGGCACATGGATTTGTGCCGTTAGCTTCACTTCATGGATATGTAGAGTGTCTTCACTGAGAGGACTATCTCTAGAAGCATTTTCACCCTAACTGGGCATCTTTTCGGCCACTTACGGACCTTTCTGGTGCAAGGTGTACTCGAATCGGGTTACTCGGGTTTTCCCCTGATTCAGCCTTCGACACAGCGATTTGTACCCTCAACTCCACCTTATGGATATGTGGCACATCTTCGTTGAGGGGACTATCTCTCAAAGCATTTTCACCCTGACTGGGCATCCTCTCGACCACTTACGGACCATTTTGGCATCCCGCATGTCTTGATCGGATCACTCGAGTTTTCCGTTGATATTGCCTTCGGCACCCCATTTTGGGGAACCAGGGGCATTTCTTCATCTCGGGACGCTTCCTTGCCAGGTGACGGGCCGCCCGGTGCATTTTCCTCATCATCAGACGAGGTAAGGGGTTTGTTTGGCACGAACAAGTCGATGTTGATTTGTTGAGCTCGTTGACCTTGGCTCGCCATATGAGCTTCTTCTTGCTTCTTCGAGGGTGGTCTCGAATATTCTCCTGAGTTCTTGGGTCTCGTTTTAGCTGCTGTCCATTGCAGCCGAGCATCTTTTCTTTCTTCTTTTCTTCCTCTTTTTCCTTCTCTATCGGTGTAGGGGCGCTCGGTCAGAGCTTATGGCTTGTAAAAGCAAAGGTCAAGAAAAATTAGAAATATTTCCAGTGTCAACAGTTCCTACGCGATAAAAAATCGTAGGAGAATACCTACGCGACATAAATCGTTGGTAATTACCTACAATCACCTACGCGACAATAACCATAGGACAATACCTACGCGATCTAAATCCACTACAAGAAAAATCATAATTTCTGACGCACAAATTTTGTCGAAAATTCGTCGAAAATACGTCAGAAACGTCAGCTCCGACGGATTTCTGACGGAATGGCACGTCAAAAAAATTAGGTCACTAATTTCCGATGTAATATATTTCTGTCGAAAATTCGTCAGAAATTACCAACAAACATATTACGTCGATATTTTCGTCAATATTTATGTCGGTAATTATTAATTTTTAATAATAAGAAAATTAATTACTATTTTTGACGAAAATAATTCTGTCGCAAAATACGTCGGGAAATTTTTGACTAAAATTGTTTTTGTCGATATTTTGTCGATAAAATATAAATTTAATTAATGAAAATTCTAAAAAACTTTTCGACGAAAAAATGTTTTGGTAAAAAAAGTATGTCAGAAATGTTGCCGACGGAAAAAAAATTGTCGATAAAACGTCGATAATAAATAATAGCAAGGGTGGATAATTATTTCATTATTTTGCGACGGAGCTTTAGATAGTCGGAAATACATCAGAATTTCTGACGTATTTCTGACAATAAATTATTCTATCGAAAATCTGTGTCAAACTATTTCTGACGGAAAACTATTATGTCGGAAATCCGTCGAAAGATTCTGACGTATTTCCGACAAACCATTTTTTCGTCAGAAATCTCTCTCACCTACATGTGTCAAATATTTTCGATAAAAATGTGTTTGGTCGGAAATACGTTGAAATTTTTCGACGTATTTCCGACAGTAATGTTTTCCGTTGAAAAGGTTTTCCGACGGAAAATTAGTTTGTCGGAAATACGTCGGAAAGTTCTGACATATTTTCGACTAAACGTCGGAATTCCGTTGAAAAATTTCTCACCAATTTTTTTATATATTTGAAATTTTTTTTAAAAACCTATTAAAACTATAATTACACACACACAACCTACACAACTCAACATAAAACACGCAATAAACATATACAACGCACAATAGGATGAAATCCACACAACATATAATAAACAACATCCACGACACATAACTCAAGGAATAAAAAAAATTACAATTACATTAATTCAAATGTGTCCATTTTTCACATTATCACGAAAAGAAATCAAGAGATATCCGCTGGATCATCCTCATTCGTAGCATCTCCACCATCACCAGCTACAAGAGGATCCTACATCACAAGAAAATAATATTAAACAGATTTAAATGAAAATAATTAATAATAAATTTAATTAATTTTTTTATTTTCTAAATTTGAAAGTAGATAATATGAAGATCGATGAATTCTTTAAATTTGTTTTGATTTGAGCGTCGAGACCAGACCGGGTATTCATTTTTTCCATGTCATGTTGGAATAATCAACGCGTTGATCACATCGATATTTCACATTTTGGACCCCCGAAATCCTAGGCCTTAGATTTATTTTAAACTAAAATAGTTTGGAAAGAAATGGATAGTTTGAGCGCCGAGCCCAAACCAGGTATCCGTTTTAGATTTCATCAGCTCCCCTAAGTCACACTCCCCACCCAGGTCGTGTTGGAACAATCAGTATGTCAATCAGATCGATATTTCATATATTGGACCCCCGAAACCCCCAACCTTGGATTTATTTCAAACTAAATTAGTTTGGAAATTACTAGTTTGAGCGCCAAGCCCAAGCTAAGTATCGATTTTGGATTCCGTCAACTCCCCCAAGTCACACTCCCCACCCAGGTCGTGTTGGAACAATCGGCAAGTCGATCAGATCGATATTTCATATGTTAGACCCCCGAAACCCCTAACCTTGGATTTATTTCAAACTAAATTAGTTTGGAAAGAAATGGATAGTTTGAGCGCCGAGCCTAAACCAGGTATCCATTTTGGATTCTGTCAACTCCCCCAAGTCACACTCCCCACCCAGGTCGTGTTGGAACAATCGACATGTCAATCAGATCAATATTTCATATGTTGGACCCCCGAAACCCCTAACCTTGGATTTATTTAAAACTAAATTAGTTTAGAAATGGCTAGTTTGAGCACCGAACCCAAACCAGGTATCCATTTTGGATTCCGTCAACTCCCCAAAGTCACACTCCCCACCCAGGTCGTGTTGGAACAATCGACATGTCGATCAGATTGATATTTCGTATATTAGACCCACGAAACCCCTAACCTTGGATTTATTTCAAACTAAATTAGTTTGAAAATGGCTAGTTTGAGTGCCGAGACCAAACTGGGTATCCGTTTTGGATTTCATCAGCTCCCCTAAGTCACACTCCTCACACAGTTCGTGTTGGCATAATCGACACACTGATCAGACCAATATCTTACATCTTACACCCCCGAAACCCCAGGTCTTTTGTGTTAGATCAATTTTTAATTTCATGTTTCAAATCTTAGACTCTCAAAGCTGAATTCTTTGAACTAAGTAGTAATATTATAACTCTAAAGTCTACAAAATTAAAAGTTAAATTAAATACTCACATGAGGGGGTTGTGTATGCTCGAGGGTGCTCCCTGTGTCAAAATACCCGCCTGGGAGAGGAGGGTAGCAACTGCCCGAGTAATGCGTTCCTCGATGCGTGTCTCGATGCCGTCTACCTGATCTCGGGTGATGGATCTAATATGGCTCGTAGAAGTGCTGGTGGAGGGAGTAGAGAAGGAACTGCTACTGGGGTAGGACGAAGATGAGCCAGCACAAGATGTTAGAATGGGGCTGGTGTCCAAGCTCTGCCAAAATTCATATACTCATCCTTTCTTCGGTGGGCCGGTTGCTGCTACCTATACCTCAGGATCCTCCTCCTCCCCGTACTTTTCAGTCATATGCATGTCATATGACTCCTATAAATTAAATAAAAAATATTATAAATTTTATATTAATCAATCATATTTAAAAATTGAAATAGAAAAGAAATGTGTATGTATATAATCTTACCACTATCGAGCGAGCTCTTTCACTCACATACTGATCGGTCCCCTTTTTTGTGAACTGTAGCAAATAAATCGCGGTACGAAACCGTACCACCCCTCTTCTTTTCCCGGTGTACATGTTATAGAGAATAAATAAGGGCATATAAGAAATAAAATATAATAAAATTACTATTATTACTTACCAATCTCTCCTTCTGGGTCGCGAAGGAAACAGATCCAGAAGTATGGAGATGCACATCTGGATGTGATGCACGTGCAGCTTTGGCTTTTGCGGATTTGGCCATCCAATTAGGCTCGGCCCATCTATCACAGAGGCCCTCCCAATGCTCCCACCTCATCCATGCAGGGCCGTGTGCCTTCCAAAGGCCACGGTCCTCGCTCCCCCCGGCTAGAGCCTTGGCACGGTCCCGACAGCTGTGTAATTGATGCTTATAATTTACAGTTGTTGTGGCCTCCCATGCACGTCGAGCTCGTCCAGCGTCAGCTCACCTCACAAACTGATATCCTTGCTGTCAAGAATTCAAATTTTATAAGTTAGTCAATTGAAATTGCGGAGTTGGGAAATATGTAATTTAAAAGATTAAATTGTATACCAGGAACTCGTCGTATAATCGATCGTGGATATCTTGAGGAAACTTTCGAAATGACTTATATGGGCCGGTCACATGTCGATGAATAATGTTGGTAATAAAACAAGAAGCGTCATTGGACTCTACTTTATCCCTACAATTACAGATGTTAAAATGATAGCCAACAATTATATATTTGATGGATAGATAACAAACATAATTCATGAGTTTAAATATTTACCCAGAGACCCAACATGGCTTGTGTCCCTCCTGCAACACCACCTGCTTGCCCTTGTGATGGGTAATAGCATCGTCTACCAGTTGTGTGCCCGGGTGGGTGGACATACCAACAATCGTAGGTGGTGTGCCCGACGTACCTGTTAAAAGCAAAATAGAAGTAGTTAATCAGAATTTAGCTCATTATTAAAAAAACTATTTATTCAACAAGTAAACATATAGAATTTTCATCATTTAACTAAGAATTTTAATAAACATACTAGTACAATGTGATGGAAGCGGTGTAGAGGCACTCGAACTTGGTACAGAGGCACTCGGAACTATAAACATAAAATATCGTGAGCAAACCAAAGTCCATAATTACTACTCATTTATCTAAGAATTTAAATAAACATACCAGCAGCAGGTAGTGGGGGCGGTGCACTCTATGTAACTGGTGCGGAGACATAAAATATCGTGAGCAAAATAAAGTGCATAATCACTACTTATTTATCTAAGAATTTAAATAAACATACTAGCAGCAGGTGGTGAGGGTGGTGCACTCTGTGTAACTGGTGCGGAGACATAAAATATCATGAGCAAAACAAAGTGCATAATCACTACTCATTTATCTAAGAATTTAAATAAACATACCAGCAGTAGGTGGTGGGGGCGGTGTAACTGGTACGGAGGCACTCGGACCTATAAACATGAAATGTCGTGAGCAAAACAAAGTACATAATCACTACTCATTTATCTAAGAATTTAAATAAACATATCAGTAGAACCCCTCCCACAGCCACCTCTCCTCGAAGTCCCGATACGACCTCCTCGAACCATCCAATTATTGACAACAATAAAAGTAGTGCATATTAGTCCACAACTAATTACGAGGAGAGGCCGTACCGTAATAATGATAAGAAGTGCATTTATGTTAAATTCCTTACAAAATATTCAATCATTATCTATTTCATCTTCAGATGCTGAAGATATATCAAACTCAGCCTCATCTTCGTCATCTTCCTCATTCTCACTAGATTCATACTCTTCCTCCTCAGAGGACTCCTCCTACCCAACAATTGCTTCATTTAGCTCAGTTGGATCGACTTCTTCCACTTCGTCCTCTATAGACAACCGAAGTGGCTCGACAGATTCGATCAGATGAAGATTAGAAGCAACCAACTCTGTAGCGTCACCCTCGTCTGATTGAAAAAATTTGACACTAGAATCCTCTGAGACAGCTTCAGTCAGATCTAACTCATAATTAGGCACAAGCCTTGGTTTTACCCTATAGACTACCCACCAATCTTTATTCTTGGACGATGAATAACATGAATAATACACTTGTTGGGCTTGTGCAGACAAAATGAACGGCTCATAGGTATTCAATTTGGATCTATGTTTGACATCGACAATCCCATATATTGTGTCATTTTGAACTAAATTAAGATCAAACCAATGACACTTAAAAAGAAATATATGATTTTCTTGTCTGAGATACTGTAATTCTATGAGCTCCTTAAAAATACCATAGTAATCAAGTTCATTTTCATTGTATGTACTACCCTTCACGCATACGCCGCTATTCATCGTAGACTTATTTCATCCATAATCTCTTGTGTGAAATCTATAACCATTCACAAAAAATCCTGGATAGGCATGCGCGGCCTTCGAAGATCCATAACTTATCACCCGAACTCTTTCGTCGGTAACATAACCTTCTTCAACCTATGAATATAAACCACATTACTTTAAAATTAGGCATACACCTCAAATTTTTTGATTTTGAACTTCGGCACTTACTTGAGCTTTACGCCATCTGGCAAAAGATCTCTCTCGTTCCTTTTGAACCTCTATGTCATTAAGGCGTGGACATTGAGTAATTAATTCTGAATCAAATTACCTGCAATGATGAATGTTGCATTATCGTAAGTCATTGGAAGAAAAACGTCAAGCAACTTATAAATTTTAGCACCTGCGGAGTTGAGGACTTACTCAACATAAGGTTCAATCTCAGCACAATTCAAGAGAACATATATCTCTGCGGCCAACAACTCTCTGTCCTCTAATATGCGACTTGAACAACGTCCGAATGCATGTCCTGGATACTAAGATATGGACAACCGGTAGGACACATCCACCTCTCCTCCATCATCATTACGTGGAGGTCGAGTATGGCGAGTTAGAATTTTGGGTTTGAAGTACATCGAACAGAAGTTTGAAATTTCTTCAATAATATATGCCCCGGTAATCTAACCCTCTACTTTAACCTTGTTATGAAGCTTCATTTTCAGGTCATGCATACACCTATGACAACAATTCATATGACAACGACATACAGTGACAATGACAGACACATGTAACAACTGTCAAATAAATTATAAATACATAATGATTACCTCTCAAATGGATACATCCATCAAAATTGTACTGGTCCTCCAACTTTGGCCTCGTATGGCAAATGGATAATCAGGTGCTCCATGGAATCGAAGAATGCAGGGGAAAATATCTTCTCCAACTTGCATACCGTCATGACCAGATTCTGTTCGATAGTTTGCACATCCCCAAGTTTGAGTTCTTATGCACATAGAATCTTAAAAAATTGACTCAACTCGGTCAATGCTCCCAATATAGGCTTTGGCAATATATCACGGAATGCTTTGGGCAGAAGTCTCTCTTTGAACACATGGCAGTCATGACTTTTCATTCCATATATTTTTCCCTCATTGACATTCACACAACGGGCTATGTTAGACACATATCCATCAGGGAATCTTAATTGCTTCAGCCACTGACATAGTTCAATGATCTGTGTGTCTTTCAACATCTAAGCTGCTTTAGGTTGTACAAGTTTTCCCCGTACCTGCTGTAATTCCAGCTCTGGTCGTTTGCAAAGTATATTCAAATCCACTGGCACCTTGGCATTATCCTTTGTTTTGGCTTTCATGTTCATGATGGTGTTGAACACATTATAAAAGACATTCTTCTCAACATGTATGACGTCCAGGTTGTGCCGTATCAAAAGGGTTGACTAGTAAGGTAATTCCCAGAAGATACTTTTCTTCACCCAGTTGTGATCTTGTCCATATCCACGTAGATGTCGTGTACTACCCGACAGTTGCACTATATCTGATAAGTTTTGCACCTGTGTGTTGACACCCGTTTTATGACCAATGAGTTGGGTCATCTCCTTATCTATTTTATGATGTCCTGGGTTATTCACAGAGCATTGGGTCATTTTTGGGTCAGTTTTGGGCTTATTTTATGGGTTATTCTCCTTGGTTGGGCCTAGCTCTACTGATTTCTCGACATTTCAGCTTGTTGGGGGTAATGCCCCGGGTTTTTCGGATCCTTCTTCGTGGGTCCCGGATCTGGTTTCTTGGAGTGTCCAGCTCCGTTGTGTCCGAAATTTCGTTTCGGACGTCTTTCGTGTTCGGATCGGCGCGATCCGGAGTCGTTTCGGAGGCCCGGAGGCGTTCCGCGACTGTTTCCGCGTGTGTTTTCCGATTCCCGGCGTGGGTTTCGGCTTTCCCTTCGGAACCTCGTTGCGGGTGAACCGGGCCGTTCACCAGGGCGCGAGTGGTACCGTTGCGATCGGTGCGCTCCGAGGATCGCGAGGGTGTGATTTTCTATTTTTTGGGATTTTTCCGATTTTCCAGATTTTCCTATAAATAGCTTTTTCTCTCTCTCCCCCTCTCATTTCTCATTTCTCTCCCTCTCTCTTCTCACGCTCTCTTCTCTCTCCCTCTCTCTCCGGCGGCCGACGGGGCGGAGCATGGGCGAGGCGGGGACGGCGCGGGCGAGGCGCGGGCGAGGATGGATGAGGATCGAGGCGGTGGAGGCGCGTAGAAGCTCGGCCGTGAGTTCGTGGAACGGCGAGGCTCCAACGGCGTTTTCTTCGTGGATCGGCGTCCACGGTGCGCGTAATCTTCGGTGGAGGTAGGGTGATGGACCCTCAGCCCGTGTACTTCCTTTCCCGCGAGTTTCGTAGGCCGTGGTGAGCCGAGCGGGCTAAACGGGGCGTTTTGGGCAAAATGCATGATTTTGGGGTGTGAGCCGGATCTCCCGTTTTATGGTGTTTTTGGGCGATCCAGGGGTTTAGATGCATGCCTAGGAGCTTGGGGGAGGTTTCCCCTTTTGTTTCCCCTTCACCTGGGGATGAACGGGGCGTGGCATGGCTTTTCCCGCGGTTTCTACCGTTTCCGGGCACGGACTGAGAACGCGCTATACTCCAGTAGCGCGTTCTTGAATGTCGCGCTGCCCCGATAGGGCGCGTTCATCGGAGAAGATGAACAGTAAGGCGGTTTGGGTCGCGCCTTACGGCCCCAGCGCGTTCTGGTTGTCGCGCTATAGGATCATAGCGCGACCTGGCCTGGTCGCGCTATGGTCATGTAGCGCGTTCGTGTTGAACGCGCTAGGCGCGTATAGCGCGTTCTGGCTGAACGCGCTATGCACATGTAGCGCGTTCTTGGAGGGACCAGCCGGGCTGCCCGGGGCGGGCGGTCTGCGGCTGATCGTGCTCCCCTTGGGCCGTGTGTGCCTTGGACACCCAGTGGAGTTCCGTGACCGTGTTTTGGGGTGTCTGGAGGTTTCGTTTACCTCGTTTTGCGTGCCCGTGCGCTTAAGGGTCCGGGTGACCTTTTAGCGTCTGTTCGCATTGTGTTGGTCTCCGTTTGACCCGGTTGGGACCCAGTGGTCGACCTCCGGCCTTGTGAGTATCCTGGACACCCCATGGGTTCTGTGTCCGCATTTCTGGGGTGTCGGGAGGGACCGTGTTACCTCGATTAGTGTGCCCATAGGTTTGGTGGGTCCGGGTGACCCCACGTGTTCCGGGCTCTTGTGTTACGCTTGATCGAGTCACCGTGTGTCGGTGTGTGTGCGGTGGGGTCTCCCCCGCATATCGTGGGTTCCTTTGGAAGGCGATTCCCGTGTGGGCCATGTGTTTAGCCTTGGACTGTGAGTCCAGTTGCCCGGCCTGGGGTTGGAGGTTTCCCGCTTGCTTCAAGATGGGAAATCGTCGTGGCGGCTTGCGTGCTGCCTTGGGAATCGTGCTTCTGTGTTTTCCGTGTGGCCCGTGTGAGTGGCCTTAGTCCCTTGCGTTCCCTTCCCGAGGGAGTGGTCTTGGCGACTTGTGTGTTGTCTCGGTACTTGTGCTACCGTGGTTTTAGACCTAGAGATTGGACTAGATTGACGGCCTTGTGCTGTTGCGTGCAACGGTCTTGACCCCGAGTCTTGTGACTCAAGGACCGTTGGGTGTAGTGCGTCTAGAGGACTGTCCAGAGTCCAGTGGCTTAGCGCCACTTGAGTTTTCTCGACTCTCACGCACGGTGCGTGCGTGGCCGTGGACTGTGAGTCCCGTTTCTTCTCCGACTGTGGTCACCGTGCGACGGGGCCGGTACGTGGGGTGGTCCCCGTACGTCGTCGGATTCGGATGTTGTTTTCCGTTGAGTTGAGAGTCTACTCCTTCAGTGACCCTCCACTAGTCGTAGCCTACCAGTACGCGTGTGCTGGTCGCACCAGGGAGTGGTGTACGGGCTTACCCTGAGGACGGTTAGACTGGTTTCCGTCGGGCCCCTCGTCGTAGCCAGAGTCCGGCTGCGGGGGAAAACCAGTCAGAGGGCCAGACCTAGGACGTGTGGTCTGTGTGTGCACACGTGGTTGGGGACTGTGGACGCACGTCGACGGGCGTGACCCCAGCTAGTCACTTGTTGTGGTTACTTGTACGGTGTTCGCGTCTCGGGTAGGACCTACCACGTCAGGCGGTTCACCTGCGGTGCGGTGTAAGACGTCAGGGGACGCTACCGGCTGTGCTTCTAGTGGGTGGTACTCCTGTCGAGTACGGAGTGTCAGACTATCAGTCTCTGTCTCTTTGACCTTCGGGTTTTTGGTCGTGTTGACCGGTGAGTTCGGTTGTTTCACCTTGGCGCGTGTGTCGGTTCTTGCGCCGTGAGATTAGTACTAGTGGCTTTACCGAGGTTGGGTCTTGTTGTGCGGTGCCCGCGATCGGGTGGTCGGGGTTGCACCTTGGACAGCGTGTCCAGGTCGGCTGTGTCCGAGGGACAGGCCTCTACGGCGTGGTTGCCGTGTGTTCTTACTTCGGTAGGTGGTACTAGCGTGGTTCGGTAGCTTCGACTGTGTGATCGAGGTCTGCCTTCTTGCAGTAGGAGTAGCTGTAGTGCCGAGTTTTGACCGGCCACCGGTTTGCTGTTCCTGCTGTAGTTGTAGCTTCCTTTCCGCTACCGCCGTTGTTTCCGGTTGGGGTTCCGCGGGATCCCTGCTGAGTCTCTGTTTTGGAGACTCATTCCCTGCTTTTCAGGTGTGGCGGTTCTTCCTCGAGGTTCGAGGGTGCGGAGCAGAGGTTCTTAGTTGCCAGCTTGCCGGGCCGAGTGTTCACTTGGCATGTGGTACGTTTTACTGCTTTAGACTGTACTTTCTGCTGGACTGGACTCTGTTGTAGCTGTAGTTGTTCTTTCTTTCAGCTTGTTGGTGTTGGTCGTCCTGCTTTATTTCCTATTTCTTTGTGCCTCCACACTCCTTTTAGCCCTTCCGAGCCCTCCCGGCTCGTGGGCGGCGGTGCGAGTCTCGGGTTATCGGGTCTTCCCGGTAATCGGATTCCCAGGTCGTCACAGCTGGTATCAGAGCGGTGGTTGTGGGCGTGCATAGGAATTCGAAATATTGCAGTGATCAGAGTCCATAAGGTCCAGTACAGTCGGCAGCTGGCTTAGGGTTTTGTGTTCGCTTTCTGCCTTGTTTCTCGCTTGAGAGCTTGAGTGCGCTGTGCGGCGCTGTGAAGGTGGTTGTTGTCCGCGGCTTTCATGCCAGCATGGGGTCTAAGGATCGAGGTCAAGAGTCTTCTCCCTCATCGGTGGTGGCCCTGGTTGTGCTGCGTTGGGCGGAGGTTGCTGGCAGGCGTGAGCTCGCGGTGCTGCGTTCGAGGAATTTGCGGCGTGGTCAGGTGGCTGGTGCGGACTGTTCGTGGTTAAGTGGCCTTGAGCGTGCTCTGAGGGAGCTGCTGTCGGTTTTTGGTCACTCCAGCTTGAGGTTTGTCCAGCCCCTGAGGTGTTCTGATCGAGAAGTGTGCTCGGGTGAGCAGAGGATCTTCTCGGTGAGCTGCTGTTTCGTCGAGCCTGATGTCCTTGTCGCGCTCTGTGGCGTCAGAAATGACGTGTCGGTCCTGATCGTTCTGCTAATTTCGAGGCAGGATTTGGCAGAGATGTTCCGTTAAGTCTTTGCTCCTGCGCTCTTATGTGCCAAGGGGTGTGTTCGCCTTGGATTTGGTCTGAGATGTGAAGGCTCCGCGGTGAGTTTCGGGACTCGAGGGTGAGCATCGGCGGTTGTCGGTTATGGCTCGTGTGGCGGCTCTTGGCATGCCGTGTTGCAGTTCGAGGAATTGCAGCGGTGGTGCATCGAGAGATGCTGTGATGGTGGTCCGACGTGACACTCGTCGAGTGTGTCGGAGGCGCTGACCTGATGGAAGCGATAGTTTTCCTTGGTGCTAGATGGTGCTGTTTCCAGCGTGTGCGAGGTTTGAGGTCAGGTCGAGCGTGGAGTTCTTCCGTTGGTCGAAAGTGCGCTGGTTTCTCCTTTGGTTGGAGAGATTGCGTTCGGCTAAGGATCGTCGTCTTGCATTGTGTGTTCGGATTGGTTAGCCTTGTGTGCCATGAAATCCGTGCGAGACGTGCTCCTTATCTTGGCAAGGCGGTTGCCTGTGAGAAGTTGTGCCCATTCCCTTGTCGTGTAAGGGTGCTGGCGCTGTTCCGAAAGGACGAGTGCTGGTTGGGCGGTGTTTGCTTCTCGGCTGTGCGCGCGGATCTGAGTGCGCAGCGGAAGCGTGGTGGGCTTGTGACCCATGAGTTCAGGATCGTAGCGTTGGTTGCTACGGGCGGATTCCTGAGTTTGCGTTGAGCATCGGAGGATGGGTTCCTCGGTGTGAAACGTGTTGTTGCCGTGCCGTTGCTCGAGGTTTTGTGGTTGTTGGCACTGGCAGGATGGAGTGTTGGGAAATGTGCTGGCTAGTGTGCCGCATGAGTACCCTGTTCCTGTGTTGGAAGCCGTGTCAGGCGTCGGTGTTGGACCTGTATGGGGTTGTTGAGAATGTCGCCTGACGGTGGTCGAGGACGTGATGGTCGGAGTCGGTGGCTTGGTGTCCGACTTGTGTTCCCAGTCGTGTCCTCGGATGAGATCATCTTTTGAGGAAGCGATCTCTGGCAGGTTGTGGGTTCCTGTTGGTAGCTGCGAGTGACTGGTAAGGCTAGTCTCGTAGCCGACCACGGCGAGATGTTTCTTGCTTAGGTCGCCGTGAGCACTGTCCCGGTGGTGTCCCGTGGCTCTGTGGTAAGGGTGGAATCGGGATTGGCAGGTGTCCACTTGGATTGATCGAAGGATTTGACGAGACCAGATGGATGAGTGACGCCTGTGGGCGGAGGCCTTTTGTGAGGTGGGCGTCGGAGGATGGTCCTTGATAGGACGTTGGTGTCGCAAAGGTTATCCCTGGTTTGATGACTAGCGTGGGGTGGTTCCCTATAAGTCTGAGTCCCGTGAGGTGATGACTGAAGACGCCAGGTTCTGTCATTTGGATTCGTCGTGCTCCCCGAGAGGGTCGAGCTGAGCGAGCGGTTAGTGACCAGTGGATGGTCTTTTCAGAGGCAGAAGATGCTGGTTGTTGGGGCTCGAGCGTGGCGAGAGCCGTGTGCCAGCGAGACCTTTGGTGGTCGTTTCTGTGATGTGCCTTTCCGGATGGGATCTGGACTTTGTCGGAGTTTGTCTTCTGACGAGAGTTGGCACAGTGTTATGTCCGGCTTTCGGCTTGCCATGTGTGGGGTGTTTCTTGGTGCTGAGCCGATGTTCTGGTTGCGGTCTGCGGAGAGGACTGCTTGAGCTGGTGGAGGCTCTGTTTTGGTTGCTCCCTTGAGGAAGGTGTGCGACCTGTCAGCTGGTTGCGAAGCTGTTGTGCGATTTGTCTGCTGACCATTGGGTGGATCAGTAGCTGTTGCTCGTGTCGAGGGTTGTGTTTCCTCAGTAAGCGAGATTGTGGCTGTGGTGCCATGATGGATTCTCGCGTTGTCTGAGGTGATGCTGGACTGTGTCCTTTGCTATATGCCTGCTCTGTTGGCCTGTGTGCTCGGCACGAGGAGCGAGGTGTTGCTTGTGATTGTAAGTCTGGCGGTGTCCCTCAGGATCGGTTTTTTCGTGAGAATCGAGATTTTCTGTGCTGGGGCTCTGACAACGTGTCAGTTGGTTCAGTGTTCTTCCCCTGTGACTTTGTGCTAGGTCCTGAATTTCGAGGACGAAATTCCTTTAAGGGGGGAGGGCTGTAATGCCCCGGGTTTTTCGGATCCTTCTTCGTGGGTCCCGGATCTGGTTTCTCGGAGTGTCCAGCTCCGTTGTGTCCGAAATTTCGTTTCGGACGTCTTTCGTGTTCGGATCGGCGCGATCCGGAGTCGTTTCGGAGGCCCGGAGGCGTTCCGCGGCTTTTTCCGCGTGTGTTTTCCGATTCCCGGCGTGGGTTTCGGCTTTCCCTTCGGAACCTCGTTGCGGGTGAACCGGGCCGTTCACCAGGGCGCGAGTGGTACCGTTACGATCGGTGCGCTCCGAGGATCGCGAGGGTGTGATTTTCTATTTTTCGAGATTTTTCTGATTTTCCAGATTTTCCTATAAATAGCTTTTTCTCTCTCTCCCCCTCTCATTTCTCATTTCTCTCCCTCTCTCTTCTCACGCTCTCTCCTCTCTCCCTCTCTCTCCGGCGGCCGACGGGGTGGAGCATGGGCGAGGCGGGGACGGCGCGGGCGAGGCGCGGGCGAGGATGGATGAGGATCGAGGCGGTGGAGGCGCGTAGAAGCTCGGCCGTGAGTTCGTGGAACGGCGAGGCTCCAACGGCGTTTTCTTCGTGGATCGGCGTCCACGGTGCGCGTAATCTTCGGTGGAGGTAGGGTGATGGACCCTCAGCCCGTGTACTTCCTTTCCCGCGAGTTTCGTAGGCCGTGGTGAGCCGAGCGGGCTAAACGGGGCGTTTTGGGCAAAATGCATGATTTTGGGGTGTGAGCCGGATCTCCCGTTTTATGGTGTTTTTGGGCGATCCAGGGGTTTAGATGCATGCCTAGGAGCTTGGGGGAGGTTTCCCCTTTTGTTTCCCCTTCACCTGGGGATGAACGGGGCGTGGCATGGCTTTTCCCGCGGTTTCTACCGTTTCCGGGCACGGACTGAGAACGCGCTATACTCCAGTAGCGCGTTCTTGAATGTCGCGATGCCTGGATAGGGCGCGTTCATCGGAGAAGATGAACAGTAAGGCGGTTTGGGTCGCGCCTTACGGCCCCAGCGCGTTCTGGTTGTCGCGCTATAGGATCATAGCGCGACCTGGCCTGGTCGCGCTATGGTCATGTAGCGCGTTCGTGTTGAACGCGCTAGGCGCGTATAGCGCGTTCTGGCTGAACGCGCTATGCACATGTAGCGCGTTCTTGGAGGGACCAGCCGGGCTGCCCGGGGCGGGCGGTCTGCGACTGATCGTGCTCCCCTTGGGCCGTGTGTGCCTTGGACACCCAGTGGAGTTCCGTGACCGTGTTTTGGGGTGTCTGGAGGTTTCGTTTACCTCGTTTTGCGTGCCCGTGCGCTTAAGGGTCCGGGTGACCTTTTAGCGTCCGTTCGCATTGTGTTGGTCTCCGTTCGACCCGGTTGGGACCCAGTGGTCGACCTCCGGCCTTGTGAGTATCCTGGACACCCCGTGGGTTCTGTGTCCGCGTTTCTGGGGTGTCGGGAGGGACCGTGTTACCTCGATTAGCGTGCCCATAGGTTTGGTGGGTCCGGGTGACCCCACGTGTTCCGGGCTCTTGTGTTACGCTTGATCGAGTCACCGTGTGTCGGTGTGTGTGCGGTGGGGTCTCCCCCGCATATCGTGGGTTCCTTTGGAAGGCGATTCCCGTGTGGGCCATGTGTTTAGCCTTGGACTGTGAATCCAGTTGTCCGGCCTGGGGCTGGAGGTTTCCCGCTTGCTTCAAGATGGGAAATCGTCGTGGCGGCTTGCGTGCTGCCTTGGGAATCGTGCTTCTGTGTTTTCCGTGTGGCCCGTGTGAGTGGCCTTAGTCCCTTGCGTTCCCTTCCCGAGGGAGTGGTCTTGGCGACTTGTGTGTTGTCTCGGTACTTGTGCTACCGTGGTTTTAGACCTAGAGATTGGACTAGATTGACGGCCTTGTGCTGTTGCGTGCAACGGTCTTGACCCCGAGTCTTGTGACTCAAGGACCGTTGGGTGTAGTGCATCTAGAGGACTGTCCAGAGTCCAGTGGCTTAGCGCCACTTGAGTTTTCTCGACTCTCACGCACGGTGCGTGCGTGGCTGTGGACTGTGAGTCCCGTTTCTTCTCCGACTGTGGTCACCGTGCGACGGGGCCGGTACGTGGGGTGGTCCCCGTACGTCGTCGGATTCGGATGTTGTTTTCCGTTGAGTTGAGAGTCTACTCCTTCAGTGACCCTCCACTAGTCGTAGCCTACCAGTACGCGTGTGCTGGTCGCACCAGGGAGTGGTGTACGGGCTTACCCTGAGGACGGTTAGACTGGTTTCCGTCGGGCCCCTCGTCGTAGCCAGAGTCCGGCTGCGGGGGAAAACCAGTCAGAGGGCCAGACCTAGGACGCGTGGTCTGTGTGTGCACACGTGGTTGGGGACTGTGGACGCACGTCGACGGGCGTGACCCCAGCTAGTCACTTGTTGTGGTTACTTGTACGGTGTTCACGTCTCGGGTAGGACCTACCACGTCAGGCGGTTCACCTGCGGTGCGGTGTAAGACGTCAGGGGACGCTACCGGCTGTACTTCTAGTGGGTGGTACTCCTGTCGAGTACGGGGTGTCAGACTATCAGTCTCTGTCTCTTTGACCTTCGGGTTTTTGGTCGTGTTGACCGGTGAGTTCGGTTGTTTCACCTTGGCACGTGTGTCGGTTCTTGCGCCGTGAGATTAGTACTAGTGGCTTTACCGAGGTTGGGTCTTGTTGTGCGGTGCCCGCGATCGGGTGGTCGGGGTTGCACCTTGGACAGCGTGTCCAGGTCGGCTGTGTCCGAGGGACAGGCCTCTACGGCGTGGTTGCCGTGTGTTCTTACTTCGGTAGGTGGTACTAGCGTGGTTCGGTAGCTTCGACTGTGTGATCGAGGTCTGCCTTCTTGCAGTAGGAGTAGCTGTAGTGCCGAGTTTTGACCGGCCACCGGTTTACTGTTCCTGCTGTAGTTGTAGCTTCCTTTCTGCTACCGCCGTTGTTTCCGGTTGGGGTTCCGCGGGATCCCTGCTGAGTCTCTGTTTTGGAGACTCATTCCCTACTTTTCAGGTGTGGCGGTTCTTCCTCGAGGTTCGAGGGTGCGGAGCAGAGGTTCTTAGTTGCCAGCTTGCCGGGCCGAGTGTTCACTTGGCATGTGGTACGTTTTACTACTTTAGACTGTACTTTCTGCTGGACTGGACTCTGTTGTAGCTGTAGTTGTTCTTTCTTTCAGCTTGTTGGTGTTGGTCGTCCTGCTTTATTTCCTATTTCTTTGTGTCTCCACACTCCTTTTAGCCCTTCCGAGCCCTCCCGGCTCGTGGGCGGCGCTGCGAGTCTCGGGTTATCGGGTCTTCCTGGTAATCGGATTCCCGGGTCGTCACATTGGGCCTGGATAAGGGGCTAATAAGGATTATCTTGTGGATTAACTCAGAGATTTATCGGTCTTTATCTCTTTTGCCAGGTCTAATAGCCTAGCGGTCTATCGTACGATCGTTTGGCGGGCGTTGGCAGTCCTTTGCTGGACCACTAGGAGGTAGAGAGTCTTGTTGGGCCTCTTTGTTCTTATCTTTTCTGGACGACTGAGCCTAGCGGTCCATTGTCTGACCTTTTCTTGAGCCTTGCGGTCTATCGCAAGATCGTTTGGGGAGACAGAGAGTCCTGCTCTGTCTGTTCTTCCTCTGCTTCGCCGTGGTCGAGCTAGAGTCCTTGGTTTGTAGATTTATCTCTAGATAGAGGCTCTCAGAACCTTCTGTTTGTTTATATGGACTCTTGGGAGTATTATCTTCGAGGTTTATCTAGTTTCAGGATTATTTTCGTGTCATTATCCCTCCAACTCGAACCTAGGGTTTGGGGGTCTATAAATAGGACTCTTGACTTCATGGCTTGAGGAGGAGATTTCTGGAGCTTGCCACGAAGTGCTGCTGCATTCTGGAGCAAGTCCTAGCCAGGGGGAAGTCATTTCTACGTCCATAAGGCTTCTGGTCCGGGGAGTATTAAGTTCCATTAGTTGTCTTTGAGTCTTTTCTTTCTTAGTTTTCCCCTTTCTCTTTGCATCATCATAGCATATTCTCTCTTCTTCTTCCACGTTCTCTACACTCACACCACGTTTTAAAACATCCTCCTATCTTTTCCACGCCCCACAGGGGTTAAAAAAACCACCAACCCCCAGGTATTCACCCTTCATTTTATGCACTTTAGTTTAATTGCATTATAGGTACTACACTAGTCCAAGGGCTTATTGGGTCATTTTTCTTTGTGTCTACACTCTTTTGCAGGTTTAAAGGACTCATTGCACGAGGCCCAACTCTTCTGGCCAACGAGGAGGGGTGGAGATACAAGTCCCAAGCGTCTGTTCGGGGTGCGTTAGCAACCATTCATCAGACCGTTTCCAGATCTCAGGAGATCTATCGTAGGACTGTTTGCCGTCGTCTAGCGGTCGTCTGGAAGAGCATTTTCCCTCTACAGCACCTGGTTTTCTCTCTCCCGCAGGCGGGTGGCTTCACTCGACTCCTTCCAAGGTACATATTGCAAGTTCACTGTGTTATTTACCTTGGTGACGATCACATCACTCCTTACTTGGGCATTGTTCATCATCTTGCTTATTTGCTCTTTTAATCGCTCCACACCCCCGGTGTGTTTTATTTTATTACTTTGCCCCACGCCCAAGGCTTGTGTTTTCATTTCTCCTTTCTTTTATTCTTGTGATATTTGAGATGACATGCCCATCTGCTTCAATTTCATGTTGATTGTTTGAGCTAGTGCACGACTTGTTCACATATTCCACTTGTTCACACATATTCCACACATTCATGTCATCACACTCACATAAAAACATCAACAACCTCTATTTTTTAGCGATCAGGGTGGGACAGCTAGTGCCAATCGTGCTGAGTTTCTATTTGACCTGTTGTTCTTAGTTGTTCCCAGTTACCATGCTATTTTCCTCGATTTTCTCATCTATTTCCTGCTATTTTTTGCTCTCTGGTTCCCTGGCTGTCTCCTCCCATGCCGTTTTTGGCTTAAAAGTGGTCTAGCGATAGACCGTCTTATGTTGTTAGCGGTCTTCCATTAGACAGTTTCTCCAATTACATGTACGCACACCGAGATTATTGTTATCTCTGTAATTTTTGACTGTGTTATTACTCTTGGGTGCTATCTGGTCTTCTCCCCTTATTGTGGCATAAATATACATCACTGTTTGCATCTTGTTTGTTAGTTTTTCGTCTAGAAATGGCATGCACTCCGGTGCACATAGGATCATTCATTTATCATACCATAGTTGCATTCCTACCTTGGTGTGTGATCCTCTTGCCTCCATATTCCTTGGGGTCGATTAGGTGACCACATCAAGGACCTCCATAAGTCCCCGCGAGCCGTGGATTCCTACACGGACGTCGGGCCGGTTGTACCTTCACCACCCCGTGTCTAGGTTGCATAAGTAAGGGAGAGCTTACACCTAGAGTTAACCAAGTTTCCAAATATCCTCCCTATTAGGAACCTATTGTTGGAGAGAACATTTTAAATTCAAATCACTAAGGTTCTAAAGGAAGAGATAAGTAAAATTTCTACATCATTATAACTTGGTTGACTTTGGTTGCTTTTCATCTCTCTCTTATTTTGCATAAATTTAGAGTCATCTTGTCTAGTTACTTATTTGTGGTTGTTTGTGTTGTTTGCTTTGTTCCAAGGTACTTCGTTGCATGTGGAGTTGCTTTCGTTCCTTAGATTCATCTCCTAGGGGCAATTCCTCTTTCACGTCTTATTCCAATCCATTGTTCGAGTCCAACATGTCTTTCTACGATCTTCCCCGTTCCCACGAGGAATCCCTTCCCTAGGGTCTCTTAGAGGACCCATCTCGGGTCATTCAAATTTCATCTGGGGAAGGATCCATCCCTCCTCGATCCTCTATCTCCATGGAAGGTGCGCAACCCTCCCTCTCCTCCAATAATCCTATTAGTCACATCTTGCAGATGATGGCCCAGTTGGATCCGGCCCAACTTCAGGCCCTTTATCAGACCTTGCAGGGGTTCGGTGCCCCATCTCCCACGATTGCACAGGGTCTGTCCACTACCTCCATCTCTCAGTCTAGGGTTGATGGGCCCGGGATTTCGCCCATTCCTATTGATCTTACCCCGGTCTAGCCCAGGGTCCTTTGATTCTCTAATCAAGAGTCAGGCCAATCCTCTGGGTCGGCCCCTCAAATCTTTGATAAAGGGAAGATAGTTCTTCCCTCATCCACCTAGACAGAGTCTTATAGGCCCATTTCGTCAGTGCCACAAATCTTGGTCGGCCTGGCCGATTTCACTCACCCTCAGCAAGGGGCGGCCCACGTCCGCTCCAATTTGGGTCATCCTTCGGCCCAATATCCTTCATATGGACCTTCCCCTCCTTCTACCTATCCATCGGCTCCTCGCCTTGAACTTGCTCCTTTCACTCCACCTACTCCATCTCGGGAGCAGGAACTCCTTGACAAATGGGCCGCCATGCAACAACAACTCGACTTCCTTCAAAAGCGGGTTGGCCCACAATCTTTGGCAGATGTTCCGGTCCCCAGCTTCCACAACATCCGATTCCCTCCCCAGTCTGAGCTCCCCACATACTACAAGTATGACGGGAATAGCAATCCATTCATTCTTGTGAGGGACTTTATGTATGAATCGGCGCAGTTTCAGTATGATGATCGCCTTATGGCGTATTTATTCCACCGATCACTAGATGGAGTTGCTCTGGAGTGGTTCTATGCTTTGCCACTAGAAGATGCAGAGAGTTTCTAGGTGGTAAAAGAAAAGTTCATTCAGAGGTTCCAGGACTGGGTCGGCCCGGAATATTCATTCAAAGATCTTATGGTCGAGAAGATGAAGGCAGACGAAGATTTTGCTACTTATGCCGACAGATGGAGGCAGATGGCTGCCCGTGTGCCAGGTCATATTCCATAGGAGGAAAAGGCCAAGTTGCTCATATCTAATGCTACCCCCACCTTCCGCAACATATTGGCCATGAACGATATTGCCAACATGCACCAACTTTATAGCCGGGCGAGATTTATTCAAACCCAATTCAAGGACTCCCCAATCCATTCTCTCTTCGAGGCCCAAAAGCCCAAATACAATAAGAAATCCCATGGGCCCATTACCGAAGGAGTCCAGACCAATGAACAGGTGCAAGCCGTTGCATTTCCTTCCCCTAATCAATCCGCTCCATTCCGCTTCCCACAAACTCCCCGCAATCCCCAATTCTCCACTCCGCAAAGTGCCCAACCTGTTTTCCAAGCTCCACCAAATGCCCAGCCTACCTTCCCTACTCCACAACAGCCGCAACAACCTCCGCAATACCACATTGTCCCTCCACCCAATGGCTACACCAATAAATGCCCCGCTCCGAAGAGAGCGCAATATCCCCCTTTGCCCGAGTCCCTCACGGACATCTTTTTCGCTCTTATGTCAATAAGTGCAATTCAGCTTCCTCTGGAATGGCCCAACTGGAACCCGACCGTTGATCAATCTAAATACTACATGTTCCATAGGCAGCCCGGGCACACTATTGAAGGGTGTTTTCAGTTCTGAGATCTGGTATACGACCTACATGAAGGGCAGCGCATTGATTGGGCTGAGATGCATAAGGCCATCGTGAAAATAAAAGAGAAAAGAAGGCAAGCGCCGAGGCAGCAAGTGCAGCAGCAACAAGCACCGCAGCCTCAGCCGCAGCCACAACAGTAGCAACAGCCCGTTCAGGACTTGGGGATCCACCAAAACCCCATTCCGAATCATCCACCCGCTCCCCAACCACAACCACCGGCACCGGCTCAGGTCAACCTCGTTCAACCCCCGGCCCCTGACGCTGGGTGGTCCTATGATGATGAAGCCTCAGTACAGCGGTCAAGGCCTTCCACCATAACTACCGTAACCCTTCCTTACCTTCTACCCCCGGCATCCTCCCGCTTAACCATCAGACCCCTCCATCCCCCGCAATCGTCAAACGCCTCATCTTACCGGCCGCTTCCTCCATTATCTCGCCGATCTCCACTCCACCGCCAATACCCGTACCCATCGTCACCATCCCTCCATCAAACCCTTCACCCATCTTCCCTCCACATTCTGTTATCTCCACTACTCCCATAACCCCCATTATCACCACCGCTACTCCTATCACCCCTACGCCCTCTACCACAAATTCATCCACCCCGTCGGGCCCATCAAGCGGCTTATCCTAAACCCATCTGATGCCATACCAGCCCAAAACCTTGCCCTACAGAGCGGGTGGTTGTTCCATAGGAACTATCCTTCCACTGGTGCACCTGCACCCACCCCCCAATCCTCGCAACAGGCCGCTGATCAGGAGGAGGTAGATCCGCTGCCAGGGACACAATATGATTTGCTTCATCATTTGGACCGGGTGCCCGCCAAGATTTCTGTGCTACAATTGATTAAAAGGTCCACACTTCACCAAGATGCACTTTGCAATTTCCTTCAGAAGGTGATAGTAAACGAAGACATGGCAGTGGGCAGCTTACCAACAGCCCTGGCTACAATCTCTAAATGGCCGATAGTTACATTATCTGAGACTGAACTGGCACCCCCTGAGGCACGACAGATGCCGCTATGCATTTCTATTACTCTGAACAAAGTCAGCATGGACGCGGCATTGGTAGACACAGGGGCTTCAATCAATGTCTGTCCTCTCAGCACTTTAAGGGCCTACAGCCTTTTAGAAGAACTAATAAGGCCGACCCCGACCACCATTCCAGCATATGACAATTCTAGAAGAGCATGTCATGGGGTAGTCACCATTCAGGCTGAGCTCGGGCCTCTTACTATGCCGATTGAATTTTTTGTGCTGGATATCGACCCTATGTTCAAGGCTATCTTAGGTCATCCGTGGAATGATAACCTCAATGTCGTACCCTCCACTGCTCACCAATGTCTTAAATTCCCTTTTCAAGGGAGGGTGGTCAAAGTAAAGAGCATGTCCACGGTCCAGTCTGTCAAGGCCGTCTCTGAGAAGATCTTGCCAACACTATAGCCTAGCAATCGGCCTATCATCTCAGTGCTGGATCTAGACTTTTCCATGGGCCTACGCACCACACAAGCCCACCACTACGCCCGTAAACGTTAGAGTGAAGCCCCAGATGCGAGATTCCAAGGGTTGGGATATTATATTAAAGCTGGGCTATCAGCCGGGGAGAGGTCTTGGCGCACAACTACAGGGCCGGACCAAACCGGTCCCCAAAGGCAGGAAAATGAACAGGAGGGGCCTCGGCTATCAGGAATCCTCATTCTCAATTTTGGGTGACTCTGGACCATTAACTTGGAACTACTGCCAGCATTTTGTCAAGGGCCCTCTCCAGACAGGCACATTGAAAGCATCACCAAGTCGGTCCAAGAAAGAAAATACAGCTTATACAATCGACATCCCGCTATTGATGCCCAAGGGGGCGGTTGATGATGTGCTTGATTTCAGCCAAGCATTTGAAAGGTTGTTTTATGAAGAAGAAAGTTGCCAAACAAACCAGGAGGTGCAGCTTGTGCATTATGAGCCGAAGAAGCCAGCTTACCGCTCGCGAGAAAGGGGGTGATGGGGGCATCCCTTGCCCCTCCACTTTTTTTCGAAGCTCAAATGGATCGACGGCATGAGTCATTATGTTCTTGACATTTTTCTGAGTCTATCCATGTAATTTTCATATTTTCTTTGAGTCATAAACTATGTAATTTTCCCTTTATTTGAGTCATGCACCTAGGTTAGTGGGTTATCTACCTAAGTCTATGAATCATTAGGTTGGTTTGAGTAGCCAAATGGGCCCAAAGGATGGGCTTGGCCCATGGGCGCCCCCCACCTGGATAGGCTAGTCATTAGTTAGTTTGTTCAAGGTCATTTTAGTCCATGAATTGTGTGAGCCTATAAATAGGCCCCCACTCCTCTCATATGTAACAACCTTTTATGATCAATTTAAATCATGTGAGTTTTAGTGTCTTATTGGAGTGGATTCTCCAAATCTCTCTCTCTCTCTCTCTCTCTCTCTAAGGGGTGGATTCCCCTCTCTCTTTCTCTCTCTCTCTCTCCAAGAGGAGGGGCGCCCCTTTCTCTCTCCTCCCCTCCCTCTCTCTCCTCCACATCATCAACCCTTCCTCTCCCCTCATTACTCATCCTCCCAACTACCCCAACCCTCATTACTCCATCCCTAGTCCCAAGAGACCCTCCACCAATCCATACTCCACCACCCAACCACCAACTACCCAATCCCCTTCCCTAAGCACCCTCTCATCTCCCAAGGGAGAATTCCCCACTTCCCAAGCACCCCTTCCCTTCCCCAACACAACCATTCCAATCCCCAAAGCCTCATTAACCACCCCATTAGTCAATTTTCAAACCTTGGAGAGAGAACTCTCCTTCCCTCTCCCCCACCCATCCCAAATTCGCAACTCCTCCTCCCACCACCTGTTAGACCCCCTTCCAGACCCCATTCTTCCCCTCCCACACCTTGGAACACCCCCTCCTAGACCCCCTCACAGCCAGGGTTCTCCCCACAGTCATCTACCCCCATTTCCCCTCCCATATACCTCATTTCCCCCCATCATCTTCAACCTACAGTTCTCAGTTCGCAGATAGCAGTGGAGGACCCAGTTGCAGAGGCTGCCACGTCTTCACCTGGAAGCTTCAGGGGGCATACCATATACCGGTGGAATCGTCGTCCAGTCTACTTCACAACGGCGGTGGTCCCATCCCCTTTTGATCTCGTGGTCACCTAGGGGAGCCATTCTTCTCCGATTGCGCAAGATAGATCCAATCAGCAACCTGAGGCCACTTCCAGAAGTTCTCACGGTCATATCCCTCCGCTTCTTGAAGCGCCACTTGGCCGAGAGCTTCTACAACGAGTCACCCTCCATATCCAAGAAGCGGTGCCACGATCGACCTCCGGAGCGGCACTTTCTCAATTTTCTCCCTCAGGTGTGCTGCTCTGTCCACTCCGAGACTAAACAGACGCCTGTTCACTGATCTGGCTGCTCAGGTCTACTCTAACGAATTCTGGCATTCTCGTGGGTCACGTTTCGAAGAAGACTCAACAACAAATCCGTCGACTCCATCCCTGCCTAATTCCGAGCTCTGAAGCGTCCGTGGAGTCTTCATCTTCTCGCTGTTGTGTTCCTGAAGCAGATAGAGTCAGAGGTCTGCCTCCATGTTCGTGCCTCTGCCCCGACCAGAACCGACTTGCTGAAATTCTGACAAAATTTGGATGACTTCCTGGTCTCATACAAAGATTTTCCAGCTGGTCTCATCACCAAAAAAATTTGGGAGCAGCCGCAGCGGCATCATCTTCGACTGCCTGTCCCCTGTTCCAGAGGGTGGACAGAACTGTCGGCGTTCTATCAATTAGTTCCTAGGTCGGTTCTCCCCTTCCCTAGCTTGGCCGGCTGAAGGCCCCTCCCTGTGTGGAGGTAGTTTTGACTGTAATAACTTAACCCCCACCCTGAGATCCCCCCCCTTGCAAGGGGTGTAGTTCATGTAATAATTCAAGTCGCAGGTTTGAAGCTTCATCGACGCGACATGCGAGTGCATACCCTCGCCTCCCAGCTCGCCCCCATCTCCGGCCGGGGTCGACGTCTTCACGCCGACTAGGTGAGCCTCAGTCCCCCTCTTGGCTGGTTTAAATTCCTTGCTTAGCATAGTATTATCGTTATTGCTTCATCGGACGGAGAGTGAGAGCTCGGCCCATAAGTGCTATTGATGTGAGTGATCACCGCGGGCGAGTTGTGAGTGATCCCCTACATCCCACACCCTTGGTGTGCTGGCCGCCCATGAGTTGGGCATCCCTGGCCCATTTTGGGTTCTCCTCAAGCTAGCCAACCATTGGAGCATCAAGGTCCCGCCTCGGACCCTCTCCATCATCGTCGAGTCGCCTACGGGCACTAGTGTGCGCCACGCGAGTGAGTTCGCTAGAGTAAGTCCGCCGCTCAAAGATACTTGCTTGCAATTGTAGGTCCAAGGGCATTCGGTCTTGTGACTATCACCCCAAGGTGGTGTCACATCAAGTGGTATCAGAGCAAGTTAACAACTTGTCTCTATCAAGTTGGTCATAGGGCGTGTTTATGCATTTATAGTCCTCGGTTGCATCTCTTTTGTCAACTAGCATGGCCACCTCTTACCGTTTTTACCCATCGGCCCTCTCCATGAGTCCAAACCCCCAAGGGATGCCTACCACTAACAAACATGACCTCCCTGGCCATGTCAACTACCTCATGAAGGCCTTGACCTATGCCAATGAGCGGCTTGATAACCTATCGGGTCGACTCGACCAACTAGGAGAAAATGGGCCTGCCCCAAGGGCGGATGATAGTAGGGCTCCTCCCCCACCTCCCATCATTGATGGAACTCATCCTATTGACTATTTAGATTGGGAAGTCTCAATGGACCATTACTTCACTTGGTATCCCATGTCCGAGGATGAGAAAGTCCGATGTGCCAAATCACAACTTACCAAACGGGCTCAAACCTATTGGCTACAAATTGTCGGGCTAAGGATAATTAGAAGGGAAGATCCCATCACCACTTGGGGAAACATGAAGGAATAACTTAGGGCTAGATATGTGTCCCTTTCCTACTCGGATCACCAAAGCCCAAGGAGCACTTCAACTCCACCATCCCCACCTGGCCAACCCAAGACTCCAATTCCCCAATTCCCCACAATGCAACCAAAACTCAATTCCACAACCCACCTTACTCAAGGCCCTTTGGCCCCCACCTCCACCTCCACCCCTCACCTTACCCCTTCTCAAAAAGGAAAAGGTCCTATGGAGATAGAAGTGAGTGAAATAACCTCTGGTAAGTGCGAGCCGGAATGTTATAGGTGCCACCATTTGGAGCACATCGCCGGACAATGCCCCACGAGGAAGCATCTTCCCATACCCCTAGTGGTTAAAACCTCTCTCACCCTGGCCACCATTACCCCTCCATCGTCCCCCAACAAGGACACTCCTCCCAAGGATAATCTTCCCAAACCCCCTCAACCCACCCATCTTCCACTTCCTACCCCAACCGAATCCCAACCTAGACCTCTACTACTTCCCTTACCAATCCCAACCCAAGGCCATGATTTTTCACCACCTCGGGTGCACCACACATCAACTATCACCAATTCCCTCGCATTAGACCTACCCACCCCATTATCATTAGAAGTTGAGACCTACACACCCACCCACACGGAAATGGATGCTAGTCTGGATCCGCAACCCACCATAAAGGAAATCCAAGAATCTCCACTTCCACCCACCTCTCCTAGTCTGGATCCTCAAGAGCCACACACCCTCACCATCAATGAGTCCATACTCCAATGGCTCAAGCAAGGCCCCCCCGTCCCTAGTTCACCCCCACACCTCTCACCCATAGGACATCAATCCCAAATTGTTGCCCTCCCATCCTTTCACACCACGATCCAATCCTACTATGAGGTAGAGAGTTGGGATGATCTCCTCAAAGGTCTAGAGTGGCAATTAGACTTGACTTGTTTGTTGACTCTAGGGGCGGACCAACCCAAGAGCCTTGACCTCATCCACCCATGTACCGGGTCTATCACCTCGGTTTGCACTATTGGTTGCTACACTAGCGACCTCCTTTTCCTTCTTCCCATGGTGCAAGAGCCCATCCCGGTCTACTCCCCTACCATTGTGATTCCTAGAACTGTGACCAACCAACCCACCCCATACACCGGCCCAATCATTTCACTAGAAGAGGATGATTCACCACCTTGTGAGGACCTTGAGGACATGGAGTATCTCTCTCTAGGTAACCCTTATAATGACCCCTTTGATCCCTTCCTATGGGAGTCTAGTTCCCCATGTGACCCACCCACCTTACTCACCACTCACCTTACCCTACCCCCACCCACCATGTTAGGCCAAACCCCTCCCTTCCTAGAATCGGGTTACACCATGGGAGCCTTGACCTTAGGCAACATACACCTTGGGATTGATGAATTACCCCACTCCATGTTGTCCCCCTTCTTAGATCCCTTTGATCCATACGAGTGGAAGCTCAAGGGCCACCCCACACCCATGCACATGGAAGTCATCTCTAGGATAGGAATGCATGTGCCTAGACATACCGCACCACTTGACATGATTCATAAGTCGGGTCCATTCATTCATATCACCCACATGTCAAGTAGGAAGCATGAGTGGTCCATATTCTGATGTAATGGTCCACCTTCATTCATCATGAGTCATAAGCATATTAGGAGTATTCATAGATGTCCAGGTCCTTTGGCACTTATCACACCTACGCATGAGAGGGACATTTATGGATGCCCCGGTCCTCCTAATTCCATCAAAGTCTCCATGGCATTTCTACATGATTGGTCTAAATATGGTTGTCCTGGCCCCCCTATGCATATCATACATTTCCCACTCACGCCACATCATAGTGCATGGCATATGCATCCAAGCAAGTATCAAGCAACAAGCGGTGAGAGTCACAAGAAGCGGGCAAAAACTCATGAGCGCCACTTGGACTTCCAAGTTGGCAACTTGGCGATGATGACTTTGGAGTGGCTCTACCCTAGGGTCACCTCCAATTTGAGGGCACGAGGACTTGGACCTTCCCAAGTTCCGAGTAGCTTTGGCAAACCAGCTTATGGGTTGGACT
Source organism: Amorphophallus konjac (assembly GCA_022559845.1). Taxonomy (NCBI): domain Eukaryota; kingdom Viridiplantae; phylum Streptophyta; class Magnoliopsida; order Alismatales; family Araceae; genus Amorphophallus; species Amorphophallus konjac. The sequence goes on from CM040125.1 coordinate 31,628,307, forward strand.
TTTTAATGGGTTTTGGGATTCACCCCACTTCCCACATGGCGGATCCGACACCCTCTAAGGGCACCGCAGTGGATCCTAGTGAGTGTCTTGAGCTTACACCTATCCTTGTGAGAGACACCCTCGGAGTGCCACCACAAATTAGCCAGAGAGCCTGACGTGAGCACACGGCAGCAATACTAGGCAAGCAAGATCTCATTGCCAGCATGAGGGTGTGTCCGAGCCACTTTGAAAAGCTGACGCACCATTCCCCGGCTATGGACGCAGGTTGAGTTTAGAGATCATGGCTCGCCTGGAGCTGCATTGGTGTACCACTTCCCCGGTGGACCCATACTCGACGGGGTCGAGTTCTCCCCACCCCGGGGGTATGATGGGGGCATCCCTTGCCCCTCCACTTTTTTTTGAAGCTCAAATGGATCGACGGCATGAGTCATTATGTTCTTCACATTTTTCTGAGTCTATCCATGTAATTTTCATATTTTCTTTGAGTCATAAACTATGTAATTTTCCCTTTATTTGAGTCATGCACCTAGGTTAGTGGGTTATCTACCTAAGTATATGAGTCATTAGGTTTGTTTGAGTAGCCAAATGGGCCCAAAGGATGGGCTTGGCCCATGGGCGCCCCCCACCTGGATAGGCTAGTCATTAGTTAGTTTGTTCAAGGTCATTTTAGTCCATGAAATTGTGTGAGCCTATAAATAGACCCCCACTCCTCTCATATATAACAACCTTTTATGACCAATTTAAATCAAGTGAGTTTTAGTGTCTTATTGGAGTGGATTCTCCAAATCTCTCTCTCTCTCTCTAAGGGGTGGATTCCCCTCTCTCTTTCTCTCTCTCTCTCTCTCCAAGAGAAGAGGACGCCCCTTTCTCTCTCCTCCCCTCCCCCTCTCTCCTCCACATCATCAACCCTTCCTCTCCCCTCATTACTCATCCTCCCAACTACCCCAACCCTCATTACTCCACCCCTAATCCCAAGAGACCCTCCACCAATCCATACTCCACCACCCAACCACCAACTACCCAATCCCCTTCCCTAAGCACCCTCTCATCTCCCAAGAGAGAATTCCCCACTTCCCAAGCACCCCTTCCCTTCCCCAACACAATCATTCCCATCCCTAAAGTCTCATTAACCACCCCATTAGTCAATTTTCAAACCTTGGAGAGAGAACTCTCCTTCCCTCTCCCCCACCCATCCCAAATTCGCAGCTCCTCCTCCCACCACCTGTTAGACCCCCTTCCAGACCCCATTCTTCCCCTCCCATACCTTGGAACACCCCCTCCTAGACCCCCTCACAGCCAGGGTCCTCCCCACACTCATCCACCCCCATTTCCCCTCCCATATACCCCATTTCCCCCCATCATCTTCAACCTACAGTTCTCAGTTCGCAGGCAGCAGAGGAGTGCCCGGTTGCATAGGCTGCCACGTCTTCACCTAGAAGCTTCATGGGGCATACCATATACCGGTGGAATCGTCGTCCAGTCTACTTCGCAACGGCGGTGGTCTCATCCCTTTCTGAGCTCGTGGTCGCCCAGGGGAGCCGTTCTTCTTCGATTGCGCAAGACAGATCCAATCAGCAACCTGAGGCCACTTCCAGAAGTTCTCACGGTCACATCCCTCTGCTTCTTGAAGCTCCACTTGGCCAAGAGCTTCTACAACAAGTCACCCTCCATATCCAAGAAGCGGCGCCTTGATCGACCTCCGGAGCGGCACTTTTACAATTTTCTCCCTCAGGTGTGCTGCTTTGTCCACTCCGGGACGGAACAGACACATGTTCACTGATCGGGCTGCTCAGGTTTACTCCAATGACTTCTGGCTTTCCCGTGGGTCACGTTTCGAAGAAGACTCGACAATGAATAATTCGACTCCAGCCCCGCCTAATTCTAAGCTCTGAGTGTGCGTGGAGTTTCCATCTTCCTGCTGTTGTGTTCCTGAAGCAGACAGAGTCAGAGTTCTGCCTCCCTGTTCGTGCCTCTGCCCCGACCAGCACCGACTTGCTGAAATTCTGACAAAATTTGGATGACTTCCTGAGTCTCCTACGAAGATTTTTCGGCTGGTCTCATCACCAAAAAAATTTGGGAGCAGCCGTAGCGGCATCATCTTCGACTGCCTGTCCCCTGTTCCAGAGGGTGGACAGAACTATCGGCGTTCTATCAATTAGTTCCTAGGTCGGTTCTCCCCTTCCCTAGCTTGGCCGGCTGAAGGCCCCTCCCTGCGTGGAGGTTGTTTTGACTGTAATAACTTAACCCCCACCCCGAGATCCCCCCCCCTTGCAAGGGGTGTAGTTCATGTAATAATTCAAGTCGCAGGTTTGAAGCTTCATCGACGCGGCGTGCGGGTGCATACCCTCACCTTCCCACTCGCCCCCGTCTCCGGCTGGGGTCGGCGTCTTCACGCTGACTAGGTGAGCCTCGGTCCCCCTCTTGGCTGGTTTAAATTCCTTGCTTAGCATAGTATTATCGTTATTGCTTCATCGGATGGAGAGTGAGAGCTCGGCCCATAAGTGCCATTGATGTGAGTGATCACCGCGGGCGAGTTGTGAGTGATCCCCTACATCCCACACCCTTGGTGTGCTGGCCGCCCGTGAGTTGGGCATCCCTGGCCCATTTGGGGTTCTCCCCAAGCTAGCCAACTATTGGAGCATCAAGGTCCCGCCTCGGACCCTCTCCATCATTGCCGAGTCACCTACGGGCACTAGTGTGCGCCACGCGAGTGAGTTCGCTAGATTAAGTCCGCCGCTCAAAGATACTTGCTTGCAATTGTAGGTCCAAGGGCATTCGGTCTTGTGACTATCACCCCCAAGGTGGTGTCACATCAGGGGGAGCTCCCCCGTCATCTTCACTTGGTCTCCTTCCCGCTTATTTTCATTCTTTCAAAAGATGGCATCCATACCTCGGTCACCTCCTATCTTGATCAATCCATTACTGCTTGAAATGCCAATTGATTTCCTTATCGTCAGGACTTGTGACCGCTATCCACCTGTCGATCTGTCTACTCCTTTCTTCTCCTCCTCTGATCCCTTCCTCGACATTTTATGTCCATCCAAGTATCCCCTTAGGCTCCCTCGATCCCCCGCCTTCCTCTCCATCTTGTTGCATGATCTCCATTGATCTCCAAAAAAAATATCAAATTCGAAACAGAGATTTTAGTTGAAGATTACACTATCTTCTCTCCATCCTCCTCCCAGGGGCATGAGGCTCCTGTTGCTTCCCTTCCATTAGATTTTCTCTCTCCTAAGTTAGGCGTAGGATCCGTCGAGTCTAGGGTATTAGAGTCTGCTATGTCTAAAGAAGTAGGGTCTTGTTCTAGGTCACCCAACCCATGCATGTCTGAGCCGCGCCTGCCGGTGCGACATTCTAAATCCGTTCCCGATAGGTTCTTGCAGAATCTAGCTCTGCGATGTCATGCTCTTCTTAAATGCTCGGAATTCATAGCTACGGCGATTGTGATCGAAGAAGATGAGGAGCAAGAAGGGGTGTCGAGCGATGACGGATTAGGAGTCTATGAAGTCATTGATGAAAAGGACCCAGTTGATCTTGAGGACAGCGACATGGACGACACTGCTAATTTGTATGCGCAGGCCTTAAAGAGATTTGATGAGCCATCATCAACAGTGGATGAACCTACGAAGGAAATAAATCTGAGAACTGAAGAAGACCCCAGGCCTATTATTATCGCCACTAATCTCCCTTCAGTAGTTGAAGAAGAGTTAGTCAAGGTCGTAAGGGAGTATAGCGATTCTTTCGCCTGGTCTTACAAGGACATGCCGGGTCTTGACCCCTCTTTGGTAGAACATCGATTAGTGCTTAAGCCTGGGGCAACACCCGTAAAGCAAAGATCAAGAAGATTTCACCCCCGCATGGCCTTAAGGATAAAAGAAGAGGTCGATATATTGTACAAGGCCAGATTTATTAGAGTTGACTTATATCCCCAGTGGGTGGCAAACATAGTCCCTGTCATCAAGAAGGATGGAAAGGTGCGAATATACATTGGTTTCAGGGATCTAAACAAAGCATGTCCCAAGGATGATTTCCCGCTGCCTCATATAGACGTGTTGGTGGACAACAACACTGGGTACGAAGCACTGTCATTCATGGATGGTTATTCAGGCTACAACTAAATCTGTCTCTCCGAAAGATCAAGAGAAAACCTCCTTCACTAGGCCCTGGGGCACGTATTGCTATGTGGTTATGCCATTCGAATTGAAGAATGCGGGTGCCACCTATCAAAGGGCGATGATGGCTATATTCCACGATATGATGCATGTCTACATGAAAGCTTACGTGGATGACATCTTGGTGAAGTTGAGGACTAAAGAGGAACACCTCGCTATTCTAACTAAGGTGCTTCAGAGAGCTAGGGAGTACCAGTTGAAAATGAATCCAAAGAAGTGTATTTTTGGAGTCTCTTTAGGGAAATTGCTAAGTTTCATAGTTAGCAAGAGGGGGATTCAGATTGATCCTAACAAAGCAAAGGCCGTCATGGACATGTCTCCGCCCAAGAATATCACGGAACTTCGAGGACTGATTGGACGATTGCAATTTATTAGAAGATTCATATCCCAACATTCTCAAAGGTGTCGTCCGTTTTACGAGTTACTAAAGGCGGGGGTCAAATTTGAAAGGAACCAAGACTGTCAGAAGGCCTATGGGGATTTGAAGGTATATTTATCCAATCCCCCGATTTTACAGTCTCCTGTCCCTAGGAAACCATTAATCCTATATATTTATGTTATTGAGGACTCCCTAGGAGCTGTCCTGGCACAGGTAGATGATGAAGGCAAAGATCGGGCATCTTATTACCTCTCCAGGTTATTTAACCCCGTGGAGGCCAAGTACACTACCATGGAGAAGACTTGTGCTGCCTTAGTTTGGGTAGCACAGAAGCTGAAACACTACTTTCTAGCCCACCCAGTTAGGTTAATCTCTAGAATGGACCCAATTCACTATCTCTTAGAAAAGCATGTCCTTTCTAGTAGGTTAGCTCGCTGGCAAAGTTTTTTCTCTCAGTTTGACATCACATTCGTTGTTCAAAAGACAATCAAAGGGTATGCCATCACTGAGTATCTCGCCCATCTTCCTATCCCTTGCACAGACTCTATTCAGGACGATTTCCCTAATGAGCATCTCTCTGTTCTTACTCATCATCCCTTTTGGTCTCTGCACTTTGATGGTGCACTCAACTTCCAAGGACGTGGGATAGGCGCTGTTCTCCTCACTCCGGAAGGGGTGACGATTCCTTTTACTTATCAACTTCGTTTTCCCGCTACCAACAACATCACCGAGTATGAAGCTCTCATGGCTGGATTGAAGCACACCTATCTTTTGGGCGCGCGTTGTTTAAACATCATAGGAGACTGTCAACTCATTCTGCGGCAAGTCCTGTTCACTTATCGCACCCGTGACCTGAAGCTCAAGCCATACCAGGATTTGGTCACTCTATTGGCTAGGCAGTTCCGTAAGCTGATCTACATCCATACTCCTCGATCTCAGAATATTCTTACTGATGCGTTGGCATCACTCGCTTCCTCCCTATCCTTTCCTCTCAGTCGGAGCACTGAGACTATCATCGTCCAGAGATTGGATGCCCCTTCTCTTCAGAATCCTTGGTTCGACAACCTTAGGAAGACTGTAGAGGCTAGGGCTGAGAAGAAAGATTTAAAGGAAGTGTCTTTAACTGAGTTAGAAGAGATTCTGGAAGAAGAAGAGTTGCCATGGTACCATGAAATCAAGCTATATTGTAGAGATGGATCGTTCCCAGAAGAGGCAAGTGTTGAGCAGCATAAGGCTATTAGAAGAGCTGCCTCGAAGTACACTATCATTGCTGGAGAATTGTACAGGCGCGCTCTCAATGGGATGCTCATCAGGTGTCTCGATGATGATGAAGCTTGGAAGGTGGCCGAAGCAGCCCATTCAAGTGAGTGTGGAGGTCATGTTAATGGCCAGGCTTTAGCGAAAAAGATCCTTAGGCAGGGTTACTATTGGCCTACTCTAGAGGAGGATTGCTCCCTCTATGTCCGGAGGTGTCTTAAATGCCAACTCCACGCAGATAAAATCCATGCTCCTGCTTCATCTCTTCATCCGCTTTTCACTCCTTAGCCGTTCTCCATATGGGCTTTTGACATTGTTGGCCCGCTTGGTGATCCCAACTCTCAGACCAAGCAGAAATCCTTTATCCTCACCGCCACTGAGTACTTCACCAAGTGGGCTGAAGCGGAAGCGTACGCAGAAATCAAAGCTACCACCGTATACCGCTTCATCATGAAGAATATCATCGCGTGGTTCGGAGTGCCAAGCAGCATCGTCACCGACAATGGACCCTAGTTCATCTCTCAAGAGCTCCAGGACCTTTGTAAGAAGTTCAATATTACATTGCATCATTCATCTCCATTTTATCCTCAAGGCAACGGTCAAGCCGAGGCCACTAATAAAATCCTTCTTAAAATCATAAAGAAAATATGGGAATCTTACAAATTCTCAGATTGGCCTGAACGATTAGTGGAAGCTCTATGGGCTTAGCGTACCTCCGTCCGTACTCCTACAGGGCAAACCCCTTATGCTCTCACTTACGGGATGGAGGCGGTGCTCCCATATGAGATCTTGATCCCTTCCCTAAGGGTACAGCTCGATAAGGAACTTAATCTCGATGAACGTCGAGAGGCGTTGCTCGTCCAATTGGAACTCTTGGATGAGAAGAGGATGAATGAGGCCGATCACGTATCCATTTATCAAAAGAGAGTTTCGCGTTATTTTCAAAAGAAGGTAATTGAACACAAATTTCAAATAGGTGATATGGTTTTGAAATGCAAATTCATTAGGTCTGGAGGTCCTAGGTCTAAATTACAACCTAACTGGGAAGGGCCGTTCGTCGTTAAAGAGGCTTATCCAGGGAACGCATATCGCTTAGTCATCGCAGAAGGTGAAGAGCTGTCTCACGCCTTGAATAGGTTGCATCTTAAGCATTTTTTTCCTTAGAGTCAGGCTAATGAAGGCCCGGTAGCGAGGTGCCCTTTCCTTGACCATGAAGGAGGATTCCGAGTTTGGCAAATCACACACTTCACGACATCCCTAGTCGAGTTTCCCAATTTTGTGTAAACACTGTTTCTCCCTTGGCCATGCTTAGGGGAAGTGAAGGTCCCTGTCTGTTTCATAATCAGGCGATGACTGACCTAGACACCCTGACGAGAGGAGGTCTCAAATAGGGGCAATCTGTTATGACCTGATTCCACAAGAAAAAAAGTGACAGTAACATCAAAGAGAAAATAGGGAGAAGCAAATCAAAGCAAAATCAAAAGCTCATTTCAAGAGCTCAAAAATTAAAAAGATTAAAAGCTCCAAAAGATCTGAAACTAGGCATGACAAGAGTGGCAGTACAGCTTCCCCGTGGGACGTTATGCGCCCGGTCGTATGCGTGTCTAGGGTGGATAAAGGTTCGATGACGGACACAAAGCCCCGGCGCAATAGACTAAATCTCTAAAGGGGTTGTCATGAGAGGAATTCAAGCCCTAGAAACCTTTATACCTGGTCTACGCTTACCCCCAAACTCATTTTTTCTTTTAAGGACTAGAACAATACCCTGGGTATGACCTCAGTAGAAGCACCGTCACACAGGTTGGCCCTGGCCAGGGTTTGTCACCTCAAAAGCACGGTGATCTCAGAAGGTTCCTAATGTAACCGGTAGGGCTCTTGTTGTCGGGATGGAATTGGCTTTCAAAATCGAAAAAAATCAGATATTTCAAAACTCAAAAAAAAATCAAATATTTCAAAACTCCAAAAAAATCAGATATTTCAAAAACCAAACAAAAAAAGTAGATATTTCAAAACTCAAAAAAATCAAATATCGTCAAAATTCCAAAAAAAATCAGATATTCCAAAAGCCAAAAAAATCAGATATTCCAAAAACTCCAAAAAAATCAGATATTTCAAAAGCCAAAAAAATTAGATATTTTAAAACTCCAAAAAAGTTAGATATTTCAAAACTCGAAATTATCATCATCATGGCATGCATTGCATCTATATATTTCGTTCTATTTTTCACCTATTTTGATAAGGCTCCACCTCTTGACCAGATTTCAAGAATCAGTTATCTTTAACTGTGCTCTAGGCAAGGGGTTGAGTCTAAGAACAGATTTAAGTTATTTTATTATTTTAGTCTGTGCCAAAATAGGTCGTAATGCCCCAAGATTCAAAAGCTTCCAAGATTCTTTGATCTCTATCCATTAGCGATCTTACACCAGACTGCTTATGTACCCCTAGCAGTCTAAGGACGACCGCTAACGTCACCCGAGACCTCAACTCTCAGAGTTTCTCTACTTCTTGTCCCTAGCAGTCCTTAGATAGACCGTTTGTCTTTCCTTAGCGGTCCAAGAGACGACCGCATACTCTTCCCGAGAGTTTAAAACTCTCAATTTTTCTGAGTCCTTTCCTATGCGGTCTATCGATAGACCGTTTATCATGCCTAGCGGCCCGTCGCTCGACCGTTTGGCAAACAGAGAACCCTATTCTTTTGATTTATCAAGCCAAAAAAGGATATTCCACAACAAAACATTCAATCAAATCCTTCTATTTTATTCATCCAAAGCTCATGATAAATCATTCATTCCATAAAACTCAACATACATGGGCAAGAAATTCAAAATACATTCAATTTCATGTCCGGGCGGGGCCGGATCTTGCGCAATTCCTTCACATAAGCATGGTATTCCTCTCCTTTCTCTATCACTTCCGTTGGCAAAGTATGGACCCGGCTGATCTCCCACATGGTCAGGGTGCTCCGAACTGCCCGTTCATCCTCCTCGGTCCCGATCTTCCTAGCTTGAAGGGGAGGGTAGTGAGATAGTGCTTGAACCGTAGTGTGAGGTAGCCCGATTTAACAATAGCACTGGTGCGGGTTGTAGATCGCCATGGTAGTGTTCCACACTAGCTGCAGGTCTAGGCCTGGTCGCCAGGGTGATCTGAGGGTAGCACCTTGAAGAGCTCGGGGTCGCATCACGAACTTGTCAATTGGCAAAGTGTTGAGGAAGAGGCGCCAATCATCCCGTGTCTTCTTGTCCGCGGTCCGGCAATCAACCTGTGAAGAGAACCAAAATGCACCTCCTATGAAATGGAGTGGGTGACTCTCGAATATATGGCTAGTTGAAGGCATGTCCTCCTTGGGTAGAAATTTAAGTCTAATTTCCATCCAACACTCAAGGATGATCATTGATCCGAAGAGGGGACCCCCTAGTGAAGCTGAACTAAGGCCTTCATAAAGGTAAGAAAGGACAACTTGGGAGATTGATAAACCCCAGCATAACCCACTAATGATGCTAAGGTTTTAGATATCTAAGAGATGGTCAGTGGTAGAAAAGAGTAAAACCCTGCACAAGCAAATGGAGACGGCTTATGTTATGGCTTCGTATTTCCCATATTTATTCTTGCAATAAGAAGTAATCCTTTGAGCCAGGGGTATTAAATGAATATGGCGAGTGCTAATCATAGTTTTCACATCTTTTGGATTGGGTAGGAAGTCTCCCAAAATGAGTGATGGGTCTATAGGTTCGACCATGTGACACACCGTGTCTTCATCCCCCACCTTAGTCTTAGCAAGGGTTAGGTAGGTCTCTACCTCTTCTATAAGGACAGTGGCTTCAAAGGTTGGGAATATGAAGGTGTGTGTTTGAGGATGCCATAATTCCACTAGGGCTGAAATGCTTGGCCAATCATAGGAAATTTTCTTGAAATTCTTGGCTAGAACTAATAGAGGGTGAAGGTGCCATGCCCTTAGGATTGAGGCAACTTCTAAAGGAAGTTCTTTTATCATGGGAGCCACCCACTTCAAGCTAGAATAGCACCTTAGGTCAGGAAGGAGCTAGAAAAAGGAAGAAAAAAGAGTGGAAAACAAGAAGAAGGAATGTCATATGAAGAAATTAAGGAAATTCATGATTATTGAAATTAATTTGAACTTACCTCTCTTGAAGGGCTTGTGCTCAGGTGCTTGGGGAAGGAAGTTAGCCGCTGCAGCTCCCCATGCTCCCTTCTAGCTAGCTTTGGCCCGATATAGACCGCCTCTCCCATGGTGCTAGCTTCAAAGCTCCTCTTCATGGTGATTTTGGATGATTTTGAGAGAGATTTCAAGGTTTGAAGCAGAGATTTCTGTGAGCTGCGAATTCTGGGTGCATTCCTAGTTATAGGGCTTTAACTTTGGTCCTATTGCATTAGGATTGAGGCTAGTTAGCTTCAGATTAAGTTAGGATAAGTTTTTACATGGATTAGGTTCTTCTAGTGTTGGAGTTAGATAGAAGGCTCTTTCACCACAGAATGTCGATCTAAAGGGGGGGTGAATAGATCAACATGCTAATTAAAAATTTATGCCTAGATTCAATTGCGGAATTAAAAGAACACTGGACAACCACAGTCAAAGCACCGAATGATGGAAACAAGATCTGCTAAACAGACAAGCAAACACACGAGAGGCACAAAGACTTTTAGGTGGTTCGGTCAATCCGACCTACGTCCACCCCACATTCAACTCGAATGTGGATTACTGCTGATACATAGCTTCAATCTGCTGGGCACTACAGCTTGCCAACAACGGCTGGGGCTTACAGCTTATCCCGACCAGAGGAACACCTCTGCAACAGCTGAGCTTCACAGCTTGCTCCTCTGGGCACTACAGCTTAGCCAACCAGAGGTATCACCTCTAGACACCGCTGCCTCACAGCTTGACACCGCTGACTAACAGCTTGATCGAACAAGAGTTTTCAAAGGAAAAATAACAAGACTGAAAAGCAAGAAAAACACAATCGAATGGAAGAACATCAAAACGACTGTAGCTCAAAGTGAGCAATATCAGCTCTGGTATCTAGACCAAGACGCTGATTCACAAGCTCTCATATCACTCTCTCAACTCATTTCCTATCACTTTCTTCTTCTCTCCTTTTCTTCTTCTCTGTTTTTCTTTCTTCTCACTGTGGATCGATGGCTCTCTGCTGTATAGACTTTTCTTCTCTTTAGTCGATCATCTTCCATCTGAAGATGAAGGCTTCATTATATACTGTCAGTAGGTGGATGAGGGCGCGTGTCTTCCACATTTCCCGCCCAGAGAATTTGCCAGAACCGAGGCAATTCCATCCACGTGTCAACACCTGATCACCTCGTCCTCCTGGGATCACGAGCCATGTCAGCAATCTCAGTAGCAGATCCCTGTCAGGCAGATTATAGGATTATCAGATTAAGTGAAGAACTCTCTATAGACCTATAAGATGAACTGCATTGTATGGACTTGTGAATTCGAATGCAGTGTATAGACTCTGCTCAATGTATAGACTTCATCTATGTGAAGCATCCGCTGTACAGACTTCATATGTGAAGCTGCTGCTGTACAGACTTCACCAGACTTCACTCACTGTACAGACTCCACGAACGATGCATGCAATGCATTGAAGGATGTACAGACTTCCTGAAGTGTGAAGGAGTTGAGTGTATAGACATCATCATGTGAAGACTTGAACAAGACATGTATAGACTTCACATCGTGAAGCAATGTATATACTTAGCTGAAGAAACTCTGTACAGGCTTGACCAAGACAAGACGATCGAGTGTAAAGACATCCACGATGTACAGACTTGCCAAGCGAAGGGGTTGTACAGACTTAATGAATGATGCAAGGCAAACGAATGTATAGACATTCAATGTATGGACTTTTCAAACGAAACTCTGTACAGACTTGATCAGATCAAGACAACTGAATGTGTGGACTTCCAGTGTGTAGACTTGACGATGAACAGACTTGATCGATGCAACGTCTGTACAGACTTGCTCAACCAGTCCGATGTACATACATGGAAAACTAATGCCAATGTACAGACTTTGGCAAAGCATCGATGTACAGACTTTCATCGTTCCAGCTAGAGGATGTATAGACTTTACCCAGTGCAAGCTATAGTGAATGAATGTATAGACTTAACAGTCTCCCTGGCTGTGCAAACTTAGTCACAGGCTGAACAGTCGAATGTATAGACATGCTTCCACCGACCAGTGTATAGACTTTGCAAACGTGAGACGCTGAATGAGACGGTGGCTGAGAAAATGCACAGTCTTCAGGTGAAACAATGTAGCTACAGTGCAATGTACAGACATGCCTAAGACGCAGCATGAGACGCTGGCTGAGACGAACGATGTACAGACTTTGAATGCAATGTATGGACTTTGCATAGACGATGCATGAGACACAGACTAATGTACATACTTCATAGATAATGCATGAATGAGACACTAAAGTCAGTATAGACTTTAACAATGAATACATGCTGCGATGTACAGACTTTGACACGAACTGTGCACATGCATGAACGATATATAGACTCTGAAATGCAAGCAATGTGGCAGTGTCTATACTTTGGGCTTTACCCTGCAGTGTATAGACTTGCTAGTCTGCTAGGAATGCAATGTGTGGACTTGCAGCTGTGCGAGCCATGCCGTGTATAGACTTCATAGCATGCAGACGTTGAACTGCAGAATGTGTAGACTTTGCCAACAATCAACAATGCAGTGTATAGGCTTGGCCAATGCAGCGTTGTATAGACTTCAAGTCAGAATGCACAATGTGTAGACTTGGAAAACAAAATGGGGCGTCGACCCATCAGAAGAGAGCGTCGACCCATCAGAACTGTCCAGACTACACAATGCAATGAAGACCTGTGGGTGTGTGCACGACAGTATAGACTCTGACTGCATTAGGTACACAGACAAACTAATAAAAACAATTTCATCAAAATAAGAACAGTTGCCAATCAATCAAAACAAGCTGTTACCAATGAAATAAAACTTATTGTCAACATCATCAACATAGAGGGGTCACAACAATCTCCCCCTTTTTGATGATGGCAACACCCTATTATAGAGAATAACAACATTCTGTCAAATAGATGTATTTTTGATGAAAGACATGATTCGTTATTCAGATTGTCATGCAGATGCTATGAATGACATGCTGAGACATGAACACAACTTTCTGCTCACAAAATCTCCCCCTTTGCCATAGACATGATGCAAACACTTCCCAGGAGTGAACTCATCAAGAAGACAATATATTCTCCCCCTTTGCCATCAACAACGAGGAGGGAAAATAAGATGCAATGGAAGGAACAAGAAGACTCAGCTGACTGGCATTCTTAGCAAGTAGTTTAGAAATTAAGCAGCTAAAGCACAAAAGCTTCAGTCATATGAATTGAGAAACTGCTTAGAAAGTGAGGTTCTGGTTTAAAGGTTATAAAAATGAGAGTTCATGCACTACATTCATTGGATAAGGTAGGTGTGCATGATAAAACAATAAACCAGAGTTATTTTTACATGAGAGATTCAGTTTCAGAATATCTTACTTTCATAGACTCAGTAAAATGTGTTAAGAGAAACCAGGTGATGGGAATCGATGCCGAGCTAGTACTTTTCATATTACATTTATATCCTTTAGTTTATTTTTATATCCACGGGAAAGTATACGCGCAATTGTACGGCTTTATCGGCCAATGCGTCACTCCCGTAGATTATGTGGGTTTCTATGTAATTTGCCCATGGGACCAGCAAGGGGGCCCTCAGCCCTTTCCCATTGGTCCACCTAGGCCATGTGGGGCTGGTCAACCAGCCTAGGTGGCCTTCTAGATGAGTGGACTAGTCATATGCCACATGGGTAGACAAAGGGTTAAGAATGTCAACATTCTACACCCATCCCACCTACCCCCATTCAACCTTCCATTCAAAACCTACCCATAGTCAATAGGCCACCCCCCCCCTTCATTTTTTAATGTTTTTTTTTGTGTTTGTGGCATGCAATCCCAGCCCTTCAATCCCCATCCCTAGATCTAAGGGTGGATAATTGATTTGGTTGGAATCATATAAAAGATTGTATTTTTATGTGAAAATCAATGAAAATCAGAATTTTGTTGAATGAGCAAGAGCTAGCTGCGCCCCCAGCCCTCTCTCCTCTGGTTCTCCCCTTCCCAATCCTCCATTCTAGAGTGGTATCTCCTTTCCCCACCCTCCGGTGATCATCGGTGCCGCCGCCGCCGCCGTTCGTGCCGCCATCGAGCCGCCGCTGCAGTTCTGTCCGCGCAGTACCACAGCAACTTCCACGAAATTCCCACCTCAGCCATGAGCTCAGATCGAGCTGGGAATTTTACTGGGTGTTCCATAGGTGTCAAGAACATCCCCTAAATTTTGGTTTGTTATTCAGATCCCGTTTAGTATTTTTAGATTTTCGTCCACTCTTCCACTTCTGTTCTATCTGCTGTCTGTTTACATTTTCACCCGCCCTGAGTTTTAGGTCTTAGACCCACTTTTTGAGTTTGTTTCATCCCACAAATTTTACTTGCGTTTCCTTCCATCCACCCCTTCATTCAAAATTTTTCTTAATTTTTGGTTCGTCCATCTCATATTTTCTAAAAATCGTTCTCAGTCCCATCTACAGTTCTGTCCACCTGTTCCCAGATCCGACCACCAGTCACTTCAAAAATCATATCAAATCACCCCCACCTCCAACTCCAATTCCAAAAATTGTCCCAGTTCCATGGTTTGATTATCTACAACTTTGAAGAAGAGATCAAAGTCCTAATCCCACTGTAAGTAGGCGGTCAACGGCCTTTTACAGGGATCTGATATGCTGATCTGAGATTTCTGGAGCAGTGGAGTAGAAGATTGAAAAATATCTAAGGCCATGGTCCGCATAGGTTCAGAGGAATCCACTGGCCCTACGTTTGAGGATTTTGAGTCCTCTTTCCAACGGCACTAGTTTCGTCGCATTCCGGCGACGGGGCTGATCACAGCGGCCATTTTCGTCTGAGCGCGCGCTGCAAAACAGCAGCAACCAGCCCGTGGGCAGCAATTCCGACGGGTACCGAACGGAGCCGCCCGGCCTCCGATCGCCGTTCCGACGTGCCGCCAGCCCGGGGATCGCTTCTACCAGTGTCCCCACCACAGCGGTGACACCGGGTCCCACACGGCCCCTCCGGACAGCGCGTGGGCCCCACGGTCGTGATTACGCGTGTAGCCGAATCAACACACGAAGCTGCCCGTCATCCCGAATTCGGTCCTCCCGGGCCCATTTGTGTCGCCCTTTACCTCCCTGTGTGGAGTGGGCATATTCCCATTGCTGTAATTATTGTGTGTTAAGTTCCCCGGGAGTACGAGTTTCGGCCGGGTCCGTCATCCCCACGCCGAGCGCGTGGAGGTATCGTTCTCGCTCCCTACACTCGGCATTTGCTTATTTTCATATATACTTGTTTATGCCGCTGCTAGAGAGCATGATAGGGTAACTAGCTCGCTTTCTATTTGTATCACCACTGCTGCGAGAGTGAGCATTACCGTTCCGTGACCCGATCCGGGCACGAAAGAGAGAGCCGACCACCCTAGCTCTTGCCGATTTCTCAACCGCGCACGTCCGACGCTTCCCTCGTTAAGGGACGATCGCGAGCTTGTCGTGTCCGTGTCTCGTCCCGCATCAATTTGGTATCAGAGCGAGTTTGAGTCTAGGGTGTCAAAAAGAAAAATAAAGAGTGTCATTTACGTCTAGTCATTAGTCGGTCTAAGTCGTGTTTAGAGTCATCATTGTTTTAAAACATAAAAAAGAGTGTCTTTTCGCATTGCATCCCTTTACTCGGTATATCAAAAGGTGTTGTCCGAACGTTAGGCCATGCCTATCGGGAAGGCCGCACACTTGTGCGAGTGATCTTCGGATCGGTTATCTCCGCCACGTACGGAGTCTTGGTTTACGTCTAGGGTCCTTAGTGTGCATGCATTCCAAACTTGCATAGTCGGTCTAGTGTCTTGTCACCGTGTGTATGCATGTCCATGTCCACTACCCATGGCCGATCCCCAAGACCATACATCCGAGTGGTCAACTTTTGTGGCCAAAATGAATGTCCTCATGGACCGAGCCTTTGGTTTTGCCCCTCTCGTTATGAAAGCCGCTCTACCCAACGGGTCCACAACGGAACTCCATTTCACCGATAGGGAGTCGGATAATTGGGTTTCTCTTGACATCGTGGAGTCTCTCTCCAAGACATGCGAGATTGTCCGCGATGGTGATTTTGCTTGTGTTGAGTTATATAAGAGGATCGGCTCTGTTCTCTACACCGATGGCGCATGGTGCAGGATCGGCACACTTGTTGGTTCATGCATCATTTTAGGGCAAAAGTGGTTAGGAGAGAGAAGAGCCAATCTTGACTGGGACAAGAGGACTTGCACCTTATGCCCACCATACCTACCCGGTAAGATCACCCTTAGGGACCCTGTATGTCCAGCCACCCAGCCCCAGCGGCCCACTCCACCTTCGGATTCGCGCTTGGAGCCACCTCATCCCGAGCCACCCGTATTTCTAACGGGTACATTATACATAGCCGAGCCGCTTCTTAGTTGGCTCAAGGATGACTTGGTCCCACTCCCTTACCCGTCTATGGACCCTACCCTACCTTTGGTGTCCGTCATCTCCTACCACACAACTTTTTGGTCTAGTCACCATGTCGACACTTTGGATGACCTTATTATGGGATTAGATTCACAATGGGAGTTGACGCATCTTTTGGCCCGAGGCTTTGACCAACCCGCTAGTCTTAGCTTCACCCATCCGGCCTTAAGATCCATTACCTCCGTGTGCACCGTGGGGTGTGTCACCACGGAGATTCTTCTACTCCTCCCGATGCCGGCCGAGTCCGACTTCATTTCCTTTTGCCCGAGGGAGGAAGTTTATTTTCTTCACATGACCATTGTCCCGTTCACTATGACGGATGAAGGTGAGCATTCATACCTTCAAGATTTTCACGATTGGGACCGTGTCATGGAGGAACCCATCTCCCGGGGTCATACCTTCTTTGACCCTTTTGACCCCTCCACTAGTGAAGCTCCCGAGCTATCACCTTCCCTCCACCTCCATGTCATGTTGGAACCCACCATAAGGGGTCATACCTTCTTTGATCCCTTTGACCCCTTCCCTAGTGGATCCCTAGACCCTATATATTCCCTTCACTTCTTCGGGGAAGTCCACCTTCATACCCCTTTCCTACGGGTTGGGTCCTCCATACCCACCAAGCCCGTCCACGATACACCTACACCCGGCTCTTCCACACCCGACTTTCCTAGCCCACTCAAGTCTCCTAAATCTAAAGGGCCGTCCATGCATGACTGGGTCATACTTGGATGTTTAGGTGTTCCCCATACCACCCATCTCCGGTTACATAACATGCATGCATGGCACACATTCGGGTGTCCTGGTCCGCCGTCACCCATGTACGGGTCGGACTAACATTAGGTATGTCTAGGGTCATATGTGAGTCGGTGTGTTTTCCTTGTGTGGTTTATTTTGTGTGGTTTGTTTGCATGGTTTGTGTGTTGTTAGTCTGCATGAGTCTTGTGCAAGCTCGTTGTCGGTCTCTTATGAGTAAGAGGCGAGTGCACTCACTTGATGAGTATGGAATCGGTTCTACTTTATACCCAGATCAGTCACCTACAGGGACTCAACGGTGATTCCTAGTGAGTCTTTGAGCTACTTCCTTCCCTTTTGAGAGTGCCCCACTCGGAGTGTCCACCTTTAGCCCATAGCAGTTTGTGCATATCGCGTATATATGGAATGAGCAGGTACCGATCACTTGGAGTGGAGCATACCCGCGCTACTTGGCATGGTGACGGATCCGCCGGAGTACTCGAGCATCCCTACCCCTACTCGACGGGGTCGAGTTCCTCCCACCCGGGGAGAGTTGATGGGAATCGATGCCGAGCTAGTACTTTTCATATTGCATTTATATCCTTTAGTTTATTTTTATATCCACGGGAAAGTATACGCGCAATTGTACGGCTTTATCGGCCAATGCGTCACTCCCGTAGATTATGTGGGTTTCTATGTAATTTGCCCATGGGACCAGCAAGGGGGCCCTCAGCCCTTTCCCATTGGTCCACCTAGGCCATGTGGGGCTGGTCAACCAGCCTAGGTGGCCTTCTAGATGAGTGGACTAGTCATATGCCACATGGGTAGACAAAGGGTTAAGAATGTCAACATTCTACACCCATCCCACCTACCCCCATTCAACCTTCCATTCAAAACCTACCCATAGTCAATAGGCCGCCCCCCCTTCATTTTTTAATGTTTTTTTTTGTGTTTGTGGCATGCAATCCCAGCCCTTCAATCCCCATCCCTAGATCTAAGGGTGGATAATTGATTTGGTTGGAATCATATAAAAGATTGTATTTTTATGTGAAAATCAATGAAAATCAGAATTTTGTTGAATGAGCAAGAGCTAGCTGCGCCCCCAGCCCTCTCTCCTCTGGTTCTTCCCTTCCCAATCCTCCATTCTAGAGTGGTATCTCCTTTCCCCACCCTTCGGTGATCATCGGTGCCGCCGCCGCCGCCGTTCATGCCGCCATCGAGCCGCTGCTGCAGTTCTGTCCGCGCAGTACCACAGCAACTTCCACGAAATTCCCACCTCATCCATGAGCTCAGATCGAGCTGGAAATTTTACTGGGTGTTCCATAGGTGTCAAGAACATCCCCTAAATTTTTGTTTGTTATTCAGATCCCGTTTAGTATTTTTAGATTTTTGTCCACTCTTCCACTTCTGTTCTGTCTGCTGTCTGTTTCCATTTTCACCCGCCCTGAGTTTTAGGTCTTAGACCAACTTTTTGAGTTTTTTTCATCCCACAAATTTTACTGGCGTTTCCTTCCATCCACCCCTTCATCCAAAATTTTTCTTAATTTTTGGTTCGTCCATCTCATATTTTCTAAAAATCGTTCTCAGTCCCATCTATAGTTCTGTCCACCTGTTCCCAGATCCGACCACCAGTCACTTCAAAAATCATATCAAATCACCCCCACCTCCAACTCCAATTCCCAAAATTGTCCCAGTTCCGTGGTTTGATTATCTACAACTTTGAAGAAGAGATCAAAGTCCTAATCCCACTGTAAGTAGGTGGTCAACAGCCTTTTACAGGGATCTGATATGCTGATCTGAGATTTCTGGAGCAGTGGAGCAGAAGATTGAAAAATATCTAAGGCCCTGGTCCGCATAGGTTCAGAGGAATCCACTGGCCCTACGTTTGAGGATTTTCAGTCCTCTTTCCAACGGCACTGGTTTCGTCGCATTCTGGCGACGGGGCTGATCACAGCGGCCATTTTCGTCCGAGCGCGCGCTGTAAAACAGCAGCAACCAGCCCGTGGGCAGCAATTCCGACGGGTACCGAACGGAGCCGCCCGGCCTCCGATCGCCGTTCCGACGTGCCGCCAGCCCGGGGATCACTTCTACTAGTGTCCCCACCACAGCGGTGACACCGGGTCCCACACGGCCCCTCCGGACAGTGCGTGGGCCCCACGGTCGTGATTACGCGTGTAGCCGAATCAACACACGAAGCTGCCCGTCATCCCGAATTCGGTCCTCCCGGGCCCATTTGTGTCACCCTTTACCTCCCTGCGTGGAGTGGGCATATTCCCATTGCTGTAATTATTGTGTGTTAAGTTCCCCGGGAGTACGAGTTTCGGCCGGGTCCGTCATCCCCACGCCGAGCGCGTGGAGGTATCGTTCTCGCTCCCTACACTCGGCATTTGCTTATTTTCATATATACTTGTTTATGCCGCTGCTAGAGAGCATGATAGGGTAACTAGCTCGCTTTCTATTTGTATCACCGCTGCTGCGAGAGTGAGCATTACCGTCCCGTGACCCGATCCGGGCACGAAAGAGAGAGCCGACCACCCTAGCTCTTGCCGGTTTCTCAACCGCGCACGTCCGACGCTTCCCTCGTTAAGGGACGATCGCGAGCTTGTCGTGTCCGTGTCTCGTCCCGCATCACCAGTCATGTATTGAAATTAAATAATTGACATCCATGAAAATTCTTTGAAGGAACAACATTTTCACTATGAGTTCATTTTGGGCAGTCAGGTACCATTTGTCTTTTTGCTTAAGGGTATACGTTTATCATACGCCAATACCCCTAGATACTCAACATGATGGACCATTCTGCTATGATCAAACTCAATATAAGTGATTTACATCTTTTTGCTTGAGGGTACACGTTTATCAGACGCCAGTTACCTCCAGATACTCAATGAAACCACCCTACTGTTTTGATCATTTTATACAGAGATAGCTGATACACCTCATGACATGAGTGTTTTCCACTTCTTTGATGGATCACTCAGTTTCTCAGTGATTTACCAGTCATTGCTCTACCAATGCTATTTTTCAATTTATTTTCAATGTTTTTCAATATTTTTCTTAGTTGTCCTTTATTTGTTTCAGAATGACTTGTTTAAGGATAATACACATACTTAGTTTCTCTAACATGATTTCAGATGAGTTTTCAGATTTCAGATATAGTTAACTTTGTCTGACATGAAATAAGATGAGGGTTGAGTGCTTTATCAATTTTCAGCATCCTTATTTACTGATTGTAGTCTTTCAACTCTAAAGATTATAAAATTTAAACCATTAAGTCAGTCTTTAAGCAATTATAGTTCTTATGAGGGAAGAGGTCTGTTTTCTATTGCTTAATATTAGAACTGATTAAAAGATTGCCATACTGTCAGACTCAATCATTCAGAGTCAAGGATTGAATAGATAGCGTCGACGCTGGGAGTTCAAGGCGTCTACGCATCAGTTGAAGAGGCAACAGTATAAGACACTGAGATAGTGTCAGTGCGTCGACTCCACGCTATTGCAGCGTCAACTCATCAGAATAATGAAACAGAGATATTAACAGATCTAGTTCACTGCGTCAACGCCACAGTATGGCAGCGTCGACGCAGCAGTTCACCTTGAAATTCTGACAAGACTCCCCCTGTCTATATGCATGCAATTTTTGCAAAAGATGACTGATCAAATGATTTTTGAAGTTTATGCTTATTCAGACTGCACTATCATGCAGTATGACCACCAGGGTAATACAGAGAAATGTAGTGCAAAATAGTTCTATATGCATGTGATTTTAGACACATTCATGACTAAATGATATGCAGTGATGATCATGAGAAAACAATATGAGTGTCATGCATGATCATGAGTCTATTGCATCAATCAACCTTCACAGAGTTTTATACAAGCTATTAGATGCAAGTCCAAATCAGAAATTTTATTCAAAGCAGCTGAAAATATTATTCATCATGCTGACACTTACACAAGCCAAGTTCTCTTCTAAAAAATTTAAACTTTTCATTTCCAAGTGGCTTAGTAAAGATATCAGCAATTTGTTTGTTTGTTTCAATGAAATTCAGTTCGATTTCCTTTTTATTCACAGCATCTCTCAGAAAATGATGTTTTATCTCTATATGCTTAGTCCTTGAATGGTGAACATGATTTTTAGCAAGGCATATGGCACTAGTATTATCACATAAAATTGGAATGCATTCCAATTTTATCTGATAATCATCTAGTTGGTGCTTGATCCATAGTACTTGGGCAGCACAATTACCAGCTACAACATATTCAGCCTCAGCTGTAGACAAGGCTACAATGTATTGCTTCTTAGATGCCCAAGATACTAGATAGCCACCAAGGAATTGACAATAGCCACTAGTGCTTTTTCTATCTACTCGACACCCAGCATAATCAGCATCAGTGTAAGCTAGAAGCTCTAATTCACACCTAGCAAGATACCATAATCATATCTCTTGGGTGCCTAGCAGATATCTAAAAATCCTTTTTACTGCTTTAAGATGAGTTTCTTTAGGACTGGCCTGAAATCTAGCACATAATCCTACAGTAAATTGAATATCAGGCCTTGATGCTGTTAAGTAGAGAAAGGATCCGATCATACCTCTGTATAGCTTTTGATCAACAGGTTTACCTTTAGTGTCTTCATCCAAGCTTGTAGAGGTACCCATTGGAGCAGCTATCTCATTGAGGTTGTCCATCTTGTATTTCTTGAGTAGATCCCTTGTGTACTTGGACTGAGTGATAAACATTCCATCCTTTGTTTGTGTAACCTGCAGTCCAAGAAATAATTTGAGCTCACCCATTGAGCTCATTTCAAACTCATTAGTCATTGTTTTAGAAAATTTCTCACATAATTTGGGGTTAGTTGACCCAAAAATAATGTCATCCACATAAATTTGTACAATAAGAATGTCAGAATGACTTATCTTTGTAAACAAGGTCTGATCAACTACTCCTCTAGTGAAATTTTGATCAGTAAGGAACTTGCTCAACCTGTCATACCAAGCTCTGGGAGCTTGCTTAAGACCATAGAGAGCTTTATTTAATTTGTAAACATGATTAGGAAAATCTAGACATTCAAACCCAGGGGGCTGTCTTACATAGACCTCCTCACTAATTTCCCCATTCAAGAATGCAGATTTTACATCCATCTGCTGGAGGATTATTCCTATGGAGCATGCATAAGCCAATAAAATCCTAACAACTTCTAATCTGGCTACAGGGGCAAATGAGTCTTCAAAGTCAATACCAAACTCCTGGTTATACCCCTGAGCAACAAGTCTGGCTATATTTTTAACAATATTCCCTAATTCATCAGATTTATTCCTGAATACCCACTTAGTCCCTATGACTGTTCCATGATCAGGAGGTGGGACCAAGTGCCACACTTTGTTCCTGTCGAACTGATTAAGCTCCTCATGCATGGCATTAGTCCAATGCACATCCTTGAGGGCACAGTCAATGGACTAGGGTTCAATTTGAGAGACAAGAGCATATGTATTTAGTTCATCCTGAATTCTAAAGTGACCTCTAGTCCTAAGGGGATCATTCAGATTGCCAATGACATTATTCACAGGGTGATCTTTAAGATATCTGATATTAACAATCTGAGTTTCAGGAATTTCACTTACCTCCCCCTGAACTTCAGATTCTTCTTCATTCTGCTCTTCTTTTTCTTCCTCACCATCAGACTGGTTTGCAGAGTTATCATCTTTTAAAATGTTCCCATCTTCATTCCTGCAATGACCATGGTTAGTTTCCATCAAGGTTTCATCAAAGATAATGTGTGGAGATTCTTCAACAATTTTTGAGTTTAAGTTGAGCACTCTATAGGCCCGGGTGTTTTCAGAATAACCGAGGAAGATTCCTGGTTCACCTTTTAGCTCAAATTTATCAAGGTCCCTCTTGTCATTTATATGTATAAAACATTTACAACCAAAGACATTGAAGTGGGCGATTGAAGATTTCTTACCTCTCAAAATCTCATAAGAGGTTTTCTGGGTGGAAGGTCTTACCATTGCCTTATTAATTACATAACAGGCTGTGTTGACTGCTTCAGCCCAGAATTTTCTTGGCAGTTGACCTTCAACTAAAAGAGTTCGGACCATATCCACTAGAGTTCTGTTCCTCCTCTCAACAACACCATTCTGCTCAGGTGTCCTGGGTGAGGAGAACTTATGATGAATCCCATTTGACCTGCAAAATTCTTCAAAGTGTGAGTTTTCAAACTCACCTCCATGATCAGTCAACATGTTTTCAATTTTCTGGTTTATTCTTATACAGAACTCCTGAAATTATGAGAATGCATCATTCTTATGTGACAGGAAAAATACCCAACTATACCTAGAAAAATCATCTACTAAGACAAACCCATACCTCTTCCCTGATAAACTGACAGAGCTGGTTGGCCCAAATAGGTCCATGTGTATCAGTTCATAAGGTTTAGTGGATAGGTTTTCTATCCTAGATTTGAATGATTTTCTAGTCAACTTGGACTGAATGCATGCATTACAAAATTTATTTTCCTTTTTAAAAGAGACTTCAGGGAGTCCTCTAACCATGCTATGCTTGTTTAGTTTATGCAAAACAGTATAACTCGCATGGCTTAACCTACGATGCCATAAAAATGCTAAATCTTCTCTACTGGCAGTAAGACATAGGTTAGAATGTTGAATATCATCCAAATCTATCATGTATGTGTTATTTATTCTTTTTCCAGAAAATTTGACAATATTAGAATCAGGTTCAAAAACCTTACAACATTGAGAGTCAAATAAAACTTTATGTTCCTTATCACACAACTGGCTAATACTGAGTAAATTATAAGCTAACCCTTCAACCAGCATAACATCATCAATGCAGCAGGTAGAACACTTACCTACCTTACCTGATCCAATGATCCTACCCTTTGTGTTGCTTCCAAAGGTGACAAGGCCTCCTAGCTTTTCAGTCAGCATGCAGAACTTGGCCTTATCTCCTGTCATATGCCTGGAGCAGCCATTGTCCAAATACCACAAGTTGCTCTTGGCTGCCAGGCATACCTGCACACACAATTAGGGCAAAGAGTTTGGAACCCAAGACTGATTGGGCTCCAATGCAGATGAAGTGCAAGTAAAGAAAGAAAGCATGGCTTTGGGAATCAACATTTGTTTAAAAGAACTTTGTTCAGTGGATTTTGCAGATTTCCTTCTGTCATTTCCTCTCTTATTTTTGTTGTTCTTCCTTTTATTCGCACCAACAGAGTTATTCACAGAATTGTCGTTATTGTGCCAATGCTTAGGCCAATTAGCATTCATAAAGTTTTGATCAGGGTAATATTTGGGTTGGCTGTAAGATTGGAAGTTCCTGGTTGTTCGACTACCATACCCATTACCCCAATTTCTGACATAAGGTCTGTAAAATTGTGTAGGTTGTTTAACATACCCTGTATGCATCCCTTGAGTTCTAGTCCACCCAAACCCATTAGGATAGATTGACTGTGTGGGGTAGTAGGACTGGACTCTAGGTGGATTGAATTTGTTGGGCTGACTCCTGAAAGCATTTTGTCTTCCCTGCACTCTTGACCCTGCTGACATGTTCATAGGTTTTTGTTGGGTCTTTTTCTGTGATGGTGGTGGTGAAAACTTTTTAGCATTGACATGGGGCTTATTTACCTGAGCAGGCTGACCCCTAGCCTTGGGTTGAGCACTAGAGCTAGGTTTGGAAGTGCCAATTCTACTAGGCTCACCAACTTTCTATTTACCCTTCTCCTCTGCATTGGGCTTTTTCAGATTCACATTAGTGTTCACAGCATTATTAGAATTCATGTTAATCAGAGGTCCTCTCTCCTTTTGTGCAACGAAGGAAATAGTTTTCATTCTAAAACTCTTAGTTGCACTAGAGTTAAATCCTAGGCCCTCTCTCCTGAAATTGACCTTCGACCCCAATAGAGCATTTAAATTTTCAGATCCTTGGGTCATTTTCTCAATGGTTTTCAGCTTATCCTCATTGTCTTTCTGAATTTCATCAATAGACTTTTTCAATTCATTATTTACATTGAGGACAGCTTCATATTTTTCAGAAGTAATTTTTATCTCACTTTTATAATTCTGAATTTTCAATTTCCATGCATCAATTTCATTGTCTAATCTCACATTTTCTTCCTTGGAGATTTTCAGTTCTTTCTTGATTTCTTCAAATTCAGAACATGTGAGTTTTAGCTTACTGTTCTCATTCTCTAAGCATGCAATTTTATCAGACAATGAAGTATCATTTTGCATGATGTTAATTTTTCTTCGTAAATGCCTATTTTCTTTTCTGACATCATCTACTCTATTAGCAAGTTCATTATAAGCATCCATCCAATCAGTAATAGTAAAGTTTTCAAAACGAGAGGATATCTCATCAGATTCTTCCTCTCTATCTTCTGAGCTGGTTGCCATGAGACAGATTGGCTTCTCAGCTTCAACTTCACTGTCCGAAGTGTTGCTCAAGGATCCCTCGTCCTCATCACTCCAGGTACTCACCATAGCTTTCCCTCTTATATTCTTTTTCTTGGGCTTGTCCTTGAGGTTCTGAATTGTCGGGCATTCAGCTTTAAAGTGACCAACCTTCTGCATTGATAGCAAACATTAGTCTCAGCTTTCTTTACAGGGTTTGATTTGTACCTTGTGTCTCGGCGGCCACCACTGGGATTTCTTCGGCTGAATCTTCTTCCTTCTTTCTTGAGAAAATGCCGGAATTCCCTAGTAATCATAGCCATATCATCATTTGCCATTTCTTCTTCAGATAAGCTCTCTTCAGTTGATGATCCGTTGGGGCTGGATCGACTGGATTTGCTAGCACCAGCCTTCAGAGCTATTGGCTTCCTCTTTCTATCAGCCTCCTCTATCTTCGGCAGATTCATCTCATATGCCATTAGAGATCCGATAAGCTCATCTGCCCTTGTATTGTACAGATCTCTTGACTCTTCCATAACGGTGGCCTTTGTGTGCCAAATTGGAGTCAAAGATCGCAAGATCTTCCTGACTATATCATACTCAGAATACTTCTTCCCGAAACCACTGAGACCATTTGTGATAATAGTCAACCGAGCATACATTTCTTTGATTGTCTCATTAGGTTTCATCTTGAAAGCCTCGTATTCTGAAACCAGTAGATTAGTCTTGGTCTCTCTGACTTGTGAAGTCCCCTCGTAGATGACTTTAAGTGCATCCCACATTTCCTTCGCTGAGGAGCAGGCAGATATTCGTGAGAACTCGGTGGGATGCAGGGAACACTGGATTGCATTGATTGCACTCCAGTTGAGTGTGGACCTTCTAATTTCCTCCTTGGTCCATACATCTTCATTAGGGGACAGCTCGAAAGGTCCCTTGCTAACCACCTTCCAGATTTCATAGTCTTTAGCTCTGAGGAATACCTGCATACGGTGCTTCCAGCATGCGTAGTTGGTTCCATCGAAGTACAGGGGCTTGGATGTGGAGTGTCCTTCAGCTATCATCCCTCTTCCGTCCATCTGTGCTTATCCTCTTCGGGTGGTAAGTCCCTGTAGAAGAGTCTAGCTCTGATACCAAGTGTTGGAGTTAGATGGAAGGCTCTTTCACCACAGAATGTGGATCTAGAGGGGGGGGGTGAATAGATCAACAGGCTAATTAAAAATTTATGCCTAGATTCAATTGCGGAATTAAAAGAACACTGGACAACCACAGTCAAAGCACCGAATGATGGAAACAAGATCTGCTAAACAGACAAGCAAACACACGAGAGGCACAAAGACTTTTAGGTCGTTCGGTCAATCCGACCTACGTCCACCCCACATTCAACTCGAATGTTGATTACTGCTGATACACAGCTTCAATCTGCTGGGCACTACAGCTTGCTAACAACGGCTGGGGCTTACAGCTTATCCCGACCAGAGGAACACCTCTGCAATAGCTGAGCTTCACAGCTTGCTCCGCTGGGCACTACAGCTTAGCCGACCAGAGGTATCACCTCTGCACACCGCTGCCTCACAGCTTGACACCGCTGACTAACAGCTTGATCGAACAAGAGTTTTCAAAGGAAAAATAACAAGACTGAAAAGCAAGAAAAACACAATCGAATGGAAGAACATCAAAACGACTGTAGCTCAAAGTGAGCAATATCAGCTCTGGTATCTAGACCAAGACGCTGATTCACAAGCTCTCATATCACTCTCTCAACTCATTTCCTCTCACTTTCTTCTTCTCTCCTTTTCTTCTTCTCTGTTTTTCTTTCTTCTCACTGTGGATCGATGGCTCTCTGCTGTATAGACTTTTCTTCTCTTTAGTCGATCATCTTCCATCTGAAGATGAAGGCTTCATTATATACTGTCAGTAGGTGGATGAGGGTGCGTGTCTTCCACATTTCCCGCCCAGAGAATTTGCCAGAACCGAGGCAATTCCATCCACGTGTCAACACCTGATCACCTCGTCCTCCTGGGATCACGAGCCATGTCAGCAATCTCAGTAGCAGATCCCTGTCAGACAGATTATAGGATTATCAGATTAAGTGAAGAACTCTCTACAGACCTATAAGATGAACTGCATTGTATAGACTGCATTGTATGGACTTGTGAATTCGAATGCAATGTACAGACTCTGCTCAATGTATAGACCTCATCTATGTGAAGCATCCGCTGTACAGACTTCATATGTGAAGCAGCTGCTGTACAGACTTCACCAGACTTCACTCACTGTACAGACTCCATGAACGATGCATGCAATGCATTGAAGGATGTACAGACTTCCTGAAGTGTGAAGGAGTTGAGTGTATAGACATCATCATGTGAAGACTTGAACAGAACATGTATAGACTTCACATCGTGAAGCAATGTATATACTTAGCTGAAGAAACTCTGTACAGGCTTGACCAAGACAAGACGATCGAGTGTAAAGACATCCACGATGTACAGACTTGCCAAGCGAAGGGGTTGTACAGACTTAATTAATGATGCAAGGCAAACGAATGTATAGACATTCAATGTATGGACTTTCCAAATGAAACTCTGTACATACTTGATCAGATCAAGACAACTGAATGTGTGGACTTCCAGTGTGTAGACTTGACGATGAACAGACTTGATCGATGCAACGTCTGTACAGACTTGCTCAACCAGTCCGATGTACAGACATGGAAAACTAATGCCAATGTACAGACTTTGGCAAAGCATCGATGTACAGACTTTCATCGTTCCAGCTAGAGGAGATGTATAGACTTTACCCAGTGCAAGCTACAGTGAATTAATGTATAGACTTAACAGTCTCCCTGGCTGTGCAGACTTAGTCACAGGCTAAACAGTCGAATGTATAGATATGCTTCCACCGACCAGTGTATAGACTTTGCAAATGTGAGACGCTGAATGAGACGGTGGCTGAGACAATGCACAGTCTTCAGGTGAAACAATGTAGCTACAGTGCAATGTACAGAGATGCCTAAGACGCAGCATGAGACACTGGCTGAGACGAACGTTGTATAGACTTTGAATGCAATGTATGGACTTTGCATAGACGATGCATGAGACACAGACTAATGTTCAGACTTTATAGACAATGCATGAACGAGACGCTGAAGTCTGTATAGACTTTAACAATGAATACATGCTGCGATGTACAGACTTTGACACGAACTGTGCAGATGCATGAACGATATATAGACTCTGAAATGCAAGCAATGCGGCAGTGTCTAGACTTTGGGCTTTACCCTGCAGTGTATAGACTTGCTGGTCTGCTAGGAATGCAATGTGTGGACTTGCAGCTGTGCGAGCCATGCAGTGCATAGACTTCATAGCATGCAGACGTTGACTGTAGAATGTGCAGACTTTGCCAACAATCAACAATGCAGTGTATAGGCTTGGCCAATGCAGCATTGTATAGACTTCAAGTCAGAATGCACAATGTGTAGACTTGGAAAACAAATGGGGGCGTCGACCCATCAGAAGGGAGCGTCGACCTATCAGAACTGTCCAGACTACACCATGCAATGAAGACCTGTGGGTGTGTGCACGATAGTATAGACTCTGACTGCATTAGGTACACAGACAAACTAATAAAAACAATTTCATCAAAATAAGAACAGTTGCCAATCAATCAAAACAAGCTGTTGCCAATGAAATAAAACTTATTGTCAACATCATCAACACAGAGGGGTCACAACATCTAGCCCCGGGTTCGGACTCTCACGGAGAGTCCCGCTCGGACTTTACTGTCTTTTTTCCATTGCGGTCTATCGGGCGACCGCTAAGCGCCCTCAAACGGTCGTCTGGTGACCGTTTCTTCCTTTTTTTCACCTCCTTCTCTCCCGCTCACCTAACGGTCGTAGCTCGACCGTTTCCTTCCTCCTGGCGGTCTGCCAGAAGATCGTTTTCCCCTGTTTTCCCCTATTTTCATCACTCTTTCTTCGCTTTAATCCTCAGATTTTCCCTCTCTCACCACGTGCTCTCCTGATCTCTTTGTCAGTCCTAGAGGTCGTTGTTAGTGAGTCAGCATTCCCATCTACACTTTACATTTGAAAAGATAGAAAAAAGATCATGCATTTCACTAACATAGAGTCATGTACATGTGTCCACAAAGAAAAGAAAAAGTACAAGTCATGCCCCAGCGGGTCCCTCTCCTGGACCTCCGCTGTCCCCGGTGCCCTCGGGCCTCTTCGCCGACGGTGCCATGGAGGTGCTCCCCTCCTCTCGCTATCGTCGTCGCCTCTCTGCATCCTCATTCCTTCGAAGGGTAGAGGAACTAGTGAGGAAGTCGGGGAAAGCGCTGCTCTGCGCGCCGCTCTGCGATGCACTGGCTGTAGGCCCTCGACCCATCATCCGAACCGTCCTCTCCATGGCCCGTAGCTCGATCCTCAGATCGTACGCCTGGCGCCGAGCCTCTCTTGCCTCGGTCCTGTAGCGCTCCAAATCTGCTGATCCAGCTCTAAGTCTCTCCACCTCTGCACGGAGATGGGCTACCTCAGCTGCCTCGGCCCGAAGACGCTCTGCCTCACCAAGTGCCGCAATCAGCTCCCTCGTCTGCATCAGCATTCATCATGTTAGTCAAAATGCATTTTCATATAGCATTAAAGAAAAGTCGGTCAGTTGCTTACTATTGAGTTATGGTTTTGATGATTGTTGTGATTATTAAGTTATGGTTTTGATGATAACTAAACTTAATGTGTGATTAAGTGATGATAACTAAACTTATGGTTGATTGCTCATGCTCATGTTATCTATGTATGGCTGAGATGTCAAATGGCAACGGTTACATGGTCTTGATCCTTGGTTTGCATATGTTAGTTTTACAAGAGGTAAGAGGTTTCATAACCTCTTTAATATGAGCAAGCATGGTATTAACCTTGACTATCTTGCTTACAGGATTAAACTCATGGCAGTCACCTGGTGAACCAAACGTGTGGATACTCACCCTGCTCCTCTACAATCCAAAACAGGTGGTATATGTCATGTACTGTCAAAGAACCATTGGTGAGACTCTTACCTTGTCTTAGTATCGATCTCACCATGTGTATCTCATATACCTCTCCTTAATACACCTCATTCATGCATATTAAACATGAAACCCTTCTGGTCATCGTGCGCCCTCTCCCGCGGATCGACCTGCGCGGTCAGGTCGCGGGGGTCAAGGGGGCAGCGCCCCTTGCGGGGGTTTCCAGGGGCGGAGCCCCCGGAACAAAATTTAGAAATGCTCAAATGGTTTAGATGTTTCAAATGCATAAACCAAGTGAATCCAATCCCAAAATGCATGGATTTGATATGGATATGAAGCCCTTAACTTATGGACATGTTTCTTTGGGCTAACACTTCACTTTTGCAGGTACATGTCTTTCCGGTCGACCAACACACCTTGGCCGGTCAACTAGAATTGCCAGAACCGAAAAGATGGTATTTTTATAGGTTTCAGTCGACCGCCCCTAGGCGTCCGGTCGACCGGTTTTGCCAGAGATCAAAAATCAACCGACTGTAAAATGCTGATCGACCGCCCCATGCCTTCCGGTCGACCGCCAGCCCTGAGGTCCCATTTTGTTGACTTTTGTTTCAAGCTCGAGGAGAGGTCTTTTCACCCATTTGTTTAATCCCAATGACCCCAATTACACCATGATTTGTGGATCTGGTCTAGGGCTTGTCCATAGACCATTCAAGGACTATAAAACATCTCATTTGGAGCCATAAACCCTAACCAACAAAGAGGGCTTCAAGGGAGATCAAAGGAGAGGCTATCCAAGTGGAGGAAGAGGAGAAGTACTGTAGCCGTGAACAGTACTCCGTGCAGCAAGTGTTCTTCATCCATTCTCAACCCATTGAAGGTAGATCTGAAGCCAACATCCTTCAAGGAAAAGAAGCAAGCAAGGAAGCAAGGATTCAAAGGAAGATTGCCCAAGGAAGATAGAAGAAGAAGCAAGTAAACACAGATCTGAGAAGAAGGTTGTTCAAGGGTGAAAAGAGTAAGGTTTTCACAATCCACTACAAGTCATTCAAGCAAGAGGGAAGGCAACACTCAAGATCAGAAGCATACGTTGAAAAGGAAGCCAAATCGGGGGATTTCTAAACTGTGCCTTATTATGTTTCAAGTTCATATTCGTGTTTTGTATAAACTATGAAAACTTGTGTGTGTGTGGATCGTTGTTGGATCCGTGGTCATGTGTGTGTGTGTTGTATTTGATTCATGTGTGCGTAGGTCTTCTTAGATCTGCATGTGTGTGTGGTTTTTTCAGGTCTTAGTGTTTGTGTGTGGAGAGTGCTGCATCTGTCATAGCAAGTGTGTGTGTGTTGGTGATCCGGTTGTCGGATCGCATTGGAGACGTCGTCTCCGTGTGTGTGTGTGTATTGGGGCGCGTCCCCGTGTATGTGTGCAGGCATCGTCTTGCGTGTGTGGTTGGAGCGTCGTCTCTGTTTGGGGATTTATCCCTGAGTGAAGCCTCACCGGGTTTGGTGAGGGGTGGACGTAAGATTACCGTCGTTGCATCCGAACCACCTTAAAAATCGCTGTGCATCGTGTTTTGAATTGTGTGGTTTGATCCTTTTCTTCTACCTCCATTCTACGTGAGTGTGTGTAATTGCGATTCCAGATTTATCCACGTATATCTTGCATAATCTATATCATCATCTAATTAAGTTTGATAAATCCAATTTGTGAACAAACAGTTTTGAACCTATTGATTAGCTTTATATCACATATTTTGAAAAGGCCAAAAATTTTCGTAAAATTGGTAAACACCCAATTCACCCCCCTCTTGGGTGTCATTGATCACGGAACTTCACTTACCCTCTCCATGAGAGTGGCCTCAGCCTCCTCGGCCCGAGTGACTGCCCGAGCGAAGTTGGCATCCCGCTCTGCTTGGCCCGTTGGCTGGGAAGATGAGGACGGAGCATCGGGTCCCTGTCATCCTGCTCCCTCGGCTCGCTGCATTTAGAAGTCTCAGTTAGTCACATGCATAAGCATTAGCATTTAAGTCTAAAGATCAGAACTTACCAGGAGGTCCAGAGAGCGCTGGAGCTCGTCTCTCTACTGAATTGTAGAATGGAGGAGTCCCTGAAGCTCCGCTATCCGGCCCTGGGGGTCTAGCTGCATATCGAAAGTCAAATGGTCAGTGCATCATTAAAAGTAATTTAGAAGTTTAAGTTTAGGGAGTCGTACCGGTCGTCGGGTGCAGCGGAAAACCTGGTCTCCGTACCTCCTGGCATAGGCCCCTAGGTATGCCTCGTCACTGCTAGCTCGGGCTCTCACCACCCTGCCTCTCCTGGTCCAGTCTCGTACCTGGTCGATCGCCCGGGTCACCCAGTCGATCTCCCCGCTCAAGACATTCGAGGACCGTCCTACCCGCTCGTCATCACACGTCGGGAACTCCACATCAGGCTAGTGCATGCCTCAAGTCCTCATGATCAGGCAGTGGTGAAGTGGCTCGATGATGTTTAGGCAGTACAGCCACACCTCTCGTCTAGCATAAGCCAGGGCCGCCTCCACCCATGGCTGTCCCTCATGACCCTCGTCATGGTACGGTGTCCAGTGCACCTAAAGGGTCATGCATTCAAATCACAGTCAGCATTTTATAAGAGCATTTAAGTGCATTTAGAAATTTAGAGAGTCTAGAAGCTTACCGATGCATATGGGAATGTGTCCATGTCCTCATGAATCGCCTGCACTAGGCGTCGCAGTGATCCCGTGCCCCGGACCGCTATCCATCGCCTCGTGATGGATACTTGATCTGGATGTACCTCCTTTCCCCGTCCTAGGCCCGGGAGGTACATATAGCTCCAAACCTGCATTAAGTGAAATGTCAGCATATCATAAGCATAAGCATTTAGAGTCCATCACTTACCTGAAGAAGAGGCGTGAACCCGCCTAGCATTGTCAGCCGGTCGGTGGTGCTCAGGGAGTCAAAGAGAAACGCTAGCACTGCAGCTCCCCATGCATACCCTCCAACTTCATCTAAGTCCTGTAGTAGTGGGAGGAGCCTGCAGCTCACTCCGTCAGCCCGCATCGCGAACAATAGCTTCCCGAAAAGTAACATCAAGAAGCAGTGGAAGGTGATGTCTCCCTCTGGCCCTGGTGCTACTGACACTCTCTCTCGGGCCCAGTCTGTCAATCTCCCGAGTTGCTCCTCCGGTAGCCCTCCCACGGCTATCGTCGCTCCCCTCAGTCCTAAGCTCTCCTACAGAGTCGCCCGCCCCAGCATTGAGTTGTGATGACCTGGACTCATTAGCTTCAACCCAAGCAACTCCTGCGCCAGCTCTTGGTAGTCGGCATGTGTCCATCCCGTCACCGGCGCCCCATGCACTCTCAATCCCGTGATCCGTGCCATGTCCTCTAACGTCGAGATCATGTGACCCCACGGGAATAGGAATGCTCTTCTGGTCGGATCCCACCTCTCATGCAGCGCATATAGCAGCGCCGTATCAATCCGCATCACCTCAATGCTCAATAGCTCGCCGAAGCCCATCGCCACCAGTCTGTCCCTCTGGTAGTCCGGCAGTGCAAGGTATACTGCTCAGACCTGCAGCCAGGAAATCCGGGTCTATCTTTTCCCCTGCATCCATTTAAACAATCCAAGTCAGCCATCTATGTAGTTTGTAAATCATACATTGCATTGCAAAATAAAAAATCAAAATCACTCTGATTCCCAAGCGATCGCCCTTGAACCGTTTCTTATCCCTTAGCGGTCATGCCCTGGATCGCCTGGTTCCCTAACGGTCACTGGAACGACCGCTAGGCACCCAGGGAATGGCCATTGTTTGCTTCGTTTCCCCGAGTTGGAAGATGGCCTTAAAGGCCTCTACATGGTTTTAATGGGTCCCCAGACCCATTCCCATCTCATTCCCCACACATGCATCATCTAAAAAATTGAAAAATTGGGTTTTTGGGCCATCGGCCTACCTCGGACGACTGGCGTCCGACTGCTATCCCCGGTGCCTCCCCGGCCGTGTGATCCTCCTCCTCGTCCCCATGGGCTTCCCCAGGTCCTTCCTCCGCCGTGGGAGCTTCTTCTACCGCTGGTGCATTCGCCGGGATCTCTTCCGCCGCCGGTTGGTCCGCCGCCGCCATGGGCGGGTCCTCCCTCTCCAAACGACGTTGGAAGCGTCGAAGAGCCTTCTTTTTCACCATCTTTGCAAAGGGGGGGGTGCTCGTCGCGGTGGTCGCCGGTGGGCTCATCGCCGGAGTGAAAGTGGGGGCGAGATTGAATGGGTGAATGAATGGATTGAGTGAGTGGGAGAATGAACGAGCATTCTATTTTTTGAAATCTCTCAGAGTTATGTGGTCTATCGCTAGACCGTTAGTCCGTCTTTAGCGGTCGTCGCCTAGACCGTTTGCTCTAAAAATCCTGCCGTTGGAGAATGTGAATCGCCCTTGTCCAAAAGGTCTATCGATAGACCATTAGGAGAAGCTTTGCGGTCTACGTTCAGTCCGTTTGTGGTGTTGCATATTGATGATTTGAAATACTTTGCTTTGCTCTATCTTTTTGAATGGTTCATATCATATTTGATGCTTATTTCTCTATTTTTCATATAATTGTTGATGGCTAACCCCTCTTATTGTCAAAATCATGAACGCCATCATCATATCATTGACGTCTTGCCAGGCAGGTAAGTCAGGTAAGTATCCTGATTCCTTGGCCCCTTAATGCATTACTATATGGTATCTATGATATCTTACCTCGAGAACCGGCTGGTCATTCATATGTTGTGGGATCTGATGTTCCCCTTTAACAAAAATGATGATGATCTAGGTGCACATGTTTAATCGTTGGATAGGCCGTTGGGTTGGAAGAGTTGGGGGACGATAGTTCTGTTTTACACGCCGTGGTTGCAGATAGTGTCTTGACCCTAATTCGTCCGGTCTAGCAATACTATTCTCGAGTATCTTTCTATTTTATCCTTTCTTTGCATTCATTTTCATGATTTCTTTTATTTTAGCCCAGCATGCATCATGCGCATCTTTGAGCATTCATGAGCCCTCATCTGTCCAAGTGTCTCAGTAATGGTGGATAATTATGTATCCATGGTCTTGAGTAAGGAGAATCATTCCACTCTGAGTTGGAATGTTTCCTTCAGTCTGTTTGCTCGGTTTGGTTAGCTGAGGATTCCTGTCTGGAGTTTTGTTGCTCGTCTCTTTACTTTCCCGTTTGCTCCAACCGTCTATCAGCTGTGCGTTCCAGTGAGGAGGCTGGTCATGACTTTAGTTCCTTTAGTTGTTAGTTCCTCCAGGCGTGCGTCATTCGGTTTGGCCGTTCCTTGCGATTGGTTTGAAATTTTCCAGAAGATTCTTTTCGCTCGTTGGTTGAGGACGGGTGTCAGTTTATCTTAACACCCGCTAGCTTTTCAGCCCACTCCGCTTCATTTTCGCTTCATCTCCATGTTCCATTTTGCTTTCGCTTCACCTCCACTCGTTCCCCTACAAAGAGGACGTTAAGGAGGGGCATCTGTTGACACCTATTTTATGACCAATGAGTTGGGTCATCTCCTTATCTATTTTATGATGTCCCGGGTTATTCACCCAGTATTGGGTCATTTTTGGGTCAGTTTTGGGCTAATTTTATGTGTTATTCTCCCTGGTTGGGCCTAGCTCCACTGATTTCTCAACATTTCAGCTTATTGGGCCTGGATAAGGGGCTAATAAGGATTATCTTGTGGATTGACTCGGAGATTTATCGGTCTTTATCTCTTTTGCCACATCTAATAGCCTAGCGGTCTATCGTACGACCGTTTGGCGGGCGTTGGCGGTCCTCTGCTAGACCGCTAGGAGGTAGAGAGTCCTGTTGGGTCTCTTTGTTCTTATCTTTTCTAGATGACTGAGCCTAGCGGTCCATTATCTGACCATTTCTTGAGCCTTGCGGTCTATCGCAAGATCGTTTGGGGAGACAGAGAGTCCTGCTCTATCTGTTCTTCCTCTGCTTCGCCATGGTTGAGTTAGAGTCCTTGGTTTGTTGATTTTTCTCTAGATAGAGGCTCTCAGAACCTTCTGTTTGTTTCTATGGACTCTTGGGAGTATTATCTTTGAGGTTTATCTAGTTTCAGGTCTATTTTTGTGTCATTATCCCTCCAACTCGAACCTAGGGTTTGGGGGTCTATAAATAGGACCCTTGACTTCTTGACTTCATGGCTTGAGGAGGAGATTTTTGGAGCTTGCCACGAAATTCTGATACGTTCTGGAGCAAGTCCTAGCCAGAGGGATGTCGTTTCTACATCCATAAGGCTTCTGGTCCGGGGAGTATTAAGTTCCATTAGCTGTCTTTGAGTCTTTTCTTTCTTAGTTTTCCCCTTTCTCTTTGCATCATCATAGCATATTCTCTCTTCTTCTTCCACGTTCTCTGCACTCACACCACGTTTTAAAACATCCTCCTATCTTTTCCACGCCCCACAGGGGTTAAAAAAATCACCAACCCCCAAGTATTCACCCTTCCTTTTATGCACTTTAGTTTAATTGTATTATAGGTACTACACTAGTCCAATGGCTTATTGGGTCGTTTTTCTTTGTGTCCACACCCTTTTGTAGGTTTACAGGACTCATTGCACGAGGCCCAACTGTTCTGGCCGGCCAGGAGGGGTGGAGATACAAGTCCCAAGCGTCTGTTCGGGGTGCGTTAGCGTCCATTCATCAGACCGTTTGCAGATCTCAGGCGATCTATCGTAGGACTGTTTACCGTCATCTAGCGGTCATTTGGAAGACCGTTTTCCCTCTGCAGCACCTGGTTTTCTTTCTTCCACGGGCGGGTGGCGTCACTCGACTCCTTCCAAGGTACATATTGCAAGTTCACTGTGTTATTTACCTTGGTGGCGATCACATCACTCCTTACTTGGGCATTGTTCATCATCTTGCTTATTTGCTCTTTTAATCGCTCCACACCCCCGGTGTGTTTTATTTTATTACTTTGCCCTATGCCCAAGGCTTGTGTTTTCATTTCTCCTTTCTTTTATTCTTGTGATATTTGAGATGACATGTCCATCTACTTCAATTTCATGTTGATTGTTTGAGCTAGTGCACCACTTGTTCACATATTCCACTTGTTCACACATATTCCACACATTCATGCCATCACACTCACACAAAAATATCAACACTGTGCCGCCATTTATCGACTAGACATCCGTTCCAAATCTGCTTCATCCATTTCAACTGTGTTCTTAATGAATGAGTCCTTTTGCCTTCAGAAAGGATGGTCAATTGGTAGAAACTGTCAATGACAATCGAACCAGTATGATTTCATACCATATTTTAGGACAAATGATTTGGTATCAGCCATACAGTAAAGATATGCCAACCTCCAGTGTGCTCCAGCCTGATAACATTCTATATACAGGGAAGTCACTTATTGTCCACATCAATGCAGCCTTCATAGTGAAATTGTGTTTTCTATACGCATCATAAGTAACAACTCCATCATTCCATAATTCTTTCAACTCATCAATCAGTGGCCTAAGATATATGTCCAATTTTTTTCCTGAATTTTTTGGACCTGGAATCACCAAAGTTAAGAAAAGGTTCTCTTGCTTCATGCACATGTCAGGCCGAAGGTTGTACGGAGACATGAACACTCGCCAACATGAGTAAGACGTCACTGAACCTTCAAATGGGTTAAAGCCGTCTATGCATAAACCCAGCCTAACATTCTGTGGCTCGTGAGCAAAAGCGGTATAGGTACGATTGAAATGAGCCCAAGCTTCACCATCGGCGGGATGACTGATTATATCATCTGCACGACGTACTCTTTCTGTGTGCCATATCATATGCCGAGCTATCTTTGACGACATATATATTCATCCGTTGCAATCTGGGCGTGAGAGGGAAGTATCACAGTGACTTGTAAGGCACATCCTTCTGCTTTGAATTGTTCTCTCTCTTAGGTTTAAATCTATCATGCTAACAAATATCACATGATCTTTTATCTATATTATCTTGATAATATAGCATACAGTGATTAGGGCATGTATTTATTTTTTGGTATCCAAGCCCTAACTCATTGACCATCTTCTTTGCACGGTAAAAATTTTCAAACAGCTTCTCATCTCGAGACAACATACTCTTGATAAGGAGGAGCATACGGTCAAAACAACTCTCACTAACGTGAAATTCGGATTTCAAATTCAACAATTGTGAGACAGCAGACAACCGGGTGTGATTTTCACAACCATCCCATAGTGACTCATCAGCATCCCGAAGTAATTGATAAAATCTTTCAGCTGTCTTGTTTGGTAGTTCTTCGTTATACACGTGTTCCCCTTATACATTAAAGTTAGGGCCAGCAGCATCGATTATCATGTCTGCATAGGTACTTGTGCATGCAACATTGACGGGCTCATACGACCAGACGTCCTCACCATGACACACCCAATTCATATAATCTTTCGTGAACCCTTTCCTGTATAAATAGTCTTGCACATCCCATAGCGAAAGAAATCTCTTATTTTTACAAAGTAAACAAGGACATCGGATGTAACCATGCTGGTTCACTGCTGTTGAATGCCCCAATGCAAACTGAATAAAATTATCAACTCCATCCTTAAACTCCTCTGACACCACTCCGTCAACTACTCTGCGATTCATCCATGAACGATCAAGTCTAGCCATATTTACCTAACAAATTAATGAAATCATATCAATATGTCATATTAAACTTCTAAAAAAAATCTCGACAGTATCTCTCCTAAAAATTGACTATTTTCCACATTTGTACATCCTGTTTATTCACATATACATCCATATCCACATCCACTTTCACTTCCATATTCACACACACACATTGACATCGACATCGGCTTCTGGAAAAAAAAATCATATCCACATTCACATACACATTCATATCAGCATCCACACCTGTCAAAAAAATTAATTCATATACACATTCCCCTTATCCCTCTCCCCTCCCCTCGTATCACCCTCCCACCCTCCCCTACTCGCCCCCTTCCCTCTCTCATTTAAAAAAAAAATCCTCCCACTGTAAAGATTTTTCTTGATCATGGGATGCAAGTCAGTGCAGAAGCTAATCAGAGAGATAGTGACAAATTGCCTGCAGCACTCAGTGTTAACACTGTAATGCTATATTATTAAAAATGCAATACGTAGCAAACAAGATTGGTGTTGCACTATCTATGGCAGGGTTATAACAGGCAAATCTCTTAGAGAACCCACCCACCTATCCACCACCTTTTCGAGCATGCCCCCTCAAATCTGCTACCAGCTCACATGTAGATTTCTTAAGAGCCATGATGATAGCCATTGGGCCCAAATCCTTGCTTCTAAATACCTCCCATATGGTAATTTCGAGGGATACCTGGCTGGCTAGACAAATGGATACCTGATCTTATAGGTTCCCCCGGTAATTAATCAGGATTTTCGAGGGGCCCAGGGTCATCAATTTCTTGGTGAGAAACTTAGTGGGTGATAATCCTGGAGGCTACATTCTGGCACATGCACCAGGGTCAGGAAAGACGTTCAGGCTTATTAGCTTTATTCAGAGTTTTTTGGCTAAATATCCTTCTGCAAGACCGTTAATCATTCTTCCTAAAGGAATTCTGCCAACGTGGAAGACATTCCTCTATAAAACACCTACTCTGTTAAGGCTGAGAATATAATTGGTTCTCTTTTATATCTCACAAATATAAGGCCAGATATTCTTTATTCAGTAAATGTGATATCACTTATTATGAACGAGCCAAACAAGGTACACTTTGCAATGGTCAAGCGTATTTTAAAATATCTCTATGATTTTATAGATTATGGCATCAAATATATCTCAAAAGAAGATAATCATCTTATTAATTATATCGATAGTGATTGGACTGCTCAGCAGATGACTGAAAAAGTGCTTTTGGATATTTATTTTGTCTTGGGACAAAGTCTATTTCATATTCATTAAAGAAGTAACAAATAATCGCTCTATGTTCGGCCGAAGTCGAATATATATCTACTAGAAGTGTCGCATGCGAAAGTGCCTAGATAAGGATAATATTATCACAACTTCAACAAAATTAAGAAGAACTAACTATTATACTTTGTATTACAAAAGAGAACTGTGTTTTCCTTATTTGACACAGTAGATCGAACCCACATTTTTTATGTGCTGGAGGCGAATTTGAGGGGTTTTGGCATATGTTGGTTAGTACTCACAATGAGATGGATATGTTAAACACCCATGCCATAATGTGAACCCCATAATCTACCTATGGGAGATCGAGGTTGGACCCCATTAACATTTTGAATTTGTATATTTGTGACAACCGAATGTGTACAAAATCTCACCGTCAAAGCTCATGTGGAAAGCATTAAATAAGCGAAGAGCCTTTTTGTTCGTGATTTTAATTGAAAAGGAAAACAAAAGTCAAACTTCAACGATAGGAAATTAAAGGCCTGGCTTCGATGGAGATAGCGTTGAGAAAAGCCTCGTCCACAGCAAGGAGGCACCAGGTCCACGGAAGAAAACATACTACTTCCGTTGGACTGACGATGATCGAGGCTCAACGCTTCAGACCTATCATGTGTCCACACCTTTCGTTCAAGGTTTACGTCTGGCCTGCAGCAACGGAACAAAGCAAAGAAGGATCACATGCCAAAGGCCAAGAGTGCCAGGTGACAAGAGGAAAGAGACGTTAATTAATTATGCTTTTATATATAATTGCATCCATTTGATATGCATCTGCTGAGTAATTAATCGACACGCAAAGGACAAGGAAACATAGACGTACGATACGTCAATTCCCCTGCCACAAGTTTCAACACGCAGTGGGAAGACGAGAACACGGAGATGATACGAGCCAATACAGTTGCAATGGATGCAGGCATGTATGCCAGCGGCAGATGCTACACACATATATACTTGATACAGACATGAAATAACAAAGATGCATGCTTCATGCAGTTGGGTAAGAGGCCATCATGGCGATCCCACAGAGCCCTTCCTTGGCGGCGGTGTCCCTCTCCATCTTTATGTACCCCTTCTCTCCCCACGACGTCCCCCAAGAGTTCTTCACCAGCCAGTACTTGGTCCCGTCACTGGAAGCCCCATACCCTACAGCGGCGACGCCATGGTCCAGGTCGGTGCCGCAGCTTCCGGTGAAGACACCGCCGGAGTAGAACTGGAAATCGAACCCGCCGGCGTCGATGGCAACGGACACCGGCTGGTTGGCTACGGCCTTGAGGAGTGCCGCCTCGTTGTTCGACGGCACGTCTTCGTAGCCCGCGATGGAGGCGGCGTGGGACGACAGCTTCTTGGTGTTGCAAGTGCCGTCGACTGCCTTGTAAGGATAGTCGGCTTCGGTCGTGAGGCCTCCGTTCTTGAGGATGAACTGGAAGGCGCTGTCCATGAGCCCTCCGTTGCACCCTTGGTCTGTCCCCAAGACGTCGCAGTCCACTAGCTCCTGCTCGGACAGGGAGATGAGCTTACCAGTTTTGAGTTTGGTGATTCCCTCCATGGCCCACTGGTACAAGACAGGGCATAGGCGACCCTATTTTTGAAACCGTCGACGCTTTCATAGAAAACCCGACGGTTTTATCCGTCGACCGTGTGAAACTCTCTCAAAATAAAATTCTTGCAAAAAGCCGTCGGTTTTGGATAAGTGACCGTCGAAGAAGTCGAACCGTCATGCAAAAAAAATCTCAAATCTAATTTTTTTGCCATACCCTACCAATTTCCCTCGCTGCCTCACTTCGCCGTGGGACGCCGCGCGCCGTGAGGGCTCCTGCAACGCCGAATCTACTGCTGCAGGCGGGCTGCTGCACCGTTGACGCCGCACGGCGTTGAGACGCCGCGCTCAGCTGCACGGCGAGCTGCTGCTGCAGGGCGGGCTGCTGCACCGCCGACGCCGCGCTCATCCCGTCGGACTGCTCTGCACCACGAACGCCGCGGGCTGCTGCTCCGGGGACGCCGCTCTGCTTTGAACTTTGCCAACGTTATCAACGCCGTACGTTCTCTCTCTCTCCGCCGCGGGACCTCGCACAAGGTAAACCACCTCTTCCCACTACCGTGCCACTCTCTCTCTCTCTACTGCTAACTACATGTTGACAAAAATATCACCTCTTCAATGCTCCACTGCTTCGGATGAGTCGGATCATCACTGGGAGAGGCCCATCGTAAGGCATCATACCTGGAGAGGCCCCAGCGAGAAGGGGTCCCAAACGCTGTCCAGTGGTGGTCGGTGTGCTTCTGGGGATCCTGTTTTGGTCCCCAATTGATGCAAATCTTACCTGCAGTCATTGAGGGCGCTGGGATCCCTGCAGGTGCTTTAGGTACCCAAAGGTGGAGTCACAGGTGGACTTTATTCAACATTTGCCTCTCAGAAACAAATCCCCACATGCGATCTGGTGATATGATTATGGATCCCTTAAGTTTCTTCGTACATTCAAATGTGGAGTGGTGATGAACTGAAGAACCCTTGATGTATAGATGAACAATATTATTCTACCACTAGAATGGGATGTGAATATATATTTCCCTAGTATATATAAAATGTAAAGTAACTGGTTACACATGAAAGTCATTTTACCTTTCACCCTTTTGAAAACTTCCTTCTGCTTGTCTTATTTAATCATTGGAAGTTTTAGTGGGTGCAGCAGAACTGAACCCTATTGTGTGTACTGCTTGCATGTGGCAAAGGTTCATGATTATCCAGATACGGGTAGTCGATATCAGAGAGCTCTCTCTCTACACGGTCCAACCCAACGGATAGGATACTCTGTTCCATTTGGTGTCACTTCCGTGGAAAAATGTCAGGAAGTTTCCCAATTCTTGTCGCATGACTTTCGTGGCTTTTGCAACGATGATAAAAGATAAAATTTTTTAAATATATCTCTCTCCCACCCTCTCTCTGTCTTCACGTCTCTTATGTTTAGATCGTAGTCTCCTAAATATTAATTTATGGCACCTTTCTCTCTCACAAGGTAAGGAGCAGGTACGCATAATTAATTGGTGGTTTGATTTATTCTTGTTTCTATATATATATGAGAACATGTAATTAGTGATTTAATTTATGACAGTTTTTTTGATTTATTCTTGTTTATATATATATATATATATATATATATGAGAACATGCAATTGGTGATTTGATTTCTATATATATACGAGAACATGTAATTGGTGATTTGATTTATTGCAGTTTCATTGATTTATTCTTGTTTCTATATATATATATATGAGAACATGTAATTGATGGTTTGATTTATGGCATTCTATGTATATACAAGAACATGTATATATGTAGTTGTTTGATGCATGCAGTACTAGCTAAATAGAGAGAGGGGGGAGAGAGAACTGTACTTCTAAATATTCATCAATCTACATATCTCTATGCAATACTAGGTAAATTGATTTATAGCAGTTTGATCGTAATCTTCTAAATATTCAAGAATTGGTATATATGAAGTTGTTTGCATGTAGTACTAGTTACATAGAGGCCCTGATCGATGAAGGCTCCTCTTAACATATATACGACATCTTCTAAATCACTTTCACTCTCATGCGCATAAGGCTCCTCTTAACATATATACTCTCATGTCGTAGTTCTAAATCACATATATACGGCATCTTCTAAATCACTCTCACTTTCACAAACATATATTCTGCATGTAGTACTAGCTAAACTTCTCATTGATAGATTACAGAAAAAGACTACTATTATTTCACCCATTGAAGAAGTATGCTTTGGTCATGTTGTATATGTCTCCTTTTATTTGAGTCATGTTTCTCTTATTTTATAATATATTTTTTATTATATTAATATTTATTTATTTTTTTAGATGGAGCCTAATTATCTTGTTGATAAGAGTTGGATGTAT
This sequence comes from Amorphophallus konjac, assembly GCA_022559845.1. Taxonomy (NCBI): domain Eukaryota; kingdom Viridiplantae; phylum Streptophyta; class Magnoliopsida; order Alismatales; family Araceae; genus Amorphophallus; species Amorphophallus konjac. The sequence goes on from CM040125.1 coordinate 31,672,725, forward strand.
AAGTATAAGACCAAACATGATCGAGTGAATCCACACTTTTTGTCCGGAGTTGAATATTTCATGCAATTTGCATTAAGAGATATGAATGCTAATGACAGCTTAGAGATGAAATGCCCATGTATGAAGTGTGAAAATAAATTTTATCATGACAAAGAAACTATTCATTTCCATATTATTAGAGAGGGATTTACTCAGGGATATACTACATGGCATTTCCATGGTGAATCTCGTAAGAGACATCGAGAGGAAGACAATCCAGTTATTGGCTCAGTAGATGACATGGTTGGAATGTTGAATGATGCTTGTATATGGCAGCATGTTAATGATGATATACAAAGACGAGAATAAAATGAAGAGGTAGACAAATTCAATCAACTTATGGAGGAAGTCAAAAAACCTCTTTACCCAGGTTGCAATAGATATTCCAAGCTTTCTTTCATAGTGCATTTATTTCAGTTGAAATATCTACATAAATGGAGCAACAAGCCTTTTTCTGCTATGCTTGCATTGTTTAAAGATACATTACCTGATGGCAACACACTTCCTAATAGTTGGTATGAATCTAAAAAAATGATGTCTGAGTTGGGCTTAAATTGCAAAAAAATACATGCATGTCCGAATGATTGTGTGTTATTTCGAAATGAGTATAAGAATCTAAGCCAATGCCCAAAGTGCAATACTTCAAGATGGAAGGAGAGAGGAAGTAAAACAGGAGGAATGAAGAATGTGCCTGTAAAAGTTCTTCGTCATTTCCCATTGATACCAAGGCTTCAAAGGTTATTCATGTCTGATAAAACTGCAGACTTGATGACATGGCATCATACTGCTCTAAGAGATGAAGATGGAAAAATGAGTCATCCTAGAGACTCTGAGGCTTGGAAAGACTTTGATCATAAACACCCAATCTTTAGCAGAGATCCTCGTAATATTAGACTTGGACTTGCTAGTGATGGTTTCAGCCCATTTAAAATAGCGGCAGGTAGTAGCCGAAGCACATGGCCTGTCATCATAATTGCTTATAACTTACCTCCATGGTTGGCTATGAAGCAGTCATACTTCATGATGTCCTTTCTCATTGATGGTCCAAAATCTCCTGGTAACGACATTGATGTATTTCTTCAACCGTTGATTGATGAGTTAAAAATCCTATGGGAATATGGAGTAGAGACATATGATGCAAATAGAAAAGAACTTTTTCAGATGCGTGCTGCTCTTTTGTGGACTATCAATGACTTTCCTGCATATGGTATGTTGTCATGTTGGAGCACTAAAGGCTATATGGCATGTCCTATTTGTCATGTTCATCACGGATCTATACATCTCCCTTTTAGTCGTAAATACATGTATATGAAACATCGTCGTTTTTTGTCACCTGACCATCCATGGAGAAATGATATCCGAACATTTAATGGCAGAGTTGAATATGAGTTGGCACCAATTCCCTTATCTGGAGAGGATGTGTTGAGGAGATGAGAAGGTTACAATAATGTCATATTTGGAAAGGTTCCTAATGTTGCACGCCAAACTAATAAGAATCAAGCACAACAATTACCAGCTGGTTGGAAGAAGATGAGTATCTTTTTTGAACTTCCATATTGGAGAACTTTATTGGTGAGGCACAATCTAGATGTCATGCATATTGAGAAAAATGTTTGTGATAAGATTTTACATACAATTCTAGAAAAGGATGGGAAAAGTAAGGATAACATCAAAGCACGTCTTGATATGCAAAAGTTGAAAATGAGAAAGTCTTTACATCCACGGCCTTCTAAGAAGCATATTGGAAAATTTATACTGCCTCATGCCATATACAATATGAGTAATGCAGATAAGGAGAGATTTTTAGAAGTACTTAAAAATTTGAAATTACCAGATGGGTTTTCCTCAAATATTTCTCAACAAGTGCGAGTTCAAGAACGAAAAATTATGGGAATGAAGAGTCATGATTATCATGTTGTAATGCAACAACTCCTTCCATTGGCTATGAGAACTACACTTTCAAAATCAGTGGCTCTTGTTTTGAATGAGTATTGCATTTTTTTTAGACAGTTGTGTGCTAAAGTAATTGATGTTAGGACATTGGAGAAACTTGAAAATTCAATCCCTGAAATTTTGTGTAAGTTGGAGAGAATATTTCCTCCTGCATTCTTCGACGTCATGGTGCACTTAACTGTCTATCTTGCAAAAGAGGCTAAACTTGCTGGGCCGATGTAATATCGGTGGATGTATCCAATAGAGAGATACTTGCTTACACTTAAAAATTACATACGGAACAGAAATCGACCTGAGGGTTCCATTGCTGAAGGATATCTTATGGAAGAAGCAACAATCTTTTGTGCACGTTATTTGAATGATGTAGAGACCAAATTGAATAGGCCAGTGAGATTTGAAGAAGGTCCAATTGGAGTTGGGGTCACAGGATTTATAGCTGATGAAGATGCTTATCAAGCACATCGTTTTCTTTTATTCAATACGGCAACAATCCAACCATATTTATTGTAAGTTTCCTGTTTAATTTTGTGTATCATCTTTTCTTACAAGATTTGAATATTTATCATTTAATAATAAGAGGGCCAACTCAAAAGATAGCATTTGATCTCCCCCCAAGGAATGAAGTGGATATGCATGTTCATTAGAAGCCAGCCAGTTGGAGAACCAGCATCAAAACTTGCTGGAACACTTGGATTATATGCAAGAAATGAGAGCTATTTCTCTCCCTACAAAAAGTGGAAGCAACAATCAATGTAAAGTTTTAATGATGTCATGAAGGAAATAATGGGATGTTACTTGAATTTTCATTTCATGTTTCTGTATATCTCTTTACATTTATGTGTATATTTATTGATGATTTAATTGTAGCACGTAAACTTTGAGTTTGTGAATCAAGAGGGGATGCTTGCAAATATGGAAGATGTCAATAGATTTTGCTTGAAGTCAATACAGACTAAACTAAAAGAATGGCGATGCGAGTTGAAAAAAAAAAGATATATGAATGGCAATGATGAAGAATTATCTATGGAATCACCCGAATAAAGAATAACTCAAGCAACTTGGGATTGTCTCGTGCAATATTGGGGAACCGACGAGAAATTCAAGAAGCAGAAAGAAATCAAAAGAATCGTGCACAGGAGCAAGCAACACATACTCTTGGGGCAAAATCCATTGCTCGTCATAATCAAGAACAAGTATGTTATATCTTATTTTATTTTTTGTATTTCTTTTTATATAATCTTTATTAATTTGGATGCAGCAAGAGAAATTATGGGATAATTACACAACGCTTGAGGCATACATCAAGGCTCATCAAATAAAAAGTGGACATTATCCCAATGAGTACACTAGATCTATATGTGTATGTATATATAAACTAACCATTGTAGAATATGTGTTCATTTTGCTTATATTTATAATCTTACTTGTATTGTAGGAGAAAGTTGTAGAGGTATGCCAAGAGAAGAATCTCATGTCTAGTTCAGAGCCAGCAATGTTATCTCCTATATTGGATGCCATTTGTAATGGACATCATGGAGGATATGAGAGAGGTTGCGGGTTAGGATGGTCTAGAATGTCACGTTGGCGTGATATTGGAAATCAAGCCTCCAATGACAATATCAAACAACTTACTACCGAGTTACAAAATGCAAAGGCTGAAATAGAAGCTCTACAAGCTAGAGAGTAGGAGAGAGAGGAGGCTATGCAAGCTAAAGAGAGGGAGAGATAGGAAGCTATACAAGCTAGAGAGAGGGAGAGAGAGGAAGCTATATAAGCTAGAGAGAGGGAGATGCAAGCAAGGATGGAACGCATGGAAGCTATGCTATCTATGCATTTTTCTAATAGCTCGGTGAGTCTATTTATGTTTTGTTAGACTTTATGATTATACGATTTTCTAACTTGTCCTAGTTTCTCATTCTCTTGTTGTAATTTGTTATCTCGTAATTATTAGTTAACTACAAAAAAAATTATAGCAACTCCAAATAAAGTTATTTTGAAATGCTAGTTTCAATTTTTGTATTAGAAGTTTATTGATTTTGTTATAGTTCCAAAAGAATATGTGAAATACTCTTCTATTTTTTTGTAAATTAAATTTTGTTTTATTTTTTATTTTTTATAGGTTGGAGATTCAAGATGGCACGATGGAATGTCCAACATCCATGATGATAGAGATGCAACCTAATCCTTACAATGGCATCAACTAGAGCTTATAGCTAATATCTTTTAGTTTTAAACTACAAAACAATAGTGTAGTTGTTTTTGGACATGCTGGATTAGACTTTGAATTTTGTATGGAGATATGTATTTAAGTTGTGTGGATTATAATTTGAATCTTATACTTTAAATGTTCACAAAAGTGACATTTTGGTATGATATGTGGATGTGGACGTGGATGTGTATTTTGTGTAGAATGATATTCCAAGAAAGTATTTGAATGTATATGTCGATTTCTTTTGATATAACATATGGATGTGTATCTTGCAAAATATTAAATTTACAAAATAGTGACAAAGGTGGCCTTCAATGAATGTTGAATATGATTGTAGATTTTGTTTGTAAAAATATATAAATGTGTATGTTGTAGGGATTCATGAAACATGTGAATATATATGTTGTAGGTGACAAATATCAATACGTTGGTTTTAGGAAATAATGGTAAAAAAAATAGCTTAGAAGAATGGCCGACGGTTTTCAAACCGTCGGCAATGCTATTTTTTGAGAAAAAAAAAGGAATGGCCGACGGTTTCGGCAATGATATTTTTGAGAAAAAAAAAGAATGGCCGACGGTTTTCAAACCGTCGGCAATGATATTTTTGATTTAAAAAAAAAGAATGGCCGACGATTTTTATAGGACGACGGTTTAAAAACCGTCGTCCAATAATTGCCGACGCTATATTAGCCGACGGTAAAAAGACGACGGTTAGACTGTCGTCTATACTTTAGCCGATGATAAACAGTCGTCTATTTAAGAACCGCCGATGGTTTTAACCGTCGTTAGTAGCCCACTTTGTACTAGTGGCCGCCACAGCGGAGAAGACCCAGCAGCAGCCTGCGGTTTTTTTAGCATTTTAACGTTAACAAAGAGTACCGCTAACAATAACCTCCTACGTTATCTTCCTGCCACTAACGCGGCTTTCTTCTTAAGACATGTTTTTTTTATCGTCAAATATTATAAAATTTTGTAATTGTTTCATTTAATAGTATTTTTCAGTTGTTTTTTTTTACCGCAAAATAATATAAATGAAATCTAGCGTAAGTGGTCTCATGTGACATTAAAATTTTCTTGTTTGTATTGGACTCGTTGCCTATACCGGAATCTAAAAAGCAAAGAAAAAAAATGAGTTTTCCAACAAAACAATAAAAGATCTTGTTTCATTTTACAGTTATCTAAATGAAAGACTACCCATTTACCTGCCGAAAAAAAGGAAAACCTACCGAAAAAAATACTACCCACTTTCAAATCAAAAAATAAATTATTTTAAAATTGATAATTCTTAAACCAGCTGAGAAATACTTGAAACAATTCAACGACAAAAAAGGGTGGTGGAAATATAGCTTTGCACACTTACCACACTGGCCCTGGTCTTTGATGGGGCTGACGACTCCCTTGGTCCTCCAGTTCGTGGTAGGAGGCACATCGCTGACGTTCTCGTACATGAACGTCCTTGTTGTCTTCACAGTGGGTGCACCTGTTAGAGTGTGGAGTCAGAACTCATGCGCATCTGCACGGGATCACACTCTGTCTCAGGAGCATCCACTGTCTCCAGGGGAGCAACCGCTGCTCCAGGGGAGCATCCACTGCTCCAGGGGAGCATTCTCAGCGTCAGGTGAGCATGGCGAGCATATGCTGTCTCCAGGGGAGCATCCTTCTGTCTCCTGGGGAGCATTCGCTGCATCAGCGGAGCATGGCGAGCACTTGCTATCTCCAGGGGAGCAACCGCTGCTCCAGGGGAGCATCCACTGCTCCAGGGGAGCATCCACTGTGCCAGGAGAGCATGCTAGGAGAGCATGTCTTTGTGCGTTCTCGCACGGGAGCATATGAAGTCTCAAGGGAGCATCTATGGCCTCTGGAGAGCATCACTGGCGTCAGGGGAGCATGCATGCTCTAATGTATCCAGGAAGAGGGTTTCTGTTTATCAGGGGTATTATTATCCTTAATGCCCTGATTAGTGACGCCCTAATCTTCTAGTATAAAAGGGTGGGCTGTCTCTTTGTATTGTAACCTGAATCTGGTTGGTGATTGCTAGTGGAATCCTGTTGCGGCCGTGGACGTAGGAAGGCATCTTACCTCCGAACCACGTAAAAATCCCTGTGTTCTTGTGTGGTTGATTTTTTCTCTTCTTCCTTCTCTGCTGTTTGTCCTCCTGTTCTGGGTACTCCGAGGTTATATCACTACAAGAAAAAGTGGCTATAGCGACCGAATTAGAGACCGATTAAATCGGTCGCTAGTCGGTCCCAAATAGAGACCAATTCGGCGACCGAAATAATCGGTCGCATATCTGAGACCGTTTTGGCGACCGAATTTATTTCGGTCTCCAATCGGTCGCTATATTTAGCTCGAATTTATTCCGGTCTCTTTTTTTTCAAAATCGACCGAATTGGAGACCGATGTTGCGACCGAATATATTTCGGTCTCTAATCGGTCGCTGATATGACTGCATTTACCCCGCGACCATCTCCCCCCTGCATTGATAACCCTTCCTCCACCGGAGCTCTCCCCTCCCCCTCCGGCCCCCTCGCCCTCCCCCCCCCCCTCTGCCTTGCGGCCACGGGCGTGGCGAGCGGCGTGGT